>CM052808.1:52908378-53057869 GCA_028533885.1 Nasua narica
TTGAATACAAGCATGGATGCTTTAAGAGTTATGCATGCCTCTGAAAAACCTGAGAATGAATTCTAGGACAGGTGGCAAACACGTAATGTTACATGCAGCAAGTCCAGATACAGAACAGAACAGCTGTGTTATGTAGCTTCAGTAACTGTGAAATTAGAATAAAATTATTAAATATGAAATATGAAAAGTAAGACAACAAATGTGAATAATCTTTCAAAGCATGTTACACCTATGAGACTGAAGCAATGGAGTTCTCATGAATCAGAAACCATCATGTCTATGAACAGTATGGATTTTTTGAGAACATCAGAAACAGTTCTTTCTTTTCATTTGAAAGTAAGTGAAAAGACAACAAGCTTCCATTTTGCTGCAGTAAATACTGCAGTAAATACCTAAATATTTAGGTAATTTGGGCAGTAAAATTACACAGTCACAATAATTGCTTTAATGACCCATTTGGGTTTGTTTGTGGTTTTTTTTTTTGACACAAATTGTTTCCAATAAAAAGAAATTTATTAAATAGAACTCAATATTTTTAAGTGAGCCTATTTAGATTAGTTTGTTTACATTTTTGGGATAAATCACAAAAAGAAAATCATAAGAAATGGCGTTTATTATTGTCAAGGGTAAAATTGCAACTACTGAAAGGATGAACCCTGCAAAATGATTAAACTGGATTTTCTTGTTGATTTTCATTCTAAGGGCTTACTGTTAGTTTAAGTTCAATCTTTTGCCTTTATTGGAATTGTGCTTATATGGATATATCTGGTGAATGTGCTTCTAGATATGCATGCAGGTCTTACGAATTTCACTTATATTTGAGAAACGCAGAGGTACTTTCGTTTCTGTTTGTTTGTGTGTGTAGCAATAGGCAAACTTTTAAAAATAGAGTATGGAATAGAAACGTAAGAATATAGGTGTTTGCTTTGGCAGCACGTATACTAAAATCCCCACACAAGGATGACACTCAAATTCATGAATCATTCCATATTAACAAATAAGAAATGTAAGAATATAAATATTCATATTAAACTTCTAGGTTTTTTTCCTTGACCTTTAGCTACTGGCCCTATATATATTCCATATATCAAAGAGGTGTAAAATAATGGGAATCTTTTGCATTTACGAGAGCTGGTAAGACTTCTTATAAACTCTGAAGATTTTAAAGACTCTAGTCTGTAATTACACTGACCTCTCCACAAGCAACTGTTTATACAAAGAGGGGGTTAATCATTCACTTATTCACTATGTATCCAGCTCACTCTGAGCCCCAGTCCCTGACCATAGGAATTTAGGGTTTAGGGAAAGTGACCAGAAGACAGTGGTTACAGAATGAGATCCATGTTCTGTGACAATGTCTCTAACACATAATTCAACTATTTTAGGGAGTCAAGAAAGACTTCCAAGAAGCAAAGTTTAAAATGAAAAACAAGGGGAAGGAGGACATGAAGTCAAGGGAAGAGCTTTGGGTAGAAGTTTAGGATTGCAAAGGCTCTGAGGCATGGGAGAGAACGGTGCCTTCAAAAAACTGTGTAGAGTTGAAGGGCAAGTGGCAAATTGAGGCTGATGAGGAAAAGGGACCAGGTCATGAGAGGTCTTAATAACTGATCTAAGTAATTAAAGCTGTAGCCTGCGGCAGTAGCAATTTCTTGAGAGATACTAAGTAGGGAAATGATATGACCAGTCTGGACCCTTAAAAGCACACTCAGAATACCATGTGGAAAATGGATTATTGGGTCTAGAAGTTGAAATGAAAGATAAAGTGCTTTCAGGCTGTGTAATTTGGGAAAGAATATTGCTAACTGAAAAGGAGATTGTGTACTGGTGGTACCAAGAAATACACACATTTCAAAGATGCTACATTGGAGGTAGAATCAAAAAGTCTCTGTGAGAGATGGAAAGATGGGAATAAGAAAAAAGTAAAAACCAAACTCACGCCCAGATTCCTGGTACAGGTAACTGGGTTAATGGTGGTGTTCAGTGAAATAGGTAGGATTTTAAGGGGGGTAGTTTCTTAGGATCATTCTGCTTGTTATAACAAGTGATCCCAAAATCTCAGTGACAAAACACTGAGGATATTCTGTGTTGCTCACCACACTGTAATGGAAAAAAGATAGGTTCCCTAGTGATAACTCAGGGATCTGGGTCCCTTCCATCATGGGATGCTCCTGTTTCAGAGTCCTCTGATTCCCTTTGCACTGGTGGAAGAGAGGGACTTTTATCATTATTATTTGAACCTTTGGGATTTTTAAACAACATTTATTATTATCCTCACTAATACAGAAGTAAAGTGCTACTGTCACAAACACCTAAAACACGCGGCAAAGGATAGTGGTCAGGAAGCAAATGGTGAGGAGCCCGACCTTAGAGATAGAAAAGATGCCTGGTTGTGTACTGAGAGGCAGACAGTTTGGAAAGACTGTTTCCTGCAGTAACTTGGGAGGCAGACTGTATGTACCCCAAGTGAGTGAGCAGCATGAGGTAGAATTTGTCAGATACACCCTCAAGTGGGGGTCACTGGTGTTGGTGATTGCCTTGGGCAAGTTAGGGCCATGCAAACAGAACCTCGGGAAACAATCAGCTTTCAAGAAGCTTGGCTAAAAGTGGGGAACAAGGTAATATTGTTGCTAGATGTGTGTGGGGGGTCGGCAGTGAAAGGAAATTTTAAAACATGAGGGGATAAGAAAGGATGTGTGAATAATCCACAGTGCCTCACTTCCCTTGAGGATTATGGGGAAACCCTTCCTTATACCCCATTTCAGCTCTACCTTCACTTATCCTAAAAATGAACAAACAACCAAACAACCTATACCTTATTTAAAATTTCCATGAGGTTAAATTTTAAACTTCTTCAATGCCGGGGATGTCTTCTACTTCTGCATGTTCCCCAGGGCTAAATGCAGATTTGAACCACAAATGAGTGCAATACATATCTTACTGATGTTTAACCACTATAGACATTGAGATTGTTTAATTGGGAAATGAGATTCTGAAGAAAATATGTGGTATTAGATTTCAGAAATAGGAATCTAGGATATACATTAGAAAAGAAAAAATTTGTATTTTGCAGAATTTTGATGAACGTTACCAGGGAATTTTTAGAACATTCTTCTGCAATTTTAGTTTAATTTTAATTTCCAGGCCATGAACAGTCTCCTCAGTTATAAATATGCACTGTACAGAATATAAAGCTGCATAGTTACATTATGACAAAGACTTAGATATTTCTATAATTGTGTTTTTACATTACCTTTTTATCTTCGCTTTATCTATTAACAGTATTCATACCAATAAACTACTACTAAGAGCATTTTCACTTATATTATTGTCTAACTTTCACATTAGTTATATAATCCTGAAACAGCCTAGGATGATAGGCTGGGTGCAAACATAGTTCAAACATGAACTACTTAGTGACAGATCTGGGATTATACAGATATTTTTTTTATACATTTATTTCTACTTAGTGACAGATCTGGGATTACAATTCCATTTCTCTGCTTCCCAGTGCAAGGGTCTTGCACTCTCTGAGTCAATCAATGCATTTGTGACATTTACGTCGTATTTAGTTCATACAATCTTGCCAGTTTTTGTGTCTGCCTTCCTTTTCCTGGTTTCTTGGATACATTTGCAAAGAAGAATAATCAATCTCACATAAAAAGATTTAACACATCCATCCAATATTTATTTGGTAGATGGCTTATAGATTGTGAGGATTTGAGGGCCACCTGTACTTAAGAAGCCCATTGAAGCTGCCTGAAACCTTTTTCACTGTACAAAGCTGACATTTAAGGCCTTGATTCTGTGTCCAGTGTCAGGGTTCTCTGGGAACCACACTGCATGGGCTGAATCTCAGAAGCAACACTGCTCTTGGCAATAACGGTCCATCAGCAGGTGGGCACTGATCAGGTAGGAATATTCTCTGTGCCTCAAATCACCCAGTGTTACTTGTTTGGAAAGTAACACTGTTACTTTCCAAACAAGTAGAGGCAGTGTATGTAACTGCCTCTATGCAAAGTTGGCTGCAGAAGAGTGTTTGTGGCAAAACTACTGGATTGATTATCAGGGAAACAATTTCAAACTGGAACAAATTTTAATTTTCAGAGATTTGTATCCAGAATTGTATTTAGTTATAGAAAAAATGGGCATGTTCCCAGTTGAAGTTATAATATGATAACTGTTATTATTTTAGTAATGGTCAACCTGCATTTTAATTGTCTCCTCTCTTGTCAAATTGCAGATAATCTGTCCCTTTCATGAAGATAGAATAAAATATGCCTTTGGGAACAGAAAGAAAGGAACATGATCTAATGAATCCAAATGAGTGGTGCTGAGCTGTTGAGTTCACACCCAGTCCTGTGCTCTAAATGACATTCTTAGTGGTCAGATCTTTTCAAACCGTATTTTTAAGCCGTGAAAAAAGATAATTAGTTGTCAGTTGGAAAGATTTCTAAGGTTTTCATACATTTTTTTCCCCTCATGCCAATTTTGAACTATGTTTTGCACCCAGTTTCAAAATACCTTGAAACAGTACTTATATTGGCATTAATCTTGCACAGAGGATAATAAGTCTCAGGGAAAGGAATGTCCCTTGGGAATACACCACATGTTTTTAATGAAAAGGATCTGAACTGATCAGTGGGTATGTTAGATCCACCATCAGATGGTTTCTTGAGACAAATCATTTAACTTCTCCCTATCTGTTTCTCACCTATAAAGTGGGAAAATAATGCCTGTGCTTTTTGCAGGAATTCTAGGGTGTCAAATGTTAATTTTCAGTGGAATAAGTATTTGTAAAATATAATCTCATTTAACAAGCCCAAGGTTGATAATCATGTTCCATGTCCTTGAATTCACTAGCCATCGTGGACCTGGGGTACTTTGAAATGTGGTATACTTTATACTTTTTTTTTTCTTTTTTAGTTTCTATTTTCAAACTTGGCTCACAGCTTGGATATATTTGAGTAAAGCAGCTTTTCCTTATGGCCCCAATCATATGGCTCTTGAGCATATAGGGAAGAGTGTGAAAGAAGAGGGTGGGAAAGCATAACATTAAATATTCAAACTCCCTAGAGTTTTCTTGGCTTGAAATGTTATCTGTAAAAAAGAAAAAAAGGTGGGGTGCGGTGAGGGAAGAAGAGAAAAAGAAAGGAAAAAGCCCAGAGTCTTTTCCCTTGTCTATTAAGACCTTTTCTATGGTCAGATTGACCTCCCTCACTTTTTGTTTTTTTAATTTTCATTAAGTACCACTAAGAAATTAGATTAGATTAAACATCATTAATCTCTCCTGAGCTCTGATTGAGTTTGTATACACAATCTACAGCAGATATCTGCCTTTAAAGAAAAGCTCCCACCCCATGATTTCTGTTATTGAATGCCCTAATGTTTAAAATTCTGCTTTTCATTTATGTCATCTGTGTGTGGCTCACCAAAAGGATTCTTGAGGGAAAGCACCTTGTTTGGGAGTAAGTAGCTTAGGGAAGCAAACCTAGCAAGTAGCATTCAGTTTCTTAGATAATGGTGCCATCTTCCTGGCACTTACGGAGACAGTGAAATATTCATGAGTTTCTTAAAGGCTTTTGGAAAGAATGTGTGCTGGAATGGAACATTAATGAGGCAGTCTCTTCTGGTTTCATGCCAGGCAGGGGCTGTTAAATAATTAAGGTGTGACAAGCCAGAGTTTACACAGGAGGAGGTGGAAAGAAGCAGTCCTTCAGCATTGGAAATGTTCCCCTGCCATATTGAAATGGAGACCCATCTGGTCCAAGTTCTCTTATGTTCCTTGGAGTACTCTCTTTAACAATCTCATGGTACCCAATGCATTGAATTGTTTTGCTAAAAACCTTCCGAAGGAACACTGAACTACTTCAAACATGTTTGGAAATCATTCAATTAGCCTTTATTGTGATCAGCACTGAGTTAGGCATTGGGGGAAAAAAATCGTTCCTCAAGGTTCCTGCCTTCTAATACCCCTGGACTAATTGGACGGCTATGGAAAAATCTACTCTCTGATCAGTTGTTAAATTGTTTAGAGCTTAAAATGATCAAGGGAGAAATACACTGAGGACTCTTGAGTCAAGACGTTTTCATGGGCAATGGGGGGACTTATCTTGGGTTTTGGAGAAGATACTAGAGTTGTATGAGCAGAGGAGAAAATAAGGGTTCATCTTAAGAGGAATAAGAAAATGAACAAAAGTGTAGAGAAAGGAATGCACAGAACTGGAAGAAAATGAAAATATTCTCTGGTGCCATATCATCAATAGACATGGAAAATTCCTATTTCCCACACACAAAAATATATAAATAAAATGAGTATATGTCCTATTGGAGAAATGTTGGCTCACCATGACATCTAGACTCTGTGAAAGGGAAGGTGGCCCCCCAGGAGAGACTGACTCAGTCTTCCAGCAAAGTAGACAAATTGAACTCCGAGGAGTTTTTATGTGTGCAGATCTTTCATATCAGATCATGAAAGCAGACATTTTCACAGCTTTGCATTAAATATGCAAAATCTCATGGTTCTTTCATAAGAGAAAATATTCATGCTGCTTCCCTTGGTCACCCATACATTATCCTCAGAGTTGTCAGTCTGTGGCTTTCCCTGCAAGGCTGGGCTTTGGAGATATTTAATGGCTGCATTTGGCTCTTTATTTTTCTGCCTTCGCTTGAACAGCTAAGCACTCACTCTGCACAGAACACAAACTTTTAAAAACCCATGTTTATCTCCATCTTTCTGGCTTACAAACTAGGTTAGAGAAATATGTAAATAAGAAAATTTAATGAAACTCACCCATAGTCTTAGAAAGAAATCAAATCACAGCTAATGTTTCGGTGAATTTCTTTTTCATTTCTTTTTTTTTTTTTTTACCCTATATGGCATGTGGAGATCAGTTATCTATTTATTTATGTATGTGTGTGGGTATGCATTTAGTATAATTGTAGTCTTACCAAATATATAGCTTGTATCTTAATTTTCCCCTTCTGTTATGTTAGAAAAGATTTCCTAAAAAATGTTTAAAAAGTATGCCATTTTCAAACTATACTTAATCTCCACATAACACACCATAATTTATTAAAATATTCTTTATTCTTGAATATTTGCATTTCATAATATTTCATTATTGCAATTAACACTTTGATAAACACCACTTAACATCAATGTATAATTCAACACTTATTCTCTCAGGGTAAATTCCCAGATGTAAGCTATTTGGATCGAATATATCAACATTTTTAGTGATGTGGGTTCATATTGCCAAACTGTTTCCCTAAAAATACCAACTTATCCGTTCAATGAAAAATAAGGCCTATCTACTTCATAAAAAAAGCATTGTCAGCTTGAATATGATTTTACAGAAAGATCTTACTCAATTTGATAGGTGAAAATAATGGCATTGGTTTCACTGTTTATAAAGTTGGACATTTTATTTCATGGGTATTTGTGTGGAGTGTGTGTGTAAGAGAGAGAGAGAGAGTTGTTTCATCATGACCTTTACTCTCTTGCCTATTTTTTGTAAGTAGGCTTTTGTAGGTATTAATAACAATTGTTATTTTTATGGTCCTCATAAAACTTCTAATAATGATAAATGTGGTTTGGAAATTAATGAAGAATTATAGTCAGGACATCTTTATCCCAAAACCCATTTATCATAGGAATAAAATTGGAATCTTATGGCTTTTTTAAAACACATTTTAAAATAGGTTCAAGTCACGAGGCATGAGCTTTAGAGGCTGATTACTTTCTTCTAAGAACTGGTTTGATTTTTCAACCCCAAATCTATTTGTTGCTCCTCATCACTTTATAACACGGAAACTTCCATGTGATAGGAGTTAACTGAAATTCAGACATAAACTTACAGAAGAATATGCTTGTTTTTTATTGTTCTAAGCGATAGCAGATGATACATTTCATTATATTAGGGAGAAAGAATTATTCTTTAAATGCATGGAAATATTTAATAAACAATTTTATCTTGGGAGCCTTTAGCTGGCTCATTCATTTCCCTTCTTCCCACAGGCCAGGAGTAAGAGCATCAGTCCCTAGAGGTATAATCTTGCTCTTCCATTAACTTCTTCCTTTTTTTCCCATTATCCTTCACAAGTTATAGGTTGTTTTTTTTTTTTTTTGTAATTTTCTTTCTTTCTGCTAATGCTTCAGTATAATAATTTTACTTCCATCTGTTTTTCCTCTATCATTTCACAGCTTAATAAAAGCTATTCTGGGGGGCGCCTGGGTGGCCCAGTGGGTTAAGCCTCTGCCTTCAGCTCAGGTCATGATCTCAGGGTCCTGGGATCAAGCCCCACATCGGGCTCTCCGCTCAGCGGGGAGCCCGCTTCCCCCTCTCTCTCTGCCTGCCTCCCTGCCTGCTTGTGATCTCTCTCTCTGTCAAATAAATAAATAAATTCTTTAAAAAGAAATAAAAAATAAAAGCTATTCTTTCTCAAGCATGAGGGAGGATTCTGCCCTTAAAATACCATGCATATTTTGTTATTAATAACATATAATCTGTAGAGTTGGAAAACAGGAATCTTATTCCAGAATGACCTGAATCATTCGTTATAATGAAGCAGAAGGTACATACATAAATAATATATAATAATATATACAAAATACAGAAAATGATACATATAAAATATAGTTTCTAAATGTATGTAGTATGTATATTAAATGTTTTCATTTAAAAGTGCTTCTGCTTAGCCTCATGGATACAATCCCTAATGGATACAACCTAACAGAATTGTTGTGATCGAAATACCTAATTGTTAAAAAAATTATCACTTGTCAGTGAAATAATGTCTCCAGGAGCAAGACTGATTGGTGGAAAAATCTAAATATTCTCCCTCTGCCTTAGGGTAACACAAACCAGCCTTGGTTTTAGCCAGAACGGAGGGCATGATAATTTGGGAGGTATGTGTAGAAAGATCCCGCAACTTATCACTTCTTAAAAATGTCCACCATCATCAGAAATATCAGGGCAGATACACAGATGAAAATGTAATCATATTCATGAAGAAATCCTTAAGTACACATAAGAAAAAAAAGCTACCCTCATGATCTATGTACTCTGGGGAACTCACCAATGATAGCTCAATCTAGAAATCCATGTGATAGTTACTTTGCTCGCAGGTTCCTCAAGTCACTCCTTGGAAGCCAGTTTTCCCCATAAGGTGGGTGGACAGGCTTTTGAGGAGGTGCCGGTGTCTGATGTAAGGCAGTGGGAGAGCTGGCCCTGCCGTTGTTGCCCACTGTTTCTGGTCACTGGCAATCAGCACAGCTCTTGGGGTTCCCCTGAGTGTAAAATGGGGCTGCTCTCAGCCCTCAGATTGCTTTTCCCCATCTCCCTGCCCCTACTCCATTCTTGGATTGCCCTTTCCTCATTTCTGTGCTCAAGCTCCCCCTGGCTTGACTGTGCTTATCCACCTGATTTTACTCAATCTAGTCAACTTGAGCGGTCGTCTAGCTATTTCCTTTTCCTGAAAATCTGGCGGCTCACCTCCAGCATCATATCTACTGGTCAAATGTCTCAGCTTTCTCCCTCAGAATGTCTCTGGAGTCTAATTATCTCACAGCATCTCCACAGACACCACTCTCATCTAAGCCACCACTGCCTCTCTCCTGGTTTGTTTCAGAGAGTCTCTGAAATGTCACTGTCTCCTCCCTGCTTGTGGGACAATCTGCAAGATCCCTACCTTCCCATCCTCACTGCCTGTCACCCCCACTTCTACTCCAGTCACAGTGGCCTCCTCAGTATTCCTCAGACTTTCCAACAAACTCCTGTATGAGGGTCTTTGCAGTCTGTGTTTTCTCTGCCTGGAAGGTTTTCCGAAGAAAACCAGATAACTAGGGGCAGCTGGCTGGCTCATTTGAAACCTCATGACCATTGCTTCATATTCCTTAGACTTATTAGCAGGGGTTCCATCTCTGGCCTTCTTGTATAAAACAATAACCTATCTGTATTTCCCTTCCTTGCATCATCGTTTATCACAATATATCTCATCTTTATCTTGTCTTTGAACAGAGAGTATATATGTGTTGTCTGTTCTCCTAGAATGCAACCTCTATGAGGGCAAAGATTTTTTATCTTTTTAAAATTTCTACTATTACTCTCCCAGTGCTTAAAACAGTGTCTGGTGCAGAATAGCTCCGTAACAACTAAGTGGTGAATGAAGGAAGGTATGAATGAATAAAGGAATGTATAGTCTTGCTACCTCTTCCTTACTTCATTGTATTGGAAATAATACCTCAGGCCTCTCAAACATTTAAATATTGAGGAAATTTCAGTCTTACTCTCAGTATAGTTTTTCACGAAGGAAAATAAGTACACATGACAGTTTGCTATGTCCAAGGTTGCCAGACACCTAATAAATGAAAGGAATATTTTCTGGGATGGTATATGTGTTCACTCATACCTCATCTCATCGTACTCATTGAGACAACTGAGAGAGGATGAGAATGAAGTTAGTGAAGGAAATGAGACAAATGGAAACCAAGATCAGGAAAGGATGAAGTTAGTGCATATAACTGCAGTCAAGGATTGCCCATCGAGCTTTAATTGTCCCAGTTTAAAAGGAAAGAGGGAATATACATCCGCTCAAGATTTGTAGTGTCTATGTAGACAGACAATAGCAGGCATGTGATTTGCTAGCTTTCCGTACTAGTCCTTATTAAAGCCTTCTTTCGTCATTTCCTATTCTCCTGACGGCTCCGTGACGGCTCCGTATGCTCCGTGACGGCTACTAAGGTAACTGTTTTATCCCCATTGCCAGGTACACAGTTTGGTTTTAATAAATTTTGAGAACAAAGGAATAAATAAGTGAATGAATGAAGGTTGAATTAAGAGAATAAAGACATTTTAAGGGGGTGCCTGGTGGCTCAGTCGGTTAAGCATCTGCCTTCAGCTCAGGTCATGGTCCCAGGGTCCTGGGATCAAGTCCCACATCAGTCTCCTCACTCAGTGGGGAGCCTGCATCTCCCTCTCCTCCCTGCTTATGCTCTCTCTGACTATTTCTGTCTCTCTCTCTCAAATAAATAATAAATTAAAATATATTTTTTAAAAAGACATTTTAGGGCCTATGCTGAGACAAGGTGCTTCATGAACCTAGATCAAGTGACTCAGGAGAGGTCAGCTCCAGGTTTAGGTGCATGGTGGGCATACTGACAAGTTGCAAAGATGGTAGAAATATATTGAATAAACCTCAAATAATTAAATGGCTTTCTGCTCTGTAATGCAAGTCTAGCCAGTTCAAGGGAAGCTGTGATTCCAAAAGTCAGTATATTGATGTGGCAGATTTTAATGAAGGAGTTAAAGTTAATGAGCATTGTTCTGATTTTTGGAATTCTTGGGTACACTAATGTGTCTCAGTTGCTGAGTGCTCTCTACCCCCAGAAACAGTGGCCTTGGGCTTAGGATGGGTGTCTGATTCCTAACCCTGACTTTTTTCCTCTGCCTTGCTTGAATTTTGATCATCTTCATTAATTATTATTAATTTATCGAGAAGCTACCTTCTAGCAAGCATTTTCTAGATTTTTGAGATAAAATGAAAGATCCATACCCTGCCCTCACACAGCTCAAGTTCATAGAGCAGTGCACAAATAAAGGGGGATATTAGAAACCTTCCTGTAGCCGATGGCATCATTGCCTGGGAAACTCGGTGTCCCTCTAGCCAGACGCCAGTCTACAAAGCTAAATATTAAGTTTCAACTTCAAGCTGCTCACTCAGACCCGAGCCTCTCTTGCCTCAGGGCTGGCCTGTCACATCAGGCTCCCCAGGACTCACCCTGAGAAGCAGCCCCCTCCCCTGGTCAGGTGTCTTATCATTCAGAGGATCCTTTTGGGCATTCCACGCACTGTCCTACTCTGGGTCATTCCCCTGCCTTCCTGGTCTGCTCTCTCTGTTGCTGCAGCAGGCAGCCTGGTTTTCTGCACTTGAAGAATAGGATGAATTCAGTAGAACTGAGCCCTGATACCCCTCAGGAATATTACCCTGCAAAATTATTTCAGCTCTCTCATCCACAGTCTGTAAATAGGAATCATATGCCTTTCTCTGAAGGTTTCTGTGACAGTCAAAGAAGATGAGATACTATTTTATCACAATGCCTGTCATAGGGGCTCCTGTTTTCTTTCTCGGTTCCTGTGAACAGAAGTATGGCCAGTAAACAGTGCCTGGAGGAGGGAAGTAGGAGCCTAGGAAAATTGAAAGAGCCCCTTGAATTCTTAAATTGAAATGATTCCTTTGGAGAGCACCCTTAAGGAAGTTATTGAAAGCAGTAATTTATTAGTAATATTTGGGACAAAGTGACCTTGGGAAATGTAGTGTAGTTTTCATAATCACTCCGGCTTATTGTATTCATTTTACACTTCAAGATATAATAACCTACATGCTATACAGAAAGAAATTTACAGTAACTAAGAATCACCATGACTATTAATAGTTTTTAATTCAAGTCTGTCAAGCTTGTAAACTGTAAAATATTTAGCAATTAAACATAAAATTACAGAGAAAAACTTCTCCAGAAAAAAAAATTATTTCTCTCATTTTGCTTTGAATAATGCCTGTGTGTGTGTGTGTGTGTGTGTGTGTGTGTCTGTGTGTTTGAAGAGCACTGAAGTTTGGGGTGTCATTGTACTCTTTAACTGTTGATTTGCATTTGAAGTCCTCCGATGAGTGTAGTCTAAAGTGCCAATTTAGTTATATTTTTATTCAGTCAATCCCCCACATTTGCTCATACTTGCTGTTCCTGAGGCTATGAGTCTTTATTAAGGTTATAAAATGCTTCGACCTTCATAAAAGGCACAGTGACTTCCCTTGAGGTCCAAAGCATTAATGATGAGGTGAAATGCAAAATCATTATCTGAGGGCAGCATCTCTCCTACCACAGAAGCTATTCAAATCATCCGATTGAAAGGCAAACCTACCCAAAAGCTAATAAAGAATTCTCCCTGGCAGTTGAAATATTGGACAAATTGCTTTTCATCCTATGATAAGATGTTAACCTGGTGACAGCCAAATGATGCTGCTGGTTCACTATATTCCACTTCTGTAAGCTGGGTAATTGATGGTCTTTGGGTCCAGAGGTCAAAAGTTGTTGGTGAGTTTGCAATGAGAAACTTCGCTGTAGAAATGGGCCAGTGGTGAGTGTTTATTGCTTGCCATTGTTTCAGCACCAAGGACTCTAAGAGGAGAGCCATGCTTCATTCTGGGTTAGTGTCACATTTGCATTCAAGTGTTCATGAAAACTTGTAAGTGCATCGGTGGAAAATTGAATGCTGACAACATGAGAAAATGTCACTTATATGAGAACCGGCGTAAAAAGACAGGGTCTTACCTTCTTCCCTTCTCAAACAGAGAGCTGTGTGCACCTTTGTATGTAATACCCATAGGTGATGCTGGTGACAAATAAGGTCTCTAGTAAAACCAGTCTTTTCATTTCATCCTGGATTTGAGGGCTGTATTAAAAAGAGCCTCAAGTATTTGTGACTAGAAAGTCCATATTGACCAGTATTTACCCTTGTACAATGAGACTTGCTCATTTTTTGCATGATGAAAAAAAAAGAGCTCTCCATAAATACATCAAAATCCAAATTCCATATAGTCCTTATATTATGAAGTGGGTATTCTTGGGCTTCTATCATGTAACATGATAATTTGGTATATGATGTCATAGACAAAGAAGGTTCTAGTTAAAAAGGGATCTAAAAAATCATCTCGTTCATGGGTTCCCATCTAGTTCCTGAGTCCACAGAGGATCACCAGTCTATAAAGGTGGAAATGTAGGTTGATAATGATGTTCAGAATTTCATAAAAGTTGCTGGAAATCATACTTTACTGGTTGATGTAGGGTTCAACTTTATTTGCTTTTGACTGGCTTGATACCAACTCAGGGCATAAGTAATACTGTTATGTGTGTTCTCACTGCTATCCAGAAGCTTTGGTTATAGCAGTAAAAGTAATTTATGAGAAGTACATAAAATCTGGGTTTTCTATTCAGGCTAGCCAACTAAACTTAACCCTTAATTACTATGTAGTTCTTGATACTGTTGAAACATTTTCTCATATAAACTAGGCGTGAAACCATAAGAAACAATACTGGCATTTGCTTTGGCAGCTCGTACACTAAAATTGGAATGATAGAACAATTAATGTGGCCCCTGAGCAAGGATGACATGCAAATTCATAAAGCATTCCATAGTTTTAAAAGGAAAGGCTATTCTAACACACAAACTATTTTTGTACTGGAATTTGCTAACTGGAATATGGAATTTTCCTTTTGGTCAATAATCAGATTTCTCTCTAAGTCACTTGGACATTGGTCGTTTCTAAGAAATTGAAACTGTAATCATTGTGACAGTTACATTGAAAAATAATCGTACTGAAATTAACTATCCTCATTTGGTTTTAATTTTTAAATGTTTGTGGAAGGAGAGGAGATGGGGAAGAGGAGTGGGCGGTTTCTTTTGTAAGTATAAAATAAATGAACATACATTGGATACCAAAACACAAACACTAGCAGGGAAATGAGAATCAGGAGATCTGGTTTCTGGCAACGACTCAGTCAATGTCTATGGGAGTTTTAAAACGTTGTTGTATTTATCTTAGTTTTTAATTTCTAGTCATACCAGATAATCTCTAAGCCTCTTCCAGTGATGAAGTGGTGAAGTAATTAGTGATGAAGCTACATTTTTTGTTGTTGAATGTGCTTCTTATTCTCAAGAAAGACATATAGGAGATCTCGACCTTGGAGTTATTTATACTGGGACTTTTGGCATATTGAATGTAGGAAGTCTGCTTCCCTAACACTTAGCAATCTTGTTTCCTCACTTTTTAAAGGCATGAGTAAGAGACTTCTACTAAGGAAGATTTTAAAGTAAATTTACCTTGAGCTAGACTATGGTACCCAGTGAAGACTCAAGAAGTGAATTAAGTGAAGGCTGAGAAACATTTGGGTAATGCCCTCTAGTTACTCCCAGCAAGGGAGTGTTTGGACTCTGGTTTCTTAGGGAAAAGAGAAGTCATGAGAGTAGCTTAAAGAACGAGTGGTACTTAAATCCATCTCATTCAATATTTCCTCCAATATAACAGAGAAAAACAGAGATCAGCAGAACTGTATGTGAAACACACTCAAAATTCTTGGAGCTAGAGTGTGGCTTAACTTAAAATAACTGTAACCAAACTGAAGAATAAGGAAAAAGAGAGAAAAATAAAACCCAGGTCTCAGCAAATGATCTCTTATGTTCCCACAATGCCACAAGATTCTGAGTTCAAGCAAGAAGTGTAAACAAAAAAAAATACAAGGAAGAAATAAGAGCAGAGTTAATGACCAGAGTAAAGTTAAGCCAAAAGCATTGCCAGGAATAATCCATCTACTCTGAGCAGGCAAAATGGGTAAAGGGGGTTGAAAGGTACAAGCTTCCAGTTGTAAGTTAGTCATGGGGATGTCATGTACAGCATGGTAGCTGTGATCGGTAATGTTGTATTGCATATTTGGAAGTTGATATGAGAAGAAATCTTTCGAGCTCTTATCACAAGGAAAAAAATTCTCTGTGCAGTGATGGATGTTAACAGGACTTGTAGTGGTGATTATTTTAATAATATATACAAATACGGACTCATGTTGTACACTTGAAACTAATATGATGTATGTTAGTACATAATAATAATAGTAATAAAAAATACGAGAGGGGCCAAAAAGGGAGTCACTTTAGGAAAAAGAATGAATGAATGTGGGAACAGATTTTTATGTCCAGCAAAGGTTTTTGTCAAACATTAAGATTTAAAAAAACCTACAAAACAGTTTTTTTTTAACATACAGCCTGTTTTTAATTTCAGGGGTAGACTTTAGTGACTCATCACTTGCATGTAACATCCAGTGCGCATCACATCATGTGCCTTCCTTTGTGCACTTCACCCAGTTACCCTGTCCTCCCACCCACCTCCCCTACAGGAACCCTGTTTGTGTCCTACGGTTAAGAGTCTCTAAACAGTTTTGAACTCATACAGCATAGAACATGCAGTATGCATGAGCTGTCCATGAAGAATATATTAGATCGGCTTTATTCAATTAACAAACGAATGGGAAAAATGTCACCCAACACTGATGATGGGCATTTTAATGCATGTAACTGTGGACCTAAGACAAAAACGAAGGTTCGGTGAGTGTGGAAGATGAACACACGGTTATTGTATTTTGTGGCAAAACAGAAATAAGGCAATGAGATATGAGTGGAGACGACAGAGGGGAATAGAAAGTAGAATAAGCTCATTGGTTGATGTATAGGGAATAGGTAGGATTTCAAGGGCACCGTTAAAAACTAACAAACTAGAAAGTGAAATTATACTGGGCTCCAAACTGAATTTTTACTCAAAACTCTTTTCCAAAGAAAATATAGAACAGGGGGCATTATAGAAGACTTAATGTCAAAGGTGACAAGTAGAATGAAAATATAATTCTTCCTAATTATCATTTTTAAAAGATTTTATTTATTTATTTGAGAGAGCAGAGAGTCTGATGTAGGGCTCAATCCCAGGACCCTGAAATCATAACCTGACCCAAAGGCAGACGCTTAACTGACTGAACCATTCAGGTGCCCCCCTAGTTATCATTTTTAATTAAAAAGCAAATAATGCACATTTTGTAAATAAATAAAAGTAGAAAGTATACCCTAATATGCCTAATTATAAAATTATTGTGACAAAAATTGAGACCAACAGAATTCAGACATTCAAGTTAGAAGACACATATGAGTAATATCAATAAGTATGAATAGTTAACTTACTTGTTAAAACAATGTAATTTTTTATTATGTTAGTCACTATACAGTACATCATTATTTTTTGATGTAGTGTTCCAAGATTCAGTGTTTGCGTATAACACCCAGTGCTTTGTGCAATACGTGCCCTTTTTAATACCCATCATTGGGCTTTTTACTTTGGTTTACATAGCTATCTATGCCCAGCCATATGCTGTATACGAGGGGAATAATTAACGTGATTTAGAAAAGCAAGCAAACAAAACAAAGGTATCCTGGGTCCTTAGAAACAGTAAGAAAGAAGGGGTGTGAACTTGATATCAGATAAGGTAATATTTAAACCAAAAAGCTAAAAAATTGATAAGAGATATGTTTCAGTGCTAAATACCATGATTCAAAATGATAAGGTATTTATCAAATACTATTGAACAAAAGAATACGGCAACCATGGTTATGTAGTAAAAACACTAGAACATAGAAATGGCATAATTATAGAATCTTTATAGACTGAATTATGAATTGTCACTCATAATTATAGAAGTACACCAATCTCAGATCAAGACAGATCAAGTGGGCAAACCAAAAATCAAAGAGCCAGAAGACCTGAACAACTTAATAAAATAGATCTTATCATTATATACCAAATTTTAGGCTTTGATAATAGAAAATACACTTCCTTTCTGGTGCTTATGGAACATTTACAAAGTTTTCCATACACAAGTTAACAAGTAAAACATCAAGATGTCCTGTAATGCAGAAGTAGTACAAAATATAGTCTCCACTTACAATGCAATAGAACTATAAATTATTAACAAATCAAAAAATTAAGAGGCCCTTCCACTAGTGATTTAAAAAAAATTCTTCTATTGGACAATTCAGGCCAAATGGAAACATACAAATTGAAACTACAGAATTCAGTCAAATAAAAATACTACCTACAAGAACCTCTGGGATATGCTGTGAGCAGTGGTCAAAAAAAAATTCATAATACAAACACTTCCACCAGTACAAGTTTTAAAAAATGGAATGGAAACAAATACTTAGCTCAAGAAACTAGAAAAAGGACAAGCCAAAGAATGCCCAGGAAAAGAAATAATAGAAAAGCAGAAGTTCCAAAAAAAAAAAAAAAAGTTCAGGTTGATTATAGGAAAACTGTAGATTTGGATATGGGGGGGGGTGTAATTTTGCAAGTTTCCTTGGGATTAGATGTGGTGGGGTTGAGTGAGAAACTGTGTATTCTTTTGGATTTGAAGAAATCTTACAAAAAACACAGATAAATAACGTTAGGATATAAAACTTTTACGTGTACTTTTAAATACACTTTTTTATTATTTGAACTGAAATGGCCACACCACAGGTCAGACCTACCCTAAATGGCACTTATAATAAAGGTGATACCTCAGGCAAGCTGCTAATTCAGCAGGTACACACACACACACACACACACACACACACACACACACACACACACATTCGTGTGCACACGCATGCACACACATGGATTTTTTTTTTCTGTAATTCATTATTTTACAACTTGAAATTGGGATTATGAGATTTTCATTACATAAACTTCGATTGCTTAAACTGAAATGTCAAGAGAGGACTAATCCTGTACAGACCCCGAGCAGAGTTGCTGTGCTCCTCTCTGTAAGCAATAACAGGAAGAAGGAAATTTATAATGTGCAGTATCTGTACTAGCCAGTGTGGTGACAAGAGGAAAACAATGGGCAATGAGCAAATGAGAGGTATAATCAATGCCGCATTTCTTCAGTTATTTGGGTTTTAGAATTATATTCTTCTAGCTTTCTTAATGCCAGCATTACTACGATTCTTTCAGGGGGAAAGCTCTTCAGTACGTTGAGTCTGAAACTCTACCTCACTCCCCGTTTTCCATGAAGCACTCCTGTGAAATGCTTCACTATCAAAAACAATTGCATCTTAGCTGAGCATGCATTTTGATTGGACGAGCTGGAGACAGGATGACTTATCTCATAAAATATGTCTACAATATGAGGCTGAGAACAGTTGTTCTGAGGGTCGAGATTTTATCTTAAATGTGAGGGCCTCGCGTATTCCAGGCTTTCAGAATATCTATTGACTGACTGTGCCAAAGAGTGAACAATTGTTCATTTTTAACAATTTCTATGCAGGTACATGCAGGTACAGTATTCCCTTCTTTAGACACATTACAGATTGTCAGTTCCTTTTGTTGTTGATATCTCCCTAAAATTTCAGCCCCCAAGGACAAAAAAATATGCTAGTTCTACAAGATTAAGCCTAAATTATATTTCCCTGGTCAGAAAAATAGTTTAATTACTTCATAAACTTTTCTCATTTAAAACAAATTTATCCTGTGTCTTTGATGATTACCATAAATTGCAGCCATGCTTCTTCTAATATATTCTATTACTTTTGGTTTCTCAGAAGATATAAAGGGTGCCAATTTCCTCTACAATTTATCAGACAATATTCAGCAGTGCTGTTTAGAGCAAACTTATAAAAATACAACTTAACAAAAGATTTATCACATCGTTTGCATTTTAGCATGTTTCTAAGACCAGTAACCTCGTTTCTTCTTGCCTGCTTTTGACAAGAGTAAGCGTAATATTAAATATTAACTTTCCTCCCTGTAAAAAAGCACAGATATTATTTATTCAGGATACATTTGTTATAAAGTTATTTAGAGATTTTCATACTCTACTGCAATGCCTATATAAGGATAATTCCTCCTTATTTGATTTAATTGTCTTTCCCCGTAAATTTTATTTAGTAGCCTTGTCACCTACCCCTACCTACACACATACACACACAAATACTCTTCAACATATATATCCTTTTGGTTCTGAATTTTGATGAATATACCTGCTAATAGATCTCTCCTACTTTCACTATTTCACTGAATATCTGAAATATTCAGATATTTCACTATCTGAGGAAGTTGACTACATAGGACCAATTCTTTCATTTATATTCTTTCTATATCACCTCACCCCAACCTTCTCACTGAATACTTTATTGATAAAAGTCTGGAGTTTTCTTCAGAGGGAGGGAAGCCCAGCCTTTGGGCTCTGGCCCAGCCCTGGGACTTCATTGAAGTGATCCGCCTCCTCATGTGTGCAACTCCCTGATCCTGTCACTAAGGTGAGAAGGGCAAGATGAGCCATAGGCAACTTTTTGGATTAGGCCAGAATCATTGAGTTGAACCCTAAAATCCTACCTGATCTGCAAACATGTCCTAATCATTAAATTTGTTAGGGCTTATGAAGGGGCAGCTCTAGGTTGCCTGAAGCCATCTACGTCTGGTTCCTTCAGAAGATAGCACCTCTTTGAGCAGAAGACGATGTGGAAAAGAGAAGCACAAAATCTCAGCTGTTGAGTTCTCATTCCATATCCACCACTAAGTTGCTTATTTTACTTTCTTATATTACCTAAAGTCATTAAATTCACACCCTAGTCTTGGGTAGGTAGACATTGTCATGAGAACATTCAAGATCACATAGCCCTTAAGTGTCAGAGTTGCAGCTAACATGCAGTCCGCCATGAAGAAGCATCCCCCCCAGAGCTCCCACAGCTTCTCTGCAGGCCAAGGTGACAGAGATCCCGAACTCATATCAGAACTGAGGGCTGGCCTTATATTTTAAGTCTCTTTAGATATTTATATTATATTCTTCTAAAAAATATTACCTTCTTTTAAATACCTAATAGAAACAGATCTTCAATAAAATCCATGTTCTTCTTTCAAAAGTATGGAGTTTGGCTGGGACTCAGCTGTCTTACTGGGTACCCCATACCTTTGTGGAAGCATTACTATGTAGCTGAATTCTGTCCTGGCCCCCCAAGATTTGGATGTCTTGACATATATACTCTTTTCTTTTTACTAGCTGAGAAGAGCAGAGCACCACTGCTTATGAAGCCATTTGTTGAAGGTAGCAGAGCCACTGTCCCTCTGGGTCTCTGAATCATGGCATGTGGGTAGCTAGGTGCCCATTGCCTAAAACCCCATCCTGGACTATTACATAAGTAAGAGAACTTTTTATTTCTTAAGCCAGTGAGTTAATGTTGAGTGTCTTGTGGCAGGAGGATAGCTTAATCTGTCCTAACCAGGGAGCACTCTGTTTATATGTTTTTAGTTAATTTACCTAACTTACAGAATTTTTCTGTGTAAAAATATGGCACACTGTAAATAAATGTGTTTTGTTGGTGAGCTTGTCCTGAAAATTAAATTAATGTCTTTATGCATGGCCAAATTAACTATCCAGACAATAAATTTAAAAAAGGGGGGGAAAGGGGTGCCTGGGTGGCTCAGTAGGTTAAAGCCTCTGCCTTTAGCTCAGGTCATGATCTCAGGGTCCTGGGATCGAGCCCCACATCAGGCTCTCTGCTCAGCAGGGAGCCTGCTTCCCTCTCTCTCTCTGCCTGCCTCTCTCCCTACTTGTGATCTCTCTCTCTCTCTATCTCTCTCTGTCAAATAAATTAAAAAATTTAAAAATCTTAAAAAAAAAAAGGAAAAACAAAGATTCCATCAAATGGTTAGTGGTCAGTTTGTAGAAAAAGTAACTGGTAATTTTGGGCTGATTTTCCCTTTCTGTTGTATTTTAAAAGTGTGTGGACTCAATGCCAAATTAAGTATTTTCTCCACATACAAGCAGGAGTATTTTTTTTTAATTTAAAGATTTTATCCATTTATTTGACAGAGAGATCACAAGTAGGCAGAGAGGCAAGGAGGCTCCCCACTGAGCAGGGAGCCCAATGCGGGGCTTGATCCCAGGATCCTGAGACCGTGACCTGAGCCGAAGACCAGGCTTTAACCCACTGAGCCACCCAGGTGCCTTGCAAGCAGGAGTATTTTTATTCCTTTGCTGACCTCCATTGTAGTTCCACAAATTAGTTCTCCAGAAACATTAATAACAAAGAAAAAGACATTTATTTCTAGCATTCGTATAATCCATTTTGTTAATTCAATTTCTGTGATGTCTTTAAAAATGTCACGCTGCCTTCTTTATTGATTAGTTTGGTGAAGTCTTACTGAAAAGGGGGCAGTGGGATATATCAACTGTCATAGGCATTTCTTTCTTTTTTTAAGATTTATTTATTTTAGAGACAGCGAGAGTAAGAGAGAGAGCATGCACTGAGTGGGAGGGACAGAGGGAGAGATCCCAAGCAGACTCTCCACTGAGCAGGAAACCCAATATGTGCTTGGTCCCATGACCCATGAGGTCACGAACCAAGAGCCAGGTGTTCAACCAATTGAGCCACCCAGGTGCCCCATCTCATAGGCATTTCTAACTTCCTACAGCTAATAATGGTTATTTTTATGGAATAATTATTGCAGAAAGGCGTCATTTCAAAGTCTTTTTTTTCTTCACATAAAAGCTTAATCCAGTGTCCCAACAATACACTTAAATTTGTTTTCATGATCTTAGAACAGGTGGGCACATATTAAGAAATGTCAAACTCCATCAGCCCTGCTGAATATAGATATTCCACGTGGTGATTTTCGGTATAGTAGGAGAAAAAAAGTCAACCTGTCAAAATAGCAAGATGTAATATGTAATTTTGGTCTTCATCTCTCACCTTATCCCAACAACAAATGTTTTCTATTTGTTTATATATCTACTTTTACCCTTCATGGCTCTGGCATCCTCAGCCATGTGATGTAAGTTATGAAAACATCCATTGGATTCTATCACATTTTAGATCAAAACCCACTGTACTTGAGGAAAAAAAAATACAAAATCTTTAACTTCATCCATAGTGGAGATGGCCAAGCCCATGCCTTCGTAACTTCAAATTGTGCTACTGTGTCTTCATCATTCTCAACATGCAGTAGGCTTGGTTTTTCTGTTGCTGTTATTTGTTTGGGGTTTTTTTGGTCAGTTTTTTCTTTTTAACACTTAAGCACTTTCCTACCTTAAAGATTCCCCCCTTACTATTTCCTTTTCAGGAATACCTTTTCCCCCCTTTTTTCTACATTCCAAGTTAAAGCACATTCCTTGAAAAAGACTTTCCCCAACCTTCAAATATGGTGCCCTGTTATAACTGAGTGCTCACCAGTATTTGTAATATACTTTTATATCTAACTGTTAGTTTAATAGTCATGGATTCTCTGGAGTGAATTCTCTGGAGTGAACCTATTATTTTGTCTCCTCAGCATTCCTCTGCACAGAAATACCTTTTTGGAAACTTCTTCCCCATTCCATCTATGTTACCTTTTCTAGCAAGGTCTTTTATGTAATTGTAAACCCACCCCAATGATTGTCTAGTAGAGAGGTAGACACCTAATTCCATCTGAGCACCTTCTCCTAGTCACAGTTGATTGGAAAAAGGGGCCAATCAGAGTTTTTCACTAGGCTTCTTCAAACTGCAGTAATCATAATCAGCCTTTTCTTGAGTAGCACTTGGTGCTCTTGACAATCTTCTCTCCACAAAAATTTGGCGAACTCCTAGACGTCTACCATGGGAAAGAATGAGGCTAACTTGCAGAAAGAATCAGAGTTGTGAAAAGGAAGGAGAGTACCAGCAGTTATTTGGGTCCCTGATTCTGGCTGTTCCAGGAGCCAGGTTACAACATTGATCCTCTTAGCGATAGACTGACTTTATGGGATACTTCAGTCTCTTCATTATTTTTACTAAAGTTAGTTTGTGTTAGATTGCCGTTACTGGAAGTTAAGATGGCTGGCTAGTAATATGTCCTAGAAGATGTAAGCTCCACAAAGTCACCCTTTCTGGCCAGGATTCCCAATCCCCCATTTCTTCAGAACAAACATCTTTGTGTGATTTTGTAAAGGAGGCTCTATCTGCTGAGACTACATTAAACTACAAAGGAACCATATACTAATACTACTTCTTTGATTTCTTTATTTTCATCTCGACTGCGAATGTTTGTGTGAAGGTTTTTTTTTGTTTTGTTTTGCTTTGAAATATAGAAAGTGTCCAGACTGTAAAACTTAAATATAGGATTTAATACTTGTTTTAAAACCAACCACTCTAGACTTTAAAAATTCTCCTCCTTTCTGTCCTCCCAAAATGTAAATTCTTATTTGAAAATAGGGTAAAAAGTTTTCTTCTGAATAAAGGATCTTTTGTCAATTTTTAGCATTTACGACTTCCTCAGTTCTGCCACCTTAGGTACAAGTGGAGAGGAACCCAGTTATTTGGGTTGAGATTTGCCTGAGAATATTCTGCAATGAAGGACCAAGGAATCCAACTGAGCAATGTATAAATGTAGGCTCCTGCTCTCTCAAAATTCCCACCCTGGGAGTAGGATCTTGCCACCTCACCATATGCTTAGAGTATTTCAAGGAGTAAAGTCAAATTGGAATCATGTTTCCTGCTGTTTCACTATGATTGTTTGTACAACAGATGCAGGCAATCTATCAATGCCAGGAAAAACTAAGAGGAAACTGCTCTCATGACCATAGACACCAAAACACAGTCTTAAATTCTTGCTTAAAAAACAACAAAGACCATTATTTTGATCTTTGGGAAAAATATCATTAATATTAATATCTTTAAAGAATCCATTTGAAAGTAAATTAAACATAAGCCTTATAGAAGTAAATGTTGGATAATTGACTGGGATAAACAATGCTAATAATGACATTAATAACACGTAACCAATCCTTTGTTGTTTACAAACCTCTTTTTAAGCCATTAACACATTTTTTTAAAAGATTTTATTTATTTATTAGAGAGAGAGCACATGAGCAGGGGCAGTGGGAGAAGGAGAAGCAGACTCCTCGCTGAGCAGGGAGCCCAATATAGGGCTCAATCTCTGGAATCTAGGATCATGACCTGAGTGAAAGGCAGATGCTTAACCAGCTGAGCCAGGTGCCCCAAGCCATTAACACATTTAATGTGTTCATCTCCCAAGAGGTCACATTTTAGAATGAGGAAAATGAAATTTAGTTAGAGAATGTGATTGAATAAGTATTGCTAGGTAATATACAGGGCATCTAGTTAATTTGAATTTGAGATAAGTAATTTTTTTTTTAGTTTAAGTACATTTCAAATAGTGCATGTTCATCTAAAATTCACATTTAGGTGGGTGTCCTGCATTTTTATTTGCTAAATCTGGGAACCCTAGATAAAACTAAGGTTACAAAGTTAGTAATGGGCAAAACAGGAAATCCTTAACAACCATCGGAGAAAGTGATGGTTGACATGAACTTTGAAAAGACTGTAGTAGACACTATTATGGATTTATTGTCAAGACATTGCAGGAAACAATCTCCACATTTCACATTTCTAGGTGTGAAGCTAGTTTGAAATTATCCACAAAGAGCCACCATTTCTGGTGGGCCTCTTTAAAATATGTGCACGGTATATTGACCTGGGGAGAGCTAAGAATTTACCAGGCACATTTCTTCACTGGCTACCTACCACAACCACTAATGACTGAGGGTTAAAGCCTTCTTTAAGTGCAATTTATGCTCTGGGATATTTGTAAAGAACAAGTCTATCATTAGAAATAAAGACCAATGGATTTCAGGTCTCAGCTTGGACCCTGTGGGAAAATAGATCAAAAAAAGGACTTTTCATAGGCAAAAGAGAAGGAAGATCATTTAACCTTTTGAACTCTTTGGGAATCATTATGGGAAGTAAATCAATGAAACTATGGTAGAAGACTTTGGTAGACTTCTTTTGGTTCAATCTCCAGACCAGATCTTTATACATTGTACTAAGACCTACATATTATTTACTAATGTCAGTTTTAAGGCTGCTAAGGCTATCTATAAGTCCAAAGATAAAAAGATAAGAAGCCTATAGCTTCTATAAAGCAGAAATTTTATCAAAAATTTTAAGTTCTTAATTCTAGAGTTAGCAATCATAGAGAAATTCTCAAAAGAAATATATAGCATTTCTATCTAGATGTGAAGTAATGAGTTCTGTAACTTGCTTATAACTAGTATCAAGCTAGACAAAATTGATCAGTGGTGGCTGCTCATGTTACTTGACCATAAAATACATACAGATTTGAACTTAGCAAATGGTTTCTTCTTTTCAATGGACATAATAATAGAACACCAAGAATAAGTTCCCCAAAGGAAGTCGGGACCATTGATAATCCTGAAGAATGGGACCTTTTCCTTCATGTGGCAGAGCTGTAAACAGAGTACGCCCTCTAAGGAGGGAATCAATCGAATATTTAATAAACTAGGACCACTTTACTATGTTTTAGGTGGATCTACCATTGTAGGCATTCACTCATAAATTTGAGTATTTCTAAAATAAAAGTAACTTGAAAGTAACATTCCTGGTGCATACTTACAGTGTCATGAGAAGTGATGACCTAGGCCTCTATGGCCCATGTGGAATGAATGACACCAGTGAGAACTCATCAAGGCCCAATCTGTATGAGCTTAAACTAAGTGACAAACATTAAGAAGCTGTCCACTTGACCACAGCTGCAACACTGAAAAGCATTAATCCCCAGAATGGTTTTTTAGGACAGTGCTAAAATTTAAATAAAACATGGGCATATCTGAAAAGGATGAAATCACTTACATCTAAGGAAATTAATTCCTATACGTGATGGTGAAAGAGCAGATCAAACTGCAGGTGCAAAGTAATGCAGATTTAATTAAGGGAGACACAGACATCACTGTTAGGGAAGATCTTTGGAAAAGCTCCACTGAAGCCCAAAGTTCATGGATTCTGAAGTGCTATTTCCATCTGACTGGGACAAAGACATCAATAAGTAGTGGTCATTTTTGGAGTCAAACTACTGTTTTTTCTCCATAAATCATTCCCCATAAGTATTGCACTGACAGAGAATGAATAACACATGCTCTCTCCTGTTTAAAACTTCTTCCTTTTGGGATGGAGCTTACTTGTCATTTGAGATATAAGTTCCTTAACCTATTTGAGCATCCCTTTTTTGACCTGGTATGCCAAAAAAGAAATGTCTAATGGGATTTTAGCACAGGTGCAGGTATAGCACAAGGGAGCAGGTTACAGATAAATTTTATCATAGGTTCCCTAGTCTTCATCCCCCAAAAAGGTACAAAGCAAGATGTTTCTGCCTTTTGCTGGAAAGGTTTCATTGCTGAAGGCCATGGACACTGGTTGTTTGCCCCTAATCCCAAAGGGGCAATGCCAAGTGCACTCAGAGAAGTGAGATGTCTGATCTTGACACAGAGGATTGAATTCAAGGTAGAAAGCAAATAAATCTAGTCTGGGCACTGCATGTGATATAGAGTAAAAGTTCTTGAAAAACACTTTCAGCAGTTTCTGTTATTTGATTCCTCTAATATTTGACTCACATTCCAGTTGCATAAACAAAATTCCTGCCAGTCCTGAGGAGGAAAGGGTCTCTAATTTTGGAAGATTAAACAATATCCTCCAATTAAATGAAGACTAATGGCATTGCCTACTTTCTACCTCGAAGCCTAGTTGGCAGACAGCAAATCAAGGAAAAGATGAACTCTGCAGAAAGGGTTTGGAGGTCCTTCTTCTTGTATGTCCTTATGAAATAGAAAAGGTGAGGGAGGAGAGAGGAGGTGTCATTAAGCTGTGGGCCAGGGAAACATACATATAGGCATCAATCTAATGTGTGATGGCCACTCAGCCCATAGCTCCTCTGAATATGTTGTGTATCCCCCGAAGCAGGAAGGACTAAAAGGGAGCCAGAGATACCATTATCTAGGATGGAAAGTTTATGTGAAGCAGAAAATTTATGTGAGGAAAATTACTGGAAATTTTTAGAACAAGGCATGAGGTATCAGTCCTTTGCCCAGATTCACTGAAAAATCTGCTTTACCAAGCAGTTAGAAGGAACCATCCATGTAGCTCAGGACCTTGCATCTTGGATATTGATGTCTCTGGGAAGATTAAAAGATTGCCAGTGTCTCCACTTTCCAACAAGGGATTTTCGATGAGGTTTATGTAGATGTGGAAATATTCATTGTGAGAAGTGAATGGCAGGAGGATCCATGGATTCTGGGGTCATGTCTGCTCATTCTGTAGGGCATGTTCACCAGAGACCAGAGGTCTACCTCTTTGAGGGGCTGAGAAGCCTCACTGGAGAAACTTTTCTCTGAAAAGAAGAACCAGAGAGAAAAGTCTGACCCAGTAACACAACCCTAGTCATTAGAGGCAGTATGTATCTCTTGGATTTAAACTGAGGTTCATAAAACAGATCATGAGAAAGGACTGTGAGAAAACATCTAAAAAAAAATTGGATTTGGTAAGACCTAAGTCTGATACTACAGAGTAAGGTGGCCCTTCAGCAGTAAAATTCTGAAAGACCCTACAGAAAAAGAAATAGTGAAATTTTCCTGCTCTTGACCACAGAATATCAATCAAATTTGGCCCATTGGAGGCTCCAGTTCATCTCCTCTTTGAGCCTCATTTCCATCTATAAAATAGGAATGATATTACCAGCATGTTATGTGATAAAGGGTAACATGCATTCATGGTTAGTTGAGATATGATATCAGGAGTGCAAAGAATATTGGAGATTACCTATTCAATAAATGAAAAAGAAGGAAGGAAAGTAATAACTGCAATGAGGAACTTTTCTAAGATCCTAAATATTATTTTAACAAATGCATCTGTAGATTTCAACTTTATTTGCTCATGATCCAGAATTTCTCAAATATGCTAGATAACTTAAAGTCTGTGATTTACTTTACAATACTCTGGCATGGGCACTGAGATGATATGCTAAATAGTTAAACTTAAGCTTTAGGGGCAATTGCCCTTGCTGAGAATCCACACTGCAGGGATGATAGCTAGCATAATGTGAAAAAGTCTATTCTAGAAGCAGTTACTACAAGGTATCTTGATCAACATCTCCTATTCAAGTGAGACTGGTGAATGACAGAAACATTTTTATTGGTGAAATTAGTTATTTTGTAATTTGCTTAGTATATGATAAAATTGATGCCTCTTGGTGAAATTAAAAAGTACTTAAGACATACAGATTGATGAAAAAAATCAAAATCCCTTCAAATCTTTGCAAGAACACTGTACAAATCTGGGAAATCCCCAGTCTTTAGTTTAGGGATGACTCCCAAGACCAGGTAGTCCTGACATTGGTTTAAGATAATAGATGGGGTTGCATGATGATAATAAGAGTAACAATTTTACCTCTGCAGGGAAGTCATGTGTGTCTTGAATGGATCTTTTGGGTGAGGTGGTGGTCAGAACACTGAGAAAGACAGCAGGGACTCCAAGCTTCCCAAGACTTACAGATGGCGTGACTGGTTCTGCCTGCTTACACATAATGGTGTTTTTATTTTTTACATAAACATTGTTTGTAAGTCAAAATTTGATCTATGACTGCTTTTCAGTGTAAATGCTGATTGCACGGTTTTGAAGGGAGCATCATAGAGCCTCAGTATTTCAGTGGCTCCTATTGTCTCCAAAAGAACCTTAAGGCAGGTAGGCTGCATGGAGGGCACAGCTGGTTGGGCGTCCGATTCTTGGTTTTGGCTCAGGTCATGATCTCAAAGTCATGAGATCAAGCCCTGTGTGTTCTCTCCCTCTCCTTCTGCCCCTTCCCATCCCCCGCTTAAATGAATGAATGAATGAATGAATAAATAGTTTTCTTAAGATATGGCTTTAAAAGAACGGAAGAGTTAGCACAAATTAGCTTGAGTCAGTTCCCTTGCTTAAGAATTGCAGCTTTTCATTGGCGTGCTAAGCACTGTAGCTGACGGAGAGGAGCGAGATCTGGAGGAAGGGATTGCGTTGTGCTGCTATTTAATTCAGAGTTGGAAGGTAGTCTTCCAAGGTGTATGCAGTGCTCACAGTGAAAAGAGTTCTCTTTTTTTCAATAAATAGTCATAGCTGAAGATGGGAAATCTAAGGGAAGTGACTAAGGAGAAAAGAGATGTTATTAAGTGAGGATATGGATTTGAGGAGATAACAGTAACACTTTGTGGAAGCACTTTTTTGAGAAGTTCCTTTTGGGGGGAGGAATAGCGACACCCGGGAAAGTGGCATTAAATAAATAATGCTGCCAAAAACACATCAGGAGCTGAGATGCGCTCTGAGCACAGATTCTCAGACCTGAATTAATGAGGACATCTTGTATTAAATCATTTGACAACCTGGATGCTATTTGTCATTGAAATGTAACTTAATATACATTTTATATGCTATAAAATGCTCACCTTCAGATTGAGAATATTACGCTGTGAATATATATGTGCATGTGGATGTGTGTATTTTTTTTCAGCCTAATTCTCTATGGAGATGCGTACTGTCAGGACGCACCCGTAGATGTTGAGTGGGGGGCAGGGGAAGGGGGCAATTACAGGGCTCCTGCAAGTTGCACCTGGTGATCTGTTGAAGAATTCCTACGAATGGGGAGGGCTCTATAGGGCTCTTCATGAGGAATATGGATGCATTTTAACCCACTCCTTCCCCTTCACTCATCCCCTTCCACTCATGCATCTGTATATTCCTGCCAGATTCATAGTCCTCAATGCCCAAATTTGTCTTGTCCCTCTCCAATGTACAGCCTTCCCACAGTTACCCATTTCTCACAGATGAAATCCAGATTCCTCTGCCGGGCAGTTCAGAACTGGCTAGGTAGAGCCTGCAGGACCCCTTCCTCTGAATAAGCCAGGGATTTTGTTTACTGCACCATCTTACATTTGCTTGACTGTGCTTTTCTCAAACCGTTTTCGTCTGCTGGCTTTGCAAAATCTCATTCTGAGAGGAATCAAAGGTCTTATATTTATTAAAAGGGGAAAAAAAAAGATGGGCGCAGCTTTGTTCCCAGTTTCTCTAAGTAGTTATAGGCGAAGAGAAAGAAGGGAATTATTTTTTAAAAAAACACCCTTTTTATAAAAAAAAAAAAAAAGACAGCTTGCTCACAAACTCTGTCGAGGCATTCATAAGCAATTTACATAATCAACATGAATTCCAAGTATCTCTGTGCTCGATTACATTAGATAAAAACAGTTTTGCTCACTATAAATCCAGTTGGCTCTCCTTTCTATTTACAGTAAAGGAAAAACTCTCTTTACCTTAAATGGAAAGAGTTGCTCTAGAATCAGAAACTTGTATCAAGATGCCAAGGAAGTTACAGTGTAACATACCCCTCCTAAAATGATCAATTATGTGAGCTTGAGTTTTGCCACTGGAGTAAGAAACATCTAAAGAAAGAATTAAGAGAGAGAAATATCCAAGCAATGGAGGGAAAGAGATCTGTGTAGGCCCAAATGAAAAAGAACCTGGCACTGTGCCCTCGTAGTCTCTGCCAGCCATCCCATCTGTGGCCAGGATGAGTTAAGGTATGATAAAAAAAAATATGTATTCTGATATTTGTGTCTATTGATGTTTCTTTTTCCTTATTTTTTCCTAGTTAAAGATGAATTACAACCTTAGACTAAGATGACAACATTGTTTTTTTTTTTCTTTATCTGAGACATGTTAAAATGGTGAACAAGACATTGATGGAGGTTTATTATGGTGGGAGCCGCATGTGGGGCAGCTTTGCATCCCAAAACAAATGTGGAAAGTAGAGGCAGAGAGAAAGGAAAACAAATAGCAATCTCCCTCCTTTAGCTTCCCACCAAAGGTCTTCAGATGGTTGGAATTGCATACCTGGCCAGAGGCAGGCTGAAGAACATACCCTGAGTTACTTCTGTCTTCATTAATGCTTCCAGTTTAATACTTCCAATTGATTTCCTGAAATCCTAAGTTGGTTTCACATCTCCCTGTACCACCTGCCACTCTCATCCACACGAGGCTTAGTCCACACCAGACACACAATGGTCTTCAGATTGCAATGGTAGAAGGGGCAGAGAGAGAGCTGAGTTTGCAGGAGGAAGACTTGTCCATGCTCTTTCCACCCATTTCTCAGACCCTTTGGTGTGACATTCTTGTAAAATTTGGGAGGGCATCGTTTGGTGATAGGTGTGACTTTTGCTTTTGAGAAGTAAGAGGAGGGAGGTGGAAAGGGAAACAAAGAGTTAGCAGGTGTTTCTATTTATTCCATTCAATTTACCGGGTGAGGGGAGAGGACAGGGACTTAAAGCAACATATGAATGCAAGAATGAATGCAAGAATGAATCTTTCTGGCTGGAGAGTCAACAACTGAAATCTCTTAAGAGGATGGAAAACTTTATCTTAACTTCCTCCTACTCATTCCCATCACCAAAGGTGTTGTGTTTGTGGGTTAGGGGGAGGGAGTTGCTAAATTTGTGGACCAGAAGATTCCCAAACAGTGAGTGGATTATGTTTTCTAGTGAATGAAATTACTCTTCCCTATTTTTTCTACTCTGTTACACTTCAGAGAAAGAACATTTCACGTGCTTTATTTCCCTTTCTCTTTTTGCCTCTCTGTCTCATGACAATGGAGAATATATAATATACAATGACAGATAATGCAGTGTGCTGCTTTTAGGACATTGGAGCACAGACTTCGAAATTTTATGGGTCAGTAGCATTTCCAGGGACTTAAATAAGCTGATACTGTTATGCAAGTTCAACATATATCTATTAGTTATATATACTATTTACCACCATCCTAATTTGATAATCTAAAAGAAGTTTTAACACGAAGAACAAAGTAATCTCAGTGTTTGGAAAAAAAAAAATTGTAATTTTGGCCTTACAAGAAATCTTATCAAACTTCTACTGGTCACATGGAGACTGATCATTTTGAAGTATTCAGATCTAAAAGGGAAAGTTTGTTATTCACTGATATTGAGCTAGTAATTTAAGTCATATTCTAGATCATAATTTTTTCTTTTTATATCAATTAATACAGTGAATTGTGTTGATTGATTTTTAAAATAATCAGCCATCCTTGCATTCCTGGGTAAATCTTTTACAAATGATTATATTCAAATTTCTAAAACTTTCTTTAGATTTTTTTCCATTGATTTCATGAGGGATATTGGTCTGTAGTTTTCCTTTATCATAACAGTTTTGCCCAATTTGGGCATCAGGGTTTAGTTGGCTGAATGGTGATTATCAAAAAGATAATACCCAGAACCTGTGAGTTTTATTTCATATGGTAAAGGAGTAACTATCACCTTATATGGCAAAAAACTGTGGTTAAGTTTTTTAACAAAAAACTGTGGGACCCTGGGGTCCTAAACCTCTAAAGCTTGAGAGGTTCAAACTTATCTTGGATCATCTGACTGGCTCCCAATCCAAAAACAAATGCTCACATAAGACAGAGGCATAGGGACATTTGAAATAGAAAAGGACAGGACACACAGAAGAGAAGACAATGTGCCACAGAGGCAAAGATTGAAGTGACAGGGCCACAAACCAAGGAACACCAGGACTGGATATACCAGAGCTGGACGAGACAAGGATTCTCTCCTAGAGGATTTTGGGGGAGTGTGATCTTGCTGACACCTTGATTTCAGACTGTCGACTCCATAACTGAGAAAGAATAAATTTCTGTCATTTTAAGCCACCTAGTTTATAATAATTTATTATAGCAAACCCAAAGAAACTAAAATACAATGTAATGATGGTCTCATGAAATGAGTTCCTACAATAGTTTGTAGAGAATTAGTACTATTTATTTATCTTTGAAGCCATCTGGTTCTGGAATTTTCTTTGTGCAACGTTTTTTCCATACAAAGTCAATCTCTGTAATGGATATAGAGCCAATCAAGTTATTTTTTCATAAATAAGCTTTTAAAGTTTTATTTTTCAAAAAAATAATTTATATTTTCATTTATATTTTCAAATTTATTGGTATAGAGTTGTTCTGGTGTCACCTATTTATTTGATGTTTTAATATTTTATGTTTTTTCTTTTATAGTTGTTTCAACATGTTATTGTTTGAATTGTGCTACCCTTTCACAATATCCCCATCTTCCCCCCCCCCCAAAAATCATGTCATATGTTGAATGACATATGACCTATGTCCTAACCCTCAGTACTTCAGAATGTGACCTTATTTGGAAATCACATCATTGGAGATGTAATTTACAGTTGTTAAAATGAGGTCCTAACTGGAGTAGAGTAAGCCTCTAACCCCATATGACTGGTGTCCTTGAAAAGCAGTAATTGGGAGGCAGGCACACTCCTAGGGAGAACACCAGGTGAACATAAAGGCAGAGACATGTAAAGCATGTGCAAGGAAAGGAATAACAAAGATTGCAGTAAACCATCAGAAGCTATGGAAGAGGTCTGGATACATTCTCTTTCATATTCTTGTCTCCAGACTCTGGGAGGATAAATTTCAGTTGTTTAAGCCACTCAATTGGTTGGCAGCCCCCACCCCTAGCAAACTGATACAAATTGGGAGGTAATATATCTCGTCCCATGGGGCGGGTGCCTGGGTGGCCCAGTCAGGATCCTGGAGTCCCAAGATTGAGCCCAGCATCAAGCCACGCGTCACGGACTCCCTGCTCAGTGGGGAGTCTGCTTCTCCCTCTGCCCCTCACCCTGCTCTTGTGCTCTCTCTCACTCTCTCAAACAAATAAATAAAATCTTAAAAATATCTATATCTTAGCCCAAAGCACAGTTGATAGTTATTCAAAACACAGATGTCTGGATTCAGTAAAGACGTGTAGTTCATATTATAACTGATAAAGGTTAGCAGACTCAATTTTTTGAAAAAAGTGCCATATTGAAGGTCAATAATGCCTTTGTTGTAGATAGCATTGAAATAATGCTGCTGAAAAGTCTGATAATGATGAAGGTAGAAATAGGGAATTTCTCCAAAATGTGAAGGGCAAAAAAAAAGGGCTATTGGCTTGCCACTTAAAATAGAGATTTCAGGAAGGACACTAAGTCATGAATCAGAAAATACAAAAGAAGTACAGCTAGAGAAATCAAGAACCCTGGATCTGTTGATAAGGAGCTAGAGAGTTCTTTTGAGGCAAGATGTCTGTCCTTACCTGCTGCTATCAAATGTGTATGCTAATGGAGTGTTTTCCCTAGGGATTGAGGCAGAGTCACAATCCACAGTCTAGGAAGAGCAGACCAGGAAGAAACTCTGAAAAAGTTGCCTACAGGGTTTTTTCCATAATGCTCTTACAGTTGTTTCCTCTGACAAAGGATTTCTAATCCCATAAAAGAATTTTGTATGCTGTTTACATGTAAGGTTTAAAGAATAATTAAGTAGAAAAATTGAATTAAATGGGTCAATTTTAAAGTATAACAAAGTCTTCTGTGATAGAGCAAGTATTTCAACAAAAGAAATAAATAATTTAAAGTTAACCATTTCTTCGAAATCCATGCTTTTGTGATATGAGCTTTTCAGGTCATTCTTTGCTCTCATTCATACGATAGCCCATGGATGGTTAACCCAAGACCCATGCCTTCAGTTGTCATTTGTTTTCGTGTGTTTCTGATATTTATCTAGTGAAATATTAAGAAAGTATTGACTAGCCAAAATAAATGAAAAAAAAATTTTACCTTGCCCAATAGATCCGTCCCTTTAAGTCACTCCCCCAAAATTGTCAGAGCTAGAGTTTTCACTCCCTGGAAAGACCAGCTTCAAAGGTAAAAAAATAATAAGCCCTTGGAAACATTAATTCTAACTTCCCCATATTTCAGCTAATTGAAGCAAATGACCCAAGTGCAGAATTTGCCAGCAGCATAGGTTTTATTTAATATAAAAAGAAACCCTTTCTTATCTATAGAGAACAGCAAAGAGAGCTTTTGGCACACACATTTGTCTATGAAGCAATAGTATCTTTTCTGGCCCTTTAGGGAGGAAAAAAAGCAGAACAAAGAATAAGCATCTTGAATTTTGAATAGATATATATTCAGCTGCAGTTGTAGGTTGCCTACAGGCTATGTGTCTCTAATTATTTCCCCTTATAAATTCTAATTTGTCTTCCTGGTATCTTTTTTTAAAAAAAAGGATTAATGAACATTTTCAGGGAGGGAGACCAAACATAATCCCTTAACATGTTTCCTTGATATCTTGCATAACCTTTCAGCATCTTTCTCATATTTTCTGGTTAATTTAATCTGGTAATTTTTACTAAAGCCAGAATCCAGTAGAAAAAAAATGCAAATAATAGGTCAGAGCTCTCTCTACTTTCTTATAAAGTCATTTTCTTAATGTGTTGTTACTCTTGGGCACTCTATTCTCTTGAAGTTTTGTGTATCCCCAAAGGGAATGAATGCCTTGGATTCAACGACACAAATATTTATTAGGTGCTTTTATGCACCAGACTTACACAAAAACCAAGATAAAGAAGACACAATTCATTCCCTCAAGGAATATTTATCCTGGCCAGGATGACAGAGATGTTTACCATTACCATAATGCAACATAGTAAGAGGTATGTACCCTGGGATGAAAAAACACCATGGAATCCCAGAGAAAGAAACAGTTTTTCCTTGTAGCCTTTGTATTCCACTTCACTTCTACTAAACAACTGCAGAATGCAATCTCTTAGGAGTAATGAACTTGAGTGTAATAGACAGCTTCCGGAACAGTCAGCTGGAAGTTCGTAGTTTGCCTTAGGATGGAAGGTACCCTGAGTTTGATTTATCCATGATTTGAAGATACAGTCATCTCAGAGTGGAAGGAGTCCATAGAGCAAGCATGGTGGAAATCTGAAGTTAGCTTTGTTCTACGCTGAAACACTATTCTGCACACATCTGTGTACCTAGGTAACTTTACACACCTTTAGAAAATTTATTATCTGGACATTATCAGTGTCTCTCTGGGAAGAAGTTTACTAGGAGTATGTGAGAGAAAACGATAACACAATTGATGATAAATGACTAGAAAGATTCTAATCTACTTTGTTTCTTATATACCATTTGGAGATGATTACATGGGTAAAAATGCAAGTAAGCCAAGTTTTTTCCTCTCCCCCTCCCCACATCTTCAGGTTTATTGATTTTTTAAAGAAGCAGAAGAGATAAACACGGCTAGCTAACAAATGCTTTGGTTCTTAGAGATATTTCTATGTACTACATTTAATCTATTTAGATGTGTCTAATTGAGACTTAAAATAGGGTAGTTTCCCTATAATGATGTAGGATTTATTAGTGAGTAGGGGGTTTACAGAGCCTGGGAAGGTATTAGAGTAATGATTCAGGGTGCAGAGACCTTTTGTGTTAACAAATAACAGTTTTCAGAACCTTATAAGTAATGATTGATATTGCGATGCTTGATGCACAGGAGTTGTTGAATTCTCTTTTAACTTCATCAGGGATCCCCACATTCTAGGATTGAGATGGAATGAGGACAGTTGTTTCTGCAATTGTTAAAAATTTTTTTTTGTTTTAGCGGTATTACTTGAGTTGTTTATTTTAAAATATTCCCATATCGATAGAACGATTGCAATAGTACAATACCCTTTATGTAGCTTCCCCAGCTGGTAGCTGGAGCCACATTTGCCTTAGCATTTTCTCTCTTGTTTTCATTTCTTTTTCTCTACCATGTGAGAGTAAGTTGCAGTCATGATCACCTTTAATGCTTCAATGTATATTTGCAAGGAAAGAGACAATCTCCTAGTAACAGTAGTGCAACCATCAGAATCAGAAAATTAATATTATCCAGTTTTACCATCTTATTAACCGACCCCCTTCCAATTTTACCCGTTGTTTTACTGATACTTAAAATGTCCAATATTATGTGTTGTGTTTAGTCATCACATTCTTTTAATCTCTTTCAATGTGAAGGAGTACCTTAGCCTTCACTTATCTTTCTGGACATTTATCTTTTTAAAGAGTATAGTCTGCTTACTTCAGATTTGATTGCATTTTCTTATAATTTATGCAGAATTTATGCATACCCAAATAATTTGGGAGGGGCAGAAATATATTAAAAGTGATGCTGAGATCTTTTCATTCCATCATATTAAGAAACACATGATGTCAATTTGTTACTTTCCTGGGATATTAACTTTTATCACTTGATTAAGATGGTGTCTGGCCCATGTCTTTACTATAAAGTTAATAAGTATTTTACATTATTAACAAGAAAAAGCATTTTGTGAGAAGATATTAAGACTTTTGTAAGGAAGAGCTCTCCCTTATTCCCCATTTATTATTATTTTTTCACTTACATCAGAATATAATCATGGATTCTTATTATTTTAGTTATAATTTACAATCTGTGCATGTGGGTGTATGTATATGTGTGTGTGTATGTGTGTGTTATATATAAATGTAAATATAGCTTATGCTCAAATTATCCCCGTCTTGACTCATAAGAAACCTTTCAAGCTGGCTCTTTTGTCTCTTAAGCATACCTCCATCATTTTCTGCATATTTGCTTCCTTCCTGTTATAATTTGTTCTGGGCTCATCTGCTTTTTTTGTGTGCTTTAGTTTTGGAGTCAGCCATTTCTTCCAGGACATTTCATTCATTCTTTCTTTTCTTTTTTCTTTTGTATTAATGTTATTGAACCTGTCTTTGAGGTATTTAATATCAGCTGTAGCATGGAGTATAAACATTTCACTTAAGTTACAACCATTTGGAAAAAAAAAAAAGTTACAACCATTTGACCCACTTTTATAACCAAGTGTGATTACCCTTTGAGGTGGAATGAGGACATCTAGGGTCTACACAATTTGTTTTTCCATTAAGATTTGCCAATTTTTGTCCACAGGAGAAAATAGAAGAGGTAAGAACTATGACTGCAAGAAAAAGGATGAGAGTGAGATTCAGCTGACCCTGATAGGCAGAATCAGGTTACCAAGAGTCAAATGTTAGACACACATAGGGGCGCCTGGGCTCAGTGGGTTAAAGCCTCTGCCTTCGGCTCAGGTCATGATCTCAGGGTCTTGGGATCAAGCCCTACATCAGGTTCTCTGCTCAGCAGGGAGCCTGCTACCCGCCCCCCATTCTGCCTGTCTACTTGTGATCTCTCTCTCTCCCTGTCAAATAAATAAAATGTTTTAAAAAAAGTTAGACACACAGCCAGTTATAAATTGTGAAATATGAATAATGAAGAATTCACTAGATTCTTATACTACCTGGAGACAACAGTGTGGACTATCTCTATACTTTGGACAATCCAGGTATTTTGACCACCATTAATTTCACCAAGAAAACCTCAAAATTTTACATTTTAATTCTAAATAACAAGTTGCTAATTTTACTACTGCAGGGGCATCTGGGTGGCTCAGTCAGTTAAGCATCTGACTCTTGATTTCAGCTCAAGTCATGATCTCAAGATTGTGTTGCTCCATGCTAGGTGTGGAGGCTGCTTGGGATTCTTTCTCTCCTTCTCCCCTTCCCCCCTCTCTCTCTTTCTCTTTCTCTATCTCTTCCCTCTCTCCCTCCAAACCCCCCTCTCTGTAAAAAAAAAAAAAAATTTACTACTGCAAACCCATTTCTAGTATTCATTATGTTAATTAACTTGTATATCACATATACATTTTGGTGAACTGCCAGATGACTGCGTCTTAAAATAAATATTCATCAGAAGCCAAATGTGAAGATAATATATCATCATTTTGACCACTCTGGTGTATGGATAAAAACTAATACCAACTTCCCCCTCCACACAACATCAGAATCAGCTAATAACCAATAAAACTTTTCGTTCTGCCCAAAGATGTCCTTTGTCCTTTTTCTACCCCACACATGATCCAACTTAAACCACCCATTACATCTGGTTGTTCCATCTCTTAAGTTTCTTTCAAGTTTCAAGTCATTTGTGCAATGTCATTCTATCAATTGACCTATAAATTGTTAATTTGGGATTTGTGTGATTACTTCCTTGTGGTATCATTTAATTTTTTCCTTTATCCTGTAACTCCTATAATTTGGAATTTAATTATAAATATTCAATTAAATACAAGTTAATTTTTCCCCCAAAGAGACCTCACAGGTGATTTCATATGCTTCATATTGATTTTTCACCTTGATGATCATTATGCACCAATGACAAACACAATGGACTCATTGTGTTTCAATCAAAATAGTCATTATTATCTTTTTATGTTCACATTGTCACAGCTTTGGTCAGTGGAATCCCTTCATGCTGCCACCTTTGTTCTCTTGATGTGATCATACTAATTTTTGAAAACTTCTCAATTTTCTGGCACAAAATATCCCATGTTCCCCTTTTACTGTCTCTGCCTCACACCTGAGAATTAGCCATTTTCCAAGGAAAGATATATTAGGAAAAACATCTGGATTCTTGGGTATATATCAAGTTTACATTATGGGGATGACCCGATTTTTTTTATAGTTTTGATGGATACATAAAGATGTATTTTTTTTAATCATGAGTGAAAATTGCTATTTCTAAATCAGTGCTAACAGTACAGTGTGGATATGGGTAGGGAGTGATTGTACTTATGTATTTATTGAAGTATAGTTGACACACAATGTTACATTAGCTTTAGGTGTACAACACAGTGATTTGACAAGTCTGTATGTTAGTGTGACACCCCTTGTTCACCACAAGTGTAGCTACCATCCATCTGTCACCCTATGACAATACTATTGACTATATTCCTTGTGCTATACTTTTCATCCCTATGACTTATTCAATTCCTTAACTGGAAGTCTGTACCTCCAGAGTGGGTGCTTTTAAAATAAGATTTTTAGAGAAGTCTTCATAGAAGAAGTAACTTGGAAAAGTGAAGACCAGCTTGGCAACTCCAAGGTATTTCAGTTAGTAGAAGCAAGTACAAAACCCTAAGGCAGGAATTCACTTAGTGTGAGCAACAGTGACGAATCTAGTGTGTGTGACCTGAATGAAACCAAATGACAGAGGAGAGAATGAAAAAAGACAAAGTTATCAAGGTGTGAGGGCTTAGGGAGGAGGTGATGGCCAGGTCATGTAGGACTTTGTAGGTATCTTAAGGACTTTGTATTTTATGCTGGGGAAGATGGATAGATATTTCAGGATTTTTTTTTTTGAGATAACCAAAGATTAAGATGATTAATAACACTGAGGTCTGGAGAAGGTGAGAAGATATAGGAGTTTAAAGTCTTATCGAGTGTTGGGAAGAGTGTTACTGGATCAACATTTTGGAGGAATTTTTCGTAAGATACATTAAATGTTTATAAATGTTTATAACCTTCAGTTTTGGAGGTCCACTGGTAAAAATTTTTCTCAATAAAAAATAAAACAAGTGTTCAGAATCATTTACAATAGGAAAAATTAGAAACAACAATCTACTAATAGAGAAATGATTAAAACTATGATCATGCAGCCTTTAAAATGATGACATGAAGCTATATTTTACTTGGTAAGATATCATATTTATATAAAGGAAAGAGCAACAAAGTAAACAAAAAGGAAGAAAATAATGAACTACTTCTTTAAAAAAAACCTTATTCTTAAATAAACTTTCTGACAGGAGTGATAAACATCAAAAGACAGATGTAAGTAAAATATTTTAAAAAAAGAAATAGGTCAGTTGTAATAGAATTTAAAATATCGTAAAACATTTGACAATAAGTTTGCCAAGAAAAAATGAGAAGTAGAAATTCCTGGAAAATTCTAAAATGCTAAATTAACCCAAGAAGAAACTGAAAAATGAATAGATTAATAAATTTTGATGATAGTAAAATGCTAAATAGAATATAGAAGCTACTTCCCTTCCCCCATCCAAATATAACAATATTTGGCCTAGATAACTTTTTAGTGTCTTCCACCAAGCTTTTAAGAAATAATATCTATCTTATATAATATTTTCCAGAAAACAACGAATGATTATCTAGTTATTTTATGGGGCTTATATAAATTTTATCCCCAATAAGATATAGGCAGAATAAGAAAAGACAAATATAAAAATTAAAAAGCAAGTAATTAGGTAATTGATTACAACAATGAATACAATATCTATCATGATTAAAAAGGATTTATACCAGTATTCAGAATGGTTACCAATACATTACCATACAAACCCCTAACTATGGGCTATAAATCTTGCATAATGTGGCCTTTCTCCACCCATTGACCTAATTTGTAATTTCTCCATTTCTACTAGATTCTAGCCACATAGATGGCTATCTTGTTCCATAGAGCGTCAAACTCTTTATTGACTTACAACCTTTGTACCTGTAATTCCCTCTTCCTCGAATTTTTTCAATAGCTTTCCTATTAGGTATATCCTCTTTACCCCATCTCAGGTCCCCTGTTTACCCTCAGAGAGACCTTTTTTTGACTACCTACTCTGAGAATAGCCTCCCAGTCTACCCTTCCATCCAGAATTCTTTATGTTTCTTTAAAAGTTATCCTTAGGTTCTAATTTTCATCATTACTTTTGTCACTATCCACACTATCTTGCCTGTTACATGTTCATTTGGGCATTACGTAATTCCCAGGATGCAGAATATAGGCTTCCTGAGAGCAAAAATTTTCTCAGGAGTCATGCTGGTTGCATAGGACCAGCTACGCAACTTAGCATAAACTTTATAAATGAATGAGGGGAGCATGAAAATGTTACCTAATACCTTAGTTTTCTCATCTATTACTTGAGCTAATAATCAGTGTCCTATGTACCTTAAAAGATCTTTATGAGCAACAAATAAGATATAAGAACGGACAAGTCTATTTTGACACTAAAATAAGGTATTATTTTTATTAGTATTATCACCCTAATCACGATCTTGGTTGTTTTCATCATTACAAAACCAAATAGAATCACAAAATGCATTTTTATCCTAGTTCTTGTCAGCATCATTTATATGAGGTAGGTCATATGGCAGCTGGATGCTGTAATCATTTCTAATGTTCTCTCTTCAGGGATATAGATATACCATTCAGTACCTGCCTGAAAACCAAGATTATTACTATCATATTTTTCCACCACTGGGCTGTGTCAAGGATGTTTATGTGTGTTTTGTTGCCTTGTAAACAGATGAACAGGATCCAAAAGGGAAACTGCATTGGCCGTGCTGGGATGAAGGGCTGGCTTGCTTTTTAAAAGCCATCAAGAAGAAATATGGGGCAGCATGAGAGCTGGTTGTAAATGGAAGGCATCTGAGACAGGAACAATCTGTCCATGAATGAGGCAAACTCCCATAAACCAGCAATAAGAAGAAATGGGTGTGAGGCACAGGAGACATATCAAAGCATTAACTTTTAACAAAGTGGGGGAAATTTGATCTTTAAAAAGGAGTCCTGGGATAGGATTATTCTCAAACTTTTCTGTTCGGTTCATGTTGCCTGGGTTTCCTGTGGATCACTTATTCATTTATTAATTTATGTAGCAATACTTATGGAGGAATCAGAAGGTACCAAGTCTTCCTGTGGGTGTTCTGGAAGCCCACAAGCATAATCAACTATGTTTAGGACCTCCAGTATGGAGATGGCATAAACATTTTGCATACAGTTTTGAGTGTTTTGTAGTTTAGAAGGTGGGTTTGTGGACCTTATCTTACTTGACTCCCAGGACAAAGTCTATAAATGTATAGAACAATAAAACCAAGATTGTCTAGGCAAAGTGACTTCCCCTAAGTCCCCTCAGTTGGTGGTGAAACTTAGAGGTAAATCCAGGCCATCTGCTTCCCAACCTAGTACTCTTTCCTCTCCATTACACAAGTGCTTCCTGTCTCTAGGGGTGGGGGGTGGGGCACACATCGTTATAACAAACCACGATGTAATATGTATCATGTGATAGGCTGCCATCAAGTAGCTGGAGAAAGAAGAGCGTACCTGGAGGAGTGAAGGTAGAGAGAGGTTACCTGAAAGGTGTAACATTTCAACAGAGAACAAAGACATGAAACAGCATCTGCTAACCAGGGACTCCTGATCTTGTTGGTACTTACGGTCCAATCCTGATCTGAAAATGTTGCAGAGTAGGCAGCACAAGCAAGTAGTGTCTGAGAAATTGCCAAGTGAGAACAATCGTTAAGGAGAAACAGTAGTCAGGAGCCATAATCAGGAAATCTTCACTGCACTGGATCTTGAAGAACTGGCTACCTGAATTAATAGGAGGTTGGCATTATGGGATGGGTAGCAGCATCAGAGGCTCTGACACATAATGTTCTGGGGGATGAGAAGAGACCTCAGTGGAGTAGAAACTGCATTGAAGAATAACAACAGATATTTCTTTAATACTCATATGGTTTCTCCTGAAATAACCAAGCTAAAAAGAATTAACCAAATAAACCTTATGATACTCCAGTGTGAGGCCAGATTTAATTAGTGGGCTATAATGGCAATTCATTTTCACAGAGAGCTCAGGCTGCTTTTAAAGCAATCAAGTGAGAATTTATTATGGAGAAGGTGTCTGATATTACTCAGGCTTCCCTAAAGATACTGCTATCCCCGATGGCTATTCAAATGGGGACTTTTATTCAGGATTTAAAGTTCTGTTTCTTGTAAACACAAAGATGCCAATGGTGAAAAATTTAGATAAGGCTGACATGAAAATGATTCGTGATATTAAGTCCTGGGTACAAACCATTGCTAAAATTCTAGAGTATTCTAGTCATTAAATTCTAGTCTTTCATTTGTAAACTGTATAATATGCATGTGCATACAGTGGTTTTATCTACATTTCAGGTATAACCACATGTATATATATGAAACGTACACACATCTATATAGGTACAGATCACAGAGTATGATCACATTGTATTTACAGTTCTCTGTTCTGCTTTTTTTGCTTCACTTAATAATTGTGGAAATTGTAGTGTTATGTAACCCCAAGTGTTAACCTCAAACCTCACCTCTTTCAAGAGTCTTCTTCTAGAAGACATTTGTGCAAAGTAGAATTTTCTAGACAATTGCCCCTGAGTCCATTCATCTTGCAGATGCTCCTTTTTGCAAGTTTGCTGCCTCTTTAGTGCCACCATTTCCAGTCTGCAAAGGCTCTGTGACTAATTCCAAAGCAACCCTGCCCTCATCCAATCTAGCCACCACTGCTGACCTCATCAAAGGGGTAATGCAAGGAAGGGCCCTATATGAAATTTTGTGACTATTACAAAAAGAAGACTATATGTGTATAAGACACTTGACTAAAGGGTGGGGAATAACCAGAGCTGTGTAAGGTTCTGGCACAGGCAGTAGGGCAGAAGGTAACTTGGATGCCTGTTATGGAATTTTTTTGGACTCTTAGGCACAGTAACCAACATTAAAACCTCCCTGGAGTCACCATTCCCTGATTTGCTTCACTGTCTTTAGATATGCTCTACCTGACCCTGCCACTCCCCTAAAAGGACAGATTGCCCTAAAGCATCATACTTCCCAAAGTCTAGCTATTTATATTCAGAAATATACAGAGATGGGGTGGAGGGAGGCCAGATGGAAAGGGTCTAGTGTACACTTTCCAGAAGACCAGTCCAGGCTGGAGGTGGTGGGGCTCCAGGTCTGATCCCCTATGTCCTTTGCCAGTGTCAGAAGATAAGCCTTTCATTTCTCATCTTTCTTCAGTCTTCATGGAGGAAACTATTAGATCAACCTCTCTATATACATTTTATGCTTATGGACACATACACTGAAAATGGTAATTCTCACAAAGAAGATAATCTAAAATTATTTTATGAAAGCATTTTTTTCTCTGAATGTAGTAATATAACTTCCTCTGATCATGACGAAGAGTTTTGCATGATTCTGTAGAAAACTATCAGATATTGTTTCCTCTTTGTACATCCTCCTCTACTTCAGTGATTCGTAAGAAATAGTCTTATAACTGTGCTCTTGAAATGATAGGCCATCCCTGAAAATAAAGTTTTTCTTTACCCTCAAAAAAAATGTCTTAAGTTTGATATGTTTCTCCCCTGAGAACTAGTATTTACTTCACTTCTCACCAGTTGTTGACTATTTGTTCTTTTCATCTCTCTTGTTAACAGACATATCAACATTTGAGGCTTCTGTCAGTTCACAACTTGCTTCATAAAGAAATAGGCATGTCAGCTTTACTAATAAGATAATGGTGAAAACAAAAAACTTTTGAAAAACCTGGATTTCATTGACTACCCCAGGAACTTTGGACGTATCACTTAAACTTTTCTGCTTCAGTCTCTTTCTTTTCAGAATTATAGAGAAGAGAAAATCAGTCTTTGGGATCCTTTCAAATACTCATCTATGCCTCTAAAAATACTTAAATTGGTAAATCATAGCCCTGAACAAGTTTATCTCCATATACTTTCAACTGTCAATGATATCAGTCAAATAATGATCATTCACAAAACTAATTATCTTTGATTTTAAGTAGAATTGCATCTGTCCTAGTTATTTGGGAAGAATAATTATCATATCAAATCAAGCGAGGGGAGAGAATCGTGGAAAAGTTGGCAATCAGTGAGTAACTTCCCTACTTGGATCATTACTGCAGGCTTTCTCCATGCTTTTCTTCACTAAACATTTACTGTCATGCTTGTGTTATGAACTGGGCACTATGTTAAGCAAAAGGAATCTAACTGTAAACAAAAAGGTTTCTGCCCTAGAGACTTTAAATTCTACATCTAAAGAATCATCATGGGGTAGACTAAAAGGCTTGTTAGTGATGAACTGGGGAAAGTATGGATGCCCTCATAGATGTAAGGAAGAAAGAGACTTTGGTTCCTAAATGGTGTTTAGGGAAAGATAGCATGAGGAAGAATTATTTCTACTAAAAATAAAAACCTCTCTGGCCCAAGGCTCAACAACCCATATTTTTGCTGATTTGGGGCAAGGTACCTGTCCTGAGTGATCTTTAGAAGTCTCTAAGTTACTAATATTTTCTTTTGCCTAAATTCTGAAATGCTGACCAGTAAATTTTGTCTTCTGATTCTATTCCCCTAAAACTTCCAGATAGTTCTCAGATTCCATTCTCAGTGAGGTAATGATATAGGCATTCCAACAAGCTGATATTCATTTACCGCTTCTATTTCTTCCTCCAGTCTTTGGCTGAACCAAAGTTCAGAAGTCATGATACTCGTGTTGAGATCCTGAGAGTGGATATATACTCCCAACCAAACATTAGGGTGCTGTCTTCTATTGGAAATTGAACTGTTGTACTCACTGAGAATGTCATAGTGGAAATTACAGAAGCAATAAGATAAAATTGAAGGAATTTGGGTTAGGATTGATAAAGATGAAAAGGAAAATCAGTGGCTAAGCACATGAAATGGTAAGATGATAAAATGGAAATAGAGGCAGATCCAAATTCTAATATTGAGATGACTACCAGTAATGCCAGTGGGTGAATCATGTTACATTTTTGAACTTTAGTATCTTCAGCCATGAAATTAAACAGTTGGGTTAGAACATCTCCAGTGTCTAAATATATCTTGCTTGTATGTTTTAAGCAGTCTTAATTAGAGCAGGTGACCCCTAAACTTTTCCAGAGCCCCAATTCTATAATTCTTACTTCTCCTAGAATAGTTTCATTCTGGAGACAAAAAGGCTAAGATGTGACACAATTACCTTTTTTTTTTTTTTTTTTTTTTTTTAGGACAGGAATTGCTTATAAAATACATAAAGGATTTTCCTTTACAAGTCCCTGTTACAAAGAAAAACAAGTCTAATAGAAAAAAACAAAGAAAAATAGTCTAAACTTTTGAAGCAGGAGTATGATGACTTTCAGAGAAAAGACAAGGAACATTAAGAAAGTAGCTAAGAAGATACTTGATAACCAGCAGTTTTGGATTAACTATTAGATTAATTATAATTATAAATTGATTACTTATTCCTCTCATTTAAAGGCAGAAAAGTTGTGGTACTCTATAAAAATAAGTCCAGATACTATCTGATAGTCTTACCTTCAAAATAGAATATGGCAAAATTTATGGTTTTCTCTTCTGAAAATAGATTGTAAAAAGACTGAATCTTCCACCTCCTTCTTTCTCTCATTCTCTTTGGTCACTTGCTCTGAAGGAGGGTTGAAAGCTGCTCTGTAGAGAGTCCCATGTGTTGAGGTAGTTGTCTCTGGCTGAGAGCCACTGAGGACCTGAAGCTTCTAGTTCACCTTCCTTCAAGGAACTGAGGGCTACCAACAGTTGATTGAGACTGGATGTACATCATTCCCCAGTCAGGCCTTCAGATGAGACCTCAGCACCAGCTGACAGAATGCCTACAAGCTCCCAAAAGACCTTGAGTACAAATCACCTATCTAAGCATTCCTGGATTTCTGACCCACAGAAAATGAGAGATAATGTTATTTTGAGGTGCTAAATTTGGGAGTAATCTGTTATCCAGCAATAGGTCATAAATACACAGATGATCCATAGCCCCTCTCAAATTCTCATTCCATTTATTTGGAATCTCATTTGTTAAGAAGTGAAATATACACCTCTAAGTCTGATTCCAAAGTCCATTTCAAAGTGTTTTTCTAAATTTGTCACACTTTGTTTCTATATGTATTTTGAGTGTGTGTGTGTGTGTGTGTATCTGAAACTAGACTTTTTGCTGAAATTACATTTTCAGGCTAAGACTTTATATGTTTTTCTGTAGCATGGACGGAAAAAAAGAGCCCTTTCCACCAAACCATCCCAGAGTTCCAAGCACATCTCATTCATAGTGTATGCCAGAGTTTAAATATATTGACTTTGAGACAAATGGAACTGAGTTTGAGTTCTGATACTACTCATTGAAAGTTGTGTGTCTCCAAGTGAGTAACATCGTTACATCTAAAAAATGTGTGTAATACTTGCCTATTGCAAAGAGTTGATGTACAGGTTAAAATAGTAATTATAAAACAGTGCTTGACATATTAGCATTTAATAACCATTTCTTTTTGTTATTGTTATTCTGTTCCTTAATTATGGAATTTTTCTGTATTATCTAATCCAGATACTGTCCCTTTGTTTTGAAACTTGTCTGTACTTTTTTGTTCTTCTCCAAGGGCACTTACTATACTCTTGTTGTTATAATTATTTTGACCTCCTAATAATGTCATGCGGGGATGGTATCTTATCTCTCTATTCTTTGAAGTGCCTCCTTACATCAGTAACTGCAAATAAGTAACTTAATCCACAGTACACTTGTTGACTTGAGTTGAACCTTGGCTATTGAGATCATTTTTGAAAATGACATTAATTTTTTTCCCAAATATCACTGAAAATCAGCCCACTCAGAGGAGTGGATACTTACCGTGTTCTTAAAATCTCTGTAAAAAGACTTCCATGAGAGGAATGAACATGTGGGTTCTAGCTTATGCTCTCATCTTGCATTGCTGTATGACTTGACTTGATAGGCCAACTCAGTCAACTTCACAAACTTGATTTCGTCAACTCTCAGTCGAGGCCAAGATGTTTAAATTCCTTTTCAATTCTGACTTCTGGAAGTCATCCTTTCCTTGTATATAATCCATCTTTTGCTTAGGGTTAATTTGCAGGTAGACCAAGAGATGAGCATTTTAGTACTCTAGGTTTTTGTCCCTTTCTGGCTTGTGTTATAAGAAATCATTTCCTTGTGGGACAAATAAAAGTGACTTTTTTAAATGCTCACTTTGGTCTCGTTCCTTTGGTTTTACAACACGAGTAGTCTGACATGTGAATTTAATGACACAGATAAAATCCTGGTGTATGCACACAAAAACTGTTTTTATGTGTGTTCCGGTTCCTGAGCAGACAGACTGAAAGCTTATGTGCTGGCCCAAGAAACAAAGGGGGAAATGGTTATTTGAAAGGTAGTAAAAATTTATTTTATGTCCTAGTCTCATTTATGCCACTAGCTGTGATTACCTTAAAGCTGTGATTACATACATATCTGTGTGTGTGTGTGTGTGTGTGTGTGTGTGTGTATAGCAAATAATAAAAGGCAAAAAAATACATTTTTGTTCCTAGAAAATTGTGCTGTTTATTAGCCACATAGGTATATTGATAGAATATATTAAAGTCATAAATATTTGGAAAACTGGAAGAGAATTAGCTTGGGCATTTTTTATCTAGTGATTCTTAATCTCGGGTTCCTGAACAGCTGTTTTCAAATATTTTCAAAGCCCCATACAAATTATACATTGATCTATGACAGAAATATGCAAAAAGTATTTTGCAGAAAATTCAGACAAGAGGAGTGGGAATAATAACTGATAATGTTTGGGCTGGTATTTTTCAGCTTTATCCTTTTATAGATAAGGAAAGTAAGCCAAAATATTTAAATTATTTTCTCAGGGCAAGTCAGGATGCTGGTGTCAGGATTCACAAGTCATTTGCTGACTCTTGTCCAAAAGTCTTTCTACTTTATCCTTTGACTAAAAATCATCCTGAGTCTGAACTAATTCTTTGTAGTCAAACCAGTCAGGGCCTTACGCTTCCATCTGTGGGCTAGAGAGTGCCCAGGTAAAAGCCTTCAGAGAGGTAGACTCTTACTTTTATTGCCTCACACCACTACAATGCCATGTTTAAAAGTATCTGATGGTCAGAGCCATCTCCTTTTTTATCTATTCCTCATTTCTTGGGATCTGTGTTATCCCTTTGCTTTCTGTGCAGTTAAGAACCTGTCTGGTTCCTCTCTGAATTACTCACATTCAAAGTTATTATTACTGTTATTATTTTGCCATGATAAATAATTTATTTACTGAACATCTGTGATAGTTATTTTATTAACTACTTTGGACACACACTTCATTCAAAATAACAGTCCCATGAGGTTTCAGAAAGTAACGCTCATCTAATTCCAGTAGACACTGACCTCTCAGCTTCAAGTGTCTTGTCCAGGGCTATATTCAGGCATTTTGATTTGAAAGGTAATGTACTCTCAGTCCAAAATGCAAAGAACTTGGACCTGCAAAAATCAGTTTTCTTTATTTAATCAGGGTCAAGATTGTCAAAATTATAAAATAGAAAAAGACTGGTAGATAATTTGCATTGTATACATATTTATAAATTAAAATATTGTGTTGAGGTGTGTATGAGGTTTTTTTAAGTATCTTGCTTTAACCAGCTTTTTCAGATAACTTACCAACTATCACATAGGATGCAATTGACCCTATATAAATAAGTAGAATTGTTAAAAGAAGCTTGTCTATTTACCTCAGAGTTATGGGTAGACTTGGTTAGCTTAAAGAGTTATGGGTAGACTTTCATTTTATTAGCATAGCAATGTTGTGTATTCACGTGGTCTCTGTCTCAGAATTTTTTCTTTCTCTGTTACTTAGGGATATTACCACCAGATCATAAAAACAAAGATTCTAGCTAATCTCTAGAGCATGATAGAAGTTTTTTTCTTTTTTCTTTCTTTCTTTTTTTTTTTTTTTTTTTTTTGTCTAGCAGTCTAGAGACCAACTTCAAGGAGTCTACGAACTCCATGAAATTAAATATGTACTTAGGCAAGTCTCTGTAAGTATAGTTGTTTTAAGTGTAGTTGAGTGGGTACGTGTAGGTATATGCATATATGTAGGAACACAGTCATGCATGTGTAGGTAAATATCTTTATTATCTTTTTCTTGAGACTCCATACCTTTCACTAGACTCTCAAAATAATTCAGGACACAAAAAGATTTTAAAGCAAAACTTCCTTGTAAGAAATTTAGCCCTCTTTTTCACAATGACTATATCTAAACCCAGGCAGATGCTGCCTCACTTATTTCTAAGGATTTCTCATCCTTCTCCCAGATTCTTCTGTGCATCTAACATATACTTCAAGCTATAGTATAGGTCAACTTTTATTAGACTTGGAGCTCTTTGTAAAAATTGAATTTTTTTTTCTTGCAACTCTGTTCTTTTTCCCTTCCTATCTTGCTCATTCCACTTGATCTCTCTAAATACTTTATTACTATTTCTCCTTCCCCTGTCACCCTCACCAAATGTGATTATCAAAGGTTATTATTCATAAGAATTAGAATCTCCAAATCAGCTGTGTCCAAATCTCTGACCTGATTGCATCTTGCTTCTGTGATAATAATCTCTGCTCTGCATTCCTATCCAGCTCTTCTCCACCTGAAGCTGGCATCCTGCTTCAGCATTCTCATGAAATTTCTAACAATTTACATGAATTTAAGGAACACAATGACACTTCTTGGGGTGCCTGGGTGGCTCAGTGGGTTAAGCGTCTTCGGCTCCGGTCATGATCTCAGGGTCCTGGGATTGAGCCCCCTGAATCAGGCTCTCTGCTCAGCAGGCAGCCTGCTTCCCCCTCTCTCTCTACCTGCCTCTCTGCCTACTTGGGATCTCTCTCTGTCAAATAAATAAATAAAATCTTTTAAAAAAAAAGAACAATGACAAATCTTCCTTAATGAAATAAACTTTTCTTTCTTTAACCTCATTTGTTCCTTACAATGAGGAGGTTGGTAGGGTTCACTATTCCAGATTTTTAAAAGACAATTCCAAAGTCCAGAGAAATGGAAAATGTTCTCATGATCGAGAAATTCAGTCACTGATAGGCACATCCCTGAACTGTTCATCAAGGCCTAACTGCAGGACCTCTCTTTAGTTCAGTGACTGGGTAAGACCAAGGTAGTCAGTCTACTGACTACCAGAAAGGACGACATGTTTGTAATAAGAGAAACTAGATTCAAGTCATAGCATTGCTGTTTATGAGATTTGTGATTTTATGCAAATATTCAAATAACTTATCATCTGTGATGTCATCTTTTTCATTATTTAAAAAGGGGGGTGTGCTCATGTTTGATTCTCTGTAGTCCCTTTCTGGTCTAACACATTTAATAGTCTTTTGTTCATTGACTCTGCTCTCCCACTGGCTGAGGAGCTGGTAACAACAATCAGACCAGACGTGTACATAACTCCATCTTGCTTTTTAGCATTGAGGGTAAGAAACTTGTACTTCCTTGAAGGAAAGAAGGAAATTCTCCTGAAGAATGTAAGCTCATATGACCCTGAATATCACATCATTCAGCTTCATAAGGGCAAAGGGAACCAGATGACTTGATGCAAGATTTTGACATGCCTGTCTTGGCCAATTCCTGCTAAATTGCTGATACTGTTTCTCTTTGTGAATCACTCCACACTCACTCATTTGTGCTATCGCCAACTGCTCTTGTTGGCAGGACCCTCTGAGGGCTTTCCAGGCCACTGCTTGTGGCGCGATGCCAAATGGATTGTGGGATGGATGATTGACAATCAAATAAGCATCCTGCCTTGTGGCCGCGCAAAACATAACTGTTATTATTACGTATGGAGCCTTTCAAAATACCATGTTAAATAGCCCATGTGAAAGGAAATTAATGCCAAATTACTATGAGGAGCTACTTTTAAAACAGATGAGTTGAGAGGCCAAGGATGCTCCCTTCTAATCAGTCATGGAGAGTTTTCTCATTTCTCCCTCTTTCATGTCTTACATAACTCAGTTACCCATCATTTACCCATTAATTTGCTGCAAGAGCCTCTTAACTAGACTTTTGCTCTTGGTCTTATCCATTTCAATCTATTTTTCACACTGCTATATCTTTCTGGAAGGTCTTTTACATCATTCAAAATAAAACCCAATCTGCTTGTTATTATAAAAAATGCCTTTCCTGAGAGAGGCCCTTCCAAACTCTCTAGCTTCCTCCTCTGCCCCATCTCACTGCTCACCTTCCGTATAACTCTGCCAATAATTTTTTCAATATAGGCAAATCCTTAATAACAATGAATACTTAAATGCAAATTTTTAATACAATCAGTTAGCTTTCAGAGTCCTGAGCCAGGTATTCCTAGCAGGGAGAGTTTTGGTTGAACTCCAATATATGCAGTTGGCCCTGATCATGGAGCACAGCTCAGAGAGAAATCATTTATATTGAACACCTGAATGGTGGCCTCCAAAAAGCTCTATCTGTGCATTAATCCCTGGAACCCATGCATATTGCCTTATATGGCAAAAGTGAACATTACTGCATGGCTTTGTCTGTTTGGGCTGCTACAATACAATACCATATATGGGTGACTTAAAAAAGAGAAATTTATTTCTTACAATTCTGGAGGTGGAGAAGTCCTAGATCAAGGTGCTGGCAGATCTGGTATGTGATGAGGACACTCTTCCTGGATTGTAGAGGACAGTTTTCTCATATGTTCACATGATAGAGAGCACAGGGAGAAGTGGCAAGCTCTTATGTCTCTTTTATAGGACACTAATCCTATTCATGAGGGATTTACACTAATGACCTAATCACCTCTCAAAGGCCTCACTGGCTGATACTATCACACTGGGGATTAGGATTTCCACATAAAAATTTTAGAGGGACCCAGACATTTAGTCCATAATACCACATGTGATAAAAGATATAGTTAAGGATCTTGAGAGGAAGTGCTTTTCCTGGATGATCTGGGTTGGCTCTAACTGCAATCACAAGCATGCTTATAGGAGAATGGCCCAGGGAGTCTTAAGACAGAAGAGGAGAAAGCAGTGTGACCAGAGAGGCAGAGATTGGAATGATGTGACAAGCCAAAGAATTCCTGGAGCTACTAGACGCTGAAAGAGGCAATGAGGAATTCTTTCCTAGAGGTGTTGGAATGAGCATGGTTCTGCCAACACTTTGATTTTGGAACTTAGGACCTCTAGAATTATGAGAGAATACATTTCTGTTGTTTTAAGCCATTTCATTTATAAACTTTTTATATATAATGTATATAATTATTTACAGCAGCCATAGGAAACTGATACAAACATTTTAGTGAGAAACATAGGTAACTAGGGAGCATAGAATCAAGCAGAAGGACTAATGGAAGGCTTCTAAAAGCATATAAATGATTTACCCAATGCCAAATCATCTTCCTCATACCAAAAGTGACTTAGATATTATTTCACTGTACATTTTATGTGACAGAGAGGAAAGCTCACGATCACTGAGGTTCATTAGCTTCCCAAAGCTGTGTGTGTGGTGAGTTTTAGAACCGTGGCAAGAGTTCAGGTCTCCTAAGGACCCCAAGGCTCCCTTTATCAGCCCTCACTGGCACTCAGTTAAAAATGGCATACTGTTCAATGTAATTCTATTTCTAATTGTAAGATATTGAAATGGGGCTAAGTCTCTAACAGTAGAAAATGCCTTTAGATAAATTATGTTCCCTTTATTTTTTATTTTAATTTTTTGAATTTGAGTATAGTTGGCACACAATGTTATGTTAGTTTTGGGTGTAAAACATAGTGGTTCAACCTCTTTATATGTTATGCTATACTCACCACAAGTGTAGCTAAAATCTGTCACCATACAATGCTACTACTATATAATTGACTATATTCCATATGCTGTATCTTTCAAAATAAATTTTTAAAAATTTTTAATTTAGGGGCACCTGGGTGGCTCAGTGAGTTAAAGCTTCTGCCTTCGGCTCAGGTCATGTTCTCAGGGTCCTGGGATGGAGCCCTGCGTTGGGCTCTTTGCTCAGCTGGGAGCCTGCTTCCCTCCTCTCTCTGCCTGCCTCTCTACCTACTTGTGATCTCTCTTTCTCTCTGTCAATAAATAAATAAAATCTTTTAAAAAATTTTTAATTTAAATTCAGTTAATTGACATATAGCGTATCATTAAGATAATAAGAAATCATTAAAATGGTCTTTGAAATAAATACTATAAAAATTTAAGAATGTACAGGGAAGTGAATTCACAGTATATTTTTAAGGAAAACAAGAAGTTCACATAGAAGAATTCTGAGCACAATCTCATTTTTATAAAGAAATCATAAAAGATACTTCAAAATATAGATTTGAAAGACAATATACCAAAGTGTTACTTGTTGTTCTCTGTGATCACAAGGATTAGAGATGGCTTTTATTTTTCTTTGTTTTTATCTTTTCTCTATAATAAATATATATTGATTTTATAATAAAAAGGTTTTTATTCTTAAGTTTCAAAGATTTCTCATTGTATGTCTGTCCCTCGGGGGCTGTTCAGGAGACCAGATATAGACATCTTACCTATATTTCATCTGAGGATTAGGTTAGGGGGTTGGGATTCAGGGCTAGTACAAGGCAGGAGGTGAAGTAAGAATGAACAGCAAAGAAGTGAGGATAAATATGGTTGACAAATGTAGAAAAAGGGAAGCAGATACACGGGCCAGAAGGTGGCAAGTTTGTGGATGGGCCTTGGTATCTTCCCAGTCAGCTAGATATATATCCTGTTTTATGTTGCCCTTATCAATTCCAGTGAATAGATTACTTTGAAGAGCAAAGTTTTTCTTTAAGTCTGATCTCAGACAAGGCAGTCAATGGAACATCTAGGTACCATAGTCTGAATGGCATGGAGATGCACCTTCCATGAAGATGGGAGTCTGCTGAAGTCTGCCTGACCAGGGAGAGAATGGCTAGTAATGGCAGGGAAGTGTTAGGGGTGCCTTGTCCTGAGAACAGGAGAGAATTCAGTCAAGGAGCAAAAGTATACACAGATCTATGTCTGTATTCATGTGACCTTCAGTCCTTATGCTACCGTGCTGGCCTTAGAATTTAGGGAAATTAATTTTTCATTGAGAGTTGACTTTTGAACAGGGTAGAAGAGAGAATCAAAAACACTCCAACCTGAAACTAGAGTGATAAGAAAAGTAAATCTTTGGGAAAAAAAATTACTGGTGTTTTGTTTCTTGCCCCATAGCAGGTTCTAGTTGTACTTATAGCTGAAATAAATTGTTATTCATAGCATCTTTTGGGGATTGTAAATTGATGTGACATATTTTACTGGGAAACAGTTTGGCACATTTAGCAATTTGTCCAAAATCTTGAGGACACAATTTGAAAAGCCCACAAAAAATTGCATGTAAATATACCATGGGGTATATTTAGGGGCGCCTTGGTGGCTCAGTGGGTTAAAGCCTCTGCCTTCAGCTCAGGTCATGATCTCAGGGTCCTGGGATGGAGCCTTGCATCGGGGCTCGCTGCTCAGCAGGGGGCCTGCTTCCCGCCTGTTCTCTGCCTGCCTCTCTGCCTGCTTGTGATCTCTCTCTCTCTGTCAAATAAATAAATAAAATCTTAAAATATATATATATATATACACACACACACACACACACCATCACTGTGATATTTATAATATTGAAAACCTAAAAAATCAAATATTCAATGTTAGATGAATGATTAAGTATTATATGACAGATAAATATGATTGACTATTTTGTAGACATTAAGAATTATGTTTATAGCCGAGTGCCCTTGACTGGTGGGAAGGGCCGGGCCGTGCATCCCTCTGCTCACGCTGCAGGGAGGTAGGAGGCTCATGGGGGTGGCTTGTGGTGGTATCCTGGCAGAGACGCACTCCGGGCCTGTTCCCGCTCTGTCCAGTGGCCGAGCGGGCGGAGGCCCCGGGCGGGGCGGGGCGGGGGGTGGGGGGGACGACCTGTCCTCCGTTGAGCCGGGATCCCCGGTGGCGTTCAATTCCCCCTCCCTCCTCCTTTTTAGACCCGCCCTCCCCACACTCCTGTTCCTGAGCCTCTTGGTTCCCCTCGCATTGTTGCTATTCCTCCTTGATCCCTTGATAACCCCCTTTTCCCTTAATTCCCCATTAAAACACCTATTAAACGAGTAATAAAGAATTTGCAGATGGCAAAAAAAAATTATGTTTATAAATTAGTAAAAAAAGCAAGTTATTGTACATAAAATTTTATACTAATCACACATAATTTGGATATGTGTATATGTGGGTGTGTAAACACACCCACACACACACACATATGCATACGCAAAACCTTTGTTGGAGAGGTTGTGGAGAAAGGGAAAGCGTCTTACACTGTTGGTGGGAATGCAAGTTGGTAGAGCCACTTTGGAAAACAGTGTGGAGTTTCCTCAAAAATTTAAAAATAGAGCTACCCTATGACTCGGCAATTGCACTACTCCGTATTTACCCCAAAGATACAGGTGTAGTGAAAAGAAGGACCATATGCACCCCAGTGTTCATAGCAGCAGTGTTCACAATAGTCAAACTGTAGAGGAGCTGAGATACCTTCCAATAGAGGAATGGATAAAGATGTGGTCCGTATACACAATGGAATATTACTCAGCCATCAGAAAGGATGAATACCCAACTTTTGCATCAAAATGAATGGAATTGGAGGAGATCATGCTAAGTGAAATAAGTCAAACAGAGAAAGTCAATTATATGGTTTCACTTATTTATGGAACATAAGGAATAACATAGAAGACATTAGGAGAAAGAAGGGGGAAACAAAGGGAGCAGAAAACAGAGGGGAAGATGAACCATGAGAGACTATGGACTGCGGGACTCAAACTGGGGGTTTTGTGCAGGGGTGGGGGGGTTTGAGCTCGCTGATGGGTATTAAAGGAGGGCATGTATTGCATGGAGCAGTAGGTATTACATGCAAACGATGAATCATGGAACACTACATCAAAAACTAATGATGTACTATATGGTGACTAACATAACATAATTTAAAAAATCCTTTGAAGGGTACATTTCATTTAGTATATTTATAAAAAATGAACATATGCATACCACTTTGCAAGAATGTATCTACTGGATGCAGCGAAATATATTAAGTAATGTCGTACTGATCTTTCTCTTTGCAAAGTAATATCTTATTTTTTTATATCAGAAGTTTCAAAGTATTAAAGATACAGAGTAATTGAAAAAATGGAGAAAAGAAAACATCAAAATAACAAATTTTTTTCTTTATTTAAAAAGAATGGCATATATTGATAGAATTCACTAATTTCCTCTGTATTTTAGCAAGTTAACATTTATAGGTATATTCTATCAATGCTAGGATAGTTTTTCATAGTTCTGGGTCCTAGAAGAGACAAAATATGAAATACAAAATTTCCATAGCTGATGAATTCCTTAGAGGCATGCCTTAACACACACACAAAGTAAAATAGGAAAGATTTATAAATAGAAAACCCAACATTAAAATTCCCTTCATTTCAAATAATGATTGACATCTTTACTTCCTCACAGATAACTCCCTGGCTAACAGAGAAGTCCCTTACATATAGATAGAGGTTGTAGCTGTTGTAAACTACTCAGAAGCCTACTTTCTCCTCTCCTCCCAATTAGCAGCATTTCCTTGCTAAGATAACTCTGATTTTGTCATATAAAGGCTATGCATTTCAAGAAAGTTTAGATCAGAAGGCAAATCTTGCTGTGTCTAAATCAATCATGAACCACTGATATATGACATCATTCTCATCAATGAGATGTGAGGAGAAGTCTACAGATGTTGCTTCCAGGAAGAGTTCTTAGCTCTTAAAGTAAAAGGGAAGGGATAATGCCTTTTCTTTCTTATGGATATAGACGTAGGGAGTTGTGATGCTGCAGCCATCTTGTGACTATGAAGAAGCTAGTCAAACATTAAGAATGACAGAGGAAAAGCTCGAAAGAATGTATGTCTTTTTCAAAACACTTTTTGAGATCCTAATCTCTGTTAGGAGCTACCCAAGAGCCAATCTACCCTATACTTCTTTTTATGTAAAGTGACAAATCTCTTTTATGGTTTAAGTTCTTCTAAGTTGGATATTCTGTTGCTCAAATAATTTGAACTGATATTGAAAATAAGAAACTGTTGAGTTGAATTCAGTTATAAGTATTACGTGAGATCTGGGTTCCCTCAGACTCAAAGTGCTGGGAGCAAGTTAGAGAGAGAGGGGCCTGTTCATATAGGAGTTTAGGATCTGCATTAAAGCTTTGCTGTGATGAGAAGCCTTTAGTGGTTCTGAACAAGAAAGTGATAAGATTTGATTTTGCTATTTTTAATGCATTTCTCTGTGCCCCCAATTGTTTCCTCTACCCTCTTTGGAGTTAATTCTTCAAATGTAATAAAGCTTTTTGCTTCTGTTCTTCCCATTTTTCCCTTAGCCATTTGCGTTTTCATTGATCTCTTATAAGTCTTATGATCTTAACCCTAATGCTATTAATCCAGCTCTCGACTTTTGACCATATTTCTCCTCTGTTCTCTCTTCTATTTGGCCCTTGGCTCTGGGTATGCTTTTCAGGGCTTTTAGTCTCTCCCAATATAAAAGTCTTTTAAATGCACAAGGTCAGAGTGAGGGCTGCATTTACTAAAGTGAATACCAATCTAATTGAAGAATCTCTTTGCAAACTAAATAATTAGTCTTGAATGAATTTTTCTTTTAAATTGAATTTCCATGCTAAGGATTGATTTTTTAGAAAGGCCAACCTACAAATGAATATTTTTTCCCATTTTGAATTCTTGATCTTTTTCATAATGTGGATCCCTTAGATTCTCTCTGAAGACTTAAATTTGCTACTCATATTTCTGTGGAATTTGGAGCTTGAGTGAAATACCATGCATTTAAAATTGAGATGCCTTTTTCTTTTCCTGTTCCTGTATTATGTTGTGTTCTGTTACATATCCTCTGGAATATGGCTGCTTAAACATTTAAGCAATATTCATCAAAGACCTTTTAGATTTTATTTCCTTGAATAATTAAAATAGAACTAAACAGATCTGTGCATCACAAGGGCATTGGTTTCAAGCCTGTTGGCTGTTCTACTACATTGGGGAAATTGCATATTGAACATCAGTTTAATTATAGAGCATTTAATAAGTTTACTGATGTTATGACATCAGTGGAAAGGGTTCTTTTTTTTTTAAGCCTTGATTTACTTAAAGGTCGGTGACTTGATTAAGAAATGAGACATAGGCAGCAGTGATCTGCCTTTCAATAGGGTTGGGCATACCTTACATCATTTTGAGACTTCATTCTCCACTTTCTGAGCATTTTAGGTATGGTACCTACCAGGCTGAAGTTGTAGTAGGAGAACCCTCCTATTTGACCTTCCTTTGTAGAGTACAAAAGCAAAAATAAAGATTCCCCTCACTTCTGTCTTTTAAGGATCACAAATTATTTTGTTTTGCTGCAACCATGCTGGCTGATTCACTTCTAAAAGGAAGAAGGCTAATATTATTTTCCAAATGGACTCATGTACTTTCTGACAAAGTACATTATGACAAGACTTTCTCATCTTTTCTATGGAAAGCTCTGAGCACAAATGTTACTTTACCAACACTAGCTACATTTATTCATTTATTTACTCATTTAACACCCACTATGTAAGAAACTCTGCAGTGTTTCTTAATGTACATAACTTCATTTATTATTCATGCCTGTCTCTGAAATAACCTTTTCTATTATTCCCATTTTACAGTTTAAGAAATTGAGGCTCAGAAAGATTATAACTTGCCTAATACTATGCTGCTTATTTGGTTGTTTAAGACCGTGTGTTTGAAATCGGTGAGGATTCAGCTATAGGCAGTTTTTTTTGTTGTTGTGTTGTTTTAAAGATTTTTTTAAAGATTACTTATTTATTTATTTATTTGACAGAGAGAGAGAGAGAGAGAGAGAGAGAGAGAGGGATCACAAGTAGGCAGAGAGGCAGGCAGAGAGAGGGGGAAGCAGGCTCCCCGCTGAGCAGAGAGCCTGATGCAGGGCTAGATCCCAGAGTCCTGGGATCATGACCTGAGCCAAAGGCAGAGGCTTTAACCCACTGAGCCACTCAGGCACCCCAAGTTTTTTTTTTTTTAATATTTTACTTATTTATTTGACTAAAAGGGATTCAGTGAAAGAGGGAATACAAGCAGGGGGAGTGAGAGAGGGAGAAGCAGGCTCCCCATGGAGCAGGAAGCTCAATGTGGGGCTCCATCTCAGATCCTGGGATCAGGACCTGAGCCAAAGGCAGATGCTTAATGACTGAGCCACCCAGTTGCCAGTGAGAGGCAGTTTTGAAAGAACAAAGTTAGAAACTTGTTTAAGAGGATTAAAAGGATAGATAAAACAGGCAAAACAGAAGAGGGAAAGAAGGCCCTGGGAAGTTGACTTTATTGTCTTGCCGTGGGCTGGTCCACATAGCAGCCTATACGGAGAGCTGTTCTCTGTGCAGACTTTTCTTCTGTCTAGCCTCTTCTATATTTACCCAGTCCTCTCCTTTCTGAAGATCCCAGACACTCTCATCATTTTATTTCTCTCTGAAGAGCTTCCTGTAGCCATTCTAAAAGCTGGACCTAAAAAATCTGTTAGCAACAAATTTTTTTCTTTTCCTGTCACCTGAGAATGGGTCTTTTTCCCTTTCATTCCTAAAGGGTCATTTCACCTCATACACAATATAGGTTGCTAGTTCCTTTCTTTCAGTATTTGAAAAATGTTATGCCACTTCTCTGGTCTCCTTGGTTTCACGTGAGACATCTCCTGTCATTTAAATTGGTTTTCCTTTTACTGTTAATGCATCATTTCTCTCTGGTTGCTTTAAAGATTTTTTTTCCTTTGTTTTCAGTTTAATCATGATTTGTCTTAATATAGATTTCTTTGGGCTTATCCTGTTGGTAGTTCTCTCAGCTTCTTGTATCTGTATATTTATGTGTTTCACCCTGGTTTGAAAGATTTTCCTCTTTAACTTCTCTGAATAATTTTTCAGTGTGCTCTCCTCTTTTTCTGGGACTTTGATAAAATGAATATTAGATTTTTTGTCATTATGCCACAGAATACTGATGCTCTGTTCTCTTTCTCTCTTTTTTTTTTTTTTTGAGTGTAATTGACATACAATGTTACATTAGTTCCAGATACACAACGTAATGGTTCAGCAGCTGTATACCTTATGCTGTGCTCACCACAAGTATAACTACCATCTGTCACAATACAATGCTAGTATAATTCCATCGACTATATTCCCTATGCTGTGCCTTTCATCCCCAAGGCTTATTCATTCCAAAACTGGAAGCCAGTACCTCCCAGTCTCCTTCACCCATTTTGCTCATTCCCCCTACACCCTTCCCTGTGGCAACCATTAGTTTGTTCTCTGTATTTGTGGGTCTATTTGTGTTTGTTGTTGTGTTTTTGTTTTTGTTGTTAGATTCCACATATAAGTGCAATCATAGGCTATTTGTCTTTCTCTGACTTACTTCACTTAGTATAGTACCCTCTAGATCCATCCATATTGTTCCAAAGGCAAGATCTCATTCTTTTTTATGGCCTAGTAATTTTCTTGTGTGTGTATGTATACACCACATCTTCTTTATCCATTCACCTATTGGTGGACACTGAAGTTACTTCCATATTTTGGCTATTATATATGATGCTGCAATAAACATAGGGGTTATATTTGAATTTGTGTTTTCATTTTCTTTAAGTAAATGCCCAGTAGTGGGATTACTGGTTCATAAGATATTCCTATTTTTAATTTTTTGAGGAACCTCCATACTGTTTTCCACAGTGGTTATACCAATTTACCTTCCCGCTAACAGTGCACGAAGGTTCCCTTTTCTTCATGTCCTCACCAATACTTGTTATTTCTTGTGTTTTTGATACTAGCCATTCTGACTAGTGTGAGGTAATATCTCATTTGGTTTTAATTTACATTTCCCTGATGATTAGTGATGTTGAGCATCCTTTCATTTGTCTGCTATGTTCTTTGGAAAAATGCCTATTTAAATCCTTTGCTCATTTTAATTGTATTATTTTTCTGATGTTGAGTTGTATAAGTTTTTATAAACATTTTGGATATAAACGCTTCTTTGGATATATTGTTTGCAAATATCTTCTCCCATTTAGTAGCTTGCTTTTTTGTTTTGCTGATGGTTTTCTTCACTGTGCACAGAAGACTGTTCATTTTTGTTTCAGTCTTCTGTTGTTTAGATTGTTTGAATTCTATTGATCTATTTTCAGATTTATGAATTCTGTATACTGTAATCTCCATTCTACTTTTAAGATCATTTAGTGAGGTTTGTTTTGTTTTAATTTCAGTTGTGTATTTTTCTATTTTTCACTTCTATACTTTCCATTTGGTTCTTTTAAAAAATTTTTCCTTCCTTAGTGTTTCTTTTTCTTTGTTTCAAGAGAATTCATAACTGGTTGTTGAAGCATTTTCATGACAGATGTTTTCAAATCCTTGTCAGATAATTTCAGCACCTAAGACATCATGGTATCGATATCAGTTGTCTTTTCTTATTCAGATCATGATTTTCCTCATTTTTGGTATCTGTATATCCTGGACATGTTATTTTGATAGGAGATTGTTGATCCTACTTAATTTCCAATTCAGATAGTTTTGTTGCTTAGGTACAGTGTATAGTTCTGTTCTACTTTTATGGGCTTTCGTTCCAATGACAGCTCACAGATCCCTCTGCTTCATTCTTATGGTAGTGATGGGACTCAGTCTCTGCTGGTGCTATCTGCATGGGCTAAAGGCAATTCCCTTCTATCACTAGTCCGTGTTCCAGGTAAGCAAGAAGGCAGAAGCCACTGAGTCTGGGTCTCCCTGTGCTTCTATGTAGAGGGCAGAGAAGCAGGGCTCTACTGATGCTGTCACTTCCAGATGAGATTGCCACCTCAGGCCCCAGTTATGGGGCGAGGGCTGTGGTGTTTTCAGGTTTTTCTATAGCTTCTGGTGGTAGTCATCCTCTCCCCACATTGCCTTGGTTCCAGAGTGTAACTGTGATTAAGGGGGGTTTTCTGCTGCTAGTGGATCAAATTACTCCCAGGCCAGGTTGTGAAGTAGAAGCTTATATAGTTCAGGTCTGTCTTCTAGTGCTATTGCTGGCTGATTGGGCAATTGCTGGGGCCTCAGTTATGAAACAGAGCCTAGGACTCTCCAGTATGTCTCTTTTGGGCTTGACTTTCTCTGTCTTCCCTGCTTCCCTCTTTTCTTTCTTTCCCTCCAGTGCGTAGTCTGGGAGTATGTGAGCAATCATAAAGAGACTGTGGGAACTTATATTGTCATTCTTCAGTTCTTGAGGTTCCTAGCTAGTCTCCTCTTACTGCTTTCAGTGTTATCATTGTCTGATGAAGAATTTCCAGGATATCTTATTTATAGGAGAGAATCGGGGAATGGTAAGTCTATGCCCTATTTTAAAAACAGAAGTCTCCCCAAATTCCTTTTAATCAGTATGTGTTTGCTGGGAACTTAGGGTTTCTATCTAAAATTTCTACAATCATTCATACAGGTCACTGGTGGTATTTATTAGCCGGTAAGGGGTAACATCAACCCTCTACTTTTCTCTGCCATAGTGTATTTAAAAAAATCTGATTCAGCCCCTTTTTCTGAATGAGAAGGGGTAACAAAGGAAATGGAAATAAGGAGTAGGAGGAGCCCAAGACTCTAAGCTTGGAGCCTCAAACTTGTTTGTAAATATGTATGTTTACTGCATCCCTAGTAAGGGGTTAGTTTTAGAGGATAAATAACCTGAACTTTGTGAGCCTTGCTGTGTTCTTTGTCATGTGCTTTGTTTACTTTTGTTTTCTGTTCTCCTTCAGAGTTCCAAAGGGATAAGCTCTCTTGGAAAATATAAATCCATTTAGGTTACATTAAATTAGAGAACAAGAAAAATAAACATAAAACCAGGAAATATAATGAAAGATCACAGTGTTTATTCACTTTCCTTCCTTCTACTGATCAACAACAGGGTCAAAATACAGGCTCAGGAAAAGTTTGAGAAAAAAAAATGCCTATTCCCTTGTTTCTCACAGATGTGATGTATCCTCACCTCATTCATTTTCCTTAGGCCTAACCTCTTAAGGCTTGCTGATCTTCTTTCTTTATAACAAGAGTCTCCAGGTACTACGCAAACACATCCTATTTTCTATTAATGAGGTTTGATATCTTCATCTCCCCTCCCTCCTTCATCTCTACAAGCTTGATTAGTTTCTCAACTACAATAAAACACAACACAACAAAATAACCTCAGTCAATTTCTACAAATTGTGTTCTGAGTCTCCAAGAAGTGACCTTAATGAATTGGGATAGGTTGCAGAAATCAAGATGCCTATTATTATCAGGATAATAGGCAAAGAACTGATATGTGAAATACCAGCATATTAGGGAACCTTCTAAAGATGTTCAGTGCAATTGTGACATGCTGTAGCCATACTTTCCTAGATATACTTGAAAGGATCCTTTCCTAGATTTAATTGAAAAGATGTATTTTATTCAGTTTATTTATCTCAATAAACCCCTTAGTCTGTTCAGAGAAGGGCTTTGTAAAATTCTATGTGAAGAGGAGGAAAGAATATATGGTCATTGCTATGAAAATGACAGCATCACATTTTCCAGAGTGACCCATTTTCTCAAATTTTTATTCAGCCATGAGTAAATTACAGGTATTAAATTACATAATTTCTGAAAAAATAGAGTTATGGTATTTTATTCTATTCTCCTTCCAATCTATTCTCCAGAGCCAGAATTACCATTTTAAAAGGCAAATAATTTATAATTCATCCATTTAAATCCTTTTAACAACCTCTTATTTTTCTCAGGATAAAGACCAAACTCATAACTCTAACCTGAACAGACCTGCATGGTCTTGTTCCCAATTTCTCCTCCTGTCTCCTCATGTCATAGACCTCTTTTCTCTTTTCCATCCCTGCTATACCAATCATCCCGACTTGCCTTGGAGCTGATGTGTATGCTATTCTTGATGCCTGGAACACCTTATTATCTTTCCTCTCCTCTTGGCCTAAATATAAAGGATGCTTCCCCTGTATATCCCAGACAGTCTTCATGTCTTCAGGGAAGTCCTCCGCTCCTTAAAATCTCCTGTTATGGACGATATTCACATGCCGTCACTCTCCAATATAAAATAGTCCCAATTTTAAAATTACAAATCTAAATATTTTATTGCTCTCTTTCTTCCTGATTAGAGTATATGCTTCAAGAGTCCAAGGGCCATCGCTCCTCTTGTATAGTTATATCCCCAGAGTTTAGTGCAGTACTTGACACAGAGTAGGTACTTGGGAAAATATTTTTCAATGTATATATGAATGGTTTGGTTTATTATGTAATTACTGGGAAGTTAATAAAAAATGTCTAGGAAGGTGTGCTGTATACAGCACAAGTTCAAAAATAATGAATACAAGAATAAATGAATGTTGAGTGAATTAATATGAATGGATATATGTGAGTTAATTAACTACTTGTGAATTAGCAGATCATCTGTCATTTTAGTTTGACTTTTTTGGCCCTGTATGTGCATCTATTGAGTTCCTCTTTCCTCTCAAACAGGAGGAAGGATACAAATTATTTCTGTTATTAACCTATTAAAAAGGTTATCCTATATAGGATATGCTATAAAATAAATTATGCAATGTCTGCCAAAGACCACGATAAACCATTCAAAGAATATCCATCTTTTTGTGTCCTGGTCCCATCCCCATATTATATGGAAACTGATTAGCACTCAGAAAGGTGAAGGACCTGAGTGAGCAAAAGTCACAAAATCTGTGTGTGATTTAGGCACGATGTGAACTTCCGCATCTGTGATTCGTAGTTGTTTTGGCTTTTCACATGTCTCCAGGGCAGCAGCACACTAATACTGCTTTTATTCCTCTCTTTACCTCTTCTGCACATAAATATATACTCAAATTGCTGTAAGTCCAGCACTTCTTAATAGTGATACATTTTAAATCTTGGGTAAACTCCCCTTAATTGACATGCTCACCCTGTTGTCAGATACATTACCATGACGGATGACTTACAATGGCGCTGCTCTCAGTGTGCTATTGGCCTAAGCTAGAAAGGGAGGTAAACAGTCCTCATATTTCATAGATTTTAAAGAGACACTATTGGATCTATTCTAGAAACCATATTTTTTAGTTAATTTATTAGCTGGCTTTAATTATACCTCTAGAGAAAGCTGAATGATACCCAAATTGCAACATAGACAGTCCACAGAATAAATTATTGTTGTGATCTTAGTGGCATGCTGGGCACATCAGAAAAAAATCTTTTCATTTGAGGTCATTTTTACTAAAAATGGAAGATAAAATAACCAAAAGTTATTCTAGCAAAATTGGTGTCTGGAGTTGCTGACACCTTATGGGCCTGACGTTGTCACATCTCTCTTCCCTCTCTGCTTCGTCCTCAAGAGATCAGAAAACGTTAAAGGGACAGGCATTTTCATAGGTTTTTGGCCTCTTAGGACCCTAATGGGCAGTGAGGAGTATGAAATGGAGGACCAGAATGAGGGTGAGGAGACATGGCTGGAGGATTCTCTTTGCTCTGAACCTCAGTTTCCTCATCTATAGAAGGGAATTGGTTTATCATGATTTTTATGGTTGCTCAAGCACTAGTATTTAATTGATTAATTACTTATTTTTATTTGTTTTTTTAATACAAAGCCTTTAATACAAAGGCTACTTACTATGGAATATTTTATTTATTTATTTATTTAGTTAGTTAGTTAGTTATTTGAGAGAGAGAGAGCGAGCGAGTGTGAGCAGGAGTGGGGGAAGGGGCAAAAGGAGAGAGAGAATACCAAGAAGACTCCTTGCTGAGCAAGGAGCCCAGTGTGGTGCTCAGTCACATGATCTTGAGATTATGACCTGAGCCGAAATGAAGAGTTGGATGCTTAGCCAAGTGGGCCACCAGGCACCCTAATATAGCATAAATTTTTTTTAATGAATTGGATACATATTACATTGATATCATTACTTTGATAATTACTTTGCATCCATTTTTACAGAGCTGAAATGTTGTTGGATTGATTGATTGATATACTTTCTTAGCCATAAAATTTAATTATTTACACCAGTATTTTGAAGGGAGAGAGTTACACCAAGTTATCTCAATATGTAATGGAATATTAGAGGCAGAGTAGACCTTGAAGCAAAAAGGGTGAAGGCAGTAGGATATAGTCTTTCCATGTAGGTTTTGTGTACATGCTTATTCACTGCTGAGCTTTATGGTCAGCATCTCTTTATCCCTGCACAATCCTCTCACCTTGTGGCCTCTGTTTCTGTTGTTTTCTCCTATATGTCCCTCATTCCCAGGTACTGGAGGCTACATAGACTTGTTATCCCCCAAATGATGCATGGTCTAGGTGCTCTTCTTCACTCATAAAAATTCGTATGTTCTTTGTCCCTTTCATCATAGGCCCATCTGCTCTGCTTTTAAAAATAGCAACTAATCATATGACAAATATATTTATATTGTTGACATTTTAATGAGAAATTTTCTACTTTCTGATGCCCACATTTAGAGTGGATATATGGCCTGAAAAAATGATGACATTTTGCCATCTAACCCCATATAGAAACTCTAATAGGAAAACCTCAAGCAAGGCACAAGAGTTCAAATGCAAGCTGACAGTAGAGGATTTACACTAGTTTGGTTTTAGGGCATCTCCTAGTATCATATAAAGACCCAAGCCAGAAATATGACTTCAGTTTATATAAATATGGTCAGAAGACATTAGATATTATAAGATATTACATGTGTGATGGGGCTCATTATGTTTTGAAATATGTTAAAATATATTCTATCTTGAAATTGTTCTTGATCCATAGCTTTTTTAAAAAGTTTGTGACCTCTTTATTGAGATAAGTCTCCATGTTTTGAAGCAGTAGATATTGTGCTTTGGAAGAATAGAAGCCACCTATAACAAGAAAGGCATTTCTCATCTTGGACTATTAAATTCTCTTTTCTTAGTTATTTTGCATGCCAGCATGTTGTTGAAGGATAACTTAGAGAAAAGAAAAGCGTGCAGCCTACCCCCATCCAGCAGATGGCTTGTGAAAGAGAGACACTAAAAAGCAAATAGACTATATGTCAGGATCCTCTTCCTAATCCCACACCCCAGGTCCCTTTGGCTGGCTAATGGTGGGAACCTCTATGGTGGGAACGAACAGTGACAGAGAAGTTTGAGAACTTGGGCTAGAAACTGAGTTTCCCATGGTCATGGACACACTTAAAGTGTTTATAGCTAATATGGTACATTCTAACTGATCTATCCATTGATCTAATTATATATCCATTTTGCTAATTAATACTAGGAGTAAGCCAGATTCCTTGGGGCTGCCCCACATGAACTTGATAGAGGTGGGGGACAGAGTTCCAAATCTTCACTGAGGCAGTGGTCAGGAATTTCCGTGGCCTGTGTGTAGCATGAGAGGGATCCCAAAGAGCGGCATAGATGCTGGTAGAGGTGCCTGGAAAAGACCTGCGGTCAGAGTAAAGACACTTTATTGGGAAGGACCTTGAGACCCAAAGGCAAAGAACAATTTCATGCACATCAGTAGAAAGCACCTATTTACCACGGCCTAACCTGCCTACCTTCAATGTACCTCAGAGTCAACCAGTCCAGTAACAGAATCAGATGGTTGCCAGGGACTGTAGGGACCAGGCAGTGGGAAGTTACTAATCAAAGGCCATACCGTTTCAAGCAAGATAAATAAGCTCTACAGATCTGATGTGTAACATTTTATCTCTAGTCATCAGTAATATATAGTTAAAAATTGATTGAGAAGGTAGATGTCAATGTCAAATGGTATTATGACAATAAAGTTAAAAAAAAAAGAATCAGGCCAGACCCATATACATTGATTTTGTATCCTATCACTTTACTGAATTCATTTATCAGTTCTAGAAGTTTTTTGGTGGCGTCTTTAGGGTTTTCTATATATATAGTATCATGTGATCTGCAAATAGAGTTTTTACTTTTTTCTTAACCAATTTTGTAATTTTTATTTCTTTATATTGTCTGATTGCTCTGGCTGGGACTATGTTGAATAAAAGTGGTGAAAGTGGACATCCTTATCCTGTTCCTGACCTTAGAAGAAAAGCTCTTAGTTTTCCCCATTGAGTATGATGTTAGCTATGAGTTCTTCATAAAAGACCTTTATTACATTGAGGTATGCTTTCTCTACATCTGTGTTGTTAAGAGTTTTTATCATGAATGGACGTTCATGATAACAATGAATGTTGTACTTTGTCCAGTGCTTTTTCTGAATCTATTGAAATGATCATAGGGGTTTTATCCTTTCTTTTATTGATGTGATGTATCATGTTAATTGTTTTGTGACTGTTGAACCACCCTTGTATCCCAGGAATAAATCCCACTTGATTGTGGTGTATGATTTTTTTTAAATGTGTCCTTGGATTCAGTTTGCTAGTATTTTGTTGAGGATTTTGGTTTTTTTTGTGGTACCCATATCTGGTTTTGGTATCAGAGTAATGCTGCCCCCATAGAATGAACTTGGAAGTTTTCCTTCCTCTTCTAATTTTTTGGAATAGTTTGAGAAAAATAGGTATTAACTCTTCTTGAACTGTTTGGTGGAATTCACCTGTGAAGCCATCTGGTCCTGGATTTTTGTTTGTTGGGAGTTTTTTGATTACTGATTTAATTTCTATGCTAGTTATCAATCTGTCAAGTTTTCTATTTCTTCCTACTTTAGAAGGAACACTTCTAGCCCAAGTGTTTCTAGCCCAAGTGTTTCTAGGAACTTATCCATTTCTTCTAAGTTGTCCAATTTGTTGGCAGACCCTTGGTTAAAAAGATTAAGAGGATGATGAGGATACTGTAGGACTTAGAAGATGAGGAAGGAATTCTACTGCCATGAGACTTTGTAAGCCATGCCTTTCCCTTATACTCATATACAGTTTTGGAAAGGAAAAGAAACAGGGCAAAAATTTGAATGATCAAACACCAACCTAAGTACATGATGCAGAGGTTGTGTTATTTAAAGAAATTTCTTAAATTATTGCCTCATATTAACACTAAATTACTTCACTGAATTAAAATGTAGTACCCCCTGCCCCAGCTACCCATTAGTCAGGGACTTGTGAAAAAGAACAGATGAGTTAGAAATAAAGTAGCTATTTGTTCCTTGCACATCTGAGTATGATATGAGTAATGTTTGACCCAAGTGCCCATGTTTTTTCCTCACTGACATTTTCTATGGAAGTTCCCAAGCTCAACCTGAACCTACTGAATACAAAATATAGTATTTTAGACTGCTGCTGTCTCTGATCTGAGAAATTATTTTATCATGGGGACCCACAAGACAAGTTAATGAAAAACACCTAAAAATAGATAGATGATACATTTCTGGATGGTAGAAAATTGTATTTAGAATTTCCTAAGTGCGTCATTAAACTCTCTCTCTCTCACACACACACACACATGAGTGTGGTATCTAGAAAAGTGCTTGGTAAATAGTAGGCTTTTAGTCACTATTTGATAAATTGCGTTGGGTAATTAAACATTCATCTACAATGGACATGGATGCTTATTTTCAAGAGTTTCTTGACACTGCCTTAGCAATTCAGGCATGTGTACTTTGTGGTTTTCTTCTCTGAGCTTTTGAGATTGAGTTGGATATTCTAGGTCTGGTTGGAAGTTTTTAGGGATAATGACCAAAAAACAAGATCTTGGGATTTTGGTTTTATGCCAGGAGAGGGAATCAGTAGCCCCTGGGCAGATATATTTAGGTTTTATTCTTCTGAAACATTTACTTCTGTCTTCCAGAAGGAAGACTGGTTTAAAACAATGCTTGAAGTCTGCCTTGATCTCTGCTTGTAATAACTATCTCAAGTTCATGCAGCCCTCAGGTGATAAATTATAGACCTCCTTCCTTCTATAGAGTGAAATGGTAGGACTTGGCAACTGTTACCCAATCCTAACCTCACTAAAAGTTTCAAAAATATATAAATTATTTATTAGCACTCAAGGAATATAAAGAAAGAGAAGGACAAAAGAGAGATACAAACTCTAGAACCAAAGGCAGTGGAGCTCTCGGTAATAAAATTTACAAAGACTGAGTTATGTTAGGAAACGAACTGAACACGATTAGTATTCATAGATTGGACACTCATCAGGTTTTCAACGATGTAGTTCCATCATATAAAACTAAGTGCCAAGTACTATGTTTCCTAGATTGCATCTTCTAGCAAACAGAAGACTGATGGACTATAGTATTCACAGGGTCTTCTGAGATACGGAAAGGTTCTGGAAGGTCAGGGGCTCCAGGAGAAAAAGACTGTACTAACCCCTTTTTAGCAGGACAAAAACAGAGTATTAAATATTCAGAACTAAGGACAGGAGGAAGTAAAGACCAGTTCTGTAACCATAAGAACATCTTTATATCATCTCCATGTGTTCTTTTTTAAAATTTGGTTTTTCCCCTAATTAGGAATGCCCGAGAATGAAAAGATGAAATGGATTTGGTTTCAGGAGGCTATAGAATGGGAAAAACTGATTACTTTGTGTCCTACACCATAGAATATAAGTGTTGGGAAACTCCAAAAGGAGAGACTTGGTAGCATTTAATTGCATGCATAGTGCATAGGAGCAAGAGCAATGAAGTTCCTGTGGTTTTGACAAAGGCCCTGGTTCCAAGCAATAAAAGGACCCACAAGTACACTATTCTGAAAGGCTGAAATTTTAGTCCATCAGTTGAAAATTTATGATCTCTGAATTCCTTCCAGTTGTATCAATGTTACTATATAAAATGTGTCCTCTCTTCTCATAATGTATAATCCCACTGTTCTTCAGCCAAGCGAGTTTTCCAACTATATGTTAAGCAACTTGAGTCATTCCTGCATTTTCAGAGATTAACAAGTTTTAGGGGCATCGTAAATAAAACAGTGTTTACATATTGTATAATAACTATGCCCTTTTTTCTCTGATTTATGGTAAAAACTGTCCCCAACTCATGAAGACTGGTTGGATGGATTCTGTCTCATATTTAACTATTATTTAATAATTTATCTGTTAAACATTCAACTGTTCAAGTAAGGTGCTTTCTAAGCTTGAATTTGAGTAAACCAAATCACACAGTGGGATCAATGAGTGAATAGACAATTTCATTTTCCATGATGATCCTTTATAAACAAATAAGAAAAAGAGCTCTCTAACTGGTGGTGTTTTATGGTTTGAGTAAGGAGAGATAGGAAATTACGGCAACATAAGGAGAATATAGAGTCTCTGTATCAACAAGCTTCTTGTCCTGCAGGTGGTTGGTCCCAATGTAGGTGAAGCAATCCTAGGAGGGACTCCCACTGAGAGGAAAGAGGGTATCTGTTTGTGAATATCAGAGCCACCAAGTTCCTATTAGCCTCCCTCTGCCTACTACAAAGACAATGTCCTTTTGATACAGCTCAGTGACTTCACTGTGACGATTTTCCCAATGCCTAACAGGGCAGAGCACTGCAAATATGGGGATATTTCCTTTCAGCCCTCCAATGACCCACAACTGGTTCCTATTATTAATAATTCCTCTAAGATTTATCTTCACAAAAAAGCACCAAGACTTCTACAGTTAAGGAAAGATAGGGCTCCAGACTCCTGCTCTGAATTGTTTCCTGAGCTTCATTATTTACTGAGATTCCTGAAATGCAAACAATCAGAGTCTTATCAGGCAAAGGCAGATCCCCTGAGCCTTTTATCATTCTGTCTGCAATTTTGAATTTCCTCTAAAACCAGACAGCATACCAAATGAAGCAAGACTCTTTAAAGGGAAATGAGGCAATTGGAATGTCAATTTTATTTAGTAATATATTGTAAAAACTTAAACAGCATATCCAGCTGATTGACAAAATCCATCCAACTGTTAAGGGCAAAACAAAACTATCTCAAGAGGTACAGTTATGCAGATCTTGCTTTTACCTATAGGCAGATATTTAAAGAGAAAGAGACAGACAGAAAATATTGAAGCAGAATGCAACATCTCGAATTGTCCGAGTGATAAAATTCAGAGAGGGAGAATAAAGGGAGTTAGAAGCAAGGATATCATGTCATGTTTTCTTTCTTCTTCTTCAGTGAGCTTTTTAACTTCTTCCACAGGCTGTCTTTTCTCTTTAGTTTCTTTTCCATCAAGGATGGCATGGACTCCTTCTTGCGGATTTCCCTCACTAGACCATGAAAGGCATCATCAATGCAGAATCTGAGTGCCGCGGAGGTCTCAAAAAAAGCACAGTTATATTCCCTGGCCAGACTCAAGCCTTCTTCTGTAGAGACCTAACGGAAAAATAAATGATAGTAAGGAGAGAGAAAGGGAGAGATGTTCAAGTCAAAAACTATGTTCTCTATCAGAGATATTTGTTACACTATTATTTGTTACACTATTTGAGAATTTTGTTACACTATTTTGAGATATTTGTTACACTATTATTTGTTACACTATTTGTTACACTATTTGTTACACTATTGAGAATTTGGTGTAAAGGAATATTTCTAGAATTTCTAAACTTGAAGGAAAAATGAGAAATCAGGATCTGTAAATATCTAGCCAGATGAAGTATTTTTAACTCTGTAGCTCCTCATTGCTTTGGTAAGTAATATAGTAATCATGAACCCTCTATTTCAAAGCATGAAATGTAGTTGCATATATTCTTAGATTCATTATCAGAATATTAATTCCATGTTACAACTCAGCAATTTTCACATTCATTATAAAATCCACAAGGAAATTAACCTTAGTAAAATACTCGATCTCTTCCAAAACTCCTGAAAAACTCTTACTAGATCAATCACCTGAAGTTTTTATCCCTAAGAAAAATGCTAAAGTAAAACATACTTTAAAATTCCCATGTTTCAATAAATTTTATCTCACAACAATATTGACAAACCATAATTTGTCATCCCTACATAGGACATTGGGATCAATATACTATATATTTATTGGAAGAACTTGAGTCCAAACATGTAAAAAAAAAGTTCAAAAAATTTTTATAGATTTTGGGCTTTCTGCTTAATAATCTTGGTCTGTTCAAAGACTGTAAGTATTTCAACAGTATCTCTGGGAATAATTTTTAGTCCACTAAAGGTTCTGAGTGGTTCAGAATCAGAGTAACATAACAAGAAATAACAGTTTCTATATTAGGCTTTAAAACCAGGGTATGTAATATATTCATCTACTATATCTTAGGTATCCAAATTTTTAGTAAATTTATTTTTAAATGAAAAATATTCATCCATGCCATACAGAAGCTGCTAAAAAAGAAGCACAGTGTTAGACAGGAATTTGTTTCCCCCAAATTAGGAGTTTCAGGTCCAAAAATGGTTAAGCAAATGGTTCAAGGTCACATACCTAATTAAGTAAAACAACCATCAAGTGCTATTCTTTTCCATCAAGTATTGTTTCCAATCCTTGCTGTTTCTCTGGAGTCTTTGAGTTCCCTCTGCCAGTATTCCATATATATATATAATTGATTATTCTGATCTGAGATTTTATAATTTGGGAGTATTCTTAAATTATAAACCAATGGCATAGAACATTTTACATTGCATTTATAGAAAAATAAAATTTTAAATACAGAGAGAAAAATAAATATTGTAGAAAGATTATTTGGGGGTCAGTGAAGGAACAAGTAACACAGATCCCATTGTAACGCCATGCCCCTCAAATGCAAGGATGGGGGCTTTGTGACTAAATGTGCCACCTGCAGGCCTTAGAAAGTATTGGCAAAAAAAAAAAAGGGGGAATAAAGAAAGATGTTTTATACAACAGAAAATTTCAATAACCCAGGGGAGCCATCTTTTTAATAGATGTGACCTTTTTCACGGAGGAAGATCACTGTGTAATGTGCCAGGTACTCCCTGAAATGCCATTTCCCATCTGCCCGAGGAGACATTAGAGCACAGCCACAGCTGCATGGGGGCTTGAAGAGACCACTGGGGCATGATGGCAAGCACAGCCTGTTCTGGTCCTGGCCCAGCTGCTGGTGGGAAGTGGCAAGCATGCTGGTCAATTAGAGTTCCAGTCCCAACAATCTGCTGACTTCAGGAGCTTCATTGCTCTTTATTGTAAAGGTACTCAGGGTAATGGTGGTCATCTAGTAACCTGGATAATTCTCAGTAGCACAAAAGGAAACTATGATACTGCTTTGCTATATTTGCTAACTTTGAATAAGGAGAGATTGGCAGAAAGACGAATCTGGCTCTTCCAAGAGAAGCTTTGCAAGTGTAGTATCTTTGCGATTCAGCCTACTAGGTACTGTTAAAACATTCAGTGTACAGAATAAACTCTTTGGGATTTGCTTATACTTTTTAATGTTTTCCGTGTTTCACTTGATTCTTACCCATGAAGGTAGTAATTTTCATTATAGAGCTTACATCATCAAGGTAGTAGGAATCAGTCTCTTGAAGATTTGGGACCTAAACACTTTATTACTAAGAAAATAAGAAGGAAAAGTTGCCCAAACTTAGATTGGTCAGTTTTCATTTTGTTTAGGTGTATAATTGATTTTGATCAGTTTTAACAATATAAGTAGCCTTCCCAGTTTCCTTGACTAGCTCTAATGAAAGTGTTTTTGATTTGTTTGCTTTTTTAATCTGCAAGTAATTTTTTTTAAGATTTATTTATTTTAGAGAGAAAGAGCAAGCACTGGTGGGAAGGGTAGAGGGAGAAGGAGAGAGAATCCCAAGCAGATTCTCTGCTGAGTGTGGAGCCTAATTGGGGCTGAAATGACAATGAGAGCATGACATGAGCTGAAACCAAGAGTCAGATGCTTAACCGACTCTGCTACCCAGGCACTCCTACAAGTTATTTTTTTTTACACATATCTTCCATTTAAAGATAAGTGCATAGATGTCATCTTAGATGCCTTGCAGGAAAAACCAAAACATAGTGAAACTCTGGCAAGAATTTCCCATCCTCAGCTGTAGTCACTGACATATGAGAAACTCATTCTTTTTATTTTTAATTTTCATTCCATTGTTCAGTTTTATATTTCAGGTATACAATATAGGGATTCAACAGTTCTGTATATTACTCAGCTCTCATCAGGTGTACTCTTAATTCCCTTCATCAATTTCACTGATCCCCTCACCCACCTCATCTCTGATAACCATCAGTTATTTTCCATAATTACAAATCTGTTTCTTGGTTTGTCTCTTACTTTCCTTTTGAATGTTTTGTTTCTTAAGTTCCACATATGAGTGAAATTGTATGGTATTTGACATATTTGACTTATTAACATTATACTCTCTGGCTCCATACCTACCATTGCAAATGGTGAGATTTCATTCTTTTTTATGGCAGAATAATATTCCATTGTATGTATGTGTACACACACACACACACACACACACACACACACACAAACTGCTTCTTTATCCATTCGTGTTTTGATGGATATTTGGGCTGCTTCCATAGTTTGGCTATGGGAAATAATGTTGCAATAAACATAGGGGTGCATATATCCCTTCAAATCAGTGTTTTTGTGTTCTTTGGGTAAATACCTAGTAGTGCAATTATCAGATAGTAGGTTAGTTCTGTTTTTAGTTTTTTGAGGAAACTCCATACTTTTTTCCACATTGGCTGCACCAGTTTGCATTTTCATCAACAGTCCCCAAAGGTTCCTTTTTCTCCACATCCTTATCAACATCTGTTGTTTCTTAAGTGTTTTTATTTTAGCCATTCTGACAGGTGTGAGGCAATATCTCATTGTAGTTTTGATATGCACCTCCCTGATGATGAGTGATGTTGAGCATCTTTTCATGTGTCTCTTGACCATCCAGATGTCGTCTTTGGAGAAGTGTCTAGGTCTTCTGTCCATTTTTAATTGGATTATTTTGGGGGGGGTGTTGAGTTGCATCAGTTTTTCCTATAGATCCTAACCCTTTATCAGATATGTACAAATATTTTCTCTCAGTAGGTTGTCTTTTAGTTTTCTTGGATGTTTCCTTTGCTATGCATAAGTTTAATTTTAATGTAGTCCCAATAGTTTATTTTTGCTTTTATTTCTCATGCCTCAGGAGACTTATCTAGAAAAATGTTGCTGCAACCAATGTCAGAGAAATTACTGTCTGTGTTCTCTTCTAGGATTTTAATGGTTTCAAGGCTCAGATTTAGGTGTTTAATTCATTTTTAGTTTATTTTTATGTATGGTGTAAGAAAGTGGTCCAGTTTCATTCTTTTGCATGTTGCTGTCTGGTTTTCCTCAACACCATTTGTTGAAGAGATTTTTTTCCCATTGCATATTCTTGACTCCTTTGTCAAAGATTAATTGGCCATATAATCGCGTGTTTATTTCTGGACTTTCTGTTCTGTTCTGTTTGATCTAGGTGTCTCTTTTTGTGCCAGTACTATACTGTTTTCATTACTATAGTTTTGTAATATAACTAGAAATTTGGAATTGTGATACCTTCAGTTTTGTTCTTAAGACTGCTTTGCCTACTCGGGGTCTTTTGTGGTTTCATACAAATTTTAGAATTGTTTGTTCCTGTGAAAAATGCTGTTGATATTTTGATAGGGAGTGCATTAAAAATGTAGATTGCTTTGGGTAGTATAGTCATTTTAAAAATATTTGTTTTTCCAATCCATGAGCATGGAATGCCTTTCCATTTCTTTGTGTTGTCTTTAGTTTCTTTCATCAGTATTTTATAGTTGCAGAGTACAGGTCTTTCACCTCTTTAAGTTTATTTCTGGGTATACTTTATTATTTTTGGTGCAACTGTAAATGGGTTTGCTTTCTTATTTTCTCTTTCTGTTGATTATTGGTATACAGAAATGCATAAGATATCTGTACATTGATTTTGTATCCTGCCAGTTTACCAAATTCACTTATCTCTCTAGTAGTTTTTTGGTTGAGTCTTTCAGGTTTTCTATATACAATATCATGTCACCTGCAAAAAGTGGAAGTTTTACTTCTTTACCAATTTGGATACATTTATTTCTTTTTGGTGTTTAATTGGTGTGGTTAGAAATTCCAGTATGATGTTGAATAAAAGTGGTGAGAGTGGACACCTTGGTTGTTTTTCTAACCTTATGGGAAAAGCTCTGTTTTCCACCATTGAGTATGTTGTTAGCTGTTGGTTTTTCATGTAATGGCCTTTATTATGTAGAGGTTATGTTCTCCCTAAACCTACATTTTTGAGGTTTGTTTTTTTTTTTAAATCATGGTTGGATGTTGTATTCTGTCGAATACTTTTTCTTCATCTATTGAAATGACCATAGGGTTCTTAGCTTTCTTTTATTGACCTATCATGTTGGTTGATATGCAAATATTGAACTACACCTTGTATCCCAGGAATAATCCCACTTGATCATGATGAATGACTTTTTTTAATGTATTTTTGGATTTGGTTTGCTAGTATTTTGTTGAGGATTTCTGCATCTATGTTCATCATAGTTGATGTAGTTTTTTTAGTGGTACCTTTGTCTGGTTTTGGTATAAGAATAATACTGGCCTCATAGAGTAGATCTGGAAATTTTCTTTCTTCTTCCATTTTTTGGAATAGTTTGAGAAGAATAGGTATTAACTGTTCTTGAAACGTTTGGTAGAATTCTCCTGTGAAGCCATCTGGCCCTAGACTTCTGTTTGTTGGGAGTATTTTGATTACCATTGCTGGTAATCAGTCTGTTCAAATTATCTATTTCTTTCTGCTTCAGTTTTGGTAGGTTATATGTTTCTAAAAATTTAATCTATTTCTTCTATGTTCAATTTATTGCCATAAACTTTTTATAATATTCTCTTAACAATTGTATTTATCTGGTGTTGGATGCTACCTCTTCTCTTTTATTTGTGATTTTATTTGAGTCCTCTCTCTGGTTTTTTGTTTGTTCTTGATGAGTCTGGCTAGAGCTTTATCAATTTTGTTGATCTTTTCCAAGAAACTGGTCCTGGTTTCATTGATGCGTTCTATTGTTTTGTTTGTTTCAGTTTGTCATTTATTTCTACTCTAATCTTTACTGCATCATTCCTTCTGCTAAGTTTTAGGTTTTTTTGTTCTTTTGCTAGCTCCTTTAGGTGTAAGATTAGGTTGTTAGAGATTTTTCTGCTTCTTGAGGTAGCCCTTTAAACTTTTCTCTTAGAACTACTTTTGCTGCATCCTAATGATTGTGGATTATTGTTGTATTTTCATTTGTCTTCATGTATTTTTTGATAGCCAATTTTGATTTCCAGGTTGACCCATTGTTTGTTGAGTAGGATGTTTTTACCCTCCATGTATTTGTGCTCTTTCCTGATTTTTTCTTATGGTGGATTTCTAGGATCATAGTGTTGTGATCAGAAAGGATGCATGGTATGACTTCATTCTTTTTTAATTTGTCAAGAATTGTTTTTCAGCCTAATCTAATATATGATCTATTGTGGAGAATGTTTTCTGTACACTTGAGTGTGTATCCTGTTGTTTTAGGATGGAATGTTTGAGTAAGTCTATTAAATCTAACTGATCCCATGTGTCATTCAAAGCCAGTGTTTCCTGGTTCATTTCTTGTTTGGATTATCTGCCCATCAATATATTTGGGGTATTAAAGTCACCTACCAGTTAGCTCCTTTGTTTGTCATTAGCTGCTTTAAGTATTCGGGTGCTTCCATGTTGGGAACATAAATATTTATCATTGTTATGTTGTCTTGTTGAATTGTCTCCTTTTTTCTTACATAATGTCCTTCTTTGTCTATTATAGTCTATTTGTCCAATGTTAAGTATTGTTACCCCAGCTTTCTTTTGACATCTGTTTGCATGATAGATGTTTCTCTATCCCCTCACTTTCAATATACTGGTGACTTTAGCTCTGAAGTGAGTATATTGTAGATAGCATATAGATGAGTCTTCTTTTTTTTTAAATCCATTCTGTCAATTTATGTCTTTTGATTAGAGCATTTGGGCTATTACATTCAAAGTAATTATCCCCCCCCTTTTTTTTCTTAAAGATTTTATTTATTCATTTGACACAGAGTGAGAGAGAAAGCAAGCACAAGCAGGGGGGATGGCAGGCTGGGGAGAAGCATGCTCCCCGCAGAGCCAGGGGCCTAATGTGGTGTTAGATCCCAGGACCCTGGGATCATGACCTGAGCCAAAGGCAGCTGGTTAACTGACTGAGCCACCCACGCATCCTCCCTTTTATTTTATACTTTCTAAGTTTTTATTTTGTTAGTCAATATACATCTTTATATTATTTTCAGGTATACATCTTAAAGTAATTACTGCTGTGTATTTATTACCATTTTGGTACTTGTTTTAAGGTTGTGTAGTTCTTCTCTGACCCTTTCCTGCTCTCATTCATGGTTTGCTGGCTTTCTTTAGTGATATACTTGGATTCATATCTTTGGAGTTGTGGTTATCATTAGGTTTGTATATAACATCTTTTGCATATAGCAGTCTGTAACTTCTCTCCGTCATGATTTAGGCATATGGTATCATATTTTATGTCCTTTTACTCTATGAATCGCTTGACTACTTTCTACAGATACGCTTACTTTTACTGCTTTTGTGTTTCCCACTTTTATTATTCCTATTTATGGTCTTTCCTTTCCACTCAATGAGTCCCCTTTAACATTGCTGGTTTAGTGGTCATGAACTCCTTTAGCTTTCATTTCTTTGAGAAATTCTAGGCCTCCTTCTATTCTGAATGATAACCTTGCTGGATAGAGTATTCTTGGTTGCAGGTTTTTTCCTTTTATCATTTTGAATATATCATATTCTTCTCTTCTGGCCTGCAGAGTTGCTGCTGAAAAATCAGCTGGTAGTGCTATTAGATTTCCTTTATATATAATGGTCTTCTTTTGCTGCTTTTAAAATTCTTCTTTATCAGTATTTTTTGCCAGTTTAATTACTGTGTGTCTTTGTGTGAACCTCCTTGAGTTGATTTTGTTGGGGGATTTTCTGTGCCCCATGATTCTGGATATCTGTTTCCCTCCCCCAATTAGTGAACTTTTCAGCTATTATTTCTTCTTATAAATGTTCTGCCTCCTTTTTTCTCTCTTCTTTGGGGATCCCTATAATGTGAATGTTATTATGCTTGATGGAGTCACTGAGTTCCCTAAGTCTATTCTCATTTGGCATAATTTATTTCCTCATAACTGCTCACCTTGATTACTTTCCTTTACTCTGTCTTCCAGGTTGCTGATTTGCTCCTCTGCTCCCTCTAGCCTGCTATGTATTCCATCTAGTGAATTTTAATTTAATTTATTGTGCTCTTCATCTCTAATTGGTTCTTAAGGGTCTCACTAATGTCCTCCATTCTTTTCTCAAGTTCAGTATCTTTATGATCATTACTTTTTATTAGGCATATTATCTCTGTTTTATTTTGCTCTCTTGCTGTGGTTTTGTCCTGTTCTTTGGCACATATTCCTTTGTCTCCTCATTTTGTCTAACTCTCTCTGTGTTGGGAAAGTCAGCGATGTCTCCTGCTCTTGAAAATAATGGTCTTATGAAGAACTCTGCTAATTCCCTACAATGCCGTGTTCCTATTCACCAGAACCTGGTGCTTTAGGGAGTGTCTTCACTGTGTTTTGCATGCACCCTGCTGTTGAGGCCATTGTTTGCTAAAACTCTGGTCCCCTCCCCAGCAGGAGTCCAAGGTGTGTACGGGTCTGCTTGCAAAATGAGACCTGCAGTCACCGCTGGGACTGGATCTGGCCTGGGCTATCTCAGGGCCTGCCACTCTTGGGGCCCAGGCTGTTCAAAATGCACAAATGCGGAGACATGGTGTTGTCAAGGTTTGTTCCATTCTTCTGAGGGAGGGAACCTTTAAGCCCAAGGACTGAGGCAAACATGTCTGGGGAGGGTAGATCTGCTGAAATAGGGGTGGGGGCAGAGCTTAATAGTGAATGTCGGCACAGTGCTGGTTCCCATAGAAGTCCTTCAGCAATCCCTGGCCCTCTGGGACCTGCTCCAACCTGCCCTGAAACATACTTCCTTACATGTCCACTGCAATATTCTGCACATTACCAGTGATTCTTTTCCATTGTTCTGCCTTATTTCTGTCTTGGCATTCAACTACTTTCTAAAATCATTTTGCTAATTTATTCCTCTACTTATTTTCTGTCTTCCTTCAGTACAATGTAAGCTTTGTTATAGCAGGAATCTGTCATTTGTATTCAGTGGTGTACCTGGATCCAGCACAGTGGCCAGCACTTAGAATGACACTACTGGATGCCTGGCCATAGGAATATAGTGCTGGTGTTATGATATATAGAGGAACTAGTTGTCAGGGCAATAGGAAAATAAAAAAAAGAAAATTCCAAATTACTATAATCAGTACCATAACGGGGGCCAGCACAGAGCACTGTGGTAACATTTATAAGTAGTGCCCAGACCGTTATTAGTGGTTCTGGACTTCCTCAGAGAGGAGGGGAACTGCAAGTAGTCTCAGATGGAAAGACTAATAATGGCCTAAGGGAGAGGTGATAATGGTACTTTTGTGGGATCATCAGTAGTTAATGTGGTTTAGAAGGAAGGAGACAATGAATAGTAGCACCATCAGAAGAAGTTTAGTGAGCTTAAATGCCTAATTGATGTAGATCCATATGAAATTTGTTTGAAACGTATTTCTTGAATTCCTATTCTGTTCAAAAAAAATGTAAAAGGTTTTCTCTCTCCTGCTGGAGAGATATTGATTGAATGGAAAGAAAAGCAGGACATAATAAATTAAATGGTGTAGCCAGTCCTTTTGAGGCACAGGATGGAAATGGCTCTAGGGTAAAGGGTTTAGACTGCTTTGTACAAGAGACATTTGAAATCTCCAAGGCCTTGTGCTTTTCATCCAAGAAGCCCTGGTATTGTGGGGGGAAAGGTTGCCATGGCAGCCAGTAGTTGCTATGAAGGGAAAAAAGAGGTTAATGCTAAATATTTTGCTAACAGCAATATCTGGCTTCTTCTTTGAAGTTTTCTCCTAAGGACTACTTTTAAAATATCTTGTTAAAATTATATATCAATAAAGTTAGGCAGTATATGAAATATATATGTCAGAATATATAAGTATACATATATGTATGTCTATGCCTTAGGATATCTTCATATATTTGCACTAATAAGTGTGCATATTTGATGTTTATTAAATTACACTTTATGAATAAAGAGTAAATTTTTGGCCACTTGGAGAACTAAGTGTCAAAAAATATTTCAAAATTTATTACATTAATAAATTTATATTAGGTAAAAATAGAAACTTATGTATTATATTTGTAACATATATAGCAATTATAATTAAGCAATAAATTGTAGAGCTGTGTACTATTTGGATCCCCTGCAGACTATAAGACCATGAGGGCAAGGAAGATTGCTTTCCCAACAACACCTCAGTGTTTTGTATCTCTTCCTTGAATGGGTTGCTGAATAAAGGGATAGAAAGGCAACCAAGGAGGAACTACTACAACAAAAATTCTCCATAAATTAACTAGCTGAAATCTCATTTTAACTGCCAAAGGTTTTGAGTCCCATAAATGCCCTGTTTTATATGTATACTATCTGTGTAAGACAGGTGCACTGCAAAATCTCTAAACAAAACAAACAAAAAAAAAAAAGAGGGTTGGGTCATGATGCTTTCTTAAATGGAATTTAGGGATCACAGTGGTAGATGACTCTGATGTGGCCCAAAGAAAAGTCAGAGCTGGTATTAGGGTTCCTCCAAGTTTATGGTCAAAACATGTATCCTTTTGGATTATATTCAGAAAAGGAATGCCTTGCAGGGAAGAAAGAACCTGAACAAAGTAAGTTTGATACAAGTTCTAGCTCTAGGATCTGCAGAATATAAAAGTAAACCAGTGTTCCAGGGAGCTGGGCATTTTTTGAAAAATTTATAAGCCTGTGCTTACTGGCACTACTATAAATTTAGTTTTCAATTTTTGCAGAGCCACCAGTGCCCTTGTCAATCATTTTACTTATTATTAGCTAGTGCCCTTTCCTATTCCTCATTTAGTTCTTCAAAATCTTCACTTCTCATTTTCACCAGATTTTCTTGCCCTCTTACTTCACCTCAATGAGAAAATAAAAGCATCCAAAAATAATGAGTAAATCACTCAAGGCTAGCACCTAGAAGCTCACCTGAGTCATTAGCTACCTTATCTTACTCTCCCAGTCTCAAATGAAGATAGGTTACTGATTCTATCAAGTCCAACACCTCCATCTGGGCTTTCCTCTTCAATGTTTCAGTCATGCAGCATGAGTTGTACCCTCCTGTTCTATATTTTAAGCCTTTTTTATAGTCTCTTTTTTCCCAGAAAAATATTCAAGTCACCTATTTTAAGAGTCCAGTTCTAGCTACTTTCTTCTATCTATCTGTCCTTTTTTTCACCATTAACTGCTGATTATTTAGGAAAGCTCTTGTACAAGGTTAAAAAGAGGGAGAATGGGACTAAGGCATGAAAATGATTGGGAGAAGAAGGATGAACAGTCTTAAAATAAAGCACCCTACTAGATGGGAGAGGATATTTACAAATGAAATATTCAGTAAGGGGTTAATATTCAAAATACATGAAGAATTTATAGAACTCAACACCCAAAAAACAAATAATCTGATTAAAAATGGGTAGAGGACCTGAATAGACATTTCTCTAATGAAGACATACAAATGGCCAGCAGACACATGAAAAGACGCTCAACCTCACTAATCATCAGGGAAGTGCAAACCAAAAGCACAGTGAGATCGCTTCACACCTATCAGAATGACTAGTATCAAAAAGACAAAAATAACAAGTGTTGGTGGGAATATAAATTGGTACGGCCACTGTGGAAAGCAGTATGGAGGTTCCTTAAAAAATTAACAATATAAATACTATATGATTCAGTAATTCTACCTCTGGGTATTTACCCAAAGAAAACAAAACATGAATTCAAAAAGACACATACACCCTTAGGTTTACTGCTGTGTTATTTATAATAGTCAAGATATGAAAGCAACCTAAATGTCCACTGATGAATGAATACGGAAACTGTGGGTACACACATACATACACACATTGCTCATAATATAACTCAGACATAAAAAAAATAATGAAATCTGGCCATTTGCAACACCATGAATGGACTGGAAGGTATTAGCTAAGTGAAATAAGTCTAATAGATAAATACCATCTGATTTCACTTATATGTGGAATCTAAAAGAAAAAAAGAAAAGAGACAGACCCATAGACACAAAAACAAACTAGTGGCTGCCAGAGGAAAGAGGGTGGATAGGCAGAATAGGTAAAGGAAAGTTACAGGTACAGGTTTCCAGTTATGGAATGAATAAGTCATGGGGATGAAAGGTACAGAATAGGGAATATAGTCAATGGTATTGTACTGGCATTTTATGGTGACAGATTGTAGCTATACATGTGGTGAGCATAGTATATAGAATTGTTGAATTTCTATGTTGTACACCTGGAACTAATGTAACATTGTGTTTCAACTATACTTCAATTTAAAAGAAAAAAGATATCAGAGGCTTATGTGCTGATTTAGTCACTTCTGTTTGCACATCAACATTCACAATCTGGATTCTGCTCCCCTCCCCACCCATTCTCCTAAGATGGTTTTCAAAGTTATAAATATGACCCTTGCTGCCAAACCCAATAGGTGCTTCCAGGGATCTTTCAGCATTTCCAATATTTGACAAATTGACTACTTTCTTCTTTAAACTTCTCAGATGATTTGGTAACCTCCTTCTTTCCTCATTTTTTAACCTCTTTCTGAATATTTGAATATTTTCAGTATCTTAAAAATACTATTCTTCACTCACTTTTCCCATAACTATGTGCTCATGGATTCTGACCTTTATTTCTTATTTGACATTTGTTCCTTATATATTCTTATTCAAGTCCAAGCTTTAGTCATCATTAGAATTTTCATGAGCCCCCTATTGATGTTTTCAAAGATCATCTCTCGGTTTTAAGTCCAGAATCACATGTACAAGTCTCTCCTGGGCATTTTCTGTGAAATATCCCATAAGCACTTCAAATCTGTGGTCAAATTAATTATTTTTCTTTGGTTAATGACACCAATATTCCCAGTATTCTAGGCAAGATCTTTAAAATCCTTCCAGATTCCTCTGTTCCCATATCCTTAAATCTAACTGATAATCAAGCCATTCCATTTCCATGGCCAGTGCCTTAATCTGGGGCTCTTAGTGCATTTATTCCCTAAATGATTTTTCTACCTTCATACTCTAACCAGAGAGAAATTTCCATAACATAAAAGCAAGCAGTTGGCTCTCCAATTTATGTTTGTGATTCCCCCTTCATCAATAATACAGTGGGTAGCACATAATAAGTGCTCAAAAAACAAGTGACTTTTTCCTACAGTGACTGGTACTAGATGAAATCAGGCTCACCTTTTATTTGGACAAATAACTCTGCCTCTCAAACCCCAATTTCCTCCTCAAGATAAAAAGGATAGTACCATCTCCTTCAGAAGGTTCTTATGCAGATTAAAGATTATATAGTAATATGGTTCATAAGCTCCTAGCACAGAAAATGTACTTAATAAATATGTACTTAGTCATAATTCCTAATGGAGCAGTCTGGGCTCTTAGAAGAATCAAGGCATCAGATGGGCTACCAGAATTAAAAGCATATAGAATATGCTCAAAGCAAAAGAATTTAGGATTAGAATGGACTTCAGGGTCATCTTTAAGCCACCAAGTCATTACATGTCATTCCACAACTCTGTCAATGACTACTTTTTGTAGGCACACACTGATTGCACAGTCCTCTGTAAAATGATCCCTTTTTATTAAAGGTTCTTATTTAGTCAGAAGAGAATTTGAATTATAGAGCTGAAATTGCCCCAAGGCATCCTATGTTCCAAATCCTAAACAGTTTAAGAATTCCTTAATTTTTGAGATATTACAGTTCTTCAATGCTGGAGTTGGCACTAAAACCCAACACTCTTTTTACCATGATAGATGCCCCTTTGTCTACAACACAAAGACTCTGGCCTGAAGAAATGGTGCATGGGACAAATAGGACATACAGGATGTAAAAGTGCAGCGAAGAAACTTCTGAAGTTTCTTCAGAAGTTTTTTCCCCTACTTCCCCCAAGCAGGCTTGCACAGAGTAGGGAAAAGACTAGAGACATTCCCCTATTGAGTCAGCAGCTGAGGACTCTGGGCATCTGGATATGGGGCTTTCACTTTAACCTCACTTTAAATTTAATTTTTTATTTTTAAAATATGTATTCTATAATTTTTTTTTATAATAGAGTACGTATCTGAGAGTTCCATCCCTTCAGATCTGTAAGATAAATGTAGATTCAAGTGGCTGCACAGATGACAGCTTTTAACTGTTACAGAAAACCCCTCTGTGGCCTTAGCAACTCCTTTCATTTGTTGCTTCTCAAGCACAGTTGCCCAGTCCCTCCCCAGGTGGACAAAATGACCTGCTCCCCGATGGCTGTGCACACAGCACGCCAGAGAAAGGAAGGTAACCTTGACAAGTCTGTTAGGAAGCAGTGGCCTGAGACTGCATCTCCAAGTCAGTGACACCTGTTTTCTCTTCCAGATTCTGGTCATGTCAGAGCACAGAGCAAACAGCACTATCAGGCGATGACTTGTCAGCTCACTGACATTATCTGTGCTCCATCCTCCACAGAAGCATCAGAGAACATAGTCTGTGTTAGTCAAAACAGCAGGTCTTGCTAAGATACAGAGAGAAAAGTATTCTGCTTGAGAGGGTGGTTTATGAAACCAAAGGGCTTGAGTTCTAATCACATCTCTGCTGCTCACTAGTTAAGCGACCATAATTGAGTTACTCATCCTTTCTAAAACTCAGTGTTCTCATCTTAAAATGGTGTTAGTAAGAGATAGAAAGGAGGTAACAGAATGCCTTGGGCTTTTTGTTTATTCATTTAATACATAGATTTGGCTTGTCTCCAGTCAGAATCTTGCAATGCTGATGGAGAGGTTTGCTTCTTGTCTTTACAACTACTAGACAGAGTGGTTGTAAAGAGTGGGGGAGGGGGTCTTCTACTGTCTGATTCACTTGACTCTATTACCCTATTTATCCTCAGAATTAGTTTTCCCTTGGGCATATTTTACTAAGTGTGCCATAAAAGCATTTTGTTCAAACCTCAAGTCTTCCCTTATCCTATTCCCCTCCCCCAGCCACCAAAGTTATGTTTAATCAGTAGGGGGTGGGGTTACTGTCTCTCCTCAATCTACTAAAAACCGTGAATACTGTTTCACTTCCTTTGTTGTTTTCCTGACCTTTACCTTTTCTTCTCATCCTTGTCCTTCTTTAGATCTTCACCAGCCAACATTCTACTAGTCCCTTAGGTTTTTTAAAAGTAATTCCCAGACTCTGTCCTATGAATTGTTTGTTTATCCCCAGGACTCAGTATGATTTTTCTCTTTTTAAGTCCCTAAGCATTTTGTTTTTGTCACTCAGTCTTTCATTATGATTAATATTCCTCTTACTCTACACCAAGGATAAGTTTCATGGGCACACAAATAGTATTGCTTTCACCTCTCTGTCTCCAAAACTGACTCCTGTTATTTCCTAAAACTATAAATTCTCCCCTCCTCCCAATTAATGCAGTGTTTGCCTTAGGGATTCATTTTTTTTTTTTTTACGTCCTCTTATAGTCTGTGACTATCGACACAACCTAAATTTGGTCTTATGGTCAGATCTTGGTCTTTCACGGTGACATCTAATTCAGCAAAATTCCTAATTCCCTTAACCACTTGTGATTTGTCTAAGTGCAAGCCATACTGAGTAGAGAGGTAGACCATGAAATCATGGAATCATAGACATTAGAGACAATTAGTGTTGTAAGGAAGTCAGACACCATCGCTTTTATAGCACTCCTGTGAGATGGGGCACAGGGATCTTTTTATAGACACTTCCAGTGGTGAGTTTATTCACATATCAGAGAATCCCAGGTTATGATGCCTATCTCTCATGGGCTGTAAGTCCTTAATATTAAGAAGATAATGTCCTCCCTAGATTTCCTATCTCTTATCCTAATTCTGGCCTTGTAGAGATATTCAGAATACCACCTCCCCTCCACTGCCTTTTCTTCCATGTGACAGCTGCTTTAATACTGGAAAATATAAATGATGTCTTCCACTCATGGCTTTACCCCTGATTGTATTCAGAAGACAGTCTTCATCTTCCAGAATCTTAAACTTAAAAAAAAAAAAGAAAAATGAGTAGATGGTTCCATTTTGCTTTGTTCTTACAGAGTAATATGTGACCTAAAAAAAGTACCTATGAAACAGATAAATAGCAGCAACAATGAAACTCTCGTCGTAAGATCATTACTTTTCTAACCACAGAGGATACATAACTGCTTAACCACACCAGACATTAACGGTTTTATTTCAACTATACTTGTTACTCCCTCTGCTAGGATAAGGGCATATAGTTGGGCCACTACATTTTAATTTCTTTGATAGACAAGCAAAAATATAAGAGCCTGAAATATGTCCTCTACAATGGCATTATTAGCATTGTCTACTTCCTAGGAAATAGCTTCTTTTGGTGACTCATTCAAAAATACATCTTCCCTACCATTAGGCTCTTCTGAATAGTTGCAATGCACTTATTCATCTCAAATTAACACACTGAATTTGTATACGGTAGATCCTCAGTACATATTTACTAAACTAGAATCGTTAAGGTGAACGTTAGCAAGCAGAGTCCTGTACTATATTCGTTTTTTGTGTGTCTTACGTGGGCAACCCTAAATTGACAGAGAAAGAGGAAGGTGATCTGGATCAAATAAATAATGCTCAAGAGGAAACCAATGGAATTTAGAAATGACATCTACACATGAGTTTCATTCTGTGGAGGTGAGCTACATTTTTGCTCTGCAGGGTAACATATTGACCACACAGATTTGGACACCAGTGTCCTTATCTATAAAAATCAAGAGAAATGATATCTTAAGATTACTTCCACCCCAATGATTTCTCAAACTTTTTTTTCTCCTTTCTCTTGCCATGCCTGCCCACTCTTTTTTGAATTAGTCTTTTCCAAGAGTATTACCAGTGTTCACCCAGTTACTAACCATTCCACATCCTCCATACCCTACCCATTTAAAAGTCCTTGCACTTTCCCGAATTCATCATTCCCTCTGCCTAGATACATTTCCAAGGAATGTACCATATCTGTTAAAAGTTTAACCTCCACTGTCTTTGTAGTAAAAGATTAGCTTCACCTGCTACCCTGTGTATCTTCCCAGGTACCTTATGGGCTAGATGCCCTTTTGTTCTCATAAATGGCACTTCTTGAGGGTAGAAACTATCAAGTTCATTTTGTACTCTCAGAATTTAACCATAACAGGGATTTTGTAAATATCTATGGAATGAATTGGATTCATCAATAAAGTCACAGCATCACTAATGTTATCTTTTCTTCAGACTTGTGTAAGAGATTGCTATGGGAAAATCTCTGACTGACCTTCTAAGTCTGTGCCATCTTTGAGAAAGCTTTGACGTATTAGCATAAATAATTTAAACAAAGGCTCACTTACCAAACTAATTTTTGATGTAGTCTTAGTTTATAGTATTTACTTGCTAGCTGATCTGAGACACTTGAGAGTTCATTCATCTAGCTATCTTGAAAAGTTCTTACTGCCTTAATATTTAGGGGCACTCAACCTATCCATCATCAGAAAGCTTCCCTGAGCTTTGTTTTCTTCTCAGTGGGGGCTTGGAATATCCATTAATTTTGCCATTAGTTTCTGGATCTGAAGTTTGGAATGCATAATGAATGCATTTACAAATTAGCAGAGTGAATATTTTGCAATTATGAAGGCAATTAATATTTTGTTTGTGTCAGAAGAAAAAAAACTTTCTATAATCAGGCATTCAATAACAAGAAATGTTGCTTATGCCTATGCTGTAACTATATGTAAAGAGAATCATTTCAGAACAGTACTGTAAATGATCCAATTCATGGACAATTTAAGTATAGTAAACTAACTTGGAAAATATCTTCATCTTTTCTAAGACCAGTTGCCATACAGCCTGTCCTCATGAAAAAGGAAATATTTACTGTCTCTGTGAGGTATTTTACAACATTAAAATTCTGTTTGTGGCTTTTGTAAACCTCCCCTGGAAAATTACAAATGAGATTAAAAGGAACTCTGACAGCCTGGGGAGGAATTGATAGATGACCTGCCATATTTAAGACAGCCAGCTCTCTGCTAAGGTCAGCCCTCACATACTGAGAGGACAAAAGCAAAACACGAGGTCCAGGGAGAGCCAGGAGGCTGAAAGAACAAAGTGTGTTGACATCAGTGATCTCTAGTCCTGGCCTAAGGGGAAAGACTATTCTTTTATGTATGTTTATATATACACTTAAATGTTTACTTGCATATTTACTATTTATACAGGCACATATATACTTTTTCATATAATTTATGCATGATTTAATATATAGTATATTGTGTGTGTATCCACATGAGGGTAAAAAACAGAATGCAGTGCTTTTTTCATGTCCTTGACTTATCCTTACAGGAAGATTTCTTCCCTGCATCCTGATCTAGTTGAGTTTGTACATTTACCTTTCTGAATGAGTTTGTCAGAATGATACTGGGATCAGCCCAGGGTAGATTTTGGTGGGGAGTTTCACCATTAACAAAAATCATCTAAATCAGGATGGCAGGCCCAAGTGCTGGTCTTGAGGCAGCCTAGCAATAAATTGCCCTTGGGTGCCTAAACCTGCCAGCCACCCATCATTAGAAGTTCAAGGTTTCCATGGATACCTCATCCTGAGTACAGAAGCCCTTTACACAAACACGATGGCTTGGAGTTAAGTGGAGGTTAGCCTAATTAGTTACCAGAGGGAAGCAGGTTTCTATGAATGGCTTCCAAAGCCCAGTTTAATTAAAAGTCAAAAAGGGATGAGAAATAGGTCACCTGGGTAGCTCAATTGGTTAGTTATCTGCCTTTAGCTCAGGCCACGATCCCAGGGTCCTGGGATTGAACCCTGTGTTGGGCTCCCTGCTTTGCAGAGGGTATGCTTCTCCCTCTCCCTACTGCTCTGCCTACTTGTGCTCTGTCAAATGAATAAATAAAATCTTAAAAGGGGGGGGGGGCATGAGAAGTGAAATTGTAGAAGGCAGTAAAGAAAAATTTTAAAACTCAGATATGATGGGACACCTGGGTGGCTCAGTTGGTTAAGCATCTGCCTTCAGTTCAAGTCACCACCCCAGGGTCCTGGGATCAAGTCCCTCATCAGGCTCCTTGCTCAGCAGGGAGCCTGCTTCTCCCTCTGCTTATGCTCTCTCTCTCTCTCTCACAAAGAAAATCTTTAAAAAAAATCTCAGATCTGATTGTATTGCTCTTCTAATACTATTGAATGATTCCATGCTACCTAAGACAGACATCCTCAGGTTTCTGTTTTTCACAGACAAGGTTTTTGTTTTGTTTTTAAGAGTGAGGTAGGCTTCTGCAGGTATCTACAGAATGTAGGCATTCAGTGATAGACATGTATTTTTGCCTGCCCAGATGACCTTCTCTCCCTTTTTGAAATAGTATCCCAATATCCATTGGGACAGTTATTGTTTTTCTATTTATCAGCCCAATAATTTTGATGGGACTGGCTCTACTTCTAACTCCAAGGGTAAGCAAATAACCCAGGCTTGAATATTCAGAGAATCGCACCTCCTTACCTAAAATTTTGGTTGCAAAATTAAGTATGACCTAAACAAGGCTAGCGACCCTCCTCCCTCGGCATTTCGCTAGCACTATTCAGAAATAATCATGATAGCAATAGATAAGATTGTGAAGTGCAAGTACCTACCTAAGAATAAAGTCAATAGAAAAGAAAAATAAAAATGGAAAGATTCTGATGATATTCTTAGGGGCTCTGAATCTAGTTACGCCTGAAAAGAACCGAATTGTGTTTTCCAGTTAAAGGACCTAATAAATTCATTTTTGTGTGTTTTGTTGCTGTTTGAACTAGTATATATGGAGATATATAAGAACTGAATGGGTTCTGACTAATATACTTGTCAAGTTTTTATTTCAGCAAATATTATAAAATGATGTATTACTGAGACTCTTTTCTGGTCCCCTGTGGTTATCGAAAACTATAGTAATTACTCTGGAAAGAACCCACAGTTGGAAACAAAGATAAATTTCAAATGGCCAGGTTTAATGAGAGCCTGATTCCTGGTGCCAGCCATTCACATTTTGCATCAAATTTCAGACTAGCTAGGTATTACTTTCTTCCAGAAATACTTTTAAAGAGACTAAAAAAAAAAAAGGAACATTAATTTTAGGTGTGCCAAGAAAATAGTGAGTGGGACACTCTCTTCCGTTTTCAATCTCAAGTGTCCTAGGGGGCTACTCTGTGATTGCTTGTAAAATACGTATCTGTATCCTAGCTGGACACTGGATGTTTTCTGAACTGCAGAATATGCCAACATGCTCAGAGCCATTGGACTATGGGAATTTAACCTTATAGAAAGGGCAGAGCAATGTAATACATTGGGAACCCAGTCCTGATTTCCACAGATCCAAGGCAGTCATGGGTGAGATTCCTAGGCTATCGTGTGGCCTAGATTAGGTTTGGGAAGAGGTCTCTGGTTGGCCAGAGACTGTCCCTAGGGAACCAAGACTTATTTTCTGGGAGATAATAAAGAGATAACTGTATGAGGAAAGGAAAGAGTATAATTGCAACATGGGACTTCCAGTGTTAGAATTATTTCAGATCACCTAGGCACTGAATGACAAGCTAATATAGCAGAGATAATTTGGGTCCTTGTCAATGGCATAGACCAACCTATAGGGTAGTCCCTAGTATCCATGGCCAGCAGAGAAATCATAGTGACCTAGAACCAGATACCAATCCCTTCTAACTCCCTTTCTTAAGGTTGTTGGACTGGGGGAGGAGAGAGTAAGGTGAATTAGCATCCCCTTCCTTCAGCATGAGTCTCATTCTGGATTTGTGAAATCACAGCCCAAGCTTTTGAAGATTGAACCAGACAGTGTCAGCCATAAACACCTAGATTTGGTCAAATATTTACCTAAATTTGAATAGCCTTAAACTAGAACTAATTAAAAAGACCAAAAAAAAATATCTTTGTCTTTTCAACGGAGAGCAGAAGTAGGCAGAGCAGAGATCCCAATGTAGGGCTTGATCCCAAGACCCTGGGATCATGACCTGAGCCAAAGGCAGACACTTAGCTGACTGAACCATGCAGGTGCCTCCAGGATTGATATTTTTTGGAAGGGATAGAGATAGATAGTGTTACTTGGCAAAATTAAATTTCCTACTTTCCTATGCCAGTTTACAGTGGGTAGGGACTTAAAAAAGAATAGATTTCAGTTATGTCTCTGAGTTGAGACTGCTCAATACAATTTTCCCATCCAAGTATAGACACTAAAAGAAGAATGAAGAAAGGAAGGGGGTGGGGGAGAAAAAACTAAACCTATTATTACCATCAGTTCAGGAAAGAATTTCATTTTCAAAGCAAAATATCAAATGAGGTGGAAAGAACTAATATGAAAATAAAAGATGTAGTTTCATATAGAGTAAATGTGAAAAATCACCTGCATTGTCCTTTTTTCCTTCTTTTTCATATCAGAATGGTACAAATTTCATTATGGACTGGCATTTGGACACAATACAAACTTGCATGATACTTCTTTGATTCCTGCCTATTTACCTTTTCAGAACCATATCTCACTTTGCCCCTGGACTCTTGGCTCAAATCATGCCAAATAATATAGATTTTCTTGAATGTGATTTGTTTGTCTTCCCTTCATCATTTTTGTGCCTGTTCTTCCCTTAACTGGAATTGTCGATCCTTACTTATTGGACTTAACAACCAGTAACTGTATATCCAGACAACTCAAATGTCAGTTACATTATGATGCTATTCTTGATCCCTCCAAGATGAGTTAGAAGTTTTCTCTTATGTACTTTGTGCATTCTTCTACATAGTATTTGTCACGTTTCTTTCCATATTTTCATAATTGAAGAGAGGAAGTAGCCTAATGTAGTGTTTATAAGCATGAATTCTTATAGTAAGATTTCAAACGAAATGTTATAAACATTGTTCAGATCCTTGCTCAGGCACTTGCTAGTTAATGGCATTAGACAGGCTATTTTACCTCTCTGAGCCTCAGTTTGGCTATTATCCATTTTTACCCAGAATTCAGTATAGTGTGTACCATATTGTATATGTATAGATTATTAAAATTATGGGTGAATTTATTTCAACAAATACATTGAAGATATTAAGACAAACTTCACCTTGAATAAGGGGAAATGTCCCTAAATAATTTGTAAAATTTTCTTTTCCAAGTGAAATTAGGTTATAGCTGATAGAATATAGCCTAAGTAATTGAGTTTGTTGTTTAGTGACTGGTAACAATGTGATTCTGGTTGTATTTACCTCTTAAATGTGAGCTATATTGTAGTGAAAAGAATTACATTGACCTTTCATTTAAGACAGTAATTAGAAATATTGACACATTTCCCTTTGCAACCTTTTTAATGACTGTCAGTCCATATATGACATGTTAACACACATGTATCCTAGGTCCAAAAAAATACAAAATAATAAAAATAGGGTCATTGGATGATGACGGCAGAAGACATTCCATTGAGGTTAGTCAAGGAACTAGAAACTAAAGGGAACTTGGAAGTTACCCAGTTATGGAACTTGGGATCTCCAGAAATTAAGTGACTTGTCCTAGGTCATACAGCAAATTAATGACAGAGCTAACCTGAGCCCCCATGTCTTCTGACACCATGTTCAATACTTAATGACACAAGCAGAACATAATGAGGGCTTCCTCTTGCCTCAGATTGCTCCTTGGAAATCAGTTTTGTTGGAGGCAGAAAATACATGGCATTGACACAAACCTCCTCACTGTTCTCAATGGCAGAGTTTTCTGAGCTTACTTCCCATATATTCACCTCTCGCTTAACCATGTGAAGGCCTCTCTCAGCGGCACCCTCAAGTCTCTAACCTTTTATTCTTTGATACAGAAATCCTACAAACTTCTAAGCCTCCTTTAAGTATTCAATTCCTGTCAGATAAAATTATTCAAACCTCCAAGGTGATTCTTAACAATTTCAGCTGGATCCTCAATCCTTGGCAACCATTCTTTTGCCTTTTTCTGCGGCCATCACCCTTTATATTTTATGTAACTGCTTGACACATTTCTCCTGTCTCAGAGACAGCTGCTTCCACCATCCACCCCAGCAGATGACCTGCCCTCACTTCCCAAAGAATATAAGTGGACTGGGCAAAAACTCTTCATTTTCTATAATCAAACTTCTTAGTTTGGACTCCACTGTTTCCTTTTTAGCTCTATTTAAATGCTTATTTATTTCAAGGCCAATTTTCACACTCGAACTATGGATTTTACTCCTTTTCATTTCCTTCAGAAATTAATTCCTCTTGTCCTCAACCTTTCTGTCCTTACACCAAATAAGTGGCACTGTATCTTCTGTATTTGAAAATTTTTTTCCTGGATGATTTTTATTTCCTCTGGTCACTATTTAGTTTCTCTCCTTTTCCCAGTTTGATTTACTCAACACTTCATGCTCATATACTATCCATAGATCATCTAGCTAAAATTGGGTATCTGCTTTACCATTCCACTGAAACTGTTCTGACAAAAATAAACAATTACTCACATATAAATGGACTAGAAAGCTTAATATTGTTAAGATATTAATACTTAACAATCTAAAGATCCAACAAAATCTACCAATACTAATGATGTGTTTTACAGAAAGAGAAAAATCCATCCTAAAATGTATGTGCAATCTCAATTTATGCCAAATAGCCAAAACTATCTTGGAAAAGAACAACGAAGTTGGAGGTCTCATACTTCTAGATTTCAAAACTTACTTATTGCAGAGCTACAGTCATCCAAACAGTATTGTACTGGCATAAAGATGGACATATAAACCAATGAAGTAGAATAGAGATCCCAGAAATAGACCCTCACATATATGGTCAAATGATTTTTGACAAGAGTTGCAAGATCTTTCAATGGGAAAGGACAGTCATTGAAACAAAAGACGCTGGGAAACTGAATATTCATATGCAAAACAAAGTTGGACCCTTACCTTCCACATGCACAAAAATTATCTCACAAAGTCCTGAATGTAGGAACCAAAACTATAAAACCCTTAGCAAACACAGGAGGAAAAACTTCATGACATTGGATTTAGCAATTTCTTGGCTATAACACGAAAAGCTCAGGTAGTAGGAGAAAAAATAAATTGGACAGTATCAAAATTTTAAAATTCTGTGCAAAGACATAACCAACTGCATGAAAAGGCAACCCATAGGAGAAAATATTTAGAAATTATGTATCTCATAAGGGGTTAGCATCCAGAATATGTAAAGAACTTATTCAATTCAATAAAAGATAAGAAAACAACCTGATTAAAAGATAGGCAAATGACTTGAATAGGTATGACCAATGAGAACATAAACAGTTACTCAACATCACTTATCTTTAGGGAAATGTAAATCAAAACCACAATGAGATACCACCTCAAACTTATTAGGATGACTAATAACAAAAAAAAAGTATTGGCAAGGATGTGGGAAAACTGCATCTCTTGTACATTGCTGGTAGGAATTAAAGTGGTACAGCCACTATGGAAAATAATACAGCAGTTCCTCAGAAAATTAACTTATGATCCAGCAATCCCTCTTTTGAGTATATACACAAAAGAATTGAAAACAGGATCTTGAAGAAATATCTGTACACCCTGTTGATAGCAGCATATTCACAATAATTAAAAGGTAGAAGCAACCCAAATGTCCATGGACAAATAAATGAACGGATAAGCAAGATGTGGTGTATACTCACAATGGAATGCTACTCAGGCTTAGAAAGAATTTTGACACATGCTACAACATGAAAGGGCCTTATGCTAAGTCAAATAAACTAGTCACAAAATGACAAATACTGTCTGATTTCACTTATATGAGATACTTATAGTAGTCAAATTTATAGAGGGAGAAAGCAGAATGATTGTTTTCAAATGCTGGATAAAGGAAGAAAGGGAAAGTTGCTTAATGGCTATAGTTTTAGTTTTGCAATATGCAAAGACTTCTGGAAATAAGTGTACTTAACACTACTAAACTGTACACCTAAAAATGGCTAGGAGGTAAATGTTATGCTGCTTATTTTATGATTCTTAAAAAATATTAAAATAAAGATTCAGCCCATGTTACTAGGGGGAAAAGGAATAAAGAATCACTTAGAATCTATTCTTCAAAAAAAAACAAAAACAATTTTTGACTACTACTCTTCTTATAAATTCCATCCTCCACTATATTTTTGTAAAATATAATTCTCTTTCTATCTTTCCTGCTGGCCCTTTGTCTTCTTTCCATACACTAAGGATACGTATTGCCCAGAAATTTGTTCTCAACCTCTTAATATGAGTAGTCCTGTCCTTGGGCTTGAGTGACCAAGGCCTTTGCCAGGTAGTCCCTGCCCTACAAAAGGGCCCTCTTTGGCCCTCCTCTGTTGGTACCCATTCACATAGGGTAAAGAGGTCAAGATTAGCTACTAACCTGGATTCTATACCTTTCTACAATTTATCTGGGACCTTGGAATTACTTGCCCAGATGGTCTTAAACCTACGTCCTGGGCCTCATCACTAGATCCATTCTCCCAGTGTCTTCCCTTTATCAGTAAGCATAATCTTGTAAAGGAAGGTGGTCAATTGGTGGCTCTCTGAGGGAGAAAGAGTGTGAGGAGTTAGGAGTTATATAGAGTTTGGATATGTGGGTAGAAGGTCTCTTGAAATGAAGTACAAAGTCCTAGATTAAAAGGAAGTGTGGAGCTTGACCTTGGAACCTCTAGGAGCATTTATTTTTACTCTTGGCCAGGCAAGGTCAAGATTACTAGAGACAGACCTGACTGTATACATTCCCTAGACACATTTATTCACTCCCATATTTTAAAATCCCACCTGCTTGCAAGGGAACGTCTACTGCCTTGAGCAATTATCCCTCTGCTAAATTCAGACATGAGTTTCTCATTGCCCCCTGAATATATCCACCTGGATTTCCCCTACTCTCAAATGTCTAAAAATAAATTCAGCATACCCCTTTCTCACAAACACATTTCTCACTCCCTTGTGCTACTTTATTAATAGCAAGCCAACTTGCTAGTGATTCATCATAAATCTCTATTTCTTCTTCACCCCCAACAAGCAACTCGGTTAATCATAATGTCCCATTATATCCCAGGAATCCCAAATGCAAGATTCATGAACTAACATGATACCTTCAGTGATAGGAGATAATAATGGATTTTAGAGCTCAGCTGACTTTTACCCTTCTACATGGGCTTCTACATGGGCTACTGAGGCACTACATGTATGGTATAAAAAAGTGCTTATAGCCACCAAAAAACAGTCAGGAGCATTCAGGAAAACCCGATTCAAAGTAAAAGCAAATTTTCCCATTGGGGAAGTCCATCGTAACTAATGGGGTTCAGGTCACACTATCCCAAAATGTGTATTTGAAGCTGAAGGTATTTGTGAAAACAGCAGAAGCAGGAAGGCCACTCCAACATTTGTCCCACAGCTATCCCCTCACATAGATCTAATACCCTCATGTGAAAGGTGCCTTTCGTTGGCCTGGAGAAAAGGAATATTCTTATCTTCAAAGACAAAGGGACGCTGAGAAGAATCTAAACAGGGCTTGCTTTGTTTCCCCCAGTTCACCTCAGAGTCCTTAACCCGTCCTGTTCCTCCATGACTTTCCACTTCTCATCAATCCCAGCATAAAACACCGAGGTCTGCTTCTTCTGGTCTTTATTTCTTTAGGAAGTCTCCTAGGTCATGTAAAACGTATATTAAGTTTGTAGGCTTTTTTCCTATTAATTTGTCTTTGTCAGTTTAATTTGCAGACTAAGGCAGAGACCCTAGGAAGGTCAAAGAATACTTTTTCCTTCCCTACAGAACCTAACACTAAATTTGCTTATATTCATAAGCACTGGCCTTCAACAAAAGTGGACTGAGGGAGGGAAGGGCTGGGGTAGTTGGAAGGATGTTTGTCTTTGCCTTTGGGATGCTCTTTATATAGGCTGCTGCCACACACCAGGACTAGGGTCACCTTGGAGAGCCATGGGTCTGGGTAAAGGGTCAGGAGAAGAGAACAGACGTTTCTATTTAAAAATCTCCTCTGGTTTAACATGACTTATTCTCTGAAAAGAGCCACATCTGTACACAGTATAAAGAAGTCCTGTTTTTTAATACACTTTAAATATCTGCTCATCCAAGGAATAGTAAAAATTGTTTTTTAGACCCCTTCTGTGCAAGGCAAAGAGTAAATATTGGTGTTTTCTTAATAAATATTTATGTGCATGTAAATAAAAGTCTTTAAAACTCCTCATATTTATGAACTGATCATAAAGTTTGAGGCAGAACCGACATCTCTGACTCCCTGAGAAAAACAGATCGAAAGGAAATCAGTTCAAACCAAAGTAACGGAAGGTAGCTCTTTGTATATGCTCGGAATAAATGAGAGAAGCAGAGCAATAGCATTGACAAACAATTTAAGGTATGAATATCAGGGATATAAACTGATGGATGAGAAAATAGTTTATTTTCTAGATCTTAGGCATCACAAGATAAGGTATTAACAAGGGCGGACTACTGTAGTTAGCCCATACAAAGATAAACCAACTGAAATATCTCCTTTTTTAAGCAAATTAGTGCAAGGTCTGTGCTGTATGCTCGATGAACAAAATCAGATACAGTCTCTGCCCTCAATGAATCTATATTCACTGTGTAGAACACATAGTAATTATTCAGTTTAACATAAATGATTGAAGTTTTAATGAATATAAACATTTGAATATATCCTGTCAATTTAGGCAGAGAAATGAGCCTAAAGAAGTAATAATTGAGTACATGAGGATAGAACGGTTGGCATTAACTAGATTTCCCACGTCTATCTCTGTCACGTGGAAGTTGGATTAGTCCTCTGTGGTATTCTTAAATAATATTTTAAAATACAGGAAAATACATCCTTTCATTTTATTTGATTTTTCTGTAAGTTCTAAAGGCTTCGTGGAAAATCTTGGACTTGGCATGCATGAGAAAGTAATAGAATTGACAATTTTACCAACGCTGTGAAAAGCAATTAATCAGTGTCATTAGGAGCCAATAGGTGAGCACTTCCTTTAAACAAAGTTAAAAAGATATTTCCAAGCCCAGAGAACTTAAGAGAAGGAAAGTAATTCAGACTATTTAGAAAAGTCTTCTCTCCTGTAAGTTTCAATTCAGAACTAATTCTGTTTCAATGTCTACATATTTAAATGGTAAACTCAGTGGGGTTGATTTTACTTTACTCCTTTTTCTAACTTCATGGGTGACTTAGCTGGGTCATTTTCTCAGACCCTATCTAATAATTTGACTGTAGGGCAGAAATCACTAAGAGGCCAGAAAGGATTTTTTTTCCCCCTTTTCCTTGGAGAGTAGTATGTTCTCTCTCTGCCCTATGATTTGACAACATCATTCCACTGTCTGTGAAAAGCCTGGGCCTGAGCCCAGAAGACAAAGCACAGAAACACCACAATTCCATCTTTTCCCTAGATAGTTTCTCTGTGGTGCAGAGACATATGGTCCAGTCACTTAACAAGACATTTTCTCTACATAGAATCAAGTGTTCACATTGACTAAGGTTTTTTTATTAACTGAACCAAAACGACTAATTGGACACCATGTAGATGCAGCCTTATTCTATTTATTCATTTTTTTAACATATTAGAAGGAAAACCAGATTTCTAACTAGGTGTCATTTTCCCACAAGCAAACATTTTTTAAATGAGGGGCTCAGAGTAGATTCTGAAATTTCATGATCTTTGGCCTATAATGATAGAAACACAAGCACAACCATGACTATATGTATGTTTTTCTAAGTTTAGATGCAAAAGTATGAGACTTAAAAATTGTATTAGCTTTTGAGTACTTAGCATGTTCCTTATTTATGTTTTTCTTGAGAAGATCAACTTATGATAAATCAGAATAGGTAAGATTACATTGTAATGATACACACTGTAAATCTCAGTGGCACAAAGTGATGAAAGTTTATTATCTACACCAAATATTTATCACAGATTGCCTGAGGACTCTGCTTATTGTAGTCACTTAGGGACGCTACCTATTCCAATAGCTGCCATCTTTAATAAGGTCAGTCACCATGCTCAAGAAAAAAAAAAAGAGCTCTGGAGATCCTCACGGTAGCAATCAAATGCTTTGGACTATAACTGACACATCATCCCACTTAAAATTCATTGGTAAGAAACAATCATATGGCTCCATTCAAGCATAAGGAAACTGTCCAGAAGGCAAAGGTCCCAGTATATTTTGTATACAGTATTAATGACTACCATACCCTCTTAGGAGGAAACTGATAGATTTCTGATAGGCATTGATGAATTTCCTCTTTGCTAAATTTTCCAAAACTAGTTTCCAGATGGAAAAAAACCTAATACAAGTCCACACACACACACGTTTTTTATACTTTCTGTTCTTCTTCCTAATGCTCTTCTTCTTCCTTCTTCATAGAGAAATAAGTATAACATTTAAGGCAATAAATTGATGTGGTGAGAACATGAGAGATGCCTTAAAGGCACAAAGGTAGGCTTAGCTTACTTCGGTAAGGAAAATGAACAGCTGCCAGTATGCTGACTTTCTGGGTATGTTGTAAAGCAGAGTAAAAGAAGGATTGAACAGAGAGGAAGGGTAGATTCTGAAGAAAGGTTTTTCCAGGTCTTAGGAAAATATAAGCATATAAACAGTTGGAAAAGAGAAAATCAAAAGGAGAAAAAGAAACTGAGGATAAGGACAATTTTTATTAGAATATATCATTCAACAATAATTTACTCGTCCGTTGATAGGTGCTAGCCCCATAGTTGGCTCTGGTTGTGGAATATATAAGATGTACCCAGTCTTGTCTTCATAGAACTCACTGGTTATTGGAAGTGATACCAACATCATCATGATAATCTTTAAACTTGATTACTTAATACAGACTCACTCTGTGTTCATTAAAAATTATACAAGTAGAAAATTCCAGTTTTAAGTGATTCTTATGAAATACCTTACTTAATTCTCAAAACTAACAACCTTCTGAGGTAGTACTGTTATCATGCCCATTTATAGATAAGGACGTTGAAAGCTCAGAGAGGATTAGTAATTTGATGAAAGTTCCAAATAGAGTCTAGATTAAAATCTAAGGATTTTGACCCTATATCCCACACTCTCAATTATTGATTACAAAAAAAAGATAACACACATAAAGCCCTATGCAGGAATTAAGTGTGATGAGAAGCCACAGGGAGGAGATTAAGAAGAGAAATGATATTATCAGAGTGACATTTTCAGAAAGATCAATAGGTATGCGAATTGACCACAGGGAGTCTATGGTAGGAAAAAAGGAAAGAAGGTAACTATTAAGTATTTCAAAAATATATGATAGCAGTTCAGGATGATGGTAGAAAAGGTGGTAGAAAACGGTCAGATTTGACTTTGAAGATACTGCCCCTGGGTTGCATTTGAGTTTAAAGAAAAACTAGGGATTGTTCCTAATTTTGTGGTCTGGTTAATTGGATGTACAATGTACTATTCGCCCAGTATTATTTGCTGAAATGAAAAAGCATGGAAGGAAAAGTTTTAGGGGTAGGAAAAATACAGATGTTATTTGTAAACCTTTTAGTTTGAGATGCCTTGTTAATTATTCCAATGGAGAAGAGATGCTAGTCTGGCAGTTGAAAATACATGTCTGGATTCCAAAGTAAAGAAAAATAAGGCTGGAGACAAAAATTTAAGATTCAAAGGTAGATAAGATAGTATTAAAGCCATGGTCCTGCTTGTTTGAATCTAAATAAATCCCTGGGACTTTCCACATTTGCACATCAGGTAAGGTAAGAGAACCAGTAAAGGAGATTTGTAAACAGTGGCCAATAAAACCTGGGGCACGTGGAAACCTAGAAGCCAAATGTAGGATGCTTCAAGTTTAGGGTAAAAAACAAAAACCATGATCATTAGCACATGTTGCTTATAGGTCAAGTAAGATAGTATTGAGAGCTAAGCATGGGATTTAATTCAGTTATGATGGAATTCATCGGCAATATTTATAATTTAGCTAGAGGTCATCCATCATTTCTGATTTGTTGGAGATTACAGAAACAAAGCCTTATTCAGTAGTCTTATTCTATCTGTGAAATGTAGTATTAACAAAAAATTGATTTTTCACCATTTGCCCATCAAAGAGGCTGGCTACATGGAAGAGAAGGTATTCTCCTAGAACTATATCCTTGCCAGAAGGAATGTCTGGTTATTATGTGAACACTATAAGATAAAGTTCATTACAAACATAGAAAGCTAGAATCTAGAAATAATAGCAAATTCTAGTGTAGTATTGAGGCATCAAAATAGAACTATTATAGGAAGCATAAACTATAACTGTAAGTACAAAATAATCATAGACAGACAAAATATATTCTATAAAATGATCACCAGTACATAAAGAACAATGGCCCCATTCTAACTCCAACTTTACTTTTTCTCTTATTGATCTTCATTTACAAATTGGTTTTCAGGAAAACTTTTTCATCTGTCCTACAGTGACCATTAGGAACTTTGCTATTCAGAGGCCTCACGTTGTCTGTGGCTGGCTGCTATGCTTTTAAGAGGAAAGGCACAGAGAAGGACTGATGTATACATGTATTCTAAAATGCTATCATTAAGCCCCTTAGTTAATTAGGTCTGGACTGCTCCCTTCAGCAGTCAAAGCAGGAATTATATGCTCATTTTCTCTCTCGTAGTGTCACCAAAAAAAAAAAAAAAATCTTTACAGAAAATATGGCAGCTCCAGATGGTGAGTTTCTGTCAATTAAGAGAACAGATAATTTTAGTTAACCCTTGGAAATCTCACTGACAGTCATTTCTCCTCTCCTCTTCATCTATAAACTGTAAAATGTCCTCCGTGTGATCACTAATGATTACTTGTACACAAATATCTACTGGACTTTCCACCGGACCTTTATATTTTTAAAATATACAGACATAGATTAAAAATGACACGAAAGAACAAGAGATTTTCCTGGTGAACAATTTAAATGTATTTAGAAGTAAAAATGACAACACACATACATGGAGTTAGCTCACATTTTTAGAAGCTGTTCTGTTGCAAGGCTTCCCTAACCACCCCATGTCAGTGACTCACCAGTCACCATCCCTAGCTTATCTTCCCCTTGAGTCCTAGAGGCTACAGCCTGCACGTAAACATTCCAGATGTCTAAATCTGAATGGGCAAAGACAGCACATACACACAAAGAGGCAGTATATGTGACCGTAAGTCACACACTGAAAAAAAAAAAATTGCCTGGGACAAGACATCCGTTATGATTCACTAAACTCCCTGACTGATTTCATTTGACTTCTCTATGTAACTCCTTCAAAAAATATTAACACAAACCATACACGTTGTAAAAATAAGTTTGACTAAGATGTTTTTGGATTCCAAAGAACAAATTAAAGAATAAATTAACAAAGCAATAAACCATGTATTTTTGAAAATTTGCAGTTGTAAATTCATTCTCTACCTTTTTGAGATGCAAATCTTCTACAACACAGGAATGCTTTCCTTAAGGTCCTGGGAGTCATCCCTTTGAAACATAATCACTAAAAAAAATAGGACCCCTGTTTCCCATCTCAGTGGAAGGGTATAAGCCTGACTTCAATAAGTAGACAAATAGCAAACACAGATGGCCTAATCACACTGAACAAATTCCCCCCACCATCCTCCAAGTTGGTTGGTTTGTTTCTGTTTTTGTTTTGTTTTTCCCATTACTTTACCCCCATGTTTAAAAGCCCTCCCACCTTTTGTTTCCAGGGAATGAAGTTCCGTCCCTCTGCCTTTTTGCAACATCTTGACCCCTATTGCAGTGGTCTTGGATACAGTCTTCCTTTCCATTGTTAACAAGGATCTATTGCAGTTTTTCTTTCATAGTATTAGAGCAGGGGCTGAGAAAGATGGGGAAGAAATATAAATACTATTACCAACCTACAGAGTTGGTAATAAATAAATCTGTTTAATAAATAAAAATCCACAAAAGAATTAATGAAATAGAGGAATAGTTCTCTGAAAGAAGTCGTCAATATGATTTGAAAATAGTCTGTACATGAAATTATTTAATGCCTATTGTCCGAAGAGCATCTCTGACTTTTCCATTGACTAGTCTTTAACTTAAGCAAGGTTACTTAATAATATCTGTGCATTCTTGGGGTGACTGGGTGGCTCAGTCAGTTGAGCTGCCAACTTTTGATCTTGTCTCAGGTCGTGATCTCAGAGTCCTGGGATAGAGCCCCGCATTGGGCTCTGAGCAGAGCCCAGCTGAGGATTTTCTGTGTCCCTCTCCTTTTACCCCTCCCCCCACTGGCACACTCTAAATAAATAAATCTTTAAAAATAATATCTCTGCACCCTTTATCTATGAAATAGGGAGAGTACCTGATTTACCTATGTCATGAAACTTAAAAATAGCCAATAATTATTGAGCACTTAGGATGGGGCAGGTATGATGTCCTAAAATGCTTTATCTGTACAAATCCTTTGATTCTCACAACTTTAGGTATAACTACTTTCATCCTTATTTTACAGGGGAGGAAACTGAGGCAAAGGTGATAAATATCTTGATCAAAAGTTTCATCTCATAAATGGCTGCCCTACAATGAAAATCCAAGCACTATACCCTGCCACTTACTTAAATCTGTGAAAGTGCTTTCAAACCACAAAAACCAAATAAATGGAAAATAAATATAAAAAAGAAATGAATGCCCACTCTGAGAAAAAGGGAAAACTTAAGTTGATTTCTGAAATTTCTCTGATTATATGCATTCTGGTATGTGGGAAATAATAAACATAAACTCTCTAAATTGTAATTTCCTGTTACACCTTCCAGTTTCTACATTCTAGAAGAACACAAATCTGTCTCTTTTTCTTATTTAAAATGCTGCTTAAATATCTATGCTCTTGGATCAGAAGCATCATCTCTTGTGAATGTTTTTCTTCATAATACTGAGAAGGACAGATGGGAATTCGTGCCTTCTCTCCACTGAAAGCAACGGGGAGAAAGCCTTGGAGCTGTGAACCCTTCCTTTTGTTTACTCTGCCTGGCCACCCGCCCATAGCAGCCTCTTGGATCTCTCCCTGAGAGCTTCCATGGCAGCTATTCTGAAGGTTAGGTCTGTGCTCCACACATCTGTCACTATATTCCTTATGATTTTCGGGCAGAAGACTGGTAGAATTGAGCTGGGTTATTGATAAATATTGATACTTGTGTATGAAAACGTACTAGTGCATATGAGCTTGTTCTGATGTGGGAGGGATTTCTGTTCTCTTGACTCTCCTCTCTTTTGCTCTTTGGTTTTCAGTTATTTCCATACTTGTTAACAGATATCCTATAGGACAAGCAAGGACAAGGAGCGCTATGTCGATTTTAAATGAAAGCATTCAGGTAGAGTTGTAAGTAAGGGTCTGACAGGCCAAGCTAGAAATGACAAACTTCTGCTGTTGGACTTCTGGTTGTGGGATAATAAGGAATTTTCCTCTTTATATTGTTCTTTTCTTGTGTATTTCTCATAATCGTGAATAAAAGAAACTTAACACTTTGCAAATATATAAAATGTTAGCTTCTTTTTTCAGAAAAGCATTAACTGTTCAATATCTTTGAAAATATAAGCAAAATGTGTAGTTTCTTTGTATGTTCAATATTGATTTTATCTGGATACCAAGTATTGGATCAACCCTAGAAGTCTAGAAGAAAACCATTTAACCATCGATTCAACAGACATTAAATTGGGCTGCTCAAAAATTGTCTCTTGCTCCTATAGATCAATTGTAGCATTAACAAGAATTACTGCTCACGTATTATTGAGTACAAACTTTCTAAGCACCTAATATGCTCCCAGTATGAGTGGTACATGATGTGGTACTCGGCTTACTTGAACTAAATCGTTACATCAAACAAAGAGCAAGCTGATCAATCTTATCAATGTAGGTTATTTATCCTATATAAATTGTTACTCCTTCATATATTTTGCTGTCTGCCTAGCAAGATGAGTGATAGGTAGGTAGGGAGAGGATACATGCGTATAAGACAATAGTATTGTAGAAATGTAAGACAACTCAGATTAAAAAAAAAAAGCATACAAAACAACATACAGGCTATAAAATGAGTGTTCTAAGAATGAGATTTTTGGAGGTCAATGTCCATAGGGTGAGTCAAGAAAACGAAAAAGTTGATAAGGGCTAGCATTTTTGCATTTAAGCCCGAGCACAATATGACCTCCAAGAGAATCTAAACTCTTCACTGATAAGACAGACAGCCTTAAATGTAGGGCCTGGGAAAGTGGAATCTTCTCTCTACTCTTGTGGAAAAGTAAAGTGTCAAAGATAGGCACAGATTAAGGAAGCTGGGAAGGTGAATGGTCATCAGGAGCCAAAGACAGAAGGTGAGAAACAGAGGGAATCACCAATGCATACAGTCACACGTCATCAGTCACCAACTAGGGCAACAGCCAGATTATTCCAGGAACTAAACTGACACTTATAAAGTCTATAGATTCTAGTATTTGGAATGTGTTTAAGTCTCATTCCTTTGGTTCTAAATGTTAGTGCTTTACTCAACAAATGCTTTTGCAGATTCTAACACTGAAAGTAGAATTAATTGTGTGAATTGTATACCTGTCACTCAAAATACCCGAGAAATTAAGAGGAATGTGAAGATTAGTGAGGGCTGGATTGTCTAGGGGAGGCTTCATGAATGCAACAGAACCTGAACTGGACATTAATGAATGGGCAGAACTGGAGCAGCAGAGAGTGGGAGGGAGAAAGTAGGGCAGGAAAAATTCTAGGAGGATAGGAAAAGCAGCAGCAATGATGGGATGTCAAGATAAGTAGAAGGAAACAAGGTTTTTACATGAATTGATCCAAGTTATAGGTGGCCTGTGCAATTTTAAATGCACTTCTGAACGCTAACTTCAAGAGTAACAAAATTATCTGATTTGCTCAACTCAAATGACAAAATTTGTTAGTTGAAGTAAAAATGTTGACTTTTTAGTTTACAATTTTTTTTTTTTTAATTTTGCAGGGGCTGAACAGAAAGGATGATGGAGTACACAGCTTGAATGAGGCCTGCATTGAAATATATGTGTCCAGAGTTACATCAAGCACTATTTAGTTCCGCTGACAGCCTTCCATGGACAACTGTGAGGAGAAGAGTGGGTATGAAGAGGGAGAAGAGAGCACCCAATAGTTCTTCCCTAGGTTTTCTCAAATATCAGGCAAGTCTCACAGAACGTGACACTGTATTGTCAATGCTGATTTCACATTAAGAACAGTTTATATGTGAATATTTAATGGACAGAGACAAAAATGTCATAACTTGACATCCAATGGAAGGTGTCAATTCAATTCTGGCAAGTCCATTTATTATTCCCTTTGGGGTAATATATCATGGATATTTGTTCCTTGAACCTTTGGTCCATCATAACTCAACATCCATACACTCCTAGCTGTTCAAGGAAAATTTTCAGGGGAAGAAAATTTCAAAGAATTAACACTGGTAAAGCCATATTTTCCTGTTCACTAGTCGATTAGGATGAATATAGTTGTACATACACAGTGCATCCATAGTTATAAACTCTTATTCACCTTATCCTATCTTCTCTGACCCCTTTTGCATATCTAAATTGTCCAGTGTATCTCTAAGTCTCTTAAGGCCAAACTCAATATATAGTCCCAGCATACAGCCTTCCTTAACAATTCCCATCTTCACTAATCTCTCCCTCTAGACTTTTTCTTAACCTTAATATAGAATGAAAGATTAAGGCAACAGAACAGTATGGTTTATAAACTCAGGTAATGGATTTAGATAGACTTGAATATGGACCATTGTTCTGCTATTTTCTTTATGCTATCAGGCAAATTACTTAATCTCCCCTTAGCCTCAATTTTCTTTTTGTTAGAGTGAGAACAATAGCAATCCTCAAGAATGTTATATGAATTAAATGAGACATTCTCCAATATGCTCTGCATGGTGCTTGACTGTAAACTCTCAATAAATATAAGGTATCTTTGGTAATAGTGTTAATGATATTATTATTAGTCAACCAAAACAGAGGAATTTTTTAGAAATGGAATGACAATTTTTGATACTTACTGGGACTACAATGCTTTTTATATAAATAAAAATTCTAGTTATCCTTTAATACTCAGTTCACATCTTACATCTATCATTAAGACTCCCTCAAATACCTCAGTAACCATTATTCTCCTTTGAAATATCCTACTATTCAGAGGAAGGTACACAAAATTTTAGTATGATTTATTGAATACAGAATGTGCTTTGAATTCCAACACACCTATGCTTGAAACCCTTCTCTAATTTCCTAGCCATGTATCATTAGCTGAGTATCGATAATTGATCAAATACAAGGGACTTTCTAAGTTCCAAATGAGAGGATCCAAAAGAACTTTTAAGTTTGTAAAGTAAATTACATATTTGCTTTTAATTCTAAATTTAGTAATAGATTCAAAAGGAATTATTAAATAATGTATTTAAGGTATTCTTTTCTCATATTTTATAAAAATGTATCTTAATTCTTCATAATTATCTTTGACATCAGTATCTTATAAACAGAAGCATTTATTAGGTCATTGAATACTGTTTTCCAGATCTGGTTGAGACACTGCACTTTCAAAATTTCTGAAAAACACGGTCAGTGGAAATTTTACTTCAAGACTCAAGTTTTATTTGCAAAGCTTTGGCACAGTTGATTTTTGTTTCCATTAGTTTTGTAGGAATAACTGGGTTCCTAATGAATACTGTATTGGTTTTCTGAGTGATTTTCAGAAGTTTTATTTGTACTCATCCCCATTATTTGGAATCATTCTTAAATCCAGGTTAAATTTTTTGGCATTAAGTGTCTCCCCCCCCCCCATTCTATTTCTATAAATGTTTAACACTAGCTGTGACTGAGGCTTTTCAAGCTATGGTGTCTTCCTCATATGCCATTTTCTTGTAGAAAATAAGGTAATTTGAGAGAGTACTCCAAATTTTGAGCACAACTGAAGAAGTCAACCATAAGGCTATTCCTTTTTTAAGGGATAGTTTCATATCTGAGCATATGTGGAACTTACCTTCCTTGAGCATCAGCCATCTTCTAAAATGGTGCTATCTATATCTACAGTTAGGATCATTAACTAAATGAGATGGCATGTAGAACACCTGGTATTGTGTCTAGCACATTTTGCATTTTTTATACATTTTAGAATTATAGGGAATCACAATTATCATCAAAGAATACAAATGCCCGGATAATTTGCCCAAAGCATTGCAACTAAAATGAGAAGCCAAGTTTCCCAAATCTATATTCAGCTCACCCTTGGGTAAGCATTTAAAATGCCTTTTTTAAATTGAATATACTATGTATGAAAGTAAATCATTTCAGTACTAGATTAGTGGAATACTAATTTGTAGCAGATTTTTGAAAGATGAAAAGAGTGGTGAGTGGCCCCAACCTCTGGCATATGGGGTTTTAAAAAAAAAAAAAAGTCAATGACTCGGAAATTGTCACAGAAATGTAATTGGGAAGGAGACAATACATTGACAATTATGTTATCTGTTAGGACGTTTTGTTTGGTAGTTATTTGATTCCTGCTAGTGTAAGTTTTAGGTTTCCAGTACACAAAAGATCGGAATTTATTCTGATCATGTTTGACTTTTCAAATAAGAAGAGTTTTCTAATCAAAATTGTTTAATTAGATATCTGCCTTTCATATGTACTATTTACTTGAGGCATTTAAAAATCGACTCACTATTCCAGAAGTAAATATATTTATAGAAGAATTTTATATCGCTGCAATTATATCTTTGTAACTAGTTGGCTACATTTGTTACTAATAGAAATTAAATTCACTCATTAAAATACATACACAACTATCAAAACATACAGGTATTAAAATGTAAATGGATGTTTATTTAAATATGTTTGCCTTTGTCTGCTGGTTTACACAGCAGTTTGGGAGCATGTTTGGCAGTTTGATGGAGTCTCAAGTCCTAAGTGTCAGGACTGCCTATCATCATGTTACATCACTTGTGATAATTATCCCTGGTCTTTTATGTGAACTCTCTGCTGTAGTCAGAACTCCTCAATTTTACACACATATTCTTATAAAAAATTCTCATTATTATGACTTTATATTCCACCTGAAAAGTCTATCACTTTTTTTTAAGATTATTTATTTATTTGAAAGAGAGAGAGAGAGCACGAGAAGGGGAAGATCAAGAGAAGCAGACTCCCTGCTGAGCAGGGAGCCCAATGCAGGACTTGATCTCAGGACTCCAGGATCATGATTTGAGCTGAAGGCAGTTGCTAAACCAACTGAGACACCCAGGCATCCCAAGACTATCACTTTTCTCTCCATCCATCAAACTTGATTTTTCAGATCCACTCTTAACACTCCAGATGACTTCCCAATGACCCTATATTGTCTTACCCCATCTTGTTCAGAGTTCCTACAGCTCTTAGTGTCCTACTAGGCCATGTAGAATTTCTGAGAAGGAAACCTGAGAGGTTATGAAAATTATCACTAGGAAGACTGGAGCCCCAAAGGGCAAAATGAAATTTCCAGATAAGGGGAATATGTTCACTTTAGCCTCTTTTGCTTTTGCTTTTGGTGTTTCATCTGAGAAATCATTGCCATGATCAACATCCATGAGCTTTTTTCCTATTTTCTTCTAGGGGTCTTATATCTAAGTCTTTAATCCATTTTGAGTTAATTTTTGTGAGCAGTGTAAGATAAGGGTCAGGACCCCACTCTTAAAAATTACTGAAAATCCTAGGGGACCTGGGTGGCTCATTGGATTAAAGCCTCTGCCTCCAGCTCAGGTCATGATCTCAGGGTCCTGGGATCCAGCTCCGCATTGGGCTCTCTGCTCAGCAGGGAGCCTGTATCCCCTCTCTCTCTCTGCCTGCCTCTCTGCCTATTTATGATCTCTCTGTCAAATAAAATCTCTTAAAAAATTACTGAAAATCCTATATTTCTTTTATTCATAGGGGTTATATATTAATATTTCCATATTATAAATTAAAAGCTTTAAAATCTTAATACATTTTAAAAAGTAATAAACCCCATTATATGTTGACGTAAGTAACTTTTATGAAACAAAGTAACTAATTTACCAAATAGTGTTTGGTGAGAATAATATTTTTTTACGTTTTTGAAAATCTATGTGGCTTAATGAAAGACAGGTTTTCATATCTGCTTCTTCGATGACTAATTTTATGTGTAGACTGGGCTAAAGAATATGTGGTAAAACATTATACCTGATATGTCTGTGAGGGTGTTTCTGAAAAAGATTAGCATTTACAGCAGTAGGCTAAGAAGATCCACCCTCACCACATCAACTGGGCGTCATCTAATCCAATCCCTTGAGAGACTGAATAGAACAAAAAGGAAGAGGAAGGGTGAAGTTGTTCCTGTTGCTTGAGCTGGGATATCCACCCTCTCCCTTCAGATGTTGGGCTGGGACTTGTACCATAGGATCCCCTGGTTCTCAGGCTTTCAGACTCAAACTGGATTATACACCCACTTCCCTGGTTCTCCAGCTTTCAGATAGCAGACAAAACCCTGACTGATATAGCTCCTTAATTCCAAATCTGCCAATATGTTATTTGGTTAAAGTATATAATGAAAATCTGGGCTCACACAGATATATAGTTGGAAGGGAAAAAAAGTATTTTTTTTTCTAGATAGTTGTACATGTTACCTTTTGGTACTACATCAGAACTTGAAAGTATAGTTTTTTTGGTTTTGTTTTGTTTTTGTTTTTATGATATATATCTAAGTAATTTTTTTAAAACTAAAAAGAGGGGTGGCTCAAAGCCTCTGACTTTGACTCAGGTCATGATCTCAAGGTCCTGGGATCGAGCCCTGCATCGGGCTCTCTGCTTGGTGGGGAGCCTGCTTCCCCTCTTCTCTCTGCCTACTTGTGATCTGTCAAATAAACAAAATATTAAAAAAAAAAAAAGCTAAAAAGATGTATACTGTGTTAATCACCATTCAGTACATCATTAGTTTTTGATGAATTATTCCATGGTTCATTGTTTGAGTATAATACCTAGTACTCCATGCAATACATGCCCTCCTTAATACCCAGCACCAGGCTCACCGATCTCCCCACGCCCCTCCCCTCTAAAACCCTATTTGTTTCTCTGAGTCCATAGTTTCTCATGGTTCATCTGCCCCTGCCCCTCTGATTCCCCCCCTTCATTTTTGCTTTCCTTCTCCTAATGTCCTCCATGCTGTTCCTTATGTTCCACAAATAAGTGAAACCATATGATAATTGACTTTCTCTGCTTGACTTATTTCACTTGGAATAATCTCCTCCAGTCACATCTATGTTGATGGAAAAAGTTACATATTCATTCTTTCTAATGGCTGAGTAATATTTCATTGTATATATGAACCACATATTCTTTATCCATTCGTCTGCTGAAGGGCATCTCAGCTCCTTCCACAGTTTGGCTGAATTTTTTTTAAAGATGTTATTTATTCATGTGAGAGAGAGAGAGAAAGAGATCATGAGTGAGGGGAAAAGCAGAGGGAGATGCAGACTTCCCACTAAGCAGGGAGCCAAATGTGGGGCTTTATGCCAGGACCCTGGGATCATGACCTGAGTTATAGGCAGACACTTAACTGACTGAGCCACCCAGGCACCCCTGAATGAATCTTTATCCATAACTTGTTTTTTGAAAACTCCTACAATTTTCATTTGGAAAACACCAGTTTATGACCAACCTGAATTTCTAAATGTTGACACATTTTGTTAAAAGCTATCAAGAAGCCAGATCAATTAACATTGCCATTGATTTCATCAGAAAAGTTTTTAAGTGTTGGACTGCTACCCAAGTTCATGTTATACATACAGATTTTCCAAAAAACTAATTTTTATTTGAAAGTTTGATAGTACTGTCATTTGTTTTCCTTGAAGTAATGAGCTCATTCATTCGCTTTTGAGAAAATACCTGAGTCTGAATAGCTATATTTTGTCAGTCATTATTGCAAGTAAAAAGTGATCTTTCTATGAACAGAGTGGCTAATTTAGCATGCCACTGGATTGCCCAAGTGCTTTTCCTGGAGATAACCATCTGACATAACTATTGGACAGAAGTACTTTATCTGCACCTACCATTTTTTCATACGCAATATTAAAGACGTATTTTTGAGAGTAGAAATTTAACATTTCTACCAATTCACAAAAGACATTTTTAAATGAAACTAGCATAGTTTTTACTGCAAATGTAGGTGATCAAGAATAAATAAAAATGACTAATACAATTTGGTACCACCACATTGACTTATTCTAAGGCACCAGCAGTTTTATCAATTAGATAAATTTCAGTACTATCAGTGCAAATGGCAACACACTGAGAAATTGAAGAACTGAAAATACTAAAACAAACATAAGTTTTAGTATTATAAAAAGAACTTTGACATTAAGGATCCTCTGACTAGGTGCTAGGGATTCCCCCAGTGGTCAATGTACTATGCTTTGAGAACCACTGATTTTAAGTTTTATATATAGAGAGAGAGACACACACACACATACACACACACCAATGCCACTACTTTGGCCAAAATATGTTTTCCATACCAACAGCAGTGCCAGAAATTTTATACTCTTAGAAAATAATTATCTCCTCCTCTTAAACCCAGGAATGCATTTATAAGGTTCCCAAGTAGCAGGAGTTTCCCTAGTGTTTGCTTTCTAGTCTACAACTTTTAATCACATGAGCTACCAACTCAGGATCAAGCACAGATTTGTAAATTGATGAGTAGCTAATGACTGTTGTTATCTTGACTGTAACCCACTCTTCCATGGAATCACTTTGACTCTCAACTATAAAATCGCTGCCACAAATCCCTTCATATCAGTTTTGGAAATACATAGATGTGTGTATTATAAACACATTTTCTAAAGCACTACGGGTTTTTTTTCCGTCTTTCCTCTTACTTATTTATGAAGGATAGCACTCTTTTGCACAATACCAGGCAGCTTTCAAAAGAGAAGCAGAACACCAGGAAAAGGAAAACAGAAGAACAATATAATGAAGAGTGAACATGTAGCTACCTGATAGTTGAAAGTAATGCATTCCAAATACCTATGCAAAGATAAGTAAAAATATTTTAGGAGTGGAGATATGGAGCACTACATATGTGAGTGAAAGGAGTGCTTATTTTTAATTAAGATGAAAAAACAAAAGTGAAGCCCTAATGCTCAATAATCTCAAACTTTGGGAAAAATAGCTTATTGTGTCACCACCTAAAGTAGCCTGTTGATGAGGTAGTTCTAAAGATTCCTCACGTTATTGTGAGTGAGCTGTCAGCTTAATAATGACTATAATGAAGGCAATATTTCCTGAGATGAGTAGGAAAGAAGTAAACCCATCTGTCAGACAGTTCAGTAGGTTGCATGGAGTGTTTGACATACATGACCTGATATGAGTCCTCCCTAGAGTCCCCAGATGTTTTTTCACTCCCTGTATATTCTTCCTTGGAGGATTATAGTTTTAAAAGAAAACAAAAAATAATCAGGAAAACTGTAGCAGTCTGCAATGTCTTATGGGGAATTTATCCATTGTCTTGTCCTACATATTTTTGTGTGTGAGTTTTACTGTTGAAAACATTGTTTTTCTTTTTAATGAAATGTTTTTCTATTTTCTTTGAGATTCCAAGAGACAGCTGTCATGTGCCACATGAATAGGGCAAATATGGCTCCAAAGGTTATTTGGTTTATGAGCCATAAACCAAATTTCTCATAAATTTATGAGATATTTAACATTTTCTATTAAAATGTAATTCTGCTTATCATATTAGAAGATAGTTAAAAGGGTGAAAAACTGAATTGAAAGGGAGAAAAATCTGAACCCCAGATGAATTTCTTGTTAGTAATAGGACATATAAAAATTTCATTAAAATCAGCTTTTATTCAAAGGTCTGATTCTACTCTTTCTGCCTTACTATGCAAAACTGTAGTAAAAGTCATGTTTTGTTAACCATATTTTCCTCCTCCAAAGTAATAGCTGATAATTGAATATTCTTATCCAAATAGCAGGGGAAGTTTGAGAAACTCCTTCTGCATGAGCATCTTCACTGTAAACTTAGAGCCCTCAAAAAGAACATATTTTAACATTCATGTTTTCATTGGTTTCCAACTTCTCATAAGAATGGTTTGAATTGACTTTAGTAAGCCAACCTGATGTACTCTAAGTAGTTCCTTTGAATGTGTAGGTTAGAGGAGGAGGCAGCTACTTATTAAATAAAAAATTCATCTCTTGAGTTTAATTTTATCCATAAAATGATCCTAATCCATTTTCTAAATGATCCTAATCTACTTTTCTCCATGCTTCCCAACATCAATTCTCCATTTAAACTGAACTATTTTAGGGGGGAGGAGCAAGATGGTGGAGGAGTAGGAGACCTAAATATCATTGGGTCCCAGGAGTTTAGCTAGATAGTTATCAAGCAATTCTGAACACCTTACAAATTCAACAGGAGATTGAAGGGAAGAGGAGCAGAAATTCTAGGAAGAGAAAATCGACCACTTTCTGGAAGGTAGGACATGCAGAGAAATGAATCTGGGGTGATAGACGGGAAGAGAGACCGCGGGGAGAGAGGTCAACTCCCGGGAAGTGGTAGAGCAGCGGAGCACAAAATTGGAACTTTTAGAAGTCTGCTCCACTGTGGGACATCAGTCCAGAGGCTGAGTGGGAGTGGGTAGAGCCCTTGTGGGGACAGTGTGGTCTCAGGACCCACGAGGTCACAAAAAGACCTGGGGGATCTTTTTGTGGTATATATATCACATATATATATATATATATATATATAAATATATAAATAATATAATAATATATATATTATATCGGTGTAAAAAAATATATGTATTTTTTTAATTTTCCTAGCGTCACAAAAAGACCAAAGGGGTCTTTTTGTGATATATATATCACATATATATTAATAATATAATTAATATATACATTATATCAGTGAAAAAATATATATATTTTTTTAATTTTCCTGGGGTCATTGCTACCCTTTTGGTATTTTATTCTCTCATTCATCTATTCTTATCTGGATAAAATGAGAAGGCGGAAAAAACCACACACAAAAGAACAAGAGGCGGTACCAATGGCTAGGGACCTAATCAATACAGACATTAGTTATATATCAGAACTAGAGTTCAGAGTGGCAATTATCAAGGTGCTAGCTGGGCTCAAAAAAAGCATGGAAGATGCTAGAGAATCCCTTTCTGGAAAAATAAAATCCCTTTCTGGAGAAATAAAAGAACTAAAACCTAACCAAGTTGAAGTCAAAAAAGCTATTAATGAGGTGCAATCAAAAATGGAATCTCTTACTGCTAGAATAAATGAGGCAGAGGAGAGAATTAGTGATATAGAGGACCAAATGATGGAGACTAAAGAAGCTGAGAAAAAGAGAGACAACTTCTGGACCATGAGGGGAGAATTTGAGAGATAACTGACACCATAAGATGATTAGAATAACTGAGATCCTGGAAGGAGAAGAAAGAGACAGAGGGGCAGAAGGTATATTGGAACAAATTATAGCAGAGCATTTCCCTAATTTAGCAAAAGGAACAAGCATCAAAATGCAGGAGGCACAGAGAACTTCCCTCACAATCAATAAAAATAGGTCAGCACCCCATCATCTAATGGTAAAACTTACAAGTCTTAATGACAAAGAGAAAATCCTGAAAGCAGCTCGGGACAAGAGGTCTGTAACATACAACAGAAATATTATATTGGCAGTAGACCTATCCACAGAGACCTGGCAGGCCAGAAAGGACTGGTATGATATATTCAGAGCACTAAATGAGAAAAATATGCAGCCAAGAATACTATATCCATCTAGGCTGTCATTGAAAATAGGAGAGATAAAAAGCTTCCAGGACAAACAAAAAGTAAAAGAATTTGCAAACACCAAGGGCGCCTGGGTGGCTCAGTTGGTTGGGCAACTGCCTTTGGCTCAGGTCGTGGTCCTTGAATTCTGGGATCAAGTCCCACATTGGGTTCCCAGTTCCACGGGGAGTCTGCTTCTCCCTCTGACCGTCTCTCTTCTCATGCTCTCTCACTTTCTCTCTAATAAATAAATAAAAATCTTAAAAAAAAAAAAAAAAAGAATTTGCAAACACCAAACCAGCTCTACAGGAAATATTGAAAGGGGTCCTCTAAGCAAAGAGAGAGCCTATAGTAACAGTCCATAAAGGAACTGTGACAGTATACAATAACAGTTGCCTTACAGGCAATGCCATGGCACTAAATTCATATCTTTCAATAGTTACCCTGAACGTAAATGGGCTAAATGCCCCAATCAAAAGACATGGGGTATCAAAATGGATAAAAAAAAAATAAAATCCATCAATATGCTGTCTGCAAGGAACTAATACCCAAAGATACCTCCAGATTTAAAGTGAGGGGGTGGAAAACAATTTACCATGCTAATGGACATCAAAAGAAACCTAGGGTGGCAATCCTTATATCAGATAAATTAGATTTTAAGTCAAAGACTATAAGAGATGAGGAAGGACATTATATCATACTTAAAGGGTCTGTCCAACAAGATCTAACAATTTTAAATATCTATGCCCCTAATATGGGAACAGCCAATTATATAAACCAATTATAATAAAATCAAAGAAACACATTGACAATAATACAGTAATAGTATGAGACTTTAACACCCCCCCACCCCCCGCACTGAAATGGAAAGATCATCTAAGCAAAAGATCAACAAGGAAATAAAGGCTTTAAATGACACCTTGGACCAGATGGACATCACAGATCTATTTAGAACATTCCATCCCCGAGCAACAGAATACACATTCTTCTCTAGTGCACATGGAACATTCTCCAGAATAGATCACATCCTAGGTCACAAATCAAGTCTCAACTGGTAACAGAAGATTGGGAACATTCCCTGCATATATTCAGACCATAATGCTTTGAAACTAGAACTCAACCACAAGAGGAAAATTGGAAAGAACTCAAATACATGGAGGCTAAAGAACATCCTACTAAAGAATGAAAGAGTCAACCAGGAAATTAAAGAAGAATTTTAAAAATTCCTGTAAACAGGGCGCCTGGGTGGCTCAGTGGGTTAAGGCCTTTGCCTTTGGCCCAGGTTATGATCTCAGGGTCCTGGAATTGAGCCCTGCATCAGGCTCTCTGCTCAGCAGGGAGCCTGCTTCCCACTCTCTCTCTGCCTTCCTCTCTGCCTACTTGTGATCTCTCTATCTGTCAAATAAATAAATAAAATCTTTAAGCAAAAATTCCTCTAAACAAATGAAAACACAGCTGTTCAAAATCTTTGGGACACAGCAAAAGCAGTCCTGAGCAGAAAGTATATAGCAATACAAACCTAACGCTACACCTAAAGGCACTGAAGAAAAAAAATGAAAGAAAGCCTAAACCCAGCAGGAAAAGAGAAATAATAAAGATCAGCATAGAAATCAATGAAATAGAAAGCAAAAGAACAATAGAACAAATCAATGAAACTAGGAGCTGGTTCTTTGAAAGAATAAGATTAATAAACCCCTGGCCAGGGGCGCCTGGGTGGCTCAGTTGGTTGAGCAACTGCCTTCGGCTCAGGTCATGATCCCGGAATCCCGGGATCGAGTCCCATATCGGACTCCCGGCTCTGCGGGAAGTCTGCTTCTCCCTCTGACCTTCTCTCCTCTCATTCTCAGTCTCTCGCTCTCTAATAAATAAAAAATCTTTATAAAAAAAAAAAATAAACCCCTGGCCAGGCTTATCAAAAAGAAAAGAAAAGGTCCAAAGTAATAAAATCATGAATGAAAGAGGAGACATCACTAAAGAAATACAAACAATTTTAAGAACATATTATGAGCATCTATACACCAGCAAATTTGACAATCTGGAAGAAATGGATGCATTCGTAGAGACATATAAACTACCAAAACTGAACCAGGAAGAAATAGAAAACATGAACAGACCATAGCCAGTACGGAGATTGAAGCAGTCATCAAAAATCTCCCAACAAACAAGGGCCAGACGGCTTCCCAGGGGAGTTCTACCAAACATTTAAAGAAGAATTAATACCTATTCTCCTGAAATTGTTCCAAAAAACAGAAATGGAAGGAAAACTTCCAAACTCCTTTTATGAGGCCAGTCTTACCTTGATCCCAAAACCAAAGACCTCATGAAAAAGGAGAATTACAGACCAATATCCTTGATAAATACAGATGTAAAAATTCTCACCAAAATACTAGCCAGCAGCATCCAACGGTACATTAAAAGGATTATTCACCACAACCAAGTGGGATTTATTCCTGGGGTGCAGGTTGGTTCAACATCTGCAAATCAATGTGATACAATACCTTAATAAAAAAGAACAAGAACTATATGATACTCTCAATAGATGCTGAAAAATCATTTGACAAAGTACAGCATCCTTTCTTGATCAAAACTCTTCATTGTGTAGGGATAGAGGGTACATACCTCAAAATCATCAAAGCCATCTATGAAAAACCCATAGCAAATATTCTCAATGGGGAAAAACAGAGCTTTTCCCCAAAGGTCAGGAATACAGCAGGAATGTCCGCTATCACCACTGCTATTCAACATAGTACTAGAAGTCCTAGTGTCAGCAATCAGGCAACAAAAATAAAAGGCATCCAAATCAGCAAAGAAGTCAAACTCTCAGTCTTTGTAGATAATATGTTACTTTATGTGGAAAACCTAAAGGACTCCACCCCCAAACTGCTAGAACTCATATAAGAATTCAGTAAAGTAGCAGGATATAAAATCAACACACAGAAATCAGTTCCATTTCTACACACCAACAAGACAGAAGAAAGAGAAATTAAGGAGCCAATCCCATTTACAATTGCACCAAAAACCATAAGATACCTAAGAATAATCCTAACCAAAGAGGCGAAGAATCTGTACTCAGAGAACTACAGAGTACTCATGAAACATTTTGAGGAAGACAGAAAGGAATGGAAAAACGTTCCATGCTCATGGATTGGAAGAATATTGTGAAAATGTCTATGCTATCTAAAGCAATCTACCCATTTAATACAATCCCTATCAATCAAAATACCATCAATTTTTTTTAAAAAAAATGGAACAAAAAATTCTAAAATTTATATAGAACCAGAAAAGACCCCAAATAGCCAGAGGAATGTTGAAAAAGAAAACCAAAGTTGACAGCATCACAATTCCAGACTTCAAGCTCTATTACAAAGCTGTAATCATCAAGACAGTGTGGTACTGGCACAAAAACAGACACATAGATCAGTGGAACAGAATAGACAGCCCAGAAATAGACCCTCAACTCTATGGCCAACTAATCTTCAACAAAGCAGGAAAGAATGTCCATTGGGAAAAAACAGTCTCTTCAACAAAGGGTGCTGGGAAAATTGGATAGCCACATGCAGAAGAATGAAACTGGACCATTTCCTTACACCACACACAAAAATAGACTCAAAATGGATCAAAGACCTCAATGTGAGACAGGAATCCATCAAAATCCTTGAAAAGAACACAGGCAGCAACCTCTTCAACCTCAGCCACAGCAACTTCTTCCTGGAAACATCTCCAAAGGCAAGGGAAACAAGGGCAAAAATGAACTACTGGGACTTCATCAAGATAAAAAGCTTTTGCACAGCAAAGGAAACTGTCAACAAAACCAAAAGACAACTGAAAGAATGGGAGAAGATATTCGCAAATGACCTATCAGATAAAGGGCTAGTATCCAAAATCTATAAAGAACTTATCAAACTCAGCACCCAAAGAACAAATAATCCAATCAAGAAGTGGAAAGAAGACAGGAACAGACATTCTGGCAAAGAAGACATCCAAACAGCCAGCAGACACATGAAAAAGTGTTCCGCACTACCTGGCATCAGGGAAATACAAATCAAAACCAGTGAGATACCACCACACACCAGTCAGAACGGCTAAAATTAGCAAGTCAGGAAACGACAGATGTTGGCGAGGATGCGGAGAAAGGGGAACCCTCCTGCACTGTTGGTGGGAATGAAAGCTGGTACAACCACTCTGGAAAACAATATGGAGGGTCCTCAAAAAGTTGAAAATAGAGCTACCCTATGACCCAGCAATCACAGTACTGGGTATTTACCCTAAAGATACAAATGTAGTGATCTGGAGGGGCGTGTGCACCCGAATGTTTATAGCAGCAATGTCCACCATAGCCAAACTATGGAAAGAACCTAGATGTCCATCAACAGGTGAATGGATAAAGATGTGATGTACACACACACACACACACAGGAAATGGAATACTATGTTATGCAGCCATTAAAAGAAACTAAATCTTGGGGCCCCTGAGTGGCTCAGTCGGTTAAGCGTTTGCCTTTGGCTAAGGTCATGATTCTAGGGTCTTGGGGTCGAGCCCCGCATCAGGCTCCCTGCTCTGCAGGAAGCCTGCTTCTGCCTCTCTTGTTCCCCCTGCTCGTGCTCCCACTCTCGGTGTCTCTCTCTCTGTCAAATAAATAAATAAAATCTTAAAAAAAAAAAAAAGAAAGAAACTAAATCTTGCCATTTGTCACGACGTGGATGGAACTACAGGGTATTATGCTAAGCGTAATAAGTCAATCAGAGAAAGACAATTATATGATCTGATATGAAGAATTTGAGAGGCAGAGTGGGGTGTCGTGGGGGGTAGGGAGGGAAAAAATGAATCAAGATTGTATCCAGAGGGAGAAAAACTATAAGAGACTCTTAATCTCAGGAAATAAACTGAGGGTTACATGGGGGTTGGGGGGATGAGGGAGAGGGATAGGGTGGCTGGGTTATGGATATTGGGGAGGGTATGTGCTATGGTGAGTGCTGTGGATTGTGTAAAACTGATGATTCACAGACCTGTACCCCTGAAGCAAATAACACATTATATGTTAATATAAATAAATAAATAAACTGAACTATTTTACTTCTTGGCCCCTTGGAGAGGACTTGGGTGTTTTTAACCAATTCCTATAAACTGCACATATCATTCCTCTCTGTCTAGAAGCCTACTACTTCATTTAAAACTATTACCAAGCCCATCCCCACTTCTTAAAATCCAATCATCTTTCTTATCTGGAGTCTTCTTATTTAAGGGCATGGTCTTACCTAGAGAATGGAAGGACTTCAATATAATGATGCTAAATAATGTCTTGAAACTGAATGAGATCATGTAGCAATTGAGATCTGAACACTGGTAACATAAGGAGGAACCAAAGGAAAAACAACTAAGAAGAATCAGACAGGAAATCCAAAGTTAAAAAAAAAAATCAAGCAAAAGAAGATACTATTTCATGGAGGAGAAAGTTGATCTACTCTGTCAAGTACTGATAAATCGTGAGTCATTTTACTCTTATTCTTTTTATTAAGTGTTAGAGGGAGATGAAGATGGAGATTAACTAACAAGTTTCTTGATCTTTTTTTTTTTTCTTTTCACATTTTTCCTAGGACAGCCTGAGAATTTTGGGGAACAACTTCTCTCATGTCTAAGCATTTTTATATTTCCCATTAGCACCCCACAATGAGCACTTTTTCTAATACATCTATTTTCTGTGCTACCAAGTTTAGCACTTAACTAGTGTACAAGAAAGAACACGGTAATTTCATAAACATATACTTACCCCCAAGAAGGCCAAGCCCTCCTTCTCCTCCTTTCACAGCAGGGAGTCAGTCAGACATTACCATCAGGCACAGTAAGAACTGCACCAAGTTTAAGTAGTAGAATGTACTAGTCTGAGCACTAACCTGGACTTGGTACTATCCGTCAAGTTACTTGTCTTTTTAATCACTGGAGTCCTCATTTTTAAAGCACAAATATCTACCTGGGCCACATCGAGTAAGTCATTTATATGATACCATATTGAATAGTATAAATCATTGAATAATTTATTATATTAAAATAATGGGTTTAACTAATTAACTGGTCAGTTCTGCATTAGTTACAATGCTTGCTTCTACATTATTCTTCCAAAATTCTTCTAAAAGTTCTCTGTGTGAGGAGGGTTAGAAATACAAGTAGCAGGGATTGTCTGCTTCTTTTTAATGTTAAAATAGATAGGTCTTAGAGACACAGGTTATACCTCTGATTTCTACTTTTGATTTTAAAAATGGCTTACATGGACATCTCAGGGAAATCAGCTAAAATAAACTCCAAATCCAATAAAGGCAATGGAATTGTTGTATGGTACACTTTTATTATAGGAAACAGTTCATATTGTACAGTAAAAGCTGATTCATATGATGCCATTTATCAAAAGAGGAATGAAAAATCTTCAAGTCCTGCCTTGCTAACTGGAAAGGATGCAATTTTTCTTTCAACATTATAAGAAATAATACATAATAAAAATGATGAAAATAACTGCCAAGTAAGTTGACACTGGTGAGAAGCATACACTATTTACCTATGGCATCTTCCACAGAAAAATCTTGAGTATGTCAAAGGCTGTAGAAAAATTGTCTTGAACATTTAAATTGTTCCCCTCCCTTGAAACTAAGGGGGGAGACAGGCAGAAGCACCCACCTCTGCTCCTGATCATAATGAGCTGGGTGTTAGGTACAAGGGCTTATGGGAGTTTCCTCATTGGGTTGTCTTTCATTAGGCATCTGTATAAGGTGGACACTATTATCCTGGGTTTTAAAAACAAAACAAAACAAAAACAATTCATGTAGTATGTGACAGGATTTAAATATAGTTCTAAAAAATGTCTATCTTGGGGTACCTGGGTGGCTCAGTGGGTTAAAGCTTCTGCCCTCAGCTCAGGTCATGATCTCAGGGTCCTGGGATCGAGCCCCTCGTCGGGCTCTCTGCTCAGCGGGGAGCCTGCTTCCCCCTCTCTCTCTGCCTACTTGTGATCTCTCTCTCTGTCAAATAAATAAAATCTTAAAAAAAAAAGATTTCTTTCTTTTTTAAAAAAAGACTTAGACTGTTATTACATGTTTCAATTATTTTTTTCCTTTCACATAAAACCTTCATCCAGCCTCCTCTAACTGAAATCATCATAGTTATTCAGAATCTTCTCCTCTTCCCGTTTCCTTAGTCAACAGAACTAGTATCCTTTCTGTCTCTAAAATCGTCTCTAATGAATCTCCCTCATGTGTATATTCTGGGTTCTTCTAGAGTTCAGCTACGAGAACTGCAACGTAAGGTCAAAACGGAATGAATTACAAAGATTATTTGACACCTGCCTTGTAAAGCATCCTGCTATGGTTCCTGCCTTCTTAAGAGAGGAATTAGCTTGGAGCATCAGGGTAGTAGAATAAGTAGACTTTGGGTGACAGCATTACAAATAAGATAAAATTCCATTTCTTTCTGCACTCATCGGCTGCCTAATGTTAAATATCCTCAAATTTGCCCATTTGTAATGAGAACTAACAGAACCTCATAGGTGACTGAGAAATTTAAGGAACATAAATAAGTGTTCTACAGAGAGCATCTACATGTTAGGTTTTCCATACCTATTAATCTCCTCTGCTCTTCTGCTTACTTTGTAGCCATGTAGAAAAAATGGAAAGGATAGGAAAGTAGGCACATAATCTAAAAACGCACTCAAGATCTCAAGGAGGGGTCACTTAGAAAGTTAGAAAACTTCATGGTTGGGGATTACAGTACCGAGAAGATAGAGAAGATGGATTTACTTTAGTGGTGTCACTGTCTTCACTTAAAACTCAGGAAGAGAATGCACTTCTCTGTGAAATTCTGGAATCTATATTTATATTCATATAATTTTATATAAATTTATATAATTTTAATTTATATAAAATTATATAATTTCATATATTAAATTTATATAAATTTCATCTCTTTATCTCACAAGGTTAAAAAAAATTACAAAAACCCACAAGTGAATAAGATTGAAGTATTATGGAGATTAGCTTATGGCTCTCTATTTTATTTTGTCACAAGTAATTAATTTGAAAAACTGGCCATTTTATATATTGCTGACTACAAATCATGAGGAAGAATTCTTACAAGCCACCTCAGCACAGGCAGATCTAAGACAATCAAGATTTGGTTGGGACTAAGGCTCTGGGTCACGATTTGGCTTTCAAGCAGAAGTAACCTAGAGGCTTTCAGAATACATTTGCCTCTTCAACTGAGGTCCAAAAACATTGCCTTGCTCTAAACTGGATTTACAAGGGAAGAACACATGGGAAACAACATAGTTGTCAGTATTGGGAAGAACTAAGGAATTTACTTATTTAAAAGAGAAATTTAAATGTCTCTGAAGACTAAAATGACAAGGTATGATCCCCTAAATACAGTAGCCAAATAATGGTAATTACGGTAGAATAGAAGCTAAGACCTGGGTTAAAATTCTGCCTCCATCATTTTGACTAGGATTTTGATTTTACATAACTTAGATACTGGATTCTCTCTACACTTTATTGCCCATCATCTTTATTTGCTTTCATGTCTGCATATTCCATTATTCTAGATAATTCTTAATTTCCATAAAGATAGGTAGGCTGTTACATAGTTCTATGACATATATGATTTTAATGATCTGATCTTTGGAGCCATTACCCCTACAGAACTTTAGCCTATGTTTCATTCAGCATCTGTATTTGGGATTGCTGTTCTGTCTTCATTTATTACTCATCATTGACTACCCTCGTATGTGAAGAACCATTCTGAGTTCAGAAAGCTCTAAACAACTGTCTCAAGAAATTTCCCTTTGGATTCATTATTATTAATTCTGAAGGAAACCAAATAGCCTAGGATTTATGAACCTCATATTACAGAATATTTTACTCTACAGTCATATGGAGTTAAAACTGAAATCACTTCCAGGAAACAACAGTCCCTTTCTTATTTTTTAAGCATTGAGATTATGTATAGTTGATGAAAACTAATTTGCTTTAATTCAATTTCCAATAGTTTATTATAATATTGGCTTTCCCTCCTAATAAAGTCTATTGACCCAAAATTAAATATTTTAAAAATAAATAGAATAGAGCACATAACCAATAGATACTAAATTGGAAAGATAATTACAGATCTTCAATTAGACTGTCCCATCTAACGGGGTTATAGGAAAGCCAACTTGTTAAAGGACATTAAATTGTGCTTTATGTTCAATTCTGACCTACTCTCTCCCTAACCTCTTCCCCCTACTATTGGCACCTAGCCAATTAATGGCTGTACTGCTTGTTGAAAATTGGGTTGCCACAGATTTCCAGACAATTGCTTCAGAAGAGGGTTTTGTCTTTCTTCACAAAGGCTTAATTGGAAACCTCCTGTCCCTCTGTTGGAGAAAGGCTAGTAATAACTCCGATGCAGATGGAGCCATAAAGAGCCCTCCCCTCAGGATCTCAGCATGCAGGAAAGGGGATTTTCACAGGTCTTTAATCACGCTCAACCCAAGGAAATGCAGTCAATCTTACTGCATAAACTGTTTATTTTAGTTTTAGTGTTTGTAATTACTTGTTATCCTCCACTTCTGTCACACTGTCAACGTATTAACTTCAGCAGTGATCAGGAGGGAATTAACTATTCCGAAAAATAAACAGGGTAACTCTGTCGGGCCTTCAGACATTGAACAAATAAGAATACAGTAAACCACATGAAATTCTACCTCCTTGCCCTCCCTGTCCCTAGTGAAACTGTGACAGTGGATTCAAAGTTCGTTCTCTTTTCCTGAAATTCCAATACAAGTTAAGTATTAAATTGCTACAGCAGAGTAAAATTAGACTTTCCTGGAATGGACTGAGAGATAACCTAGTCATACCCTTTATCTAAAACACAATTTCTCATTCCTGGATTTCTCATTAAATATTCATCTTTTATATCCATTCAAACACCTAGGTAAATGAATTCACTTGTTCATTTTCACTGCCATTACTACAGCCCAAGCTAACACTATTTCCTGATATCCTCCTAGTTATTACTTCCTTTTTCTCAGCCTCACTTACCTATTTTCCTCTCAGTGACTGGAATGATCTCTTGAAACCAATCCATGTCACTTCTCTTCTTGGATGATTACTTCTTCATGTTAACATAAAGACTAGGGGCGCCTGGGTGGCTTAGTGGGTTAATCCTCTGCCTTCGACTTCGGTCACGATCTCAGGGTCCTGGGATCAAGACCTGCATTGGGCTCTCTGCTCGGCGGGGAGCCTGCTTCCCCTCTCCCTCTGCCTGCCTGTCCTACTTGTGATCTTTTTCTCTGTCAAATAAACAAATATATAAATAATCTTTTTAAAAAATAAATAAAAATAAAGACTAACATCTCACAGAACCCTGCAGGATCTGGATTCTGCATAACCTTCTGGTCCCATCTAAGAATACCTCTCCCCATCATGACACTTCTCCATCCATACTGACTGTCTTTTTGTTTCTTATTTACAATGAGCAAATTTTTGTCTTCTGTTTTTTGTTTCCTCTGCCTCTTCATTTGGCAGGCTTCTCAGCTAGAACATTGTCTCCATACAGAGTAGCCTTCCTCGAGTCTCTCAGACTAGCCTAAGTCTCCTGCTACTGAGGAAGCAGAAGGCTAGCTGAAGACAAAACAAGCTGACACCCTGCAACCCTACCCCTCCTCCCCCCCCACACACACACTGGGTGGGTTATGTGTGATACTCTTTCAGGAAGCTCTGGACTGTCCTAATTGCTTTACCAGAAGAAAAACAACCTTAACTTGACAATGGCAAGGCCTCCAATATCTTGTAGGTCCTCTTTAGCATATGAAAGTTCTTTTGAAAATGTCCCTTTTTCGTTATCTCCCCTAACCCCTTAATATATAATCAGTTGCTCCTCATAACCCCAATGCAGCTCTTTCTGCCTCTGGGTCCTGTCCCCATACTTTTTTTTTTTTTTTTTTTTACAGAGAGAGACACACACACACACAATGAGAGAGGGAACACAAGCAGGGGGAGTAGGAGAGGGAGAAGCAGGCTTCCCGCCAAGCAGAGCAGGGAGCCTGATACGGGGCTCCATCCCAGGACCCTGAGATCATGACCTGAGTCAAAGGCAGAGGCTTACACTGAACCACTCAGGTGTCCCTAGTCTTTATTTTAACATGAAGAAGTAATCATTCAAGAAAAGAGGTGACATGGATTGGTTTCCACCTTTTTGCACCAAAAATGTCTCAAATCTCAAGAATTCTTTCTGGCCGTCAGCACAGGACCTCACCCACCAAACCTCACCTATATTCCAAAACCGCATTGCCACTCCAAGTTATTATAGATCTTACACTTGTGTTTCATTGAGTTTATCATAATTGAAATTTAGGTATTCACGTATAGGTTTTATGTCTTCCCTCCTCAACGAGGCTATAGATTCCATGAAGTAAGGGATGTTCCTAAGTTGGTCTCCATTTTATCCTTGGTACTTTAAAAAGCATCTGACATATGGTCTGGCTCAATAAGCATTGGTTAATCAAAAGAGTAGCTGGATAAATGACATTCATTAAAAAATAGCATTTCCAATTACTCCTTTGTGAGATGGATCACTACACAAATGGCACAACAAATTCCATCCATTCTTAGTCCGGTTTCCTAGCTACACACAATTGGTCCTATATGGGTTTTGAGGTAGTATATTTCCTTATGCACTTACTGCTATTTTTTAGGATGACTTTTACTGTAACTTTATCCACTTTACATAGCATAGGTTTCAACTGCTAGCTGCTCTCCTCAGGATCTTGATTTCTATGTTCAGGGATTTATATTTAAACCATTATTTACACTCACTTTAACCTGCTTAAATTGCTCACAGAGGTAAACTTCAGAGCTGATCCTAAGGTAATTGTCCCTCCTTTTGTTCTCAGGACACTGATTAGTTCTCCAACCTCCCTTACATTTTGCTCTTAGTTTTCCTTTCCCTCTGAACAGCTCCTACTTTTTTGAATTAACAACCGTATCCTTTACTCCATTCTATCAATTCTGCACGCATTCCCTTGGCAATTTCATCTTCTCCCATAGGCTTCACTAGCACCAATGATTGGTGACTGCTGTTCTTTATCTCTTTCTCATATTCAGCTTGAGTTACAAGGAAAAAGCTTCAACAGCTATCTGAAAGTGTTTCTCAAGACAGTCTTTTGTTTAGTATGCAAAAATATTAATTGGATGCTAGTGCTAGTAGATATAGTTGCAGTTTGTTGAACAATGTACTCACAGCTTATGACACTGGACCTCTGCTCCATATCACTTTGGACATCATATTCGGAGAACTACGGGGCTCTGCCTACAGTCCTGTCTGTAGCTTACTTTATCTATTTTTTTTTTATACATAAAAATGACTTACAAAGCAGGCATGTAAATATTGCAAGAAACATAAACTGCAAAGCTCCAATGCAAAATATAGGAGATATAAGAATCAAAATTGGATAGAATTAAAAATAGGGTAAAAATCGAAAGCATGAATTTTAATTAGGATAAATATAATCTAGCCTAATAGTCTTATACTTGGGTTCAAAAAATGATAAAAAATGCAGAGATGCTTGAGATCTTATTTAAAAACCAATTCATGCAGAATGAGAACAATTCATTAGGCTGCATGCTCAATATGATGAACCGGGCACATGGTGTAGTTACAAAAAGGAAATGCAATTTTAGACTGAATAAATCTGAAAATATATATAAATATAAAAGTACTAAAAATAAGAAATTGAGCAACTGTATTGCTTTTGGCACAGGTCAGAAAACATCTGTGGTTTTGCCTGCAGTTTTGGGGATCGTGTTTTGAGGAAAATACTTATCGAAGTATGCACTAACATAGAAGACTGATGAGCAACAATGTCTAATATCATTTCCTGTTTGCACACTGACAAAATAAAAATAGAAAACACTACTAAAAAGAGTAAAGACTAAAAGAATGGAGGCTTTATTTCTTTGGAAAATCCTTCCTGCGACTGAGAGTATGTTTTGTCATAAAATGACACTTTATAAGTACATACAGGGATCTTTTTTCTTCCTCTATTCATGGTTGGGATTAATTGTCCTGATAACTTGATATTGCTGATTACACAGATGTTTATATTCTCTCTCCTGTTCTCTTTATGTGGGTGTCCTAGAGTCCCAAAACTATGTTGATGTCAGGCAATTTGAAAGCTTATGAAACAAATGCAACTTATGAAACAAAGCGAAACAAACCTCTAACATTTTCATTTTAAGCTTCTTTAAGTAGCAGCTAACTATAGCTTTGGGAATTAGATAGCCCTCAGGGAATTGTGGCTCTGTCACTTACCAGCATTGTGACCCTGGGCAAGATACTAACCTTACTAAATCTAGTTTCCTCAACTGTAAAATGGAGATAACAATGCCATTAATCCCTTTATTCACTGATTAGATACACATGTTCTCCCTATCAACAGTAAATTCCAATGATTTCACCACCTCAGCCTAGGCTTCATTCAAGTTTTGTTTGCTTCTTTGGCTAAACTGATTGTACCAAATTTTTCCAGTCTCACACTACCCAAAAAATGAGAACTAAGCCATGTTATTTAATACTAAAATAAATTAGGAGAAGAAAAGCAGTAGCTTGTTACCTTTTGAATTTACTAATGTCTTTATCTTTTTATATTACTATATCTTTATCTAGAAATCAACTACCTCTCAAATGGCCATTTATTAATTATTATTTTTATTTATGAAAAACGTAGCAGAAGTGATATTTTGGATGATGGAGTTCATTATCTTTCTATTCCATTTACCTCTTTATTCAGATTTTCCCTCAAGTTATCCAGAATTACGTCTCCTTTATCTGATAAGATTACTGCAACATGGACTCAAAAGACATATTCAAATAGGTTTGGGTAGTAACTTTGAATAAACAGATTAGTGGTGATCAACAGAGCTAGAAAGTAAATTATTAGTCTATATATATTAAAATAATCTAAGAAGAGTTTTTTAGGTAACTGCATATGATATTATAAGGCAAGACAATGTTTTTTTTTAATGTAAAACGAGTTAAGAAATGTAAAAAAATAAACATTTGGTTTAAAATAGAAATATGTTAATTCTCAGTGAGTTTTGATATAATTATTTTTTCAACTGATTAAAAAACACATGTTTTAAGTTAAACGAAAATGGCACATCTCACTTGATATAGAAATTGGGATTCTGACAAGAGTTCTCACATTGGTAAGGGTTTTTATTATCTAAAAATCACTCAGATAAAGTAATATGTGAAATAATTTCTAAATTATTCACCAATTAGAGAAGGAAATGTTGAACTATCTCAATAAGCTAATTTTTTAATGATACATTATTTGACAAGCAATAAGCTTCTAGTGTGATAAAACAAGCATAAAAAATTCCTATGCAGATGAATGATATCACAAGATGGCCAAATACGATGCCCCTTGTCTGTATCCCTTTTCCCTGAACAATAATTTGGCATTCATTCACAAAGTACCTTTGTGGGAGCTGTGGGATTCAGCACAATACATTAAAGGACTCAGTGGGAATCCTACTGAACTCTGCCTTGTGAAATGGGCATGCAGATCTCAGTCCCACCTTGAGCCCTGAGATGGCTCATAAAATGGCTCTAGTCCCTCTCAACTATAGTCCAGTAGCCTCTGGAGAACTCTGATTAGATAATTAGCCCAAGGTGGAGAGAGTCTTTGTGGAGTCCAGAAGTCCAGTGGAGAAGTTCCAGCACACCAGTAAATTAAAAACAACATCCAAGTTTGGACACATTGGATAAAAGAAGAGAAACCATTTGACTTTTCCCACATCACCTGTCTCAAAATGTGCCAGAGGTCAGTGTCAAAAGAACCCTTTTCAGCCACGATTTCTTCTGTGTGGGAAAGTGAGAGCATGCTTGTGAGTGCCCAACTTCCCTAGCTGTGCGGGATACTACCAAAGAGGCCCATTTCTCTCTTGTCTCATCCAGAGTACTGAGCTGTACAACCAGGGAGCAGTGAGCTGATGGGAGAACAGCACCCAGGGCTCTGAATATATCTAAAAGTGTGTAGAGCCTACAAACAATGTCATAGACTCCTTTGGGAGACCCACCCATGAGCTACAGGTGTGTCTTACCTGTACATTTCCCTGGAGAGAGCATAGGCACCCCAGTATTCCACATGTCTTACCTTTACACTTCCCCACCCCATGAGCAGCTCCCTGTGGGCCCTCCCCAGTGGCTGTGAAAGCAAGCTTTCACAAATAGCTAGTGAACAGGCATAGAAGGCCAACAAAATCTGTGGGTGGGAAACACCACAAATTCGAGCCTTTACACTGCCTTGAAAAAGCAAAAGGGAGGGTTTTGGCACCTGGCATTGTGTATTACAAGAAAACATTCAATCTTAAGAATTCTGTCACAGGAAAGAGCAATAAGTACAGGATAGATGCATTTACAAAAGGGTTTGAGAAAGTCTCAAAATCCCTAGCAGGACTAACAGAAGGTTTCTCTCTCTGGAAGGAGTCAATAATAACTAGAGGAGGTGACTCCTACTTCAAATGTGAAAATAGCAACGTAAGACTTTAAGGAACATGAAAAATTAATGAAACCAACAAAGGATTACAGTATTCCTCTAGTAACTGACCCCAAAGAAATGGAGATGTGCAATTTATCAAGAATTCAAAATAGCTGTTTCATAAAGTTCAATGAGCTGTAAGAAAACAGACAATTCATTGAAACCAAGAAAACAATACAAATACAAAATGAGAAGTTTAATGAAGAGATAGAAATCATAAAAATAAAAACAAATTCAGGATCTGAAGAATACAATGAATGAAATGAAAAATGGAAAGCAGAAATAAATGAAATAGACACCAGGAAAACAACAGAAAAGATTAATAAAACTAAGAGCTGGTTTTTCGAAGAGATTAACAAAACTTCTAAACCTTTAGCTAAACTAAGAAAGAGAAAATTTAAATAAAATCAGAAATGAAAGAGAGAACATTACAACTGATACTACAAAAGAAAAGCAGAATTGTGAGAGACTACTACAAACAATTATATACCAACAAATTGGATAACCTAAAACAAATTCCTAGAAATGCACAGCCCACCAAGACTGAATCATGAGGACCCAGAAAATCTAAGCAGACCAATGAGTTAAAAGATTGAATAAAAACCCTCCCAGCAAATAAAACCCCAGAAACAGATGGTTTCATGGATGAATTCTACCAAAATTCTACCAAATTCATAAAGAAGAATTAATGTCAGTCTTTTTCAAACTCTTCAAAAAAATCAAAGGAACACTCCCAAACTAATTTTATAAGGCCAGCATTACCCTCAAACCTTAGCCAGATAAGGACACTATAAGAAAAGTACAGGCCAATATTTCTGATGAATATAGATGCAAAAATTCTCAACATGGTATTAGCAAACAGAATTCAACAGCACGGTAAAAAGATCACACACCATTATCGAGAGGGATTTATCCCTGGGATGCAAGAATGGTCCAATACATACAAATCAATAAATATGATACATCACAATAGAATGAGAGATCAAAATCCTATGTTTTTTTTTGTTTTTTGCATTTGTTTTGTTTTGTTTTTGTTCAGAGAGAGAGACAGAGCACAAGCAGGTAGAGTGGCAGGGAGAGGCAGAGAGAGAAGCAGGCTCCCCGCTGAGCAAATAGCCTGATGTGGGACTCAATCCCAGGACCCTGGGATCATAACTTGAGCCAAAGGCAGTGGCTTAACTGACTGAGCCACCCAGGCATCCCCCAAATCCTATGATTATGTCAACGATTGCAGAAAAAGCATCTGACAAAATACAGCATCTATTCATGATGAAAAACACTCAACAAATTGGGTATGGAAGGAGTGCACCTTAACTTAATAAAGGCCACAGCAAAAAACCCACAACTATCATCATACTCAACAGTAAAAGATTGAAAGCTGGGGCGCCTGGGTGGCTCAGCTGGTTAAGCATCTGCCTTCGGTTCATGTCATCATCTCAGGGTCCTGAGATTGAGGCCCACGTTGGTCTCCCTGCTTGGTGGGGAGTCTGCTTCTCCCTCTGCCTCTCCCCCTGCTTGTGCTCTGTTTCACTCTCTCTGTGTCAAATGATTCAATAAAATCTTAAAAAAAAAAAAAAAAGATTGAAAGCTTTCCCTCTAAGATTAGGAACAAGTGATCCATTCTGACCACTTTAATTCAACATAGTACTAGAGGTATTAACCAATTAGGCAAGAAAGAGAAATAAAAGTCATCCAAATTGGAAAGGAAAAAGATCATACCATACAGATGGTATGATCATACAGATAGAAATATGTAACATATAGAGACAGAAAGTCCTACGGACTCCACCAAAAAAACGACTGGAACTAATCAACAAATTCAGTAAAGTTGCAGGATGAAAACTCAACATGCAGAAATCAATTGCAATTCTATACACAAACAGCAACCTAAAAAAGAAATGAAGAAATCCCGTTTGCAATAGCATCAAAAACAAAATACTCAAGATTAAATTTAACTGGGAGGTGAAAAATCTGTACACTGAAAACTATATGACTGTGATGAAAGAAAATGAAGACAACACAATATAAAGACATCCCATGTTCATGGATCTGAAGAATTCATATTGTTAAAATGTCACTACTCTTCAAAGCTATCTGTAGATTGATCCCAATCAAAATTCCAAATAGATTTTTCATACAAATAGAAAAAAACCCCTAAAATTTATATAGAAACCCAAAAGACCCTAAATAACCAAAGCAATCTTAAAAAAGAACAAAGCTGGAAGTATCACACTTTCTGATTTCAAACTATATTACAAAGTTACAGTAATTAGTACAGCATGGCACTAACATAAAATAGGCACAACCAATGGAACACAATAGAGAGCTCAGAAATAAACCAGTACATACAATGATTATTTGGCAAGGTACCAATAATACTCAGTGGGGACAGGATAGTCTCTTCAATAAATGGTATTGGGAAATCTGGATAATCACATCCAGAAAGATGAAATTAACCTCTTATGCCAGTTACAAAAATTCACCTGGAATGGACTAAGGACTTCAATATAAACCTGAAACCATAAACTCCTAGAAGAAAACTTTAGAGAAATGCTTCTTCACGTGGGTCTTAACAATGATTTTTTTTCATTATGACACCAAAAGCACATGCAACAAAAGCAAAACAAATAAACAGGACTACCTTAAACTAAAAAGATTCTGAACAGTAAAAAGATTAATCAACAAAATGAAAAATCGGCTTAAAGAATGGGAAAAAATATTTGTAAACCATATATGTGATAATGGGTTCATATGCAAAATATAAAAGGAACTCATGCAATTCTATATCAAAAAAACAAAAAAACCCAAACAATCCAATTAAAAAATGAGCAGAGGACATGAATAGACATTTTTCCAAAGAATATTTACAAATTGCCAACAGGTGCATAAAAAGATGCTCACTATCACTAATCAGAAAAATGCAAATCAAAACCACCATCAGCTATCACCTCACACCTAAATGGCTCTTATCAAAAATACAAAAAATAAGCATTAGGAAGGATGTAGAGAAAAGGGAATCCTTGTGAATTGTTGGTGAGAATGTAAATTGGTATAGCCACTATGGACAACAACAATCTAGTAATCTTAATTCTCAGTATATATCAAAAGAAATGAAATCAGGAGCTTGAAAAGATTTGTATTCCTATGTTCATTGCAACATTAGTCACAATAACCAAGATGTGGAAATAATCTAAGTGTCTGTTGATGGATGAATGCATAATGAAGATATGGAATAGATATATAATGGATAATTATTAAACAATAAAAAGGAGGAATTGCTTCCTTTTGTGACAACATGTCACTTAAGGTACTAATTCAAGTCCTTATAAAAAATCAAAGTTGCTTTATTCCTTTCTCTGAATGTTAATAGAGTAAAAAAAATCTTGATATAAGTTATATATTAATTTCCTCAAAGAGAAATATAATGACTATCCTGATCAGCATCGTTGTGTCTCCTCTAGATGTTTTTCCATGTGTATGAGCCAGTCAGTGTTGTTTATCACTGGTAAGATATCAGATGGGAAAGAATTTTTTTCTTCAAATTTGGTATTTTAATATTGCACAAAGACTTTATATGTCTTCATAAAATTCATATGCTAGGATAAATTTTAACAAATAAATTATCAATTGATTATTTTTAATAATTTGTTATTAGTTATGTATTTTGGTACAAAGGATTCTCCAAAGCCCTAACACCACAAGGAGACAAGATTTTCACAAGTGACACACATAAAATTAATTGAAAATGAGATACATGTAAGTTCAGAATTTTAAGAATTTAAACTTTCTGAAGAAATACAGGAAAGTAGAAAGTAGGTGAAAGAAGACTGCTCAGGGGTTATTATGGGAAGTTAATTATTCTTTGTTGAGTTTATTTCACATGTGTTATCATAGATTTTTCTTTGTTAAAGTGAATGCTTTAAGGTTTCAATCTGGCTTTTTTTTTTCCTCCATAAACCATAGGTAAATGGATATAAATTCTGGACCAGCTATTAAGAACTTCTACGTAACCTTAAAATAATCTCCCAACCTAGGAAAACATTTTTAAAGAAAGGCCTATACAGAGCCATTTTGAATATTTCATATAGTACACCATAAAGACAAATTCCTTTTGTAGATTTTAACTATACCCGTCTTCGAGCCAGCGACCCAATTGGCGAGCAGACAACATTATGGGGTTGTAAAGGAGACAATTAGACCAAGATCCAGATTTCGTCTTCTGTTCTGATTAAATACTGAAATCATTTTATTCATTTTAACAGCTTGGGAAAATTATTTGGCTGATTATTGAGCAGTAAGTTGGTGAAGGAAGGATTATAGTAGGGAATTGGACAATACCTAACTCTAAATGTCCTCCAATTATAATAAATTCTAGTGTCAGCTTTAGAATCTCTGCTGGAAAGACACGTTAAAAGCCTCTAGATAATGGTGTTTTTTATGTTTCATTAACCAGTTTTCTAGCTTATGTCCCCACCATAGATATAATTGTCTTCAGCAAAACTTCATCATTTTATTTGTCACATATATGTATTTGTATCCTCAGTGTCTTAACTTAGGCTTTTAGAATTGAGAGGGAAATCAGAGGCCAACTACTGTGTCCAGGAAAGTTCTCAGAAATGATCCTAATAGATTATTTCCAGAGATAGTTGGCCTCCTAGTACTAAAAACAACCTCAATACCTCATCAGGCAACTCTTGAAGTGGTTAGAGGATTCCAATGTCTATCAAAGGATTTATTCCACTGAACAGTATTTTGTGCTACTGTTCTCCACCAAGTTGTCTCAATTCCTCCTATAGAACTATATATAAGTAAGCCTAATTTCTGCTTTACTGGCACTTCTCTCATTATTTAAATATGAGCCTCATCTCACCCCAGTGACAGGCACTACTGTGTGCCTATAGTTTTATGGGCAATATGCTAGCCATCACAAGTTTCTTCAGTCTTCATCTTATGATTTGCCCTGGGGCTTGGATCACCTCTGTTCTCACCAGGCTCCACTCAGGGACTCAAATATCAACATATATCCCACTCACATCATATATTATGAGTACATGACACACAGGCAAAAGCTCTGTAATCACATGTCTTTTACTATATAAGCTTTATACAGTTTCTGAACTCATTACTGTGGTAGAGACAGGCTAAATACTCACCAATCGCCTTTACTCTTTTTGGACATGTAGGAAGACTGTTTCCCAGCTTTTATACTTATGCAGGGGCCATGTAACAGGAAGCTGACAAACGTAGCATGGTCAAAGTGATGTAAGGTACTTCCAGGTCTGGCATAGACCCCTGTGTCATTGTCACTCTTTTTATTTCCAAACCACAATGGAAATGTCACAAGCCTGAGAGAAGCCTGGACCCCCAAGTCATCCTCTGGACAAAACCTATCTAAATGACATCAGATTCTAATATGGATAGCCTGCATCAAACCCCTGAGAGTTTGTTTCTCTTTCGCTGTAATAGAGTCTAACTTCGTTCAGTTTACTGATTAAGGCCTGAAGTGGGGTGCTGTTGTACCCCCAAACTAGTTTCATGAAATTGGTTTGGCAGTTGGGTAGCATCCAAGCTAAAGACTGATCTCAGATACTGGGAAGATGGAATTCAGTGATATACAGTGGAAAAAATATTAGCAAAAATTGTTAACAGATCCTAGAAGGCAAGGCATTTGCCTAAGGAGATTATGGCACTCAGGCAAGATTTGAAAAATAAAAATGTTAGCCATGTGTGTTGGGTTTTATTGTCTGTGCTTGGCCAGTGGTTGTAAGGCAGAGGTAAGTTAAAGAAATTGGCTAGTTTCAAAAAGATATGAAAAAGAACAGAGACTCCAGAAAAGTGGTATCTTACTTGAAAAATTGCTTCTAGACCAGTATTTTCAAATAGAAACACGAGTCACACAGGTAATTTAAAATTTTCACTATGGCTTAGTAGCCATATTTCCTAGTGAAATTTCCTAGTGAAATATGGCTTAGCAGCCATATTTAAAAAGTAAAAAGAACCTGGTGAAATAAAATTTAATAACGTCTTTAAAAATTTTTATGAAATATTTCAATACGCAATATAGAAAAATTAATTAAGTATTTCACACATTTTTCATACTAAGACTTCAAAATCCCGTGTGTACTTTACACTTACATTGCATCTCAGTTTGGACTAGCGACACCTAAATGTTCAGGAGCCATATGTGACTAGTAAGTACAACATCAGACAGTACTATGTACCTAAATAGATATAGAATTTTGTAAAGGCTTTGTGTAACAACAGGGCAATTAAAGTTCTCCGTTGAGTAAAGTAATTCAGGAGAGACCCGGTTAGGGTACAGCTATATCTATTATTGAGAACATCTCTAAGGTGGCTGCCATCATAGAAAGAGACACATAGTATAAAAAAGCAAATAAATTAGATATAGAAGTTATACCTTGCAAAGAATATTGAGAGTAGTCATTAAAGCACATTGATCAGAAGCTTAATAGCTTTTTCTGGGAAATGTATCGCCAAAGAAGCTTTATGTTCAATTTAAGCATGGCTGACTATTGAAGACTTAAAATCGAGCTTTCAGTTCCTAACCTTTCATAGACAAGAATCAGCTTTTAGGTCTATATAGGCCCTGAAGACAGTATGTTTCCCAATGCGCAAATCAGAGATTAAGATCAGGTAGAGATAGCTGGGCAAGAGAAGAAAGATGCCCTAATCAGTACCCCACCTTGACTCCTGGTAGGGAGTCCTTTAAAATAACTGTCAAGAGTGGTGACTGCTATATTTCTCATTTGTTTCATTTTCTGAATGGTAAGCTCTATTGGATTATTCAGTTTCTATTCCATCACTATGCGGGATGTGACAAGAGGTCTATAACATCCTTTGTTGTGCATAGGTCACTGGATGAAGAATCACACACACACACAAGATGGTGAAAATGACAGTACGTCTACCATAAAAACACCTGTGTCATCACACATCACATTTTCTTATTCTCTGTGGCAACTCTAACTACTGTGTTGAAGATGACAGCTTCACAAGACAGAAGGAGCCTAGTCCTTGAATCACTACTTGGAAAAAAGCCACCCAACAGAGTTGCTCAAGCTACATCAGATCACGGAGTGAACTAGAATAAACCCCCACGCTGTTCAGCCACAAAATTCTTCTTGCTGGTGGTTATAGGAGCTAGCAAGCATGACCTTGAGGAACTCCCTTACTCTATTAAAGTTTCTAGACTTTAGAATCAAAAAGTAGCCATCTTCAGCCACTATCGAGGCACTTTGCACTCAATAGACTAAAGACAAACAGTGCATGAATAAATAATGAGGCAGTAGTTCAAATACCCTAAGGTGGATCATGCTTGGACTCTCACTTGAAACAAAAGATCAATTGCTTTTTTCATGCACTGGGAATGTAAAGCTGAAAAGTTAAAAGAGTATCTTCATGCTCCTGTGTTGTGACTTTAGTGCCTATATGGAAAGCCTTTGCTGTCAGTTTCAAGGGTTCCTTAACAATAGCTGGTATCTGACCTGTTTTGATCTCCATCTAAGGTTGTTTGTGACTGAATACTTTGTGTCAGTGTGAGTGCGTTTGCAGTCCAGTGTAAACAATGAGAACTCTTCATTTCTGTGCAGCTTTTCTGTTAGCCTTTCTGTAAGCGGAGCATGGAATTTTGTATGCCCTCTTTTAGCCAGAGTGGCATTGTAGGACACAAGGGTTGCCTTGGCAACTCCACCTGATTTAAGCAATAAGACACAACAGAGCATGTTTTATGGGGCAATTAATACATGTTTTGGTACATTTCAACCTGATGTTATTTGCTGCCCAAGGTGCTTATTAATAGTCCTATAAAGCATTTTGCAAACAACATTGCTCTGATAAAAATGGAAGCATTCATTTTAAAAATTCAATTTCAGCAAGAACTCTGTTTTAATTACTTTTCAGAGATGTTTCCATTTTAAGAAACAGAATCTGATTATTAGGTAGCCTAGGATGGGACCCTGAAAAGGACAGAGTACAGGTAAGTTTTGAGGCATCATGCTGCTTTAAAAGTCTGTTACTGTCACAACTTTTATTATATTCAGATCTAAAAAGAAACCATGAGCCAAAGGGGCTTAAGGCATTCTGACCAAAAAGTGAATCAAGCCAGTTATAAGTGAAGAATTACAGTAATAATTGAAGAATGGAATCACAGACGGTGGGTTAGATATCAAAAAATATGAAAATAAACTTTTAAAGACAGGATGTCCCAAGGGAACTTTTTACGAATACATCAGCATTTCTAGGCCAACAGTATACCTATCAAATATAAATTGGACAAGAATGAACATTCATCCCAACATGGATTAAGATTTATATTCTTAGGAAATCTAGGATAAATATCTTCTATGTATCCCCAAGCTTTCATCCGTATCTAACAAAATACATTTGATTAACTTATGGGTTTGGTCCTCAAAGTAGGTGTTACCTATCCCAGCCCACTGTGACCTAAGCCAACTGTCTCTACTTGTTTGAGACTCTTTATCACCAACTGACCAAAGCTAATAGTTTCTAACTCCCATTTTAATTTCCAGGTAGGATGAATTTGAAAACCTGTACCCTGTCATTTTCTGTTTTTCTAGCTGTGTCCTAATCAGGACAAGGGAATATGAGGTAGGGTGTGCAGTTTGAGGACAGAGGGGACAGAGGGTTCTTAATGGAGAGGCTTGAAGGTTATTAAGACAATCTTCACCAACATTCTTTTTTTTTAACAGCGAAAGCAAACCCGAGAACAAAAGAAAACACGTATCTTTCTTTGTATACCAAAATACGAGACTAAGGTTCTAAATCAGCGACTTCTAATGTTTATAGGAATTACACCTGCTGACGTGTACCATTTTAGAAATTAAAACTAAGAATTTTAATTATAGTAATTCATTTTAAAGTAACGACAAATCTTTGTTACCATAAAGTAACTTTCTATTAAAAGTGCTCTTTCCAAAACAAAACATATTTGTGAGACAAATGGTATTGTGTTACCTTTCTACAAATCTTGTTAATGTCTAGACAAATACAAGAAAGTTGGATTCTGATATTTGGTTTTTCATTTAATACAGTAGAATATATTGTTTTTGGTAGTTCATGCAGACAGTATAGGCTTATGAAGTTGCAAAAGGAAGGAGTATTTGAATAGACTTTCTGGGTAATGGTGGATACTGTTCTTTGCTATTATACCAAAAACATGATTAACAGTTCCTTGTATCATAAAAACTGAAACTATCCGAGTGAATGGATTGCAACTTCTCATATTTATATCTATTTGTCTATCATCCTTTTTTCTTGTCTTACATTTTGAATGAATTTTTTACTCATGCCTCATTTTGTAACCCCATGTATTGATCATTTGGAAAATATTGGTTCACTGAGTGATGCTGATTTTCCAAATGCTAACACATTGATTATATAGTATCAAAGAAATCACATTTATTAAAATCTCAGCCAAGCTCATAAGAGAAATCTTTATGTAGAGAACCTGCGACTACTATTGGACTTCTCTATGCCACTAGACTTGTGGACTTTCCATTTTGTCGATAAAATACTTTAAAAAAGACATGTACTCAAGGGTAGAGATTCAATAAAACTCATAATTTTTACTGACTTATCAAGGGCATTTTTAAGTGAAGCTTTCTTTCTTCTTTTTTTTTTTTTTTTTTTTTTGGACCGCATGGCCATGAAGAATACATTGACTATTAAGGCAATTTAGTGCCACTGCTTTGATTTTTGCTAAAGAGCCAGCAGCTTCATAGTAAAGAGGCTAGTAGCAACTTACTATTTTGAGAACAGTTTAGATGTCAGAGGGTGTTAGGGGTTTGTGGTTTGTGTTTTGACTGCAACTATTCTAGATTAACATTTTGCAAGGAAACTAACCCTAAATTTACTTGATTTAAGTAAATGACTACTGAATTTGCAAATGCAGTATTATAAAATTTTCAGTACTTTTCTAATAGAGGAGGCCATAATCAAGCAATACTGAGGAAATGCAAAATTCTTCATTGTAAATAGGAATTCCTAGGCTCATCGTGAAAAGAGTTATTTTTCTTTTGCAGGAAACAACACTTTATCACAACAATTTTGAAGGATAATTCCTATGATATGTTTATGGGGGTATGTATGGCTTTAAAATGTATTGGTCACAATTGTTCATGTTTTCTTACATTTTTATGTTGATTTGTTATCCCCCTGGTATTGATCTTTCAAATTAAGTGTCTCTAAGTTTTCAACTTATAGGTTTTTTTACCTTAAATAAAAAAAAAATAAGACCCTTTTATTCTGGGTAGGCCATTTCTTCCTTGGAATTTTCTTGATAAGACATAGTCCTTAGATGATTCTGTTTTTTAGACTGGGTTATGACATTTATAGTTTTAGACAAGCCATAAAGCCATATTGAATTATTTACCTAGTTATTAAGAGACAGTTCTAAATAAAACATTCATGTTCAAAGAACACTGCTGCTATTTTAAAACATAGTATCTGAAAAACAAAAAGAAAAACATGGTGCCTGAAAACTGTATCATAGATCATAGCCAGAAAAAAATAAATAAATAAAACATTTCCAGTCCTTGTGCTTTTGCTATTATAGAAACTATTGTCCCTTAAAAGCACAAAGGCTAGAGAGACAAGATCATTTTAATACAAAGTGAGTACATATCTCATCTGAAATAAAATAAATTAGATGTGAGTTTGCTTGGGAGCTTCAGCAGGTATTGGTACCAGGAACAATCAATGCTAAGGAAGTTAAGGTAGGATTTTTTATTATACTGGCTTATAGAGAAATGAAAAAAAGATTCAGGACTGATTCTTTTAGCATATGTGGATGATGTGTTAGGAAGAACCCAGCACACTCTAATGAGCTGTCAGGTGGCCAAATAGTCAGAATTTTCAGTATGCGGGACTAAATACGAACAAGGGCTTAATGAATATCTGGAAGGCTTAGCATGGCATCTCTCAAGGTTGTTTTGTTCAGTGGAGCAAAACAAAATCATTTAGCATCTATTCTCTTACCTCACTATTGAATGAGCTAACTGAAAACACTGAGTCACTGCCAGGGAGAAGTAAACTATTGACACAAGGTTTTACGTCACAGATGCTGGCTGTTGAGCATGCTTTGGGGTCTGCATTCTGTTACAACACATCAAAAAAATCTGGAAAATGATGTATTTCATAGGAGAGAGATTATGCACTCATGCAAAGAACACATGTAAAGTCATGACTTTGCAGTACATAATCACTGAAGAGCAGAGCTGTTGTTTCCTCTCTAAAGAGAAAGGATAGTTCTCTATCCTTTTTCAATATAGGTGCCATGATAAAAAAAAAATCTATGTTAGGAGAAACATGACCACACATCATATGAATCAAAAAGTTGGCTAAAAAGGAAAGAAAAGGATTCAGTATCTTTACTTGGGGAGCAAGAGGAAAAGATGGCTACCAACTGAAAGTTGGATTAAACTGAAAAGTAAAGCATTTGTGCTTAGTATAGTTTCCTCTTAAAATTACTTTGGCCTTATTTTGTAAATACTTGAAAGAATGCAGGACATATAAATCATCACTGTGTAAAAATTCACCAAAGACTGGATTCAAAAAATAGTTGTGAACAACTTTAGCAATAACCAAACTATAATTCTACTCTTCTATTTCTATTAGTTCTCTACCAGTACTAGTTACTAAAGGTAAAATGATACAGATATTTTTGTCTGGCTTTCCCAAACTTTATATGAGTACCATTGAAGTAAGAAGACTTTATTTAGAATGTCTTTACATTGGGGGAAATTTCTATTCAATTTGACGTTGTTTTCAAAGATTTCACAATACTGTTGAAATAGGATAGGCAAAACAAAAAGTTAAGGCCATGTACTCATCACATTTTATGATTAGTAACAAAGATAGCAGAAACATGAAATTCAATTGTAAAAATTCTGATTATATTATGCTATGAAAATAATCTGGGTCATAAATATTTTAGTACTAGAAAGGAATTTCAAGAAAATGAAGCAATTTATTCAAATGAAAAAAGTAGGGATGACAAGATTAAAAGACTTGACCAAAATTCTATAACTAGAGGTAGACTTAAATTCAAATCTCTTAAATCCCTGTGTTATTTTCTCTCCACCACACTAAGCTGCTCAATCATATGTTATGTGGATTTTTATCAGACAAAGCTTTGTTTTGAGCTATGAAACTAGAAAATTTCAAATGAATTTTAAAAGCCATATTGAATTATTTACCTAGTTATTAAGAGACAGTTCTAAATGAAATCTTGTTTATCTCATCCATTGGGATAAATGTTCAACCTTTTCAATCTCACCTGCATGTGTCTACTTTATACAACTAATTATTGCCAGTCCTGAAAAATGTTTTACATGAATTTGCATGTCATAAAGTAACTATCTAAAGAGAAAGGCAGAGAATTAAAGAATTGTAGGGTAATATTTAAGAAGTTATGATTTGGGGTCATACTAATAAATAATGGGATTCCTTGTTGTGGGTTATTACATATACTCCTGTCAAAATTACTTACCTATGGAAAAGAAATCATTGCTTGCCTTTATAGTTAAACTCCTCCAGTGAACTTGCAACAGTCTAAGACATGCTCATTAGTGGCTCATTACTTAGCTGGATAATTACTGTTCATATCAGCAACACAAATCACAGAAAAAACTTATTAAAGTAACCTATTAATTTTTTTTCTTGATGAGCTTCATTATACAGTATCTTCTCCTAATTAATGTAATCAGAACCATAAAAAATACAAGATGAAAGAGAACTATTAGGTCATCTGCTTTCAACTACCTGGAAATGGAGAGGCTATTCTCTGCAATGACCAGTCCATTAATCTCAAGCAAAGAACCTCAGAGACTCTACCATAAATAACAGCTTTCCCTTTAAAAAGCCCTACCTATGACATTAAGTCTCTTTACTCCTGAGAAAATTCCTTGATTTCTTTAAGAGGAGACGAGGAGCTAAGATTCAGAGCACCTCCTCCACATGAAACTTTTAATGCCTTCTCACTAAATCCAGTATGAAGCTCCCAAATCTTAAGATAACTGAAATCTAAAACTACTCCCTTTGCATGGCCTTTAAACAGTGTGACCTATGCTAGCTTTCCAGTTTCAGCTTCCTCAAATTGCCTGCTCTCTTAATTTGAATCCTAAAGCTTGAGATAAGTCTTCCCAAGTGTTATCTCTCCAAGAGGTTTTATAGTTTTTTCTAGCTTAGCTTTAATCTGACATTTTCCCAGTTTGGAAGGCCAGACTCACTCCCTTCGACTTCACAAATGTGCAGAAAACTCTAGATTTTGGCTAGGAAGTTAGAGTAGATGACTCCAAAAATCAGATATTATTTTGTTTCTTATCAATCCCTGAGATGTCCTCTGTCATTCAAATCATATAGACTATACAGACAAAAGTCTAGAATGGGATAATTAGCACAGATATAAATTAAAAATTCAAATGCTACCTTGATTCTTAACCAGTTGTAGTATTATCTATGGTTTCCCACTGCATATTAAATGATAGGACCAGTAATAGAAAACATTTCTCAGAGTTTACAAACTGTTCATAGTGAATGTATATTTGTAGAAGACAGGATATATAAAGCAGAAATCTGTTAAGCAGGGCCACAGTCAGAAAATAAAGAGCTGGAATAGAATTAGAGGATCCTACAAATACTTGAGACCACAAAGGACAATGTGGTAACAATCCAGTAATGTAACCCAGGCTATAAAGATCTAGCGAGAATTGAAAAGTTATCACCATGTTTAGTTGAACAATATAATGAGAATTGCATGATTCATTTGAAATACATCTAAGGTACTAGAATTTTGTATATATGATCACTGACAAAAAGGCATAAAATATCAAGAGAATATATATATAGTGATGAGAAAAAAAAAATCAACAAATGTTATAGAAAAATAATTACCCAAAGAATGCAGGGACTCATATTTAAAGGCAAGTAAGCATAAGGTAAATAAAGTTTGAGGTACTTTGAAGTATTGAACATTTTTTCTTTTAGGATTTTATTTATTTGAGAGAAGGAGAGCACATGAGGTAGGGAGCGGGGCAGAGGGCGAGGAAACAGCAAATTCCCTACTGAGCAGGGATCCCCACCCCCACTCCCACCAGGGGTTCATTTCCAGGACCCTGAGATCATGACCTGAGCCAGTTAATGCTTAACTGATTGAACTA
>CM052808.1:53058369-53199443 GCA_028533885.1 Nasua narica
GGTCTCACTTACGTGTGGAGTATAAAGAAAATCATGGAGGGCATCGTGAGAAGGAAGGGAAGGGCTAATGGGGGGAAATCGGAGGGGGTGTTGAACCAGAAGAGACTGTGGACTCTGAGCAACAAACTGAGGGTTTTGGTGGGGAGGGGGTGGGGGGGGGTGAGCCTGGTGGTGGGTATCAAGAAGGGCACGTACTGCATGGAGCACTGGTGTGGTGCATGAACAATCAATCTTGTAACACTGAAAAATTAAAATAAACATATTTGGGGAGAAAAAAAAGAACTACAAAAAAAAGTTATTTATACACACACACACACACAATGAGGTAGGAACTCTCATATCCATTTCACAAAAGAAAAAGCTAAAATGTAGAGTTATCAAGTAGCTTCTCTAAGGCTACTCATTTAGAAGAGATATGGCCAGAATTGAAACATGAGAGTAGTTAGGTTTGTCCCAGCATTAGGGTATCTGTTTCTGTAATAGAATATAGAAACAGAGGTGCTTGGGTGGCACAGTTGGTTAAGCCTCTGATTCCTGGTTTTGGCTCAGGTCATGATCTCAGTGTCATGAGCCTTTTAGAAAAGGTATTAGAAATTGTTGGGGGAAAGAACAGAGTTTTAACAAAGATCCTTGGGACAATTGATTTTCCATTTGAAAAAAAAATAGCATGAGTTTCCTTCACTGAATCACATACAAAGCAAACATCAAATAGATTAAAAACTTAAGAAGAAAAACTTTAAAACACAGAAATTATAAGAGGCTGACTTTAAGACCTCAGGATAGTAAAAATCTCACTAGTTTGACTTTAAAGGTAAAAATCATATATAAGAGACATTTTTGTGTAAAAATCAAACAACTCTTTATAGGAAAGGACTCCAACAAGGTAAAAATCAAAAGATAAGTAAAAAACTAGGTAAAATATTTTACTAATAAAAATATTTTAAGTATTTTAAGTAAGTAATATTTAGTATTAAGTATTTAAAGTAAAATATTTACTTTACATAAAGTAAATAAGTGATCCATTTTTTGGGAAAAATATAAAAAGAATTTCCACATAATGTGGAAAGCAAACAAAATACAACACAATAGAAATTAACTATAGGCTATGAATAGACAAGTCACAGAAGAGAAAGTGTAACGGTAACTCAACATATGAAGATATTCAATCCATAAGTAGTCAGAAAAGTGTAAAATAAACAACAATGAAATACCATTTTATCTCCACAGATTAAGAAAAAAAGGGAAGAAGTTTGACAATGCTAAATGTTGATAAGGATATATGTTGACGAGGAACTCTGAGACTGCTAGCGATATCATAAATTATTATAGCCACTTTAGAGAGTAGTTTGTCAATATTTAATATATTTTACATGTATATTCATCAATCCTAGAAATAGCTTAGGAAATATTTAGTGCAATTATTATCCAACACTTACAGCAGCCATTAAAATAAACCTCACAGTTGTATGCCAATAGAATAAATATATTATCTTGAACATTACTTGAAGCATCCTGAAAAATTATATATTTGTAAAATACCTACTGAAGGTGACTTGTTTAATTTGCCAGTGGATTTCTCAGCTACTATCCAATTACATGATTGGAGGCTTCCGTTTAAAGTAGTAACTCTAATTTTAGAACATTTGACATGTAGCCCTTAATTTTGGCAGAAATTAACAAGATCACTTGGCTTCTAAAGCAATTTAATTTGTTGAGTTAATGTAAGACAATCAATCAGCCAGCTTAGACAATAACGGGTCAAGACCCTTCACGGAATGAGAACTGACCCATGATGGTATCTTGAAAGGAGTCTTAACCTCAATCCCAAGGAAAGAAATGTGGAAAGTAAAGGGAATTGTTGTCATGTCCTGGAGCCTGAAGAGTCACAGAATCCTGCTCCCCCACGGGAAATAAACAGAAGACTGGAAAAACCTTGCCTCAGTCTTGTCATGTTTCTCAAAAACTATATGTTCTTAAAGTAGAACGAGCATCCTTCTCCTTAGGCTCTACTGTCTGGTGCAGGAAGAGAGTATACTAAGTCCTGGAAAAGTGGGGTTCTGCCAACAGGAGTACATCTTTTGCCCACTTTGAGTACTTTTTCCACCATGGTCTATCAGCAATGAGCACAGAAAAGTGCCTTGAGACCCTGCCTGGATGGTTGGAAGAGACCTTTAGCTAAGTAGAAGGAAGGAAGTGTACTAGAGACAGGTCAGCGCCAGCAACTTGACTCTTCTTACACAGCCCTTCCCTGGAGCTCCAATTCTATCAGATTCTTCAGCAAAATCAGTCCTGGCAGAAGGAGGTGGGAGAGAGCAAAGGCGGCACTTCTCTGAGGAAGACTTGCCTTTTTCCTTTTTCGTGTTTCTGGCTGCACTTAGAATTGAATGATGAAAAATATTTTTGGGGAGATCATAACTCTTAAAACACAGATTTAAAAACTAAGATTATAGAAGTAAAAAGTAACCTTAATATTAGAAAACACACATCCCCTCATACCAAGTCTAGACCCTCTAAGCTTCCAGGAAGCAATACCTTCACAAAAGTCAAATTTTGCTACCTATACAGGGATAATTAGTCTTCGTTGGAAGGTTGACTTGTGTGCTTCCTGTGTTGCTAGATGGAGCCTCACAGGGAGATATTTTGAGGAACAGGAAAAGAGCTCAGGTATGGCTTCCAGTACTGGTAGCAGCGAAAGGTCAAGGAGAAAGCCCCCCGACTCTCTGTTGTTAGACTGGACTTCCTCCAACGAATACCATCTTTCTATATATGCTTCTTAAAAGTCAGCAAAAAGAACAATCAAACGTATGGAAACAAGGAAAACTATAAGAAACAGAATGTAAATGTTATAGGAGGTGAGGAGATGTGAATTAAAAAGCAATTACAACTGAAATAAATAAAAGCAAAAACAAAAGATATAGGTTATAATTTAAAGAATTAAAGGACCAGAAAATAAGTCTATTGCAAACTCAAAATGAAAAAAATTATAAAATTAGATGGGTTTAAAAACCAATGGTAGAAATTTAAAAATGAAAAAAGTGAATACAGCATAAAAATAAGTAAGAGTAAATCCATATTTAAATGACAAAAGAAGTAAGAAGAGTGACAGATGAGTAAAGGGGGAGAAGTTAAAATTTCTAGAAACGACCAAAGAGTAAGAATTTGTAAGAGGCCTTAGAGCTGTCCAGCCTTCTTTCTTGGTATTCTGCAATGACCCATCACCTACTACTCATCAGCAGAACTCAGAGACAGTGACTTGTCAGCTGTACCTACTCAGCCATCATTTCCTTAAGGAGTAAGCTGATAAAGTTACTATCTGTAAATGTAAAACCACAATTTTATATCACAGAGCTATTGGTATAGTTTTTGAATTATAAAAGCAACTGCCAGTATAGGCTGATCTTAGTTTGGCGATTGCCTGGTCAATTGTTTTCTATTCACAGCAATTTTGGGGAATAGCAACTTATACTACTCTCCACTATAACATGGTCAACCTAGTAATGGTTTCACATAATTCACATAAATGGATGCCAGTGAGAACTCTTTCAATAAAAACTTCACTTGCTGAGAAATATTCCAGGAGGAGGAACCTCTATAAATGGCTGAGGGGGAATTATATATTTCCCATTCATTGAAATTGATAAAACAGTGGGAGAAGATTAAATTTTGGATCTATAAAATGTATAGACTCAAATTTTACCAGAACTGAAGATGGGAATTTGCTAATCAACTAGAGCTGGAAACAGTTTCTATTAGAAAGCAAAAGTTAGGGGTCTTCCTGTTCACTCTGTACCTCTTGGCTAAATGCCCTCTAAGTGTGAAACAATAGGTGATCTAAGAATTTGAGGTAAGATAGGGAACAAATTCTGATCCAATCATAGATAGACTTATATGAAATGCTTTCGATGATAGTCTGATGGTGTTTTTTCTTAATGGGACCATTAAATGAATCAAAGCTGATCAAGGTCTCCACTTAAAACCAGAATCCCTGGGTCACCAATTTTACTTTCTTTCTAAAAGTAATTGGTAGAAATGGATTCTTCCTCCCATAGTATTTTCAATTTACTCTTCCAAAGAAGGGCACAGAACAAAGATGTAGGAACTGGAAGTGCTTTTCCTTATTGCATAATGAAATTCTAGTGTGCTGACCTCTTGACCGTGATATAGAAGTCTAATGATTTTAAAATTACTTTTGCCTGCTGAGTTGTACATTCTAGACTGGGACTAACTAATTATCATTTTAAACTGAACAGATTATGTAAATGAGTGTGCTTGATAGTTTATTCTTTTCTTTGTGTATACTATGAGAGATAGGAATGGTTTCTCAAATAAAATGAATTAAACATCTGTCCTTAGGATCATCTCCATGCTAAAATGCTTGTTTTCTCATAAAGCTGGTTTTATATCTAAACAAGCAAATGCTTCAGAGGAAGATTGATTGGAAGGACAGCAGGATGCTCCCATTCTCCACAAAACTAGCTCCTGTTTCTGTCCCAGATTTTTCCTTTTGGGTTAAGAATTACCCTCACTGATTTTTTTAAAAATATAAATCCACTAAGAGTTGGGACATATTTTCCTTTGTAGGATAGTTTATCTTATCCTTTCTTTTTAAATTTTTTAATTTAAATTCAATTTAGTTAACATATAGTGTATGATTAGTTTCTGATGCAGTATTTAGTGATTCATCAATTGCATACAATATCCAATGCAAATTCCAAGTGGACAAGGGTATAGATACCGGTGTGAGGGTGGAGGTGTAGTTTGAGGTCCTAAAGGAGAGCCTCCAAAGAGCTGACAGGGTCAAAGGACATTTCCTCTTGGGAAAAAGAAGATTAAAGGCAGAAGAAAATCCATCTGTGAATGTTAGGAGTCTTAAATTTGATCCAATTCCTGTAGGTCTGGAACACAGATAGACAAAACACAAACTAAACTTGGAAAGGGATGTCCAAGGGGAGTTAACTTTTGTTTCTCCTCCACTCCCTTAGGTCAAGCAGGAATCCCCATGGGGAAGATCATCTGAATGATCAACCCCGCTTCTACTCTTTGCTGCCTCTTCCCTTCCCTGCAAGAACTGAGATCCTGCAATGATCTCCTGGCTTCTAGAACACTAATTTGGATGACCAGACTTGAAATCCACCTTATTTTCTTTTGACCCTACAAGTGCTTGAGCAAACCCAAGCCACAGAAGATCATGTCCCTCGCTTTCATAGTTGAGTTTCTTTTCCTAGATCAGGTGCAGACTCAGAGGAGAAAGCTTCAGGGAAGGCTACCACCAGAGAAGTTTTGTAGGAAATTCTGGAAATGGGTTGGAAATGAGGAATCAGGGAGGAGGTTGGTGAAGAGTCAGCTAGTGGTACAGTGTGTGCTACTAGATTTGGCCCTTAATCATTCAGTGTTTGGTCCAGGTAAGAATGAATCCAACCATCAGGCTTACCTTGAGACTGAAGCAGCAGCAAATAGCCCAGTATTTTAAATAAATATGCAATCAAGCTGTTTCCAAATAATGTAAGTGCCAAGGGGAAAGCATCAGTGCAATAAATGTATAGTCACTTCTCCACGCACTTACAAAGTCTAAGAACAGGTATTCTCTTTCTCAGATTTTTTTTCCTCAAAAGCTGATTTTCAAGTAACTTCCACTGCCAGAATATGGCATAAGTCTCCTTTTAATAAATAGTACTGAATGGTCCTGAATGCAAGTCTGGACTTTTAAATGAGAGGATAAACTGTTAGCAATGAAGTTACTTTGACTCGTATAGCATTTTACAGTACATATGCATTCACATATCTTGGCTCATCTAACTAAAAGAACACACCTATGATCATGAAGCTTGAAAGTCACAGATGGGTTCACAGTGATTCTCTTGAGTCAAAATCTCAAGTTTTCTCAATTGCAAATTAAACTGGAATCACTTATTTAATGTATTCTTATTAATTCAACTCAGAGCAGTGAATATAATTCAAGCACCAACTATGTCCAGCATGTTTTGTAAGCATTGACAGAAAGGAAAAAAGGAAACAAGGTATTGTACTACTCTCAGGAAAACTGTACAGGAAGACTGTAGTGAAAGGCATATATCCAAGAAAAGTGGAAGGGGGAAGAAACATCATGTTGTTCTCATTGTTTGCCAGGTAAGATGCCTGGTAATTTGAAACATGCTCTTTTAATGTTACAATCATACAAACCACATTTCATTCCATTTTACATGGCGAAAGGGCAGAGAAGTTGTGTAACTTGTTACCACCCCCTTTGAAGCTGGTGTGGAATTGACTCCTTCAGCCTCATCTTCTCCCCACCATACTATGGTTTTTTTCCCCTGAGATTATAAAGAAATAAAAGGCAAAAATTCATCTACTTAACAATAGGAGGAAAGAATAGGATTGACTATCCAAGGTCCCTGTTTTGTTCATGGTATGGTTGAAAGTTTTCTAGATTGAGGATCAAAGAGTCTGCAGTTTAGATTTCTATCTGCTTTAAACTCATTTTGTAGGCTGGGGTTAATTCATGTAAAATATACTCTCTATGAACTTTAATTTTTCCACCTATAAATGGATGGGTTGGATTAGACAAACCCAAAGGTCCATCTTATTTCTAAAATAGGGCTTTAACTGATCTTGGTCCATCTACACTAATTGATCAACCTATAAATGGATGGGTTGAATTGGACAAACCCAAAGGTCCATCTTATTTCTAAAATAGGGCTTTAACTGATCTTGGTCCATCTACATTAATTACATCACTAAATATTTGTGACTCCACTATTTATATATGCATTAACCTGGGGGATAGAATTTTGCATGTTTTCTCTCTCTCTCTCTCTCTCTCTCACACACACACACCCACCCACCCACACACACGCACTTCCCACAATGGTTTTGAATAGCTTTCAAAATGTTTCCCCTGAAAACAGGATTATCTCTATGTAAATTATTTTCTACTAAATAATAAAGGAAAATAATTTGAATTACAGAGATAAAGATTTTAAAAATTGGAAGACATTTAAATGTAATGTTATACAGTGGAGAGTATTTTCTCAAAAAAATCACACTAATAGAGCTGTACAATAATTTTGTTCACTTAAGTATGTACCTAAAAATTAAGCTAAAAGAGGTTGATGTCATAGTGAATTCATTGCATCTTTCGGAATGCTTTTGACATGCTTGACATAAATTAGTCCCATAACAGACATGACTGCTAAACCATCTAAGCACGAAACAAAATTCATTAAATTTGCTGAATGAACTGGTCAAACAGGAGTCCTCGAACTGTCCTCACTCTATGGTTCAAAATAAGAAGACAAATGATTCTACTTGAGGTCTACATGCAGTTTTAACTCATGACTCTTCCAATTAAGATCCCTCACTTTATTTCTAACCAGAGTAAAATTTCAGATCAAATGATTCCGGAAATCCATGTTCTACTTTGGCCATACTCAATGCACTTGTAAAGACATTATTTCTCCTAAGCTTACATTCATCCATTCTATTCATTAGATATTCACTTTAAAAACTTCCACTTCTAGTTGTTGATTCAAAGGTTTCTATCCGAGATTCAATACATATGACAGGTCATGTACAAACATGTGCAGAGAAACACACATGAAATTAGAATTGCACCTTAGAATGGCTAACTTTGAAAAGAAGGTTTTCAATTTGAAGTAAATAATGCCTGCAACATTGAAACCAACTTTAGATAACATGGGGACCAGATACTGTCAAAATGACTCAAAATTAATGAAGAGTCTTAATGAATGGGTACCACATTGCTCTGGTCAGAATATTTTATTTGCTCAAAATGGAATTACTTACCTAAAAGTAATAAATTTGTATTCATCTAAATGTGAAATTGTTTCATTATCAACAAGAATGCATTTGTTTGTATGAAGGTATCCAAATCATTTCACTTTTTAGGGCTTTATTTTCCTACTCCGTAAAATGATGGTAGAGAACTAGCTAATCATTAAGTTGTCTTCCTAGGTATAGTATGCTTATTTCTCACCTAAGAACTTTTTTCTTGCATACTTTCTACTTACATACTTTCTATAGTTGTGGATAGAAAAAAAATTGGGACAGTAATAATCCATAAGAGTATATGGTACACAAACTTTAACCAGACCAAAAATAAATAAGTAAACCTTCATTTTGTATTTGATTATCTTTTATTTTTTTTTTCAAGAGTGCATCTGTACTTCCTTGACTTTCTGCTCCCTGCTAGGTTATTGCCTCCCAAAAGCAGTGATTTACACAGACACCATTTCAGATTTAGACTCATCAGTGTCTGATAGAGGCTCCAGGAGACGACTCAGAGTGAGATGGGTGGGGGCTGGGGGCACGACAGAAGTCTCCTGCTCTGTCTTGAGAGCCTGGGCCTGTGGAATAGTTGGAGACCAGGAGGCAACATGACCGTCCTGGGCACTGGACACCAGGAAGTCAGAAGACAAAAGAAAAAATTGATGAGAAGGTGGAGTAAGGAAACCTCACTTTAAAGTTTTACCTCAATATTGTACTGAGGAGAGACTTCTTGGGATAGCAACTCAACTTTTCCCCCATGCCAGGTTAATAATCACGAAGGAAAATTAAGCCCATAGAAATGATATGGGGGCACCTGGGTGGCTCAGTTGTTTAAGTTTCTCTTGATTTTTGGCTCAGGTCAGGATCTCGGGGTGGTGAGATGGAGATCTGAGGCAAGCTCTGAGTTGACCAGGGAACCTGCTTGGTATTCTCTCTTGCTCTCTCTTTTTGCCCCTCCCCACTCCCTGCATGCTCTCTCTCTTTCACTCTTAGAAAAAAGAAGGGAAGGGAAGGGAAGGGAAGGGAAGGGAAGGGAAGGGAAAGGGGCACAAAAATGCTACCAGGCCGTTTAGCTTTTGTGAGGAATAGCAATGCCCTGGTAATGTTCACTTTACTTTGAGATTACCAGATTATTCTGAGAGGATAGATCATCCTCTATGGCATCCTTCAAAAGGGACAGAGTTATAAGTTAAGTACCTCACAACATTTTTTTTTTATGTTTATCATTTGCAAAGGATTTAATCTTGCCTTTCCCTAATATCAAGAAGCTCAAGAATGCTGTTCTCAGTGTTATGGACTGTGGTTGCATGCAGTACAGGCCTGGACCAAGAGAAAAATCTTGGGTAGACCCATTAACTTCACTAATGCAGTGTTTTTCAAACTTTCTGTGGGTAAGGTTCACTTTATTATTTTCTTTTTCCAGCCATCACCGGTAGATACACAGTCCTATTGTGCTGGTCTCCTGTGTAGCTCAAGCTATATGTAAATATCCATGTCAATTCAATCACATTTGAAATGGTCTATATACTCTTCAATTCATTATGCCCTTGAATACCATGGCAATGTTAAAATGCTCTAAGATTTTTGAAATGCTTTCCAGTTTTGTATTATTTCATGTTATTAATACACAGTTCATGGACTGGCATCTGTTCAGAGGACTACTTTGAGCAGAAATGTTATTCAAAGCTGTTAGGTGATTTGAATAAGAATTTGAAAAACCTCCAATAATAAGATTCTCTACATTAGGGGAACATAACTTCATGAAAGGAAGGTGAATAAAGAAAATACTATAATTTAGAGAAAATCATGGTCTTTCTGTAGTCCTTGTTTGAGCCATTAAATAAAACTAGGGCAAAACTATTTTTTTATTAAATTACATATTTAAAAACATCCTTTTAATGGAAATTAGGCATTTGTCAGAAACTGCATACTTGAGGTTTGTCTCTACATATACCAAAGATATTAGGTTAATGTAGATAAGCAGCAGTGAAACATTGCACAGAAAAACAAGTGAAGCATGTTACCAAGTATATTTAGGAAGGAAAATACTTGAATTTTTTTTTTTTTTTTTTTTGGCGGGGAGACTGGGTTATGGAAGAAGTGAGTACAGATGTCAGGGCAATGTAAAAACTTCACCATCTTAAGGATGACAAATTTCTTCCCTGAAGTGCTAGAAGTCCTAGGTGGCTCATGCAATCTGATCCGTGATTATATATTCCACTGTACTGCTCATTGTTTTATATGTGTTAGAGATTTTTATCCAAGCAGATTAAAAGCTCATCAAAGGCCAGTTTCATGTAATACTGTCCTTTTTCTTTGGCTCCATAGAACTGATGTTGATTTCTGCTGTATAGCGTAGAGTAAGCTTCTAGGGAATAGCCCTTTCCACTTTTTTTCAGCCCTTTTAGAAGTAGTCTTCCAAAAATTTACTCTCCAACAGCGTTTTTTTATTAGAGAATATGAAAGACTGGAGCCCTGTTGATTTTTAAAAAGTAACTTCTAAAAGTCCTTCTTCATCTTCTAATTATTAATTATTATTGGTACATGCTGACAACAAAACTCAATTTTATGTTTTATAATATTCCTCAAATCTTCCACAGCAACTGGAAGAATTATGACCAACTTCATGTATGAGAAAACTAAAATTCAGAGAGGTCACATTACTTGTCCCTGTTCACATAACTACTAAATGGCAGTGTTATTATGAAGTATTAAAACAACTGTCTGGGTCCAAAACTTCTTTGTCTTCATAGTGCTCAGGTTTCCCTATAGAGCATGTTATCTTTTTAAATTCCCAATATCTTTTTGTCTGAAGGCCTCAGAATTTGAAAACCGAAAGTTTCAACTTCTAGATACCTTAAAGCCCATGGGTTCTGAATAACACTAGATAGCTTTCTTCAGCTGTTATTTACAACCAAAAAGAACAAGCATCAGAAACAGCCACATATGTTATTGAAACTGGCATAACAACTTTCCCTCGCTTGAGAAGAAGGAGCTTGCCAGAGTTAATGCACACCTCAGTTTGCGGAGCAACTTCCGGCAACAACGGCCCAAGCCAGATGGGCCCCGGCAGCAAGCATCACAGCACCCGGCCCAGAATGACAGGGCGATGTGAACGTGACAGAAATAAGCCCAGCTAGTAAACATGTTAAAAATCTTGCCTCATCCCACAAATCTATTGTACACTGGAAAATGAGAAGAGCAAAATCCCAATAAACCAATAACAAAAATCAAGAAGAGGCCAAGCTCCATGTCTGACTTTAGCTGACCCCCATTAGAGGGCCATTCCTTCAGAATCAATACCCCTAATGCATAACTATAGACACCACCAATCAATGGAAAGTGATAAAGGAAGCAGAATCAATAAACATTAGAGGAGCTAGAGAGAGTGAAGAAAGAAAAAAAAGTGCAGTGAGAATACTGTACTTTGTTGAAATGAGAGGTATGGGGATTGCTTGAGAACCACCTGTTTTCTCACTAATCTAAACTATTTCCCTCCACCTAAAAGAGCTTATATTTTGACCTCAGTTGACTTTATGAGCAGATGGTTAATAGCAGTGTTACTTAAGAACTTTATTGACTTAAAAGTCTCCTCAAGAAAATTTGGTCTGGAATTACACCATGAGAGACTCACTTTGTCACATTAAAGTGTTCTGTTCTCATTGGTCTTCTTATAAAACGCAAGCACTCCTGAGTTTTAATATGCCGTGTCATTACCACCGAAATACTAGTTATACAACATCAACTATCTAGCAAATACTCAATATTAGTGTTGCCAGATAGAATTCACAGCACCAAACAATATCCAGGGCTAAGAAACTGAATATATGAATGGACAAGAGCCCGGTGTTTTTTTTATATATACATATTTTTACATATAATATTATGTAAATACACGTAGAACTCTGACCCATACATTCAGCAACCTGTCAAAGAAACCAATGCCTTTTCTACAATAACCAGCCCAAGAAGTCAGATCGCTATAAATCAGACTTATAGAAAGTCAGACCACTATCTCTAGTGACAATCCAGGAAGCCAAACACTCTTTCTTATCCACTGGCCCAAAATGGTCAGGGCTTGATAAATAACTGATTAAGCTTCCCTCATTTTTGTCCCTGCTTAGAATTTAGGATCACCGAAAAGAAGCAAACCATACACCTCTAACCAATTACACAGTATCCCCATTTCCAGTTAGCATACCTGCAGCATTTTATTTTTAATGACAGCCTCCTTCCTTTAGGTTATACCTGAAAACTTCTGTTTTTGGCTTTTTTTTTTTTTTTTAACTATAAAGCTTTCTCACTCCTTGGCCTGCCTTTGAATTTCTGCCAGAATTCATGTGACAGTGGTTGATTACCTTGCTATGAATATATAGACTTTGCTTGTTCTCATGCATTGGTCTTCATTTATTTTCACAGGAACTACTTACACACAAAAAAAATATTGTTTCTCTGAAATTCAAGGTTAACCAGGCATTTCGTTTTGTTTTGTTTTGTTTAAGATTTTATTTATTTGAGAGAGAGACTGAGAGAGAGAGATAGAATGAGTTGGGGGGAGGGGCAGAAGAAGAGGGGGAAGCAGTCTTCCCCCTCTGAGGAGGGAGCCTGATGTGGAGCTGGATCCCAGGACCCTGAGATCATGACCTGAGCCAAAGGAAGACACTTAACCAACTGAGCCACCCAGGCGCCCCTGGGTTTTGTTTTGTTTTGTTTTTTTGTATCTGCTAATTCTGGCAACCCTACTTACTATATACCAAGAACCGCTGTGAGCATTTGACATATATTGCTTTTAACTCACAATATTCTGAAGTAGATATTGTCATTCCCAAATGGGCAATGGTGTTTTAGTGACAGGTAGCAATATGCCCCAGTGCTAGAATGAGGGAGTCAATACTCTATCTGTCAGACAGCAAAGCCCATGTCCTTTACTACTCGGCTTTCAAAATCTGGCATTTTCACCATAAAATTTGCACAGAATTCCTACTTAGGAGCACCTGAATGCTGACCTATGAGCTGGAGAGGAGCAGAAATTGGGACATAAAGATCTGAAGTAGAGAGAACAGCTGATGTGCCAGATCAGGGAGAGGAAGGAAATGAGAGTAAGTGAATGATGTGAATGGCATGTTTCTGTAAATGCTCTGATGAAAAGCCCATTTAAAAAATTGCAAATAATAAGCAAAATAATTATGATATACATATCAGAGAAACTCACACATGTTTTCTTTTCTCTCTCTGCCTTGCTCACCTTAAACTTGGAGGGGGGAAAAAAACAGCCTTCAGTTGGAATTATAGAAGGTTCTCATTCATAAAGCCTAAACCAAATACACCATCAGTTTCCTTGAAGGAAAGAGTGCAGTTTTTAAATGATGGAATAATAAAATATTGCTTTCTAATTTCCTTTCTCTAAAGAGCTATATGATAAAATTAGGGGAAATGTAGTTTCTACAAAAATAAAAAAATTTTTCTTGCTCCTGATGGTTTGCTTTTTTTCAAGTACCAATAAAAATATATAATCCATAATTTTTCCTTTTTATATCCTGGCAACCCAGAATTAGAGACTAATTTAGGACTAATCTAAATTCTAATCTAAACACTGCATTTCAGTTTGCACACCCTGAGTTTCCTTTAAGAACTTACCTTCTCTATATATTTTGATATTTACTATTCAATAATTTTATTATAAAATACCAATGGACTCAGTATATTAATTTAGATTGTGTCAGTTATTTTCCCTTTCCATTCATGGATTTTAGTTTTCTCTTTTAAAATTGTAAAATATATAAATGCTTCCAAGATTGTAAAAGAGAGCAACCTCCTTATTTGTATTAGTTCAGCCTAAGATTCTCCAGCTTTAAAAGCAGTTGATTTTTACTATGAGGGTGCTTTGAGTCTGTTTTCATTCAGACTTCCAGAGCTTTGTTAGATAGCTCATGCCACCTAAGTCTTGTATATCCTGCATCCTATATTCATATAATGGATTCTTTTAAACCAAGTCACAGCTTCCCATTTATTCCTACTCAATTTCATTTCTGCTTTGTTTCCCCATTGTTCCAGGTAACTTCCAATCAATTGAGGAAGTAAAAAAGCATTTATTTGCTCTGGGATAATATGCAACTAATTTGTCTATTAATGACATTTTCCTCCCGGGGAAAGTATTCTTTCAGGATCTTTGCCAGATTCACCTTCTGCTGTGATGCACGTCTGACTGTCATTTGTTAATTTTATTTGCGTTCATTGATCCATTAATATATATCACACCCACAACTTAACTTAGTTTCCATCTGGTGGAAAGGGTACAGGGATGTTATCAAATTGTCTAGGAAAGAAAATCGCCCTGGGTCTCTTATTATCGATGTCTGTCATCCTCTAACAAAAGTATATAAATTACCTAGTCAGAAAGAGGCTGAAATTGAAGATGCAAATATAAATTACTGATGGAAAATATCTGACTTCCCTCTAACCATCGTTTTATTGAAAATAACTCTGTATAAAAATTAATTTATGTACATCTATATTATATAAGGTGGAGTGACTAGAAGTCTTATAAATATGTTCTTCAGATGTTTATCAAACATATAGGCAGAGCTGGAACTTTAACAGAAAACTCATTTACTTCACCTTCCTATCTCAAGCTGAGATAAAATTTCAACTCCTCACTTAAGAAATGTATACAGCTTGATAAAGAAAATACTCAGTCCTGATAGTTTCTGCTAAGGCGAAGCTAACTTTCCACCAAATCACTTAGTAGCTTAATCAATAAAGAAGTCAATGCACATGTAGTTAACATATGGTGAACGTCCAGCATTGGCCTTAAGCTAGGATAGATGTAAAGAAGTATAAACATGTGACAGTGTTTTTAATGGTATGTACCAATAACAGATGTATGTCAAATAAGATACAACTTGAAAATACAAATTACAATAATAGGTAGGATCCATATTCTTTTTAACCTGTTTCCAAAGAACATATATTAGGAGGGAATGTTTTCTCTTCAGATGTTAAATTTTTACTTAATATGTTTAGAGTACTTAGTGTTAATATTTGGTCATTCATTCATTGTAGTGGGTATTTGTGAAATTGTTTTTTGAACACTCACTATGCTTTTCCTTACCTAGGTTAACAATGTCAAATTCTTCATTATCTTATTAAACACTTATATGGTTTAAATGGGGCTGACTCAAGCTCCCAACCCAGATGTGAGTACACACTCAGGTCTAAATCAATTAGTGAATTATATCCACTCTCACAAAAGTGATGATGGGCATAGGACCACATTTTTTAGGTCAATGAGAATCAGGTGTAAGACTTTCATTCAAGCTATTAGGAAAAAATCTCTTTCCTGCTTGTATAGTCCTTGAGATGTACTATTGGCAACCTTTGTGCAAGCATGAAGAATGACTATTTAGGAATGAAGTCATGTAAAAGAAAAGATACTTAAGAAATGAAGATGATCAGGTCCTGGTGACTTCAGCCTCTTAGAATTATAATCTGTTAGAGTGGAAAGAAAACTTGGGGACAATCTCTTCTAATATCTAAATTATAGAAAACCCAGGCCCAAGGAAGGAAGTTCAGTGAATTTATCAGTTCTCCATCCATCTGTAAGCCAGTGACATTTTTAATATCATGTTTTTGCTGGAATCAGTTAAATTCACCATATTCACCTAGCAACTACTGTACAGTAGATATCATTCTAAGCATTAGGTATATAATGGGGAATAATGTTAAGTATCTTGTTATCAGATAGCTATTAACTTCTTGCAAGGCAGTAAACAGGCCATCACATAGAGTGTGATGAGTTCCATCATAGGGGTAAGCATAGTGCTATAGGAGCTCCAAAGAGAGACACCATACTTGAATTATAGGAGAGAATGAGAAAGGGACAACATGTTCAACTAAAATCACCATCCATGAAGACTTCTTACATTAATGAGCAATGCCTAAAATCCATGAACTTTAAAATCTGTCATCTCTGCCTTTTAAAAATCTTCTGTGACTTCTCCTGTGTCCCCACTAATAAGACACCAAATGAAAGCAATAAAATATTAATCTCAGGACAATAATTTTGAGATTATCAGATAAAGTTTTATGAAGTTCTTTGGTGCTCTAAGATCCCTTCCAGGGCATGACTACCTGTCTGAAAACTTGGTGCAAAGAACTCAGACACAGAGTCACAAAGGAAAAGACCTAAGGTAGAAACACACACACACACACACACACACACACGTTTAGAGCTCCAGATTTAAAGCACAACCCTTTTCATTTATCATTTTACTAGCCTCACTGACATTGGAATAAAGCAAGCAAACTCAGGGGTTTCCCATTTTAGAAAGCCATTTTGACCTATTTCTTAGAACTTTAGCAGTTATATAACTGAGACTTGGATATCAGAAAATTGTTGAGGTTTATAGCAATGATCACAGAGACAGTGATGAAAAAGGGTCTCTCAGCTCAGGAGAGGTCTCAGAACACTGATTAAGTTTCCCAAAGGAAGTGATGTAAAAGATAGTATCTGAAAGATAACTCGAGTTACTCTGGTAAAGAAAAGGGACAAAAACATTCTTAGAAGAGGATATATGTTTCTTGCAACAGAGGACTGGAATGGTTTAAGAACTATTAACAATGCAGAATCTAACTGATAACTAAAACAGTGTCATACATGTTAAAAGCCATTTGAAAATATGTGATTGTTAGTTGTACAGAAGGATGATGAAGTAATTAAGGCTAATATTAAGGTTTTTGTATAGGGCAACTTAGTGCACATTGCTGGCATTAATTGCCACAAAAACATAAGAATGTTTGCAGGAAGATGAGGAGTTTAATCAAGGAGGAAGATGCCTTGAATTTCAGGAACCTATAGGATATAAAAATTGAGAATCTGGATACATAGGATTATATATCCTATATGTAAGCAGTAAAAAAATTTTGATAATATAGACTTAGTGTCATTAGCATATTGAAGACCATTGGAACTTTGAGAATGGAAGAGATTGCTGAGATGTTTATTTAGAAAAAAGAGTTGAAGATAAAACTCCATGGGACCATAAAAATTAAAGGCTAAAAGGAAAAGAGATTAGAGACTAGGCAGTAGTTCACCTTTTCAATAGTGTGAAGAGGTCAAATAAAATACTAAATGAAGACAGTCCATCAAATTAGACAACAAAAAAGTTATTGGTAAGCTTGACTAGGGTAATCCCAATATGATATTTGAAAAAGAGGGATGAATGCATTGAGAATGATAAAGAATGAAGCAGATAATCACCATGGTCTCTTTGATAATTAGCAGTGGCTAAGTTAACATCCTTTGAGAATCTTCCACAAAGATTCCCCAATCTCTTATCTATGTGATGACTATCAGATGCAGCCTGCATTATTTTGTTTGCTGTATAACAAATTATCACACACTTAATGGCTTAAAAAACACCCATTCATTATCTCACAGTTCTATAAGTCATTTGTCTCATATGACTAACCCAGGTTAGCAACTTAAGATCTCGCAAGGCCAAAATAAAGATATCAAGCAGGCTAGACTCACATAGATGCTCAGGGGAAAGAAACTATTTTTAACTTACTCGGCTTATTGGTAGAATTTAGTTCTTTATAGTCTACATATCAGAGGTCCTTGTTTCATTGGTGGTTATCAGCCTAGGGGTGTTCTCTGCCTACATTCCTTCTCTTATGGCCATCTCCATCCTAAAAGCATCAAAGCTGACAATGTCCTTGACTTCCTTTCCTTCTGCTACCAGCTGGAAAAAACTCTGCTTTCAAAGAGTTTATGTGATTAGATTGACTGAGCACCCCTGGAAAAATCTTCCCGTCTTCAAATTATGTGTCATAATCACAGAAGTGAGATTTCATCATATTCATGCAAAGTGGAGGGGATTATATAAAACCAAAGGTCATTTACGGTTATCCTATCTGATATACTTCCCCCTTCAGGAGAACAGAAATTTTACTAGAATTGTCACTTTTTTGTATATAGTCTAAACCAATTATAAAGTCTCTGTAATATATATATATATATATATACACACACACACACACACACACACATATACATATATACATACACATATATAGAGAGAGCATATCTAAAGTACAAATTGAGCATAAATTTATATTATGAATAATAGGAATAAAAATAAACACTCTGAATTACAATAAAATAACTACCATTCTATTTCTACTTCTATTTCTATTCTATTTCTACTAATAATGGCATAAGAACTTTGGACAGAACTTCCTGGGAGTCACACACCCACACACCCTAAACAAAAGGAAAAAAAAATCAAAGCATGGACTTGAAGGAATCAGAGCTACAAAGACAGTACAAGAGTTGGAAAATATGAAAACCCAGAGTAGTCAGCATAGAACTTGGTATCACTTTTCCCTTTAGTGAAGGTCATCCTGATTCTAAAAAATGTAGATGAGAGTCTCAGAAACAAATAAAAAAGGTCAGATCTTCTGGGCAATAGAAGGATGAATATTGGAGTCCTGGATCCACTAACATTTGGTCCTAATAAATCCATGTGCCCTGGATTGGGACCATGGAGGTTTCCATCATAGGAATGAGCAAGACATTACTGGGGTCTTGCAAAGGTTAAACCCAAATTCAAATAATCTCAAACACTGAAAATAGATTGTTTATCCCAGGTTTAAATTGTCCTTAGCCACTACCCCCCAAAAAACTAAACATAAATTTTGGTTGAAAGGAAAATATAAACATACTAGGATTTATGCTAGTTGTAAAATATTTCATATGATATCCAGGTCTTAAAAATTAAGCAGATGATGAAACAAGGAATTAAATCCAAAAGAAACAATGGATATTATAAACAGAACAACAGTGGATCCAGCCAATACAGTTACCAGCATAGACTTTTATACAACCATGACTAACATATTCAAGAAATAAGACAAAGTTGAAAATTAAACGGGTATACTTCAAAAATCCAGAGAAAAGTTCCCAGCATCAGAAAAATATAATTCCAAATGTAGATAATCCTAATAACATAAGCTCAAACATATGACAAAATTGACCTAACTTGACAGACAAAACTGACAAAAATTTCAATAGAAATATACATTTAAGATGCATTGTTGGCAAACTTGACCTATTTACAGAATATACCCAGTAACTGTAATATAAGTATTCTTTTCATATGCACATGAAACAATTTTAAGTATTGACCATGTAATTGCATTAGGAAAGCTTCAAATTCCAAAGAATGGAAATCATGGAGTGTTCCACAATAATGGAATTAAGCTTAAAAATCATTTAAAAATAGATTGTTTTTTATATTTATATATTAATGAATATATAAATAACCAAGGCCTGAACCACACCAAAATAAAAAGCTTCTGCCCAGCAAAGAAATCCACCAACAGAACAAAAAGGCAACCTATTAAATGGAAGAAGATATATCTATATCTAATAAGGGGTTAATATGCAAAGTATATAAAGCCCTTCTACAACACCAAAAATAATCTGATTAAAATGAAAAGAGAACCTGAACAGACATTTTTCCAAAGATGACATTCAGATGGCCAACAGACACATCAAAAATGCTCAACATCATTCATCATCAAGAAAATGCAAATTAAAACCACAGTGAAGTATCATCTCATACCGCTCAGGATGACAAATACCAAAAAGATAAGAAATAACAAATTTTAGTGTGGATGTGGAAAAAAGGAAACACTCTCATACTGTTAATGAGAATGCAAATTGATACAACCACTGTGGAAAACAGTCTGGGGATTCCTCAAAAAATTAAAAATAGAAATACCACGTGATCCAGTAATTCCACTACCAGGTATTTACCTAAAGAAAATAAAAACATTAATTCAAAAAGATATATGCACCTCTATGAATATTGCAACATTATTTACAATAGCCAAGATATGGAAGCAACCCAAGTGTTTACTGACGAATGGATGAAGATGTGATCCCTCCCTGTGTCTCCATTTCTCTCTCTCTCTTTCTCTCTCTCTCTCTCTCTCACACACATACACACACACACACAGAGGAATATTGGTTGCCCATAAAAAAGAGTGAGATTTTTCCATTTGGGAAAATATGGATGGATTTACAGGGTATTATGCTAAGTAAAATAAGATAAATACCATAAGATTTCACTTATATGTGGAATCTAAAAAACAAAGCAAATGAATAAAAACAACAGAATAACAGAAAAAGACTTACAAATGTAGAGAACAAATTGGTAGTTGCCAGAGGGGAGGTCGGTAGAGGGATAGGTGAAATAGGTGAAATAGATGAAAAGGATTAAGAGGAGAAAAAAAAATCCAGTTATAAAATAAGTAAGTAATGGAGATGAAAAGTGCAGCATAGAGAATATAGTAAAAATATTGGGACGCCTGGGTGGCGCAGTTGGTTGGGCAACTGCCTTTGGCTCAGGTCATGATCCCGGCGTCTTGGGATCGAGTCCCGCATCGGGCTCCTTGCTCCGCAGGGAGCCTGCTCCTCTCTCTGCTTCTGCCTGCCTCTCTGCCTGCTTGTGTTCTCTCTCCGTTAAATGAATAAATAAAATCTTTTTTAAAAAAAATATTGTAATAACATTGTATGGTAACAGATGGTTACTACACTTGTCATGGTGAATATTGAGTAATGTATAGAATTTTCAAATCACTGTGTTGTACTCCTGAAACTAATATAACACTGTATGTCAACTAGACTTGAACAAAAAAAAACAAAAAACTAATGCATCAAAGAAGAAATCACTATGGAAATAAAATACTTTGAAATTAATTATAAAGAAACAATATGTTTAAAACTTGGGGAATATAGCTAAAGCTGTGTTTCAAGGGAAATTCAAGGCTTTTTTCTCTTTTATGCATATGAGAGATAAAGTTGAAATATTAGAAAGGTAAATATCAATCTTAAGAATTAAGCAAAATATAAGAAATTAAAGACAGTAGATACTAAGAAGAAAACAACAAGCACAAGAGCGTAAATTAATCTAATTTAAAAAAAAAGCTAAAAAAAAAACCCTGAAAAAAACTAATAAAGTTGAAATAACTCCTAGACATACTGAACGAGGAGAAAGAGAAAATGGAAAATACGCAAAAGCAAGGGGAAAAAAAGCTGGTATGCATACCTCCTATATTAGACACTGAAAAAATGACAATGAAGACACTAACTCTGATAATTTATTTTAAATTGACAAATTCCAAAAAAATACTTAAAACTGACAAAGAAAAAAATCTGAATAGTCTTGTAATGATTAAAGAAGATGTGTCCATAACTAAAAAACTTTACCAAAAGAAATGGTAAATTTCACCATGAATTTTACCACATATTTAGGGGAAAAAATGATCTTATATAGATTTTCCCAACTTAGTATGGTGTCAGCTTTGATAATAAAATCTAGCATGGGAGTTACAACCATGGACAATTACAGACCAATCTTACAAACACATTGACAAAATCCTAAACTAAGTATTAGCAAACTAAATCCATCAATATAAAAAAGGCAATATACCTCACAAGTTGAGTTTATTCTAGGAATTCAAAATATTTTAAAAAGTGAAACAATTCACTTCATCAACATAAGGAGAAAATATACACAATCACCTCAGTAGATGAAGAATAATATTCTATAAAATATTTATTCATATTAAAATACTTAGCAAACTAGGAGTAAAAAACGGGAATTTCTTCAAACTCATACAAAGAAACTAGAAAAAATCCGGAACAAACATCATACTCAAATGAAATGTTGAAACTTTTCCTTTGAGTTGAGCTTGAGTTTTCCTTTGAGTTTGGAAAAATTCCATTAATAGTCATGACTGTTTTTCTATATTCTATCGGACTCCGTAGGAGGTAGTTTTAAGTTAAAAGGAAAAAACGTAGCAAATTGTTCTTACAGATATTTTTCTGTTCTAAATAAATTGTAGGTAATTCTTTTAATAAACAGAATGCACCCCCATCTAGATGGTCAAACCTGCATAGGGGAGCAAATTTTACCACCAAGATATGCCTCTTTGACGTATTATTTGCAGGTCCAAGAGAAGTTCTGAAAACCTAGTAGAAGTTACCTCTTGTAAGAAACATTTATAAGGGAAATTTCCATTAGTTATATCTCCCTTGCTCTACCAGAAAAAGGGAGATAACTTAATCACTACAAACCCTTACCGATGGAGAAGGCATGGATTTACTGTGCTACTCCTGGTAACTTCTCATAACTGACTCCACACTCTCAACATCTTCTCTTTGGGTGAAGATGGTCTTTACAGTGATGGCTTCAATTATATGGGGGAGTTACTCAGTTTTCTTGTGTGTCTCTCATGGATGTATACAGGATGCATGCAAGTCATTAAATTTTATTTTTCTCCTGTTCACCTGTTTCATTTCAATCTGATTTAAAATGGTCGAGAAATTGTTTAAAATTTAAAAGGGTAGAGAAATTGTTTTGCTCCACAACACATGTCATTTTTCCAGTTTCCAGTTTATAGAACTACAATTTTGGATCTTTAAAAATACATATATTTTTATCAAAGAAATTTAACTTTTACTTCATATTTTTCTTTGCTGGGTAGATAGCTGAAATAATTTAATAACTATGTTCTATGTAGGTTTTGGGGAGTAATAATTAGTCTGAAATATTATAACTTTAGGGTTCCAAGAAGCAAGGCATTATATATACACATATTATTTATATATATAACACATTTATATATAATGTACATTTTTGTATATATAATATACACATTATATGTATATAATATACACACATGTATGCATATATACAAACATTTTATAAAAACAAAGGAAACAAGCATTAGGATTTAGCAGAGTGATATATGTCATGGGTAGTAGTCAGTCAGTAGAACCTAGGTAAGATAGATAACTGAACATGTTATCAGGCTGGCGGATTTATAAACCTTTTTCATGAATTTATAAAGTTTTGTCATAGACAGTGTGATGTTCCACTTAAGTACCCCTACAATGAAGACAGTATTGCCTAGTTTCCAGGAGCATGGTGCCCACTGGATAGTTTTCCCTATTAGCTCCTTTGGGAATTGGCTTTCTCCAAACTGCCTAGCCCAAGTGCCATTCCAGTGTGATTCCAGGGTGATAAAAAGTCTGAACTCATACTGAAATATAAAGGCCTGGCCATTTTCACATAATTGAGGACAATCCAGGAAGACAATTCTAACTCTCTCAAATGGAATTGGCTGAAACTGTCCTTGGGAATTTATTGCAATACAAATTCTTCCTGTTCCCTTCTCCTTTCTTCCCTTTCCCAAGTGCGGGATCCCAGGAGTACTCTTTAATAAACATCATACATGCTACAGTTTCATCTCAGAGTCTGTTTCCTAGAAAATCCAACCTATAACAAGTCCTATGGTTTTCAAAATGTTACATTAGCATTACATGTCCAGGAATGTGAAGCCTGAGAGGTCTTTTCAATTTAAGGTAAACAAGTATATATCTCATCACATAAGATGAAGATCTTCCAATATTCACAGATCTAAGTAGCAACAATTAGAACCTGGCACTTAGCATAGAATAATACTATAGCAGACATTTATACAGTACTTATCCTTTGACAAGTTTCTGCATATTTTTTTATGTATTTATTCCTTACAACAGTCTTGTGAGGTAAGAATTATTATTATAATCATTTTATTAACAGATGAGAAAATGGATGACATACATACTGAAGAATTAGCCCAGGTCATAAAGACAGAAAGTGGCTGAGACAAAATTCAAACAGCCTATGTGGCCACAGAGTGCTTTCATCTATTAGGCTGAACTGCTTATCGTTCACAGAAGCAGTTTGTAACGTTTTGTTAAATAGGGACAAGTAGTTTCAAAGGATAGTTCTAAAGAGGTTATTAGATCATTCCATTTTAGGAACTAGTAATTCGAAAAACTTGATTGAAACAACTATTTTGGTGCTTGCAAATGTTGACTATTTTTTTTTAAGATTTTATTTATTTGACGGGGGGCGGGGTGGGGAGGGGAACATAAGCAGGGGGAGTGGGAAGGGAGAAGCAGGCTTCTTTCTGAGCAGGGAGCCTGATGCAGGGCTTGATCCCAGGATCCTGTGATCATAACCTGAGCTGAAGGTAGAAGCTTAACGACTAAGCCACCCAAGCACCCCCACTGACCTAATCTTAAGAAAAACAAAATCACTGATTATTGTGATTTTTCTCAGATAAGTCTATAAGTATGTAGACCACTATTTCCAGGCCTCCTATCCTTTTGTAATTATGAAATAAAATTATGAGAAACCAGAGGGATGACTCTTGATTTACTGTGTTTCCCAGTGCATCTAAACATATTTTTGTCAGACTACTCGAATTCAAATCCTTACACCCCCACTTACCAGCCTTAAGACCCAAGGCACATTATAACTCATTTGAGCCTCAGATGTCCTATGGGTAAAAGAGGATGCGCAATATTTCTCAGGCTAACTGTGGGGATTAACTGAGATGATGTATGTTAAGTGTTCATGTGTGTGGCATGTGGTAAGCACCCAACACAATTATTAATATTGATATTAGTACTACTGAAGCACCAAATTTTTTTGAGAGTGGGCTTTGTCAGAAGAAAAACAAGGAAAACCCTCATCAACACAAAACTCTCTAAATTATAAAGGGAATCATGGGACTATATCATCAGGGAATCACCTCATATAAACTTAACAGAGTAATGTCCCTGAGTTATCTACCTCTAACCTAACCCAGGATGATGATCTGGGAAATTCTAGGGAGGCATGAAATATACCAGGTTCTTAGCTCAACAGCCAATAATGATCTAACCTGGGGTAAGCCATTTAACCCTCTTGGACCTCAATTTTCTCATCTATATAATTAGGACTGTATCAAATAAATTCCAAGTTTTCTTTGAAATATACTAATACATAGGTTTCATGCTAAGTATTCTAAAACCAAAGCCCAAAGTATACTTCCCTCCCAGTTCTAAAATATTCTAGGGAGCCAAATTTATATTTAAGCAAAAATACCGTGTGTGTTTGTGTGTGTGTGTGTGTATCAATAAAGTAAAAAGGTGAATAAAGTGTAAATAAAACCATTTTGGGGCCACACAGGGACATCTAGGGAAGAAAGATAACTGGTAATGATAATTCTTTGAAGTTCTACCCCCCCTTTTACCTCTGTTTCATTTGCTATCAAAACAATCAGTTAACATCTGGCCAGGAAATTTTAAATGCCACCAGTTTTGAATCATTTTACCCTGGGGCATGGCTATCACTCAGTTTCACCATTACCCACATTATCTAAATTGCTTGAACATGTTTATGCACAGTTAATGGATTGTATTGTAAAGAGTAAGGTTGGTCTGGACATAAATCTGGTGACAGACCTCATTTGATGATGAATGTGTTAATAGCCTTTATGCATGAATTCCCTTTACAAGTCGAGCAGAATCACTGGCAGATATTCCTAGAAGATGGAGTGATTTCAAAGTCTGGGGCAGATAATTGAGAATGTATGAATGGAAAGTAAAAATGTCCATAGAAGCCAGGTGTAGAAGACTCCAATTTACCCTTTGGTTTTCCTTTGGCCTTCATAGGAGATCAATTAAAGTTTGTCTTTGACAGAGAGGTTCATGTCCCTACCTATTCTTTCTTCCTGGTTGCAAGTCCCTCTTTGTCCAGGAGCCTTCCTTAACTCCTTGCTCCCATACCCAATGTGTCATCCACTTCTGAAGTTATCATCTTGACAGTTCATTAGGCATTCTCTCTACTACCATGTTATGTCACTGTTCTATGCATCATTTCTCCAACTACTGTCTAATTTTCATAAGACAGGAACCAGAAGTTGTATTCTTTTATATCTTTCAAATTGCCTCTCACAGTAGTGTACATATAAGAGGCAGTCATGAGTTAGGAAATGAAAAAAATAAAGGCATTGATGAATTCATGAACTAAGTGGTAATGACAGTAGCCAACCCCCCAAAACCCCCCAAAACAAAGAAAACCCCACCAATCCCCCCCAAACAAACCAACCTTGCCTAATTTTGTTCAACTGATTCCATTATTTTACCCAAATAATGTAAAAAATCCAGCAAAAAGGAGACTGCTATTATTCAGATGTCCTGGACCATTTGAGGTCATTCTCTTTCCTGCCTCTGCAGAGCTACTGGATACTTAACATTTGCAATGTGCTTATCATTTATAATTTACTTTCTAATATAGGATCTTGTTTAATCTTGACATTAAGCTAGAAGCAGATGTAAAAATCCTAATTTTGCCTGTAAATTGTCTTAGAATCTTAGTATTATAGAATAGGACATTGGGCAGTAATGTGTTTTGGCAATATAAAACAACAGCAACAACAACCATAACAAAACAAACAGAAGGTGAGAGATTCTTCAGGATTGTGCTCAATAGTGCCTATCACATCTTATTTATAGAACTAGAGACACTGGTAGAACAGTTGAAAGGCAGCCGTTTTCAACATTTTCTTCCTTTCCTTCCTCCTTTCTCCTCCGTAGTCTTGAAAGACAGGTAAGGGGCTCATAGCAGGAAATGAACACTAATGGGTAAAGTTTGCTCTACAGGGGGCTGTAGAGCTGAGATGGACTGCAGGAAACGGGAGACCCTGTGTATGCACGCAAAGTCATCCTGACCTCTGCCTGCAGGCAGACACTAGGCTTGCATCTGACTCCAGTTAGAAGTCCTGCATGAGGATTTAACAGAGCTAACCTCCACATGCTATTGCTCTCAACCCTCCACCATGGATTGGTCACTGCTAAATTAAGTCATTAATTCCTGAAGACATCGATTCACATACAGAGTGTACCTTAAGATAGTAAAGTGGTAGATGATGATACAGCTCACTCTCATTTAAAGTTCAAAACATCTAGATGAATTAATCAGGCTCCTAGATGTTGCTTCAAAATCCATGAATATGGTCTAAAACTTAGGAAAGGTCAGTTTTGATAGAAATCAAAGGTTGTGGAAAAAAAAAAAAGGCTATACGGAGTTTAGAGTATAAAGGATCATAGTTAAAAGTCCTAGTGAATTAGGGGACATGGGAAAATACCAGTAAGGCCCTGAACAGCTGAACTGAGTCTGAAGTAATATGGCTTTTATCATACATTATTCAGACAGGAGCTCCTTCTTCACTCACTTCCACCACCATGTGTTTGCTGCTCAGAGATGTTGTTGAGCAACACAGAGTCAAAGGTAAATCACAGTGAAGTCCATTCCCAAACATTCTCCTTTTCAAAGATTCTCCCTCTCTTGTGATCACATGTCCTCTACAACTATATTGCTTCTGCCTATATAGCTTATAATTTATATGACTGTAAAACTAAGTGGATTCAATTTGATTCTCTTTTGAAATTTTCTTTTAAGGATTTTTTTTTTAAAGATTTTATTTATTTATTTGACAAAGAGAGAGAGATCACAAGTAGGCAGAGAGGCCGGCAGAGAGAGAGGAGGAAGCAAGCTTCCTGCCGAGCAGAGAGCCCGATGCGGGGCTCGATTCCAGGATCCCAGGATCCCAGGACCCTGAGGTCATGACCTGACCCAAAGGCAGAGGCTTTGGCACTGAGCCACCCAGGTGCCCCTCTTTTAAGGATTCTGTAATAACTTGAGATAAGTTTGTGATACCTTTTTTGTATGTATGCTTAAAGTTAGCTCCTTATGGCTTTACTATTGATAAGGCAATTAAAAAATAGATCTATCTGCTAGGACATTTGGGCTACTTAATGAGTTGCTGTAGGATTGTCACAATTAAGACTGCTTTGCTGCATGTGACAAGCTCTTATATTTCCAGAAACCTCGATCATGCAAAAGTCAGAATCCAAATGAATCATGGGCATAAACTCAGGCTATGTCTAAGCATAGGTACTAAATCCATCATTTAGAACAAATGGATAAAGTCTCTGTTCTCTGAATTCCTATTATTTCATCATGAGTATTTATTTTCTAACATTTACATGTTAAAAGCATAAAATATGAAGGAAACAGAGAATCTTATACTCGAACAGGTTGCCAGTACTGTGGGATCCATTTTCTCACCTATGACTATATTTTAGGCTCCTCTCCTCAGACCTGAAACTATTATTGTTTTCTGATTCTGTAGAATTTCTGAAAATCTAAGTTCCCTTTCTTATAGATCTGTAGCTCTTACAGATGCTATTAAAGTCCTATGTGTGCTCAATAGTTTTAACTAATTACATCAGTTTTCAAGCTAGTTTCAGCTCTGCAAAAAATGCAACTCATATATTTTTTCCTAAATCTTTCCCCTGTGTGTTTAAAAACAGGTTGAAATAAACGCTTACAGAGAGGTTCTCAGTTCATACATTGATCAAAGGATTAAATTTGATCCATGCAAAAAGCCTTATCTTCTACTTGGAAGTTCTGTTGAACTTCATAGGAATATCCTTCTCTGCCTTCTCTTCTTACTTCACATGACCGGCACAGTTTATTACATTGCTTTTCCTTTAACTCTATCATGCAATTTAGCAATTTTTAGCTTAAAAAAAATCATTCTTTACAAATTTGCTCTCTACCATTAGGTTGTGAACTCCTCGAGGGTAAGAGCCACATCTTACACTTCTTAGGTTTCCATATTCTATAGCCTAGAACTTTGCCCAAAGTGCTTACACTATGTATACCTTTATTGCTTTCTTGGTTAATAAGGATCCCAATTCCCCAATCAATAAGTCAGAGAAAGATAATATAACTTTTGCTTGATTGGCAGGGGCCAATGTATTGTTCATATTATATCTCTACAGCTCCTTGCTTAGGATCTTTAATACAGTGAACATATAATAACTAACTGGCAAGTGAAAGATCTGTGAAAAAAATTCCACCCTATATTCCCAATAAACACAGGGTTAGAGAATTCTTATGTGGGGTTCTTTGGGTCTTCTGTCTTACCCAGGATGCTATGTTTTTAATATTAATCTCTGTATTTCATTCAGTGACTTAATAGTAACTGTGAATTTAAATTGACCTTTGGAACAGAAATGGACATAATTTTCCTTCCCTGCATTATTGGAATCAGGCATATTTTCCTGTCTGTGTATTAAACAATAATGGGACCAGACATACAGTTAACAATACTGAGAATGAGCAAAATAACTAAATTATTTGCTCCAGGAAATACTTACTGCTAGAAGTAAGACTATGACCCAACTAAAATAGTTTTGTATGAAGGCTAACAGCTTATCAAATTTGTATCAAGACATTACTGTATCAACCATTCCAGAGCCAGAATTTATGTCATAAATTATAAACTATCTCAATCTTTTACTCTTTTTGCCAAATCCACCTAAAAATTACACATCCCACGTTAAAAATCATAACCTCTTCTGATCTCCCCCTTCTGAGACACAACTAAGAGCATCTAAAGGTGGTGCTCTCTCTTACTGCATTTGATGTTAATAAAATAAATGTAAGTGTTTTACAGGTTTAATGGTGATCCTTTGAAAGAGTCAACTGTAAACAAACCTTTAGGGCAAGTGGGAAATCAGTCAGGTGAATTACACATTATAAGCGTTCTCATTTCTGAAAACCAGCACAATGTTTTGCACAGTTAAGACATGTCCTACAACATATGTTATTTTAGGAGATTTGAAATAGTGTTTTACATTTACAAATGTAAAACACTTGTCACATAAAAAAACCTGTTGGGAACTTGCTTTTGTTTGAAATCAGCTTATCAGTAGAAACTTTTCTTCATCAGAGAGATACTCTTAACCCTTTCAAAAGTTTCATTTAAGCATTACCATCTGAAATTTATATAGAGATTAAGAAGTAAATTTTTATTCCAGAAGCACTTGGAAAGGGCAGAATAGTCACTCAAGATATACAATTATAAGAGAGGTTAACCATCTTCTGCTCACTGCTATAATTCACCAAATGTATCACACAATAAAATTCTGTGATAACTCACTTTTCCTGACAAAACCTGTAATGAGAACAGAAAATGGAATAAATTCATCTATTCACTTGACCCAACATATAAGTAGAAAGGGGGAAATGCCACAGAATTACACCTTCTAAAAGTCACCATTTAGCTGTAATCTCATGGTTTTCCTTAGATTACTTAGCAATATATCTTTTATAAATCTTACCTCCCACTTAAAAAAAGTTCAGAAATTCTAGTCAGCATTGCAGACAGTATTACAGAGTTTAACCTGGAAGAACACACCGAATCTGGTTCTTTCTATTGTCTGCAACACTACCTTGTTTCAGACATTGTATCAAAAGCAGTGAAAAGAGGAAGATAGGCAAACATTTGATATATATATTGAACTATATACCCGTCACTAGTTCAGTTGCATCATAATATTAGTAAGATTTCAGTATTTTAAGATCTAGTACATCTTCACTGTCTATATTGCGGGTGACATCAAGAGGAACACTGGAGAAGAGGTCACAAAAGTCCTCTAACGAGATTTTTGCTTTGACTTCTACGTCACCAAAATCAACTCATTTGAAATCACTAAGCTTCATTTACCCTTCTAAACAAAAAAGGGTTAGACTAAAAAGTGAATCTCAGTTGGTGGGGGAGAAGAATTACTGCCTTCTCCCCTCAAAGAAACATTTTTGATTGTCATAACCAGGGTGGGGAGCTATTAGCACTTAATGGGGAGAGGCTGGGAACGCTAAGCATCCTACAATGCAAGAAAGCATTATCCATCCCAAAATGTCAGTAGTTTCACAGTTGAGAACCTGGCCTAAAGTACTCAGAGACTCCTTCAAATTCTGTAATTCTTGTCTAACTGCTTTGTTCATGAGACCCTCTTCAGCTAGCTTTTACACCATCTACACATGTGTACAACACCACTGAATGGTTGTGAAATAGTGTTATTTTTTGTTCTAGTGTTTTTTTCCAAACTAGTCTGATCCTTAGCACATGAAGTTATAATTATACACACAAAATAATAAAATAGAAATGAATTCCTAGAGAAAAGGATATATATTTATAGAACAAGACATTTTAGATTAAAGAGCTCAGCCTTGCTGGTATATTTGTGTGACGACACCCCATACACATCACATCCAATGCCTAGAAAGGGCCTCCATAACTCAAAATACTAGAATTGTGCAATGAAGTGGCCATGCCCCAGATGGTTTTGCATCCACTGATCTAAATGGGTTCCTTACTTTGCAACTGGAGTACATAGGATGCTTTGTTAAGGAGTAAGTTGTAGGCTAAAGAAAGCTTTATAGAGGGGATTGCATAGTATCTGGGCAAGAGCCTATGGATAGGAAGGTAAGAGTAAAAGCTGATGGAATAATATTTAAGACTATAGTTGATTGGTTCTGGGCTAGGTAGAACTTCCTTTGGCATCTAGGTGATAAAATGTAACACAGTTATGGGGAGAGGACATTACTCTGCTCCTGTATGAACCTACATGCTGTTCTAGAACTTGAGAGCTATCAGGAGTATAGGCATTAGAGCTGAGGAGAGAGACACTGTGAATGAGGCACGTTAAAATGCTGCGAAGCTTGGGAGAGTCAGACATTTTTCTTTAATACTCGTTGATTGCTGCAAGCATATGGTTATTGTTCAGAGGTTTGAATAAGTTGATTTTGACATTTTTTGAATGTGTTCTCATTAGGTTTATGGTGAAGATTTCTGGAGGCCCTTCACCATTTCAGAAGTGCTCTTCTTTTCCATTATAATTTGAACAAAAACTATTAAGTGTGGTTTTTGTTTTTCTCTAGCCAGGGAGACAACGGGGATGATAGAGTGGGAATACCCCTCCTAGGAGGAGTAGTCCCTAGGCTGAGATACAGAAACATTTCTGCCAGTCCCTGAGTAATCTTCAGTAGGCCGTTGAGGTCTTTGTAATAAACCCGCTGGTTATGCTTTCTTTTTTCTTTTCTTTTTTTTTTAATTTCAGGGGGCAAGGCTTTAGCCAGGGCCTAAATGAGATGAACCAAAGAGAAAAATGGCATCACTCTGTCTAGCCATATTCAATATACTCCCAGGATGGCAAGGGTCCCTGAGGGCTACATTTCATGTAAGGAAATTATTTTTCTTCCTTATTACCCATCTCTGAGAATTAGTTTTCATCTTTATGAAGGGTATATGTGTGTGTCTGGGTCACAAGTCTATTCATATTGTACCCAAATGTACAAAGATGTAATAACATATCTCGTCTCTAACTGTTCTGATCTTTCTTATAAGACTTACCCCATATGCATAGTGAGATAATAAAAACAACTATATTTGGGGCCATCTGCTTTCAAGTCTGTTAGGAATTAATAATTTCAATGATCCATTTTGATTTACATTGGATGATTTACTCAATATTCCATAATCATCTCCTCTGCTGCCAGACACTCTCAAATGGCATGTGAGTATGGAAAAATTATTTGAGTAACCCAGTGACGAGGCAAGGAGATTTATTATTCCTTTCCTGGGTGGCATCCTTTAAGATGTATGTGACCCAGTTCTATCTCTGGATTCTCCCATCAAGAGATTATGATTTGGATAACTGCATCTATCTGTTTTCTGGTACTCTGACAGGGCCTGCCAGCTGCTTCAACTTCTTGTCTCTCATGCCTCTATGTCTCTGACATATGTTTAATTAGGTGCTTATTTCAGACTCTCCAAACCACGTCTCTGGTGACACCACCAGGTACTCTGACACATATGACCGATAGGCATACTAGCTCTCAATGGAACATTCACTGGACAGGAGAACAAACGCAGAATGTGGTCTGACAATGCTTTTCCACCCCTATTAATAATTTGACATTTTTCTTATATTGGTTTTGGGATCATTCATTTTGTTCAAAGATCCTGCAGAAAAGAGTTCTTTATAGTTTCTAAAAGTTTGTCAATAATCTGTCTTCTGTTTTTGTCAATTTATCTTCTTCACTAGGTGCTAAACAAGGCCTAAAAGAGATTAGAAAATTCTCAGTAATAGCTGGCTTTTGTTTCTGTGATCTCAAAGCATACTATTATTTTGAATTCTAGAAGTTCTAGCTTCCTCTGTATTCCTGCTACCACATCTTAATCCCACCTTCCACTCTAGAAGTTAGATTTTTAAACTTTATGGGAGATGGGGGAGAAGGTCAGGTATATTGAAAAACAAAAAGAAAAGAACACATTACTGTTTTTCTTTTTGAAAAAATACTGCCATATCATACACCTGTAATGTGATTCAGAGAGGCAGAGATGCTCTAATTTATGAAGCCAGACGTATTTACCATAGCACTTAATACAACTGCATTAATCGAGGAGTAGGAATCAATAATTTGAGGCCACATTTTCTGAACTATAACTTGAGAGTTTGTCATGTAAATTACATATTTTTTGAGTTTGAAACCTAATTCTAATTCTCATAGGATCGCTGTACATTTTTTGCTAATGTCCTTATTCTATGTTACATATCACACATTATGTTCTACAACCTAAATTCAACCTGTCTGAACCCCCATCGGTGCTGGTCAACACCAGTGACTCCTGAAAAGGTCCTGGCTTTTCACTGCAACTTAACTCTATTGCAGGCATACATCTTCCTAGTAAGACTATGAATCTTCTGAGAACAAAGGACAAATGTCTCAATTCTTTATATTTTCACTAACAGCTATGATTAGGTTGGGCATAACACTGGAGAGCATAAAATACATACTAATGCATACATAAGGTACATAATAAATACATCTATTAATACTTAGAATCTTTAAATTTTAAATCCCCACAAAGATAGCAATTTTGGATTTGCATGTTTCCTGTTTTATTCTGTTACTTTTGTTTTGGGCGAGAGAAATATCAAACAGATCAAGTATTTTCATGCAATGAATTGAACAAAAGCCTCAGTCCAGGTAATCGTGGAATAATACTTATAGATCATGATCATATTTATAGAATTTACTATGTTGATATGCCAATGAATCAAACTCCATTATAGATGAGAATTTTCACAGAAGTATGCTTTAGCAGAATTTCCTCGGGGTGCCTGGGTAGCTCAGTGGGTTGAGTGTTTGCCTTCACCTTGGGTCAGGTCTCAGGGTCCTGGGATGGAGCCCCACATCAAGCTCCCTGCTCTGTGGGGAGCCTGCTTCCCCCTCATTCTCTGCTTGCCACTCCCCCTGCTTGTACACACTCTCTTTCTGTCAAGTAAATAAATAAAATCTTTTTTAAAACATTGAAAAAAAGAATTTCCTCCTGTTGACTTTTGGTATTCAAGGGTGTGTATGTGTGTTTAAATATTTTGGACTTATCATCATTCAAAAGGCCACTTCGAAGAATACATGTTTCAACTCAGTAATGGCCAGAAAGATTTCCATCCATGCTACTCCTTCATAATCCTCAAGGGTACTTGATTTAAAATGCAAAATCTTAGGTCCTATCCCAGATATACTGAATCAGACTGGGGAGTAGGAAATTGTCTGCTTTTAAAAAACAAACAAAAATGCTTTCTCGGTTAGAGGAAGTTTGTGGATCACTAATTTAAACCTACATTGTGGGTCCTTGGGGTATCAATTCAGGCTGCTGTGGATTCAGTGAAATATAAGAGTGTATGACACATCAGCCCAAGGTTGGCCATAGTACAGCATAGGAGGAATTAAACTCTTCCTTCAGTGAAGCTTGACAAAATCAAGGGAGTCTTAATTGAAACTGTCATAGTTTACCATTATTTTCCCATTAAATATGCCAATAATTAACTATTCTTGATTTTCCTCCTCTTGATATTTTTAAAAATGAGAAGAAAATTTTCCCTCTATACTTCTATGCTTTTCCTAGTTTCTGTAGTTCAGCTAGATTAAAAATTCTCCAGATGGACTAATAATTTAGCTGGATCTCTTATAAAATAGTAGACCAAATACTTTCCAAGTTAGAAGTGAAAGCCAAACATGCTCCCTTAGAAATTCCAGGAAAGTGACTTCCCAATTATTCTTCTATATTAACTCCTACGATATTCATGGAACTTTCCCCCATTTCTCCAGCCTTGTTTCCACTACTGCTTACCACTACTGCTTACTGGGTTATTCTTCCAGTGCATAAACTTGGATTAGGTCTGCAAAATATCTCACTGCTGATCTCAGGTCATGGTATCTGATTACTTTCAAATAACCACAAATGGGTGTATATTTCAAGAATAACTCTAAATTAGAGAAAAGCAAAAATAAATGATATTTGTGAATTGGGAGACTGAAAAAACTAAGTATTAGTTTCATAGAAAATGAACAAGTAAAATAATGAAATATCATAAGACACTGATTTGGGGAACTGGCAACTCTATCCATAAATTGAATAAAAAGACTATTTAAAGAAATGGAGAAAAACTACAGGAAGGTAATACTGTTTAACAGAATCAATCAACCCTTTCAATAATTTCCTGAACCAGAACACACTAAATAACACTTTATCAATCACTCATGCCTGCCGGCTGCTTATCATGCCTGTCTTTTACTTGAAAAGCCTAAACCATCACAGAAGTGGAACCTGGTATCAGCTCTTGAGATACCCACATCACTAATGAGATTTTCAATTGGCTTTTCAATTTCATCTTTTTCCACGTTATGCCCCTGAATAATTGAAAAAAAAGTTTTATAAATTACAAATCCCCATGAAACCTCTGTGTACAATAGTCATTTAATTATTCAGTCCCTTCTACTGTTATCATTAATAGAGCAATTGGCATTTCCACTGCACACTCTGTGCTTCCTACACTGAATGGAAGCTATAGTTCTTTCACAGAAATTAGCAGAAGTCTGGGCCTTGACTCAGACTGGGAGCAGCACAGGAAGGAAACTAAGACCCCTTTCTTTAGTTAGACACTTCAAAGAGACTCACTCATACTGAAATTACTGATCTTTTTGTAAGAAATTCTATACTATTAGAACCCTATCACTTAATCTGCCATTTCCTCTATGCATTGTAAAGAACTATGATCCTTATTTCACTAAACCTAAGTCTATACTACTTTCCTCATTCCTGTCCAGCTAGAAATTCCAGGAATTTCGGCTTACAGGTTCGACACTGTCTAGTCCCCCATTAAGCCATACCAAGACAGGTTATTTTTAGGAGCCTCCACACAAATTGGCAGGTGAAGGTTGTCTTATACCCAGCTTACCATATGACCTATGTGCCCATGATCTGTGAAAATTTTTGCCTAGTATAAAGCCTAAAACACCTTCATTTACTAGATGGACTGCCAACAATTCTGGTATTGAGTATCCCGATGAACTTCAATCTGACTATGGCCCAGACTTTGTGACTCATTCTTCTCAGCTCTCATTCCTAAGATTGACTCAGTATTTCATATCCAGAGCGGTTTATAGGCCAGTTACTAACTGAACCTGAACCACAAGCATTGTTATCTAATTTTCCTGATGACCCCCATTTTAGACCTCAGCATAATAATCCTAATCTTAATCCAGCATAAGTTTTGAGGATTGATTGTGATAGCTTCCACCCCTATGTCTCCCTAGATCATGGACTTCTGGATCTCCATCTACTGCTCTTCTCAGTCTACTGCCATTGAAGCCCCTGTGCAACTTAGACCCAAGTATCTATCCTATTGTGGTTACCAGCATAAAGATTGAATTTAATTCTTTAACAGAAGCTTTCCCTGTGACTTTCACATGGTGTATGATGGTATTTCTAAAAAATGGGCAGATGAAAATGTTTATGTCTATTACCATGAAATTTAGCATAAGAGATCTTCCTTAAATTTGTAACACATTCTAGATATCACTCACTCACTCACTCATTTAAGAACATATTCCTAGATCCTTTTGCAGGATAATAAGCAACAAAATAATCTAGTACAATATTTTTCAGTATCTTATTTTTTAAAAAGAAATAAGACATTAAAATGCTAAGAGATTATGGTTTCAGAAAGTTGGCATGAGAAGCTCATGGGTTATATCTTTCCATCTCCACCCTCTTAAAACATTTAAGTTACCAATGTATACCCTATGGTAATACACATGTCTTATCAGTCCTTGCCCCCCAAATATTTAATATTTAAAATGAACAAATGTGCATCTAGATTAAGACACCCATAATATTGGCTATTATTTGCAAAACAAAAATACACTCATTCATAGACAAGTTATCTGTGGGCAGAGTCAATACTGGGCAAAGTTCTGAAGAAAAGATTACATTCCTACCCCTTCCATTCCCTAAATTCTCCATTAAACTACCTCCCCCTTGCCTTTGTATGTCTATTTTATCCCCAAATCAAGCAAGTACTACCCTATTACTCATATTGAGAATGACATGCTTCTTCTCCATGTTCTAAGGTTACATTTCCTTGAGAATTGGCCTTGGTGCTATTCCAGAAGACAGTTATTGTAGGATTTATTTTGTGCTGGTAAAAGAAGGATGATGAAGACATGGTCTTCTGGGGTCATTCCTTTTTCAGATAATATATGAATGTAATTTTGTAATTTAGAAAATGTCTGCAACCCTTTATTCTAAATATTCACTCAGTATTATTTAGTTCAGATGAATAATAAATTGATACATATACGTAAAGGGTTCATTATCTTTTGGATTTAAACATCTTAAGACAATTCAAAAAGTTCTTACTGTAGAATTTTATTTCTTATATTCATCTTATGTACTTCATTTGACTTGTTTTGCTTGATTGTACCTATTTCTAGGTCAGCAAGGGCACTTACTCATTTAATCTCCTGCCTTGGGTTTAATACCTTCACATTTTAAGTTTGAAAAAATCTCTATTTTTTCAAAATGAAGCCATCATTTATTCAACTTGAAATATGATTTAATGCTTCTCACAAGACTGTTCTTTACCTTAATTGGGAGGGGAGCTTCTTTATGACCTCCTCCTGATTTACTTTCACTTTAAATTTTTACTTTTTTTTTTTAGCATTGCCAATTCTGCTAACCTGACAACATTAATTAAATGTGGCTGGTGACAAGAGACTTTACAAGGATTCTCAAATTTTATATTTCCTATGGCAGTGATTTTTAAGTGCAAATGCATTAAAATCACCTGAACAAAACAAAGTTTGGGGGGCCCTAATCCTAGATATAGGTTTCAGAAAACCTGGGGTTGATTAAAAAAAAAAAAGAGATATGTATTTCTAACAATTGCCTAACAGATGCAACTGGTCAAAGGGCCATGCTCTGAGAACCACAGTCCTGTAAATTCAGTCTCATTGTACTCTATAAGCACTTAGTCCAACAGGCAATCAATATCCTAAATAGAGCAGGTGATTAAAAAAAAAAGTACTATTCTTGCCTACATGGTTCTTAGCAATGGCTGCATGCTAAAATTATCTGAGTGGGAGGGGTGATTCTTACTGGAACTCCAGGTCAATTAAAGCAGAATTTCTGGGGTTGGATCTCAGGCATAGTAGTTTCCATAGGTGATTCCAATGTACAGCCAACCTTGAGAAACACAATTTTACTTTAAGGAGTATCTTTCTCAAGGTAAGTCAAAATCAGTGTTTGACAGTTGTGGAGACAAAATTTGTCCTAGCAATTTACACTCTATGATTTACCAATCTATAAAAAGGACACAAGCAGATTTTCCCATAATTCTTTTTAAGTCATTAAGTTTATTTATCTACTTCCCTGTCTAATCACACATATTAAAAAAGAGATTTAGATAAACGGTCATTAACTTCTGTATGCCTATGTTTTCTTCTCTCGTAGGAGCTATTATACATATCCCTTTATCTCCCTGTCCATATTCAGTAACTCAATGATAGTGAAATTATGCTGACCATTTGGGAAGGAAAACGGGGCTAGGTTCTACTTTGAAAACTGAATTTTAAAGAAATGGAGAAAACCGCGGCTGGATTAAAGATATTCCATAATTTTCTCAAGGATTTATGACTAGCAAGTTGAAAACAATATTTTTAATTTCACACATTCTCTCATTGAAAAACTAGTAAATGAGTGCTTGTTATCACTAGGCAGCAGTATCGGTACTGAACATGCTTTTAACTTCTACTCTGTAAGAAGTCAAGAAATACTTGAGTAATGCTCAACTATATGAGGGTGCAATATACAGAGATCTCCTGAGAAGGTAACTCCATCTTTGTTAACATCCAAACAAAAGGATTTGTGCAGTGAGGCTCACCAATGACTTAGAGATAACCATGTACCAGGATGCTACAAATTTATTACTGGTAGCACTCCATTGGAAATTAGAATACCATAGAATCACCATAGAATCAAGAATCTCCATGCCATCTTTTTTCTGAGGCTTCCTTCTAACTTAGTATACCTATCATAAAACATCTTTGACAGAAAATGGTCTAGTCCTAGCTTGAGCACAGAATGAACGGGCTCTCACTTCTTTGCCAAACAGATTATGTCATACTGCTAGAAGCTCTAATTGGTGAATTCTGCCCCAAATGCATTTATATGCTCATCTTCCCTTTGGCTTAAGTCATAACATCGTTTGTTGGACAAATATATTCTTTTTTCCACATGATAGTCTTTCAATTCTGGTTTCTTAGATGATAGGGGCCATCTGTCTCAGTACTTTGCTGAGCATTAGAAAATATAGTTTTCTCTTCTGATAACTTTGTTATCTGGTTCAAATTTATATACAAAGCAAATATTGACAAGTGGAACTCTTTGTAGTAACAGACCCAAGTAAGGTCTACCTAGTTAATAGTCTGAGGAACGTATGTTCTATCTTTTAAAGTCCTTTCCTAGGATTGTATTTTGTTACTTAATTTTTCCACAACATTCTAAAGAGTATCACTTTAGAAACAAGGACTCATCTTTAAAGTATCACTAATGAAGAAGGCATACTTGAGGGAACTCTGACCAGGAAGCCAATCAACAAGACCACCTTACTCATTGTATTCCATGTGAATAGTTCACTATCAAGTTGGGTAATATGACAGCTCTGCTGCGAGGATCAAAAAAGAAACTCATTGACAACAACACTCAAGACAGAAGTTTTACCTTAAATCCTGGGAACTTTACTCTCAACTGTTTTGCCAATATCCTACTTAATAGTTTTATAGTACACGAACAACTCTTTAATGACTTAATTTTCTCCCAAAAGAGTATTTCATTTTAGGGATTAACTTTCTCATCAATAGAAACAGGTCTGTTATTATCTTTGTTATAATGTGGGCTGCTATTAAGCGATTAATTAACAAGTTACTATATGCTCTGTGATGACCTACATCACACAATGGGCCACTCTTCCAAAAACAACCTCACGATGGGAGATAATTATTTAGTTTATGTTTGTATAGCACTTATAAGAGTAAGTCTTCTATAACTGTACCAGTCAATATTTACCTAAACCCTCTTAATGCTGTTGCTCTAATAAGCAATAACACTTTTTTTATAATTATTCCTTAATATTCCTCTATTTGTCTGATCTTTCATCTAAGAAATTATATTTAAGAAAATATTTAAGTTCTTCCCAGAAGTCATAAAAATACGTATGATGTGAAGATGTGTGTGTGTATATATGTATGTGTGTGTGTGTGTGTGTATAGTATATAGAGAGAGTAGAGAGCAGTAGAGAGAGAGAGTGTGTGTGTGTGTGTCTGTGGCGGTGGGGGACTTGCCTTGGCCAGCAGGAAGAAGAGCTTGCAAATGGAAGCATTTCAGAGAAACCATTAAGTCCATCCCCTCACAGGCAAAAAATGTATAGGTCGGCCCAAGAGCTGCTAAGTACTTAGTTTTTCTAAGTAAGGAGTTACTTCAAATGATCTGTGAATCCAGGAACCATAGTAGGGAATGCATACAGGAGTCCTGAAAACACCTCATGTGTCAAAAATATGGACATCATCCAATGGCCTTATCCCAGGCTTTCTCAATCCAGGGGACTAGCTCCCTGCTAGGTTGCCAAATGAAGGAAGGGAATGAGCATCCAATTCCCATTTGTCTCTCATCAAAGTACTGTAAAAAGTGATCCCTCACTATCTAATTTTGATATTAAGTTAAATTTTTTAAAAACCTAGGATTTTGGGCCCTTGGGTGGCGCAGTTGGTTGAGCGACTGCCTTCAGCTCAGGTCATGATCCCGGAGTCCCGGGATCGAGTCCCACATCGGGCTCCCAGCTCCATGGGGAGTCCGCTTCTCACTCTGACCTGCTCTCTCTCACTCTCTCTCTTTCCTAATAAATAAATAAATAAATAAAATCTTTAAAAAAAAAAAACAAACCCTAGGATTTTATAGATGTTTATCTCTCAGTATAACATTTTAAGTTATTTTAGGTACAAATAAACTGGTTCTCAAAATAGCTAAGACAGTAAAGGGAATTGCTTGTTTCAAATAGTTTAAAAGTCCAGAGACAGGACTGGATTCAGATGTGTTGTATTAGTTGTGCAACTATCATAAAGACCCCAATTTCTCTCTTTCTTCCTCTTGGTCCATTGTATTTGGCTCCAACTTCAAGGTCTGTATTGTGGACCTATACAAATTCAGACACTCTTTCCACCTTTATGATCATGAAATCACTGCCAAAGATAGGGAGATCCTCTTTACAATAGCAGCTGAATAGCAGTCTCATCCTAGAACTCACTGGCTAGATTTGCATTCTATTCCCAATCCTGAATCCATCACAGTAGTCGAGGTGAGCCTAAACTTTTTCTGTGCACATCTATTGACCCTGTGTGTCATTAGTTATTTTTATTTTTTTTAACGCCCCAGGCTAAGCAAAATACAAAACACTTCTGTTTATTTAGTATTTAGGTTCAAACATCTTAAGTATGTTTTAACAGCATAGTAGCTGTTCAGAAATATAATGTTCCTAAGTTAAAATTATTTTTATTTTTAAATAACCACAATTGCTAATGGGATGCATGGGGCCCTGCACAATTTCTCAAACCTTGGGATCAGATGGGACATCTTCATCCTTGTTTCCTATTCCACTTCAATTTTTCACTCAGCACTGATCATTTCTTTTTTATCACAACCATGACTGAAGAATCAATTCTATAAACATAATGCCATGGAAAGTAAGGCTTTATAGTCCAGTGGTGTTTATACTGTCCAAGAGAAGACGACGTGGATCACTTTATTTCTCATGAAATTTTAGAATATCCCATGGCCCACAGTTTGAGAACTATGATGACAGAACCAGAATATACCACTTATATTTAGCTGGTCATAACTCAGTCCCTGACCACAGGGTGACGTTGACGCCATATGACTGAGATTGGGGACAGGTGCTTCATGAAGGTGAATAATTCAAGGTGCTGTTTGTTAAAACCAGAGTGTTGATGGGCAGTAAGATGCCCATTATTTGCAGTTTGTTTTCCTTATGCCTGAAATGTAACCATTATTTGCTTCTTGTGTTTTATCTATTGAATGAAACATTTGGCTCCCCAAAGGAAGAAACTTTGCTGTAGTTGAAACAGTTACATTTAAAGTCTGTACTTTTCCAACATTAAAGTCCTTATAATTCATATTATTAGATTCCCCTCTGTGAGTAGAGCAATGCTGATCTGATAATAGGTGGTATTCAAGTACTGATTTACTGGCTGAGCCTGAATGTGGCAAATTCTCATGAGTGGTAAGTAAACCAAGGAACATTTTCATTTTAAGTAATGTTCCCTACATTTATTTCACAATCTTACTTTGCAGTGATTTTATAGTTCTTGAATTTTTTTTGTTCTTCTCCTAGCTGCTCCTTGATGTTTTAATTAAAAAAAATAAAGCATATTAGGGAGAGAGAACATTTTTCTTAGGCTGAACAGAAAGAATATTCAAGATGATGAAAGCAGATATTGGAAATTTTTTAAAGCAATTCTTCCCCAAAAATAAAATTAAAAGGAAAGAACCTTGTATTCCTAAGAAGTAATTTCTATGCAGAAAGGGGGGGGCACATTTCTAAGCTAATAAAAGAAAATTAACTTCTCTGTCCTTGGCAATGGTTTTGAAGGAAGAGGAGGCTAGATGGCATAATACAGAGAATACAGACTTGGGAATCAGAAAATGCAATGGTGAATGATCTGTGGTCCCTGGGAGAACACAATGTCACTTTCTTGCTGATAATTGCTGAGTTTAACTTACAGAGTGCAACTTTAGATACAGAATGGGAAATGAAAGCTGATTCTCCATCACAGCATCATTCCACTGAGAGATGGACGGGAGCAAATTATGAATCAACATAACCCTGCTCTCGCCTCTGAATTATTGAGTATAAAACTAAAACCTTGGAGAGGCTTAAACAATCTATCAGCTGCTAAGCTTTCGTTAGAAAATTAGCTCGTGATATGTAATGGTCTTTCTTATACATTTTAATTCCTTTAACAGTTTAAATAGAATTTGAGTAATAGCTTCTTAATGTTCACCACAGAAGGTAACTAAATCTTTAATGGACTCCTGCTGCAGCCTTCTTAATATTGTAATTTAATTGAGGTCTATGTAAAAGAGATTTTTTTTCATATTTATACTTGCAGATTTGTTGAGATCCATGTTTTCATCAAACTGTTTTGCATAAACACAACTACTATTTCTATGTGACTGAAATGGGGATCTTTACAATAGAGCCTCATTCTCTTCTGCATTGTTGAATCCTTAAGATTTTGAAGATACTAGATTTTAACAGAGTAAGTAATGGTTGGCTAAAAGCTTAATTTTTATTCACACGTGTACAGAACCAGGAACCTAGCTTGTTTTTCTTTGGTCTTGCCACTGTGAATCCACTGTTTGACTTCCTGATATACAGCACACTTCTCTCTGTAATAAAATTCCAGTTACAGAATCTTCATACAAAGACAATTAAAAAAATTTTTTTTCTCCTTTGGTGGAGAATTAAAATTTCCTTAGGGACTAAAATGCAAAGCTGTAGTTGCAATGATTTTGCTTACCATCCACAGTTGGGAGGAAGGGAGTGAAATCCACGTAAGGGACTCTTTGGATAGACTGGCAGAGAAGGGTCATTCAGGGTTGCCTTGAGAATCATACAGCCTAGTACCCCGGAATCTATTCCTCCTAAATTGGAACTGATCGTGTATATGAAGCCTGTGGTTTCATAGTGTACTCCCATAGTTGGGATTGAAGCAGGTAGGAAAAATTCAGGAACAGCATAGTCAACATGGCACTGTGACTGGCACCATGAATAGCCATGGCCTTCAGTAGATTACTCCTGCATATTGCTGCCTCCTCTCTCGGCTCCCTCTACATCACTGGGTGCCACCTCTGCTCTGCAGCCCCTTCCACCCTGTTCCACCCAGTCTTCTCTTTCTTCCTCTGTTTTGTATTCTCTCTGTAGCTTTAGCATGGTATTCTTGTTCTTTTAGGCAAATGACAATGGATACAGTTTCACTTTGATTCAAATTTTCGCTTTCCCCCTTGGGCATACTACTTTATTCTTTCCAAGAGTCCCAGTTGGAAGCCTATAGACTTCTCTGATTTAAAAAAAAAAGGGGGGGCAGGGGGTGGATTGGGTGAGGAAGGTCCCTGGCTGGTTCAGTCAGTAGAGCAGAGCGCACCACTCTCAACCTCAGGGTTAGGAGTTCAAGTTGAATGATGGCCAGGGAATCTACTTGAAATAGAAAGAGAAATAATGAGAGAGAGAGAGAGAGAGAGAGAGAGAGAGAAGGCAAGCAAGCAACCTACCTCATAGCATTGTTGTGAGGCTTGAATGACAGAGTACATAGAGCATAGCACTTCACATACTATAATGTACTAGGAAGGGTCTCCTGTTATTACTGATGTTTTTATTTCCGCACAAATAAACTTTTCAAGATGTAGAAAATGCAGGCAAAACCTTTAGTTGATGCTATTTCTGGATTCTTTATTCAGTATGTTGATTTCATGCAGCTACACTATTGTTTAAAAACCTACTTTAGATTTGTAAAAAGTACATTTAGAAACCAAGATGATTTTTGCTTTCTAAATAGCTTCAGGAAAAATAGAAAAAAAGATGAAATAGACCCTCTCACTATTATTACCCCTCTTTGTTTCCTTTATCCAGTTCCACACAAACATTCTTTTTTTCTAATCTTGCCTCAGGAGTAGAGGGTGATCTAATCAACCTAAAGAGTTCTAGGGACACAATGCATTGCCTGACTCTGCTATTTGCATTTCAGAAGAGCACAAAAGGGGAAAGAATGCTTTATACCAAGGATTTAACCTTATACCAAGGATTTAACCCTAGGTGATACCATTCTTAGTGTGGAGTTTAGAAAAGAGAAAACTTAACAATGGGTTGTCTTAAGCTAGGATCCCTCCCTAAGGCATCAACCTAATGACTAAATGTCAATTCACACACACACACACACACACACACACACACACACACTCCATTCAATTAGTCCCTAAATTATATTAGAGTCAAAAAGTTTAGTGCTGGAAAGGTCTTCACAGACCATTTACTAGTTCAATATTATGACTTTTCAGTATAAAAATTAGGTCTCAGAGAAGTGAGGTGAGGAATACATCTCTCATTAGGATAGCCAAGATTATGTAACTCGGGTCTTCTGGCTCACAGTTCAGTTTATTTTCATCACATATTCAAATACTCATATTTTGAAATCAAACATTGTGTATTTTTTTTTTTCAGGAAAATACACAGGCTTGTTCACAAAGATAGTTCATATGAGTTATTACTTCCAAGGGAGTAGAGAGAAAGGGAGTATCTGGATGATGCAGAAAAGGAATGAGGTATTAAATTAATGTTATTTTCAATTTCATGCCTCTTTGCTCTCCTTGGTACCTACCACTTGTGAGAAAAGTAATCACAAGGTGTGGAAGAAGTAAAAACATTGAATAACATTATTACTTAATATTGTAAAGTTAACAAATAATACTAGAAAATAGATTAATTTTGATAATGTCATTTTTCATGTTCTTTTATTTAGAATTCCATATTTATTTTAGTACTTATTTTTCTAATAAGCAACATAATGGTCTGAAAAAAATTGTTAAGTGAGAGCATTTGTATTCCTTTTTTATGTGTACATTCAGTTTTTTTTGTTCTTATACAAATTAATACTATGTGAAAATTAATTGCTATCACATGCATGAAAATATTTGGTCAATTTTTACAAAATTCAGAGATCTAGATTTTTTAATTCCTACCAGTCCTGGCAGGTACAGTGGAAAATCTAAGCCTTTTGAGATATATCCCTCAAAATTTTAAAGTCTACTTTCACTAGATGGACTACTTTCTGTACTGAAAAATGGTATGGATCATTGGCCCTGGAGGAAATTTCACCTAGTTTTCAAAACCATTTTCTTTTACAAATTGTCTTAAGAGCTCCGTATTTCCAGGGGCACCCGAGGAGTAAAGGATAATTCATTCATTCTTTCTTTCACATTCCACGACCCATGGGAGGTATCATTTTTAGAGTTTCACTTTCTATGAACGAGAAAAGCATTCTTGAAGAAAAACAAGAAAACTACCAAATTATTGAAAGGATCAAGGAAGCTTAGATATAGGTAGAAAATATGATTAGGATAATAATCATTAGGATGTATAAACAAAGTTAATGTGATATTTCTCTAGAAATTTTCAGTATTATGCTCATTAAGTCAAGAGTTCAATGTTCCATTAGATCAAGGTTGAAGACTGTATCTCATTTGTGTCTGATTACTTAGGTAGTGGGTAAGGAAGGTATATTGGCTGAATGAACGAAAGCAAGGTTGAATGAACAAAATTGACTCTAGTTATGAACACTACCTGGTATATGCATAGGCAATGAGTAGAGAGAACTGAATATCCAGAGAGACATATTTGGAGACAGCAAAGAGTTGGGAGGGAGATGAATAAACTTGAATTATTCATAATTTTGCTCAGATCTATTCCTGTCTGTGTCCATCAGCCTGTGTGGAACAAAAGGGGGTTTATTCCTAATTCAGATTATGGCACAACCAATCTTGAAACGAACAGAGAACAGTTGATCTACTATATTTAGTCATGCTTTATAGTAAAGCATGTTGATTTGACTTACCATGCAGCAAGGCAAATTTAAAACAACCAGTCAGCCAAGACCCTCCATATACTATTGTCCAAGTTCACTGTTTCTATTCTGCTTTCCTCTACATACTCAGTTTATGCTCTGAATCATATCATCTGAATGCTTTATAATGGAAGCATGTATCTTAAATTTCTAATTATATTTTGAGCATAGGAATGGATCATTCCAGAGCTCATTGTTCGTTTAATTTTTTTTTCCTACATGATTGTAAAGATCTTATTTTTTCCTTGCTATAGAAAATAAGCATTTCATGCTTTTTTCCAAATTAGCCTCTGGTTGCCATTTACACCTCCCCATTTCAGATGAATGAGATCATGTTGGGCCCTTGCCTTCCATTTGATTAGTTTTTAACTATTTATTTTCTGCCATTCAAGTTTATTGCTGAGCAGTAAAAGACAAGCTTAATGGGCCAGTATTCAAGGATGGGAAATTATCCAGCTACTGGGGCACCGAAGATATCAAATTAGAGGCAATGCTGATCCATTCTCTCCACACTTGACATCTGTCTGCAAATGCTTGTCAGCCAGAATGTAGGCTCCATCTCAGACTGTGGTGTGCTATTTATTATAAGGGTGAGAATTTTCTATTCTTCCGTTTCTATTTAAAAATGTTATCCTTGTAGCAGTGTTTGTTAAATTTGGTGATGACCAATTACTTATAACTGGGACTCTGGCTATACACTTGAAGTATGAATGAATCATCAGACCAGTTAATTCACACTGATGCTTTACACTGCATGTACTAATATTGGCTGGTGGAATTGCTTAGGTAATTCAGTCAAAGGGGATGAGGTTTTTCCTAACACCATGAAAAAAGGCTAAAAGTTGGTATCAAGATCACAAAGTCTAGTCATCAGCACTTTTAGCTAGCTTGACTTGGGTCAACGAGTGAAACACTAAGCTTTGATTTTTGCTTCTGTTAAACGAGGTGCTTGGGTGAGAGGAGGATGACAGTCTATTGCGGAGCACACAGCTCTATGTGGATAATTAATTCTGGTCCCTGGACACCTCTTGTCTATGGGTATGCTGCTTACAATTCTAGTAAATTATGGAGAATTAAGAACATTTTTAGATTTTTAATATACCTTCCCCCAAACTTAATTTTTTTTATAATGGGTAGGAGTGTTGATATCCAAGGGGGTCATTGTAGGACCATGTGTTCTGCAGATAGGGACTTTATGGACAGCACTTGCCCACAGCCTTCCTTTTCCAAATAGGCATCTTACTCCAATAAAAGTACTACGTTTATTGAAATTCCTTTTGTGCCAGAAACAATTCTAGGTGCTAATGCCACAGTGATATATAATCCGAAGTCCTTCATAAGCTCGCATTAATTGCATATGTGGGTGTGGGTTATATCTATATGAGTAGTGATTTTCTCCATACAGGAAAGAAGTAGTTGGGGAGAAAACAAAAAACAAAGCCTTAAGAGGTTATATCTATATTACTATGTGAGGAAACTTTCTTCCAGGAGAATTTTTCACTCTGGAATTGTATATATAGGGGAGTTGTAAGCTTGTTTTGCCTAGAGCATTTTCAAACCAAATAAAGATAGCATCCAGGAGGATTTGGATAAACTATTTGGAAGCAGTAATAATAGCAGGGAATCCGATGGTGAAATAATTTCTTCCTAGATAAAATCCCTCTATGATATTTAAAAAATTCACATGACATACAAATATGAAATTATCATCTATGAAGCTATAACAAATGACAGATTTATATTAACAGAATCATTTAAGAATTAAAAAAAAATTCTCACCACACAACACACACCACTACTTAGGTCTACAAAGTACAAAATAAGAGCACTTTTGAATTGCAACTGAAGAAAGAATGAAGCAATTTGTGTGTGTGTTTCTAAAAATGCCTTTCAGAGGACCTGGTGTGTTAGCATATGTAAAATCCTGAGTGCTGGGATGCCTGGATGGCTCAGTCAGGTCAACATCTACTTTCAGCTCAGGTCATGATCCCCAGGTCCTGGGATTGAATCCTGCACCTGGCTCCCTGCTGGGCGGGGAGCCTGCTTCTCCCTCTACCTGCTTCTTCCTCTGCCTGCCACTCCCCTGCTTGTGCTCTCTGACAAATAAAAAAATAAACTCTTAAAAAAAAATCCCGAGTGCTACTAAGCTAAGTTAGTTTTGTTCCTGACAATAAAGCCAGTAACACAGGAAGCTGGTGATCTAATATTGCTTAATGGACTACTGCACAGTGCACGATGTCATTGTAATTGCTCTGTAGTTAATTTGAGGTACTCTCTGTATTTGTTCCATCTATGACTATGTTAATTTCCTTGCCAAACATTATCATACTTCATGTATAAGTCCTCTGTCAAAGAAATTGGACATTAGAGCCTCAGCAGGAGACAGATTCCAAATAGCACTTCCGCAAATTGGTTACTATAGGTGAATGCCTGAGGTTTCTCAGATTTCCTTTTGCTTTGTCCAACATTTGTGAGGAAGAGCAAATCTTTTCTCTCAGTGGGAAGCCCCAATGCTATTTTCAGAAATAGTTGAATTGTGAATATGTAAATAATCCTTTGAAGTTGCATTTTATGATTCTGGATATATAAAAAGAGGAAAGTTTTATTCATATGTTGGGGGATCCCAAGTGTTTGGGATGTTTGACTCCCCAGTGCATCCTCTATTCAAATGACTCTTCAGTAAAACTATTACTTCTAAAAAAGAGGACTTCAAGGTCATGAGTCCAACTTTCCTCATTTTCTGATCAGAATCCCAGGAGGGTTAAATGGTATCCCTAAAAGGATGTGGCTCATTTGTAACATATCAGTGTCTTTTCTACCATACTGTATATTATATAAGCTTAAGGGTCACCCAGCCTTAAAAAAAATCTTTAAAAGTTTGCAAGACAATAAAATCATATGTAATCATACAAATAAATGTAAATTATAAGTGTCACAACATTAAGAGTTCTAATGTCCTGAGACTTAATAGTTTAGAAATATGTTCTTAAAACTCCTGCCAGTTTAAAGACAGAGCGTAGCAGTGAATCTCAAAGGCTTTTCTAAGAAGACACGGGTAACCTAGCATCTAAAGCAGTCCCTCCTGGGAGCTGACAGCTCTTGAACTTTATATATCTTCTGAGGCTGACTTTCCCCATGGACTGTCAGTTGAATTTTCGAAGCACAAAGGGTACAGACTCTCAAAGGAAATCAATCTCTCACACTTCCCTAATGTTAACAGTTATAATTATAACTATGAGAACCCAAAGGCAATTCTAGTCATCTGAGAAAAGTTCCCTTTGGAGATCTCCATATATAACCCTGAAATAAATAAAAGGAACTTAAAGTCTAACTTTTGTCATAGTTGATAGGTTGGTTTTTTTTAAAGATTGTATTTATTTGACAGGGAGAGATCACAAGTAGGCAGAGAGGCAGGCAAAGAGGGGGAAGCAGGCTCCCCACTGAGCAGAGAGCCCGATGCGGGGCTCGATCCCAGGACCCTGTGACCATGACCCGAGCCAAGGGCAGAGGCTTTAACCCACTGAGCCACCCAGGTACCCCTGTTGATAGGTTTCTATCACATATTTTCTTCATCAAAGGTTGTTGATGTTATGTAGACCTATTAGGTTGTGTCATTGCAGACATGCGGGATGCCTACTTCTCAATATTCATTCTCCAATCCCACCCCCATTCGAGATGTTCATTTGATCTGCATAGACAGTCCTGTCAGTGCATATTTATGTTACCTGGAATACTAATCCAGTAATCTCCTCTTGTCCATAGATCACAGATTTGTCAGATGAGCAAAATATCACCTAACAGGCTCTAGTTCACTCTTTACTCAGTTGCCAAAAGCTTCTACTACAGAGTCCCATTGAAACTGTTCTCACCAAGGTTATGAAAGTAAATGGCTTGGTAGCCATTACATCATTCCATTAGATTAACTCTCAAGTCAGTTGTCATATTAAATTGCTTCTTTTGCTACTTCATCTTAAATCATGTTAACAATTGGTTAAAAGAGGTGTGGCTAGAAGTAAGCTAAAAAGAGCACTGAAATGGAAGCAGAAAGTAAACACAACTCAAAAACTTTAGGTGCTGCTTTTATGAGTACATTCATTTCAGAGATGACAAATTGTACTCACTTATACCTCTAATAAAAATACCAATCACTAATGGAAACAAGATGAGAAGAGCACTTTATTGCCAGTTAGAGAGCAGTCAATTGGAATCTACAATAGAGAGAGATATAGGAAACACCACAAATATATTTTCATGAATATTTACTATTATAGATTTGTGGCCAGTGGAATAGTATTATCCCAGTAGTCTTCATATTATAAGACTTCCTATAGACCAACAATCAAAGCCACTTAATATAAATGTAAGACTTTTTGAAAGATTTCTGGGATTCTTGCTTACTAATCGATTCCACAGTTTTGTTCTTCCAATGCTCCAATATTTTAAGTACTTCATCAATGAGCAAAAGACCAGACATGGAAGTGAACTTGTTCTCTCACATGACAATTAAAGGATCTAAGTCTAAAAATAACACTGCCTCCTCCTTAGGAAGTGTTTTATTAGCAACAAGAAGGTGTAATTAAATTAATTTAGTGTGGTTTTTTTTTCCTTCAAAATGAATTCCTTTCAAGTAATTCTTTAAATGAAACTGGGAAATAAAGGCAAAGTGGTCATCTTTGAATTACTGCTGCCTATGGTTTTCCGTGATAGACTACTGATTGAAACATACATTTTAAAAGTATAAATTTTGAAATATATTTCTATTTGTCAGTTGCAGTATTTGCTTCCCATCTAAAAATCAAGAAAACTCCATCAGACAACAGAGGGATGAATATTTTTAACAGATTTTAGCAATTGCATTATGAACAGAATAATATAATGAGCTTAATAATAGTGGGGTATAAATAGATTCTAATACAAAAATGATGGCATGCTAGATATCACAATAGGAAAAGATAGGCCATTAATAAATTGAGCTGTTTGGATTTTATGAACCTATATCCTAGCTATTTTGCCTCTATTATGAAAAGAGATTCCAATGCCAGCCTCTCACAGTCTTTCATGGTCAAGTGGGTCTGCAGCAACATTTGGGAAATTATGTACATTGTTGTGAATCTTAGAAAAGGGAAGGTAACTGGGCACTTAAGTTTTATTGCTCTTTCTTGATTTAATGAAATCTATGCAGTATGTGACTGGATTGGCAGATTATTTTGTAGCACATAATGAATGCTAACAATTTCTGGTGCAGAGCATTAATACTACAAATGAAATGAACCAATATAAAGAGTAATAGGAGGGGAATGTATAAATTAAACTACAAATAATCACAGTAGTAAGATTGGCTGTTTTCTAATTATGAGATAATGTGAGGGATGCCTGGCTGCTCCCAAATTTCTTTGGATTAGATAAAACTTATCTAGAAAAGCATACAAAAGAGGTCTAATATTCTCCCTTTGCAAGACCTCAGTGACACAATCACAACCAAAGAATAGAGTTGAAATATAATCTCATTTAGGGTTGTTTCTAGAAAGAAAAGGTAGAAGTTGACAGGGCTGATATGTTATAAAATTATGATGTATAAAATAAATTTGTTACTAAAATTTGTCTATATATGTTTAAGAATAATGCTTTGCTCCATTTCATTCTTTTTAAAATAGGATTTGGGAGAAAAAGAGATGTATTGCTACTGACATTAATCATATCTAATCAGATACAAGGCTAAATAAAAGCACCAAGAACCTAAAAGATTTGTTAAAGGAGTTACTATGGATATAAAATATACAAAATATAACTAATCAATAAATACTGCACAAATATGAAGAGAGAAAACAGGGGTTTTCCTTAAAGAAAAATATAATCTTAAAAAAATGATCTTAACTAGAATTTTATATCAGATAATATGCATATTTGATTCCATGGTAACCTCTCGTTGAGTTTGATAAGCAGTATGAAATAGGAAGTTTCAGAGTTTAGGTTTAGTTGATGATTTAAGAACCTGGTCAAATAGAGCTTCCAGAAATCCAGGGAAACAGATGGCCAAGTTCAGAAAGGTTCAGAGGTGGTGGACACATAATGTCCTGGAAAGGTGGGAGTACTGGCAACATGGTACAGGGGCTCAAACATGGGGCATGTAATTCAGTGTAAAGAAATTTAATACTCTGTCCTTATTGGAGAGTACCAAGTTGCATATTAAAGAAGATACAAAATCATGTAGTCAAATTTCAAGCCATCCTTCAGTACATCTAAACCTTACTCCCCCCATCTATCTCCTTTTAACTCAAGAACCCCCACTTACTGGGGCATCTGACTCAGGCTAGTTTATGAAGCAATCTGTCTTGCCCAAGGGTACACTCTAAAAAATCCACCCCCACACGTGGTCTCAGGTGGGTACACTGTACCTTAATCAAGTAGTACTTTCTGCTTTTGCCCTCAGAAGGTCATTTAGAAGGTTATTCTTCATATGCAAGAAATCCCTAGTACTCAGAAGTATAAACTACAGAGATGGGGAGGAGGTGAAAGGTTGCAACTGAGTCAAGCAAAGAGAAGAAACTATAGTTTTAGAAACCAAACTTGAGTTTTAGAAGTCGAAGTTGATAATGGGAGAACGTTCTAGAGGCCAGGTATAAAAAAAGTGCAAAGTAAGGAAAAGAATGGGTTTTGGAGTCAGGCTAACCTTTATCAGAAACAAGGATGGCGATATTACTTGTAAAACTTGGGAGAGATGCTGAATTATCTCTAAGCTTTAGGTAACCATCTGAAAAACTAATATATTACAGATTTGGTTATAAGTATTAACAGTATGTAAGTATAAACATATAAGTATTTCCATGTTTATTCATATTTACCCATAGCAATGCTTGGCATTCAATGTGTGCAAAATCAGTAGTAACTGATTCTATTAGTATTTCTGCTATTAAGTTTGCCCCAAGTTAATCAGTAAGCTATGCCATTTAAGTTTTTCCTTTTTTTTTTTTTTTTTCCTTCCTCTCTCTTTGGGAGTTAAGATGAAGACAGTTCAGATAAGCTAACAAAGGCATGCTATATGGTACTGGTCATAACAATCAATGTAGGGCTATTTGGAGCTTTATCTTCAGTATGAAAAACTGTTCAGAGGCAATAGCAGAGATTCAAATACACTCCAAGTTCAGAACGCCCAACTTATTCTGTGTCTTTGTAATAACTGATTCATAATTGTGGGTCAAAGAACAACTCTCCTGAGAAACTACCATCATTCTTACAAACAATGCATAGTTCTGTAGATTCCTGAGTGGGTTTTTTTTTTAATAGATGTTTCATTTTTTAACATAGTGATTTTTTTTTCTTAAACATCTTAGTTCCAAACCTGCTACCAACCTTGATGCAAAGGAATTGACAGCTTCAGGATCTTATTTACTAAGATGCTATCATATTGAACAACAGAAACAGGATCCTTCTTGATGTCTATAGTCTTTGACATAAGAAAAGTGTTTCTTTCCAAGCAGGATTTTATCATACAGAATGAGGGAAAGCAAATCATCATCTGCTTTGGGCCCTAAAACTCAGGGACTGTTAAATAAATACATCAGAATAATAAAATAATGTCCAAAGATACCATCAGGAGGCAGCCAAGTCACTGAAAAAATCCAATTTCTTTTCTTGTCAGTTAATATAGAGGAAATGGATAGTTAGAAAGCAAAGGACTAGGAATGAGACCCATAATATGGTGCTGATATGTTTTTTTCTTTCTATTGTGTAATAAGTTGTTATGTTTTCTCTGCAATGTATTGAAGATTCTCTTTTCTTCCTTTTCATATCCTGTAATGTAGTCTCCAACCTGGAGTCCCCAGCCAATGGCCCCAAGCTAATCTTAGTTTCCCCAGTAATTTGCCAGCCGATGAAAGGGTAAGATTTGGGGACTGATCAATATTTCTAAATATCCTCATCATATTACATAATAGTAATTTACTTTGTCTCAAAGCATGAATTTTGGGAAAGGAATTGAACCACATCCTCACATATATGGATTAAAATGGGGTGAGAGATATAAATCTTAGGTTAATCCCTTTTTAGACAATTGCCAAGAAGATTGCTGATCTCAATCTTACATTGTAATATTTGATTTTAATAATGAATTAATGGACTCAATTTCTTTCAAAATGAAGAACAGCTGGTCCTGTGATACTATTATTTCATCTGCCCTTAATTTGTAGATCTGGATATACTATCACTATCAAAAGACTGGCTGCTCTATTTTATAATAGTGCAGGGAAATAATATTTTTCTTTTATATGCTCTTCCAGATTCATCTGCTTTGTTCAAAATATCAGACAGTAAATTTTCCTTTAATAAATACCTTACTCAGTATGTTAGCTATTAATAAATTAAAAGGATCTATAGCTTAATCATTTTAGCATCCTCTGTACCAGTGTACACATGAATGTCCACCACTATACCTATAATTAGTGTTAAATTGGTTTATTAAGTTTGTTGTTGCAATGTGTCCTGAGACATAACCAACAGAAAACTGTTAGAACTGGAAGAAGATGATGAATCCACTAATCTAGTTGGAGATTTTAACACCCTAACAGAAATGGATAGATCCAACAAACAGAAAATCAGTAAAGTCATAATAGAATTCAACAACACTAATCATCAGCAAGATACAACTGACATCTATAAGCAACAGTGGAATATGCATTCTTCTCAAGCTTACAGAGAGCATCACCAACATAGACCACATCCTGAGCCATAAAGCACACCTTAAGTTTAAAAGAATAGAAATTATAGAGTGTCTGTTCTCAGACCACAATGGAATTAAATTAGAGATCAATTACCCCCCCCCCAAAAAAGCTGGAAAAATCCCAATACATGGAGATTAAACACACTTCTAAATAACATATAGGTGAAAGAAAATCTCAAGATAATTTTAAAAATACGTATACTTTTAACTAAATGAAAATGAAATCACAATCCATCAACATTTATGGGATGCAGCAAAAGTAGGACTTAGAGGGAAATTTATAGTATTGAATGCATCTATTAAAAATATCTAAAATTATCTGATCCTTTATGAAGCTAGAAAAAGAGAAAGTTAAATCCAAGTAAGCAGAAGAAAAATAGAAATTAGAGTAGAAATCAATGAAATTGAAAATAGGATATCAAAATATCACTAAAACAAAAAAGCTTGCTTTTTGAATATATCAATAAAATCAATCGCTAGCCAGAATAACTAAGAAGAAGGAAAAAAAACGGAACACACATCACTAATAGCAAAAATAGAAGAGATCATTGCAGATCCCATGAACATTAAAAGAAACATAGAAGAATCTTATGAACTCTGTTCCCATAAATTTTAAGCTAGATAAAATCAAGCAATTTCTTGGAAAACACAATTTGCCTAAACTCACACAAGTTATCAGACAACCTGAATAGGTCCATATTTATTAAAGAAATAATATTTCTATAAGCGATAGCTAGAAAGCACCGGGCCCAGATGGATTCACTGTAGAATTTTACCAAATTATACCAATTCTCTATGATCTCTTCCAGAAATTAGAAGGAGAGGAAATCCTACCTAGATCATTCTATGACAGCAGCATTACCCTAATACCAAAACCGAAGACACTTCAAGAAAACCCCAGACCACTATCTCCCATAAGCAAAGGTACAAAAATCCTAGCAAAGTATTAGCAAATAAAATCCAACAATGTATAAAGAATTATACACCATGATCAAGTGGGATTTAACCCAGGGTTCAAGACTGGTTCAATATTCAAAAACCAATTAATGCAATCAGTTACATCAAAAGGCTGAAAAAGAAAAATATGTGCTCATATCAATACAGAAAAAACATTGAATGAAATTCAACTCCCATTAATGAAAGAAGCTCTCAGCACACTACAAATAGAGCAGAACCTCCTTAGTTTGATGGGTATTGAGGAGGGCACGTATTGCATGGAGCACTGGGTGTGGTGCATGAACAATGAATCTTGGAACACTGAATAATTAAAATAAAAAAATAAATCTATAAAAAAATTTCTACAGCTAACATCACATATAATGGTAAGAAACCTGAAGCTTTCCTGCTAAGATCAAGGATAAGGCAAGGCTGTGTCTTTTCACCACTTATTCGCAACATTATAGTAGTAGTCCTAGCCAATATGAAGAAAAAAGTGTGTGTGTGTGTGTGTGTGTGTGTGTGTGTGTGTGTGTGTTGGGGCAATAAAAGGTGTACAGATTGGGAAGAAATAAGTAAGACTTTGTTCATGACCCCATCTATGTAGAAAATCTAAATGAGAAAACAACAACAACAAAAATCCTAGCAGTAAAGACACAAAGCCAAGTTGCACAATACAAGGTTAAAAAACAAAGGAGGCAAAGCATTAAGACACTCTTAAATATGGAGAACTGAGGGATGCTGAAGGGGAGGTGTGTATGTGGGGTCGGCTAAATGAGTGATGGGTATTAAAGTGGGAACTTGTTGTGATGAGCACTGGTGTTATATGTAAGTAATGAATCACCAAATTCTATTCCTGAAACCAATACTGCACTATCTGTTAACTACCTAAAATATAAATTAAAAATTGATACCAAGAAAAGAAAAGGCTAATATAAGATTAATGTACAAAAATCACTTGATTTCCTATATATTAGTGATGAACAAGTGGAATTTGAAAGTATCACAGTGATCATTTTGCAATATATAAAGATATCTAATCCCTACTTCGTGCATCTGAAATATTATACATCAATTATAGTTTAAAAAAGCATAGTACCATTTACAGCAGCACCCCCAATATGAAATAGTTAGATATAAACAAAATATGTCCAAGAATTATATGATAAAAACTAAAACTCTAATGAAAGATAGCAAAGAACTAAATAAATGGAGAGATACCACATGTTCATGGTTAGAAACACTCAATATTGTCAAGGTAAGAGTTTCTCCAAACTTGAGCTATAGATTCAATACAATCCCAATCAAAATCCCAGTAAATTATTTTGTGTATATTGACAAGCAGATTCTAAAGTTTATATGGAGAGGCAAGAGACCCTGAATAGCCAACACAATATTGAAGGACAAGAACAAAATCCAAGAACTAATACTACTTGACTTCAAGATTTCCTATAAAGCAGTAGCAATTAAGGCAATGCAGTGTGAGTGAAAGAATAGGCAAATAGATCAATGGAACAGAATATAGAGCACAAAAATAGACCTCCATAAATACAATCAACTGATATTTGCCAAAGTAACAAAGGCAATACAACAGAGTAAAAAATTTTAAATGAGTGTTACTGGAACAACTATATATTCAAATGCAAAAGAAAATCTACATGCAGACTTTTTGACCTCCACAAAATTTAACTCAAAATTGATGATAAAAAAAATGATGATAGACTTAAATTTAAAATGCAGAACTATAAAATGCCTGGAAGATAACATAGGAGAAAACCAAGATGACCTTGAGTATGGCATGACTTTTTAGAAGACAATGCTTTTTAGAAAGAATTTTTCTCATAACCCATGAAAAATTTATTGGTAAGTTGGAGTTCCCTAAAATTAAAAATGTCTACTCTGTGAAAGGCATTGTCAAGAGAATGAAAAGACCAGCTATGGACTAGAAGAAAATTTGCAAGACATATCTGATGAAAGATTGTTACCCAAAATATGCAAAGAACCTTTAAAACTTGACAAGAAAAGAAACAAATAAACAGCCCAATTAAAAAATGGACAGAAGCTCTTATCAGACACCTCACAAAGAGGATATATAAAGGCATATAAGACATGGAAAGATGCTCAACATCATATGTCACTAGAAAAATGCAAATTAAAACAATGAGATAAATGAGGTGTCACTACATACTTATCGCAATGGGCAATCTCCACCACAGTGACAGCACCAAATGCTGGTGAGAATGTGGAGAAATAGAAACCCTCATTCATTGCTGGTGGAACTGCAAAATGGAGAGCCATTCTAGAAGACAATTAGGCAGTTTCCTAAAAATTCAATATTATCCTTATTGTACCAAACAGCAATCCTGCTCCTTGATATTTACCCAAAAGAATTGCAAATGTATACTACTGCAAAAGCCCGCACATGGATATTTATAGCAGCTTTACTAATAATTTTCAACATTTGGAAGCAACTAAAATGTCTTTCAGTAGGTGAATGGATAAACTGTGGTACATTCGGACAATGGAATATTATCCAACACTAAAAAGAAATGTATTGTAAACCCTGAAAAGACTTGGAGGAACCTTAAAGGCATATTACAAAGTGAATGAAGACACTCTGAAAAAGCTACATAATGCATGACCCCACTGTATGACACTCTGGGAAAGGCAAAACTATGGAGATAGTAAAAACTTAAATGATTGCTTGACATTGTTGGGGCTGAGAACAGGTAAATAGATAAAGTACAGAGGAATTTTAGGGCAGTGAAGCTATTTTGCATGACACTACATTGGTGAATACATGTTACTAAACATTTGTCGAAATCCATAGAATGTATAATACCAAGAATGAACCCTAATGAACACAATGAACTTTGAGAGAAAATAATGTTTCAACTCAGATTCATCCAGTTTGACAGATATACCACCAAGATGTGGAATGTTGATAGTAGGGAAGGTTGTACATGTTTGGAACTGAGGGCATATAGAAGCTCTTTGTACTTTCCACTCAATTTTACTATAAACCTAAAACTGCTCTAAAAAAGTAAAGTCTGTTAATTTAAAAAGATATAAAAATTAAAATGCATTACAATATAATGGAGAGTAATTCAATCAATTGTATCTGTTATATATGTTCCAAAGGTAAATGTTATATACCCCTTATAAAATAATTAGGTATCCAGCTCCCCTTAGGTATACTGATACATGAAGAGAGTCTACTGACTCAATATTAATCCATGCATTTGCCAAGTTATAGTATGTAATTAATTTAAATAACCTCTCCTTAACTAGGATTCCTTGCCTTCACCATATGCTAAAATTTTCAATTTCAGATCACCTTAGATAGATTATATTATTTCCATCATTATAACTCTATGTGGATAGTTGCATTGCTTTCTTGCAAGGAAATAAAGTAGACTCACCATTGACCATACAACACCAGGGATATCTAATTTCTTAATATCTCTGCCATGGTGGGAGACTTATGATCTTGAACATATTAATTCAAAGGGCTTGTTACTACAAGAAAGGTGCTATTTTTACAATGTTCCAACTGGTGAAGGCAGTTCTGTGCTTTAAAATGGGATGATGAATGGCAAATATGCCTTAAAGCTAAGGAGAAAAGTCATTTTGTGATGGACACATTACTGACAAGCTTCCTTTTAAAAATGTATACTGCTATCAAACATTTATACATGTAATTACAGAAGATAAACACACACACTGTATCTCATGTAACATAAGCAGGCATGTGTGTTGACAACAAAGGGACAGAGAAATGCAGAAAGAACATTAGGTTGTATTGATATTTATACACTTTTACTTTGAATACTCTCAGGTAGGATAAGAATCACCATTCATTTAACCAGATTTGCCCTTGTGCTATGCATTTGTTTTATTTTTCTATAAGGACATACATCTATAGAGATGAAACCTCCTCTAATTTCCTCCAAATGATCAGATCCTTTTGAGTTATTTCTTTTAATTATCAATAAATATATTTACATGTTTAGGAATCATGGTATTAGATATTAAGCATTATGCTATCTTGCAAGAAGCTGGGTGATTTGGGCACAAGTTCTGGCTATCACTAAGATGACCTTAAGAAAATCATTTGACTTGAGTGGTTTCAAATTAAAAAATGCAAGTTTTATGGTAGCTTATCATTATATTGCCTTCTACTTCTAAGTGTCTATTTCTTTATGAAGCATAGTTATTCCTTACTTTTACTATTAATTATCATCCCATTTTAAGCAAGTCTAAGCAGAAACTTTCAAAATTCCTCATAGCAAAAAAGCATAGAAAAATGTACCTAACATCGAGAATTGTGCTTTTAATACTATTTCCTAGACAGTGTGAGGGCCGTTTTGCAAACAAAAACAAAAACAAACAAAAAAACAAAAAAACTTAGTTTTTGTAATTCTTTAAATGTGAAGAAAAGGAAAGAGGGGATAAGGACTGAAGAGCCCATAAAAAGGTCTAGAATATTTGCCATCATCTTAGGCATTTGCTATGTAGTGTCCAAGGTCATTAATATGCCTGTAACTGAGACTCAGTTTGATTCCATGTTCCCTGGGCTACGTTGCCAGGTCTAAAAAGACAAACATCAAATTAAAAAATAATAAAGGTAAGTCATCTCACCTCTGCCTTCTTAAGCTTCCATAAACACAGAGCTATTTTAAGGAACAGAACAGTTGCCTGGGGTATAACTGTGGGAGAGAATCTAAAATATCATTGGAAACAGACACAATAGAGAAATGCATATCTATCAGAAGCTATTTTCAGTTTGTAGTTGGAAGATCTTGATAAGCCTTCTTGGGTGAAGGGGAAGTTTGAGCCCTCTAACTTACTTACCAAACTCAATATAGATTATTCACTGGCTTAAAAATGGAAAGATCTAGTTAACTGCAAAACTTGTACTTGGCAATGTCCAGAGCACAGGGACAGGGCAAAGTGATAATGCCAAGACAGGCACTGGGACCATCAGTTCTTCTTCCTTGCCTTTCTCTAATGCTACATTCATTTTCAATCTTATACTAAACTTTTTACTCAGATTTTAAAAATAGCCACTTGAAAGTGTATCAAACTTACCAGATATTTACATGCTTTTATTTGTCAGATAGTCCTCTATCTCCATATTAAAAAACAAGTAATTATGATGATCTCAAAATAAAGTACTCAATTAAAATATCTTCTCTGTATCTTGTTCACATAGGTCATAAAAACTCTATCAAACGTCCACCCAAAAACCTGCACATGGATGTATATAGCAGCTTTATTCATAATTGCAAAAACTTGGAAGCACCCAAGATGTATTTCAGTAGGTGAATGAATCAACTGTGGTACATCCAGACCATGGAATGTTATTTAGTGCCAGAAAGAAATGAACTACCAAGCTATGAAAGGACATGGAGAAAGCTTAAATATATATTACTAAGTAAAAGAAGCCAATCTTCAAAGACTACACACTATATGATTCCAACAATATGACATTCTGGAAAAGGAAGAACTATGGAGACAATAAAAAAATAAGTGTCTGCCAGAGGTTGGGAGGAGTAAGGAATGGAGAAGCTGAGGATTTTTAGGGCATTAAACTACTCTGATACTGTAATGGTGGATACGTATCATAGAATGTGGAATGCCAATGTAAAGAATAGACTCTGGGTGATCCTGATATATTGGTGTAAATTCATTTAATGTGACAAATGTACCACTCTGGTGAGGAAGGTCTGATAGTCGGAGAGGCTTTGAGTGTACAGAGTTGAGAACTCTATGCTCAATCTTACCATAAAAAAGAAACTGGTCTAAAATAATTAAATCTATTAAAAAAAATAAAAACAATGAACCTATTCAGGTCAAAGACCCAGATCAGTGTTACCTCCTGCCAAATTTCATGCTTGCCTCCTCTGATCTACACTCCGTATGTTCACTTCTGAACTCCAGGCACTTCTGACTTGGAGCACTAATTCAGATCTTGGCATATATTCCAGCTTCCATTATTAAAAACTCTTTCATAGGTGTAGGCCACATTTTCAATCAAATGAACATTTTTTTCTGTAAAATCTAACTCAGGGTTGGACTTATTACGGTCATAAAAAACTCATAAATTAATGTATTTAATACTAACTTAATTGGGATCCACTGAATTATACAGATCCTTAGGCTATTTAAAAAAGAAAAATCTCTGTCCTCAGAATATCATGCTGCTTCAGAGAAAATAATCCTGCTTAAGAAGTTGAAATCAGCATTCCCAAAGAATTTTGCCCATATTAAATCTTATCTGCCATTGTGCTGTCTGAACCTTAAATGTTCCGAAGCTGGAGTTGCTTTGAACCTAAACAAAACACACCATTTGAAAATGTAGTTGGATAAAACACCAAAAGCTGTCTGGGAAATAAAGTGACTAGAATTATGTATATTAAATATGCATTATTGACAAAATGCTTATGAGAAAACTAAGAACATCTATTTTTTCTTTAGAGAAAAATGGTTAAGTAAAATTACCTGCAATTCTGTTGTCTTATAAAAAGATTGTTTAACTCATTCTACTCTGCCTGGGAAGAAGTTTGCATACTGAATTCCCAAAGTAGCATTAACAGGTCTCTGGTTGGTCCATTCTCAAAGTGGTCTAAGTTAGGTACCTTGAAGTATGAGAACTAACATTGCTTATTTCTGCTTCCTGCTTCAACCTTTACCAGACTTTGAGGCAAAAAGTCATTACTACAGTAAAGTGGACTTTATTGAATTTTTAATACATCTACATAATCAGTGAACCCTAAAACCCAAAGCCCCTTTCGGGACCTCAGATTGACACCAGGCTCTTTAAACCTAACTCAGATTGTAGGATCTGAAAAACATGGAGTTGGATTTATTAAGAAATGAACCATACTAGAAAGGAAACACTACCTTTGAAATAAGTTTCTGTATATTCCTATTAGTAGGAGGGTTAGAAGTATCTGTAACGGAGATGGAAGAGAAAAAAAAGAGGGAGTCAAAGATACAAAGATCCATCATCTTCATTCTATCATGGACGGCTTTATCACTCTCATTTTTATTCCTCTGATCTTTTTTGCTCTTACTCAATCAAAACTCATATTCGTGGAAATGTTTTTAGCTCATCAGCTTCAAATAATTGACACTGGAATATGACTAAGCTATAGGATTCATCTCTTCATGAAATCTTTGCACCTAAAGTATCAAATTTTAGTAATAGTAATTTACCAAAGGAGAAATTGTGAGCTGTGTCCAGGATTGCAAGCCTGATAGAGCTCTTTGTCTATGTCAGAAGGCTGACAGCTTTCGGTGGCAAGAGCACAGGTTAGCTGAGCCCTTGCAACTGTACATCACTTCTGTCAGATCCCAGTGTACCCTGTGGTGTCAGCGACATAGAAAAATGTGGAGATGGGACATTGCCATAGTCAAACAGTGAGTACTTTGTAAGGATAGCCTGCAAAACAAAAGATTGTCTATCAAAAAGGCATATATGTCACAGACTATGAATTTCTTGGAGGCAAATTTTAGCAGAAATCAACAGAAAACCAATGGGAACTAATCACTAGCAAGACATATGGAAAGATTTCAATCCCCAGAGAAGAAAAACTTATCTCAAGTAAGCAGCAGGCAGAGGTTGGTACAAGGATACAAACTTCAGGTATAAGATAAGTAAGAAGATCTGAGGCTCTAATGTCTAACATGGTGATTACAGTTGATAATATTGTATTATATAATTGAAATTTGCTAAAAGGGTAAAACCTAAGGATTCTATAAAAAAGTAAATATGTGAACTAATGGATATTTTAATTACTTCCAGGGTGGGAATCAAATCATGTTTTGAATGTTAAATATATTACAATTTTATTTGACAACTAAACCTCAGTAAAGCTGAAAAAGTAACTATTCAAAACTATAATTCCAATTTGTTAAAAATAAAATATTTCCTTTTATAGAAGATCACATTCACAGTTATTGAGGATTAAAACACAGACATATCTTTTGCAGGCACAACAATTCAATCCACTACAAGGTATAAGACATCTGACCAACAAGAAACCAAGCTCAGATGGTACAAAGGAATTTGAGTCCCTGTTAGCGTATCAAAATAGTGGGGGGAAACTAAGCAGGTGAGTGAGCAGAAGGTGAATAAGAAAGGACCAAATGATGTAATGGGAGACATATGTTAGTAGCCTGGACAAAATGAAGAGGATGAGTCGTCCCTGGGTAGAACTAAAGTTCTAGATCAGAGCTATCGAAATATCACAACAGTAAAAAAAAAAAAAAAGAAAGGAAGAAAAAAGAAATATCACAACAGTGACTCTGACTTGCTACATGGAAATTGGGAGATATAATATGGGCTCCATAGGGAGGTAATCACAGCTGTGTATCTCACACAGTGGTCCATAGACCATCTACGTTAACATCACCTTGAGTCCTGGTCATCATGCAGCTCCTATTGCCCCATGATGGCCACAATGAATCTCAATCTGCAGATAAGGAATAGGAAGCTTTAAAACTGATGCTGGATTATTTTATGCCCACAGAAATGTCCGAACTTTTGAGGTAGTTGGAAGTTAAGATGCTTCCATTATGGGGTTTGGTGGGTGACACAGAAATGCAGTCCGGCAAGAGAGATCAAGAGAGTTGAGATTCCCTGTATCGAGAACAAGGCTGTGTTGTCTGTGATGCCCATCCTCTTCTGTGCCCCTGATTCTGTTCTTCCTCAGTATTTGCTCATTTATTCTATACCTAAAAATCTTTTCCTCTAGTATCTATTAAAAAAAAAGATTCCCCAGTCTTCAAGTCTCTATTCATACTGTGTTTTTTACATGAGTTCTAAGATAATCACATTTATTTTGAGGCCGGGTCAAAGGCATGAGGTAATGCAAATCTGAGGTGCATTAAAAGCTCAACTTTGAGGCATTCATTTCCTTCCTGAAATATCACTTAAAATATAAAAGTATTTGAACATATTCTGGAATTTGGATATTCTAACGTTCAAAACCAAAGACTATCTTGGCAGCATTTATTTTTCTTTCTAATTGGACAATTTCAAGTCAATTTTTCTATATACATTACTCATTCAGATGAGTTAATAATAAGATAGCTAAGAAAACATGACCCAATTTGTGTAGTTAAATTGTGTAGTTAAATCCATCAGGAAAGAGTATTTTTCTCCAAATGATTACTGTATTTAATTCAAAGGACAACATTCAAAATGTATTTAAGAAATTTTCATAACACATCTGGATTACTTCATGTCATTAAAATATGTAGCACCATTTAACAACAGTTTACATTAAAAAAAATTACTAAAAGAGTGCCTGGGTGACTCAGTCAGCTAAGAATCCGACTCTTGATTTTTGTCTCAGGTCATGATCTCAGGGTTTTGGGATCCAGCCCTGCATCAGATTCTGTGCTCAGCTTTGATTCTGCTTGTCCCTCTCCCCCTGCTTGCACTCTCTCTCTAAAATAAATAAAATCTTTAAAAAATATCTTAGTGAAAGTACATATTTCTTCATGTTGTGCTACCTAGATAATTCCATATACTATTAAATCGAGCAAGTTAGACTAAAAAAATACGAAACTATACAATCTCATAATTATGGAATTGAACAAATGAAATTAATGAAAATGAATAATCAGAAACTAATTAAGTTAATTATTAACTAAATCCCAGTAATATTTAATAATCAATTAGTAGATACAGAGCACACATTATATTTCTTAATTTAAATTGTGTGATTAAAAAAACTTATCTTTAATGATGAGCTTTTCATTCTACAAAATTGAATGCTTTATAATTTGGGTGAAAGTTCTGCTTCTCAGGTGGAAGATATTACAATACCTCACATGTGACAGATACTGCACTCTCACGTAATGAGTTTTAAAATTCTAAGTCTCTGTGGTTTCTCACAAAATCTACATTGGAATCAAGATTCTATGTGGGAAAGTGAGATTTGTGGTCTGTGCCATGATAGAGGCAGGCAAGCACCTGTTGAAATTAAGCTAACCCCAGATGAAATGATTAGGTTTTGGATGTGCCAGGTTAGCACTGCATGGCTACTGCATTCATTGTACCAGAGAAGCTAAAAAGCACACCTCTGAATACCTTTTAATGAAAGAGTTTCTTTTGATGGTACTGGCTATATCTAAATACCATGCCATTATCTCCCTGGTTCAAACTTCTACCACAGGCTTCCATAGAAGGATAAATATTCTATTAAACAACATCCCCTTTTTTTAAGATCAGTGTTGATAGCATTTCAGTGAACAAGATATGTGAGGATAATAGAGATCCAACTTTGTAGGCTGAAGCAGAAGGGCTCAACAGGAAAGAAAAAAACTGAAGGATGTTAAATGGAAAAAACCATGTAATGGCATACCAGAAAAAATAACAGGAGATGCAATCAGGAAGTAAAGGAGGTTTATCTTTAACAGTGATTCTCAAGATGTGAAACAGAATTTTGGGTATTCTAAAGATTCTTTCAGAAGAGCTCCAAACTATTTTCATACTATTGTTAAGATTTTATTTGGCATTTTCCCCACTGTGCTGACATTTGTACGGATGTGTGCAAAAAAAAAAATATTGGGTAAAAGGGCTGTGGCTTTAGCATGAATTAAGGTAGTAACAGCAAATCGAACTAATACTATTGTATTCTTTGCTGCCACATACTCAAAAGAATAGCAGTTTAAGAATAAACTTGATGAAGCAGTCAAAATTAATTTCATTAAATATTGACCCTTGAATTAACATATTTTTAATGAAATGTGAGGTGTACATAAAGCAGCTCTCTGCTGCCAGTATACAATAGTTTTCTAGAGTTTAAGCACATACACATTTGGCTTGAGTTATGTGCTGAGATAGCCACATTTTTAGAAAACACTACTTTGCCTGAAAGAACGATTAACAGATAAACTGTAGTTATTCAGGCTTAAATATCTAGCATACGGTTTCTTGACAAGTAAGGAAATGAAACTTTCATTTCAAGGAGTACTATTGACATTATTTGTGGCCAATAAGAAAACTTAAGCATTCAAGCAAGAATTAGAATTTTGGAAACCTTGTATCCTTAATTTGAACTTCCCAATTCTAGAAGACTTTTAAAATGAAACTGGTAAGTAAAATTAATGAACCTGATATTTTTATATTACATAATCAAACGTGTTACCATTTACAAAATCTGTATACCTTAGTGAACCATTATTTTCCAAGACCACGTATGATATTACAAAACCACATGTATTTTCATAAAATGTCTATTCAAAAATGCAAGGTAAACCAATGAATTCTAAGGTACAAGAGTATGAAATTCCATTGACATGGGTTTAGATTCTACTAGGCAACTAATATTTTTTTTAAGATTTTATTTATTTATTTGACAAAGAGGGAGAGAGACAGCGAGAGAGGGAACACAAGCAGGGGGAGTGGGAGAAGCAGGCTTCCCACTGAGTAAGGAGCCTGATGCGGGGCTCAATCCCAGGGTCCTGGGAACATAACCCAAGCTGAAAACAGACACTTAACGACTGAGCAACTGAGCCACCCAGGCTCCCCTAGGCAACTAAGTTTTAAGAAAATATCCCTTCTCGAATTTCCTATATTGTCAAATAAGAATATCCATGGCTATCTGGAAGAGCTATGAAAATGGCTTCCCTTTTCTAAGCTTAAAATTTTTCCATATACTAAACCAAAACATGCTCATTGCAGATTGAATAAAAAAGCAGATATGAGAAATCTGCTGTCTTCTTTAGGTCAGACATTAAAGAGATGTGCATATAGTATAAAACAATTTCACTATCAGTAACTTTTGGGGGAAATACAGGTCAATTTCATTAAAAATATATTATTGATCCAGCTTACTATTAATTTGAATCATGTATAATAATGATAAATTTAAAAATTGTTATAGTTTTTAATATCGTAAATATCAATAGTAAAACTCAGATAAACAGAGGTTGTTGGGGGTCTTCAATATTGTAAGAATGTAAAGAGACCCTTGAAAACCACTAGCCTTTATGTTTTCTCCCTTATGTGTATGTTATGATGATGACTAGTACATAGATTTGTAGTAAGAGTTTAAAGAAAATTATTATGAATATAAATTCAGAAGAGGACAAGAGGAAAATGAAATCATATAAAGGCCCATAGGAAGTTTCAAATGTTACTAAGAATGTTCTGATTCTCAAGTTGGACATAGAGTTTATTAATGTGCACTTTATTATTTCATAACTTACATATATTGTTATTTCAACTATTTCAAAATTTTAAAGTTAGAAATAGGATTCTAAATAACAATTAGAAGATAGAAATGGTAAAAAATTGGAGGGCAGTTGAAGCATGCTAATGCTTTGTTTCTCAAAAAAATAAAAACACCAACTAATTTTGGCTTCTCTTGGGGAAAAGAAATATGTGCAAAACTGGAGGATAATATATGAGGTGTAAACTAGAACTCCCCAACAATGAGATTAAAAATAATTATTAACTAAAGACAGGAATACATCAAAAGAGAAAGAGAAGTATCACAACTGGGGAAACATATAAATTTTAATATAATCAATAGTTATAAAATATTCAAATATTTTACATTGTTTTTCAGTCTAAAATACTGGATATAAAATTAATATTTTTACATGCTAGTTATAAGGAGGACAATTTAAATAATATGACGAAGATAAAGGAATAAAGGATAAAGGATAAAGAACTCAAAAAAAGTATGGTAATAGAATGTGGGATATAAAGCAGTTTAAAGGGCCCCTGGGTGGCGCAGTTGGTTGAGCGACTGCCTTTGGCTCAGGTCATGATCCCGGAGTCCCGGGATCGAGTCCCACATCGGGCTCCCAGCTCCATGGGGAGTCCGCTTCTCACTCTGACCTTCTCCCTTCTCATGCTCTCTCTCACTCTCTCTCTTTCCTAATAAATAAATAAATTTAAAAAAAATCTTAAAAAAAAAAAATAAAGCAGTTTAAAAAGAGATGAAGAAAAAAATAAGAGAAGCAATCTGGAGACTTTCAGGGAGGATGGTGTACAGTCTCCTAGGTTCACCTCCACTCATGGATACAGCTGGATAGCATCCACATCAGTATCAATAATCCAGAAAATGATCTGAAGAATAGAACAAATTCTCCACAGCTAATTTAGAGAAGGGGCCACATTAAAGAGGGTAGGAAGGGCAGACATGCAGTCAGGGATGACAAAGACCCACAGGAGCTATCTGGTGGATGTAGGGACATAGCAAGTGCAGAGAAGAAAGAGGAGCAGACCCCCCACAAGAGGCACCCCAAGCACAGGGGACCCATGTGAAGAAGATAAATCCCTGTAACATTTGTTTGAAAACCAGAGGGGTTTAAAAAAATCAGTGGGGTTTAACATCTGGAAACTTAAAGGTCAGCAGGCTCAGCTCTGGGAGAGATGTAAGGGCAGAGTCTGCCCTTGAAAAGACAGAACAACACCCCCACTTCCCCCACACCCGCACACCCCCACACTGAGATACAGAATAGAAGCAGCAGCTTGAAAAACACCTGGGGTCTATGGGGTGGAAAGCGTGTGTTGGAGAGGTGAGAATCTTGGGATACAACTCCAAGAACAAAAGAGCTACCAAAAGAACTCCCCTGTTCCCCAGTCTAGAAACACAGACACCTGCAGGAACCAGCACAGCATCAACACTCTCCATCTAGCTTGCTACCATTACCCTGCCTGAATGCACTTTTGCAGATCCATACCCTCTAACCTGGCCAGCCTGGGCAGGAATTTTCTCAGGCAGCTACAGTTTCCCTCCTGCAGCAGACCAGCAGGAACTTTGCTGGCAACACCATACTTTTGATTTCCTCTGGACCCACCCTCTCTCACTCAGCAGGCCACAGCAGTTTTCCTAGAGAGCCATAGGGACCCTCCTACAGTGGTCCAGTGCAAACTTTGATGGCACCACATGCCCCACCACTGAGTTTTTCTTCAGACCTACTCCCTTCAATGTGCCCATGGCCAGAGTCCATCCAAAGTGGTGCCACAAGCCTAGCAGTATGCAAGCAGCCATGACAGGAGCAAGCATCACTCCAAAGTGACTCCTGCCCCAGGGAGAGAGGAAGATAATGATCTCCAAAGTGACTACTTTGGAGTGATTATGGCCCTAGCAGTAGACAGGGGGCAGACATCAGGTCTGACTTCAGGCCCAACCCACCAATGAAAACTCAAGAGACAACACAGGGAAAACACCCTAACACCCTCCAGTCTAGTGCTACTGCATCTCTGCTAAATGCCTCAGATGACTTCATTAAAGCCCAAGGCAGCCCCAGACTGGCCCACTAACAACATAGGGACTAAACCTTGCCCTCAACAGGCAGAGAGCTATTACAGATGACTGGACTGGCAGCAAATACAGCTCGGTTACGATAGTATTGTATATGAAGCCAACAGAGTAAACACCTTTGAAGTGACAAATTCTGATGAACAGGGGACATTGCACTACAGGGAACCACAGGACCTCTTCTTCATAAGGCCACTACTTTCAAGAGCAGGAGACATAGCTGACTTTCCTAACACATAGAAACAGACAGAGTTAGACAAAATGAGGAAACAGAGAAATGTGTTCCAAATGAAAAAAGAGGACAAAATCACAGGAAGAGAACTAAAATAAATGGAGATAAGTAGTATGCCTGATAGAGAATTTAAAGTAATGGTCATAAAGATACTCACTGAAATTAAGAGTGGAGGATATCAGTGAGAGATAACTCAATAACTGAAATTAATGATATGCTAGATAGAATAAGTTGTAGACTAGAGGATGCAGATAGTAATGGAAAGCCATCAAGCTTACAGAAGAGAAAAAAAATAATAATAAAATGAATAAACTAGGGGAACTCAACAGCACGATTAAGCATAATAACATTTGCATTATAGGGATCCCAGAAGGAGAAGAAAGAGAAAAGGAGACAGAAAATTTATTTGAAGAAATAATAGCTGAAAACCTTTTCAATATGGGGAAGGAAACAGAAAGCCAGATCCAGGAGATGCAGAGAGCCGCCAACAACAACAACAAGGAGGTCCACTCCAAGACACATGGTAATTAAAATGGCAAAAAGTATTGAAACGGAATTTTAAAAACATAGGAGAGAACAAAACAGTTATATACAAGGGAAATCTCATAGGCTATTAGTTGACCTTTTTAGCAGAAAATTTGCAGGCCAATAGAGAGTGCCATGACATATTCAAATGCTGGGGGAAAAAGAAAAAAACACCAACCAAGAATACTTTATCCAACAAGGCTATCATTCATAATAAAAGCAGAAATAAAGAATTTCTCAGACAAACAAAAACTAAAGGAGTTCATGACCACTAAACCAGCTCTGCAAGAAATAATAAAGGGGACTCTTTCAGTGGAAAAAAAAAAGACCATAAGGAGTAAGAAAAGTAGAAAGCACAAAAGCATTAAATTAAGTTTATCTATCTATCTAAGTTTATCTCTAGGAGTGCATGGGTGGCTTAGTTGCTTGAGCATCTGACTTGATTTCAGCTCAGGTCATGATCTCAGGGTCCTGAGATTGGGCCCCATGCAGGGCTCAGCATAAATATTTACTGCACTCAGTAGGAAGTCTGCTTGAGATTCTCTCCCTTCCGCTCAGCCCCTCCCCCTCCACTCTCTTTCTCAAATAAATAAATTTGAAAAATTAGTCAAAGGATTCACAAATAAAGGAAAGTAAAGTATGACACCATATACCTAAAACATTGGGGAAAGAGGAGTAAAGAATCGATTCAATCCTACATGACCATCAACTTAATATAGACTGCTAAATGCACACAATTTATATACAAACCTAACAGTAAACACAAATCAAAACTGGTAACAGATATGCAAGAAATAAAGAGAAAAGATGTATATTCAAGTATATCACTAAAGAAAGCCAGCAAATTGTGACAGAAGAGACCAAGACAAGAAACGAACAGAGAACTACAAAATCAAACATTATACAAGTAATAAAATGAAAATAATAATATACCTATCAGTAACTACTTTGAATATAAATGGACTAAATGTTCCGAACCAAAGATGTAGGGTGACAGAATGGATAAAAAAGCAAGACCCATCAATAGGCTGCTTACAAGAAAGATTTATTTTAGACCTAAAGACACATGCAGATTTAAAGTTAAGGTTTGGAAAAATATTTGTCATGCAAATGGAATGAAAAGAGAGTCAGTGTAGTAATACTTATAATGGACAAAATGGACTTTAAAATAAAGACTGTAAAAAAAAAAGACTGTAACAAGAGACAAAGAAAGACACTATAGAATCATAAAGAGAACAACCTATAAGAACATATAACTGTAAATATTTATGCACCCAACATGGGAGCACCCAAATACATAAAGCAGCCAATAACAAACATAATCAATAGCAATCCATTATTAGTAGAGATTTTAACACTCCACTTAAATCAATGGGTAGATCATCTAAACAGAAAATAATGACTTTGACTTTATTTAAATGACTTTGACTTAATAACGAGTAAATAATGACTTTGAATGACACTTTGGACAAGCTATATCTAACATATTATTCAGCATATTCCATCCTAAAATAAACATTTTTTTAAAGTGCAATGGAATTTTCAAATCACATGCGGTCACAAAACAAGTCTCAACAAATTAAAAAATATTGAACTCATACCATACATCTTTCCCAACCACAACGCTATGAAACTAGTAATCAACCACAATAAAAACACTGGAAAGTGCACAAATACCTGTTATTAACAATGAACAGATCAACCAGGAAATTGGAATAAAAAAAATTGCATGGAGACAAATGAAAGCAAAACACATTGGTCCAAAATCTTTTGGATGCAACAAAAGCTGTTTTAATAAGAAAGTCTATAACAATACAGACCTACCTCAAGAAGAAAGAAAACCTCAAACAACCCAATCTTATTCCTAAAGGAACTTAAGGAAAAAAGGACAAACAAACCCCCAAACCAGTACAAAGAAGGAAATAATAAAGACTAGAGCAGAAATAAATGAAATAGAAACTCCAAAAACAATAGAACAATGAAGCCAGGATCTGGTTCTTTGAAAAGATCACCAAAATTGACAAAACTTTAACTAGACTCATCAATCAAAAAAAACAGAGCACTCAAAATCACAAATGAAAGAGGAGAAATAACTGACAACATAAATTTTATATTTGTAAGCATAAGAGAATATAAGAAATTATATGCCAGTAATTTACACAATCTAAAATAGAAAAATGCCTATAAACATATAATCTACCAATACTGAAGCAGGAAGAAATAGAAAACTTGAACAGACAAATCACCAACAATGAAATTGAACCTATAATCAAACAACTCCCAACAAACAAAAATCCAGGACCAGAGCGCTTCACAGATGAATTCTACCAAACATTTAAAGAGTTCATACCTATTCTCCAACAATTCCAAAAAATAAAAGAGGAAGGAAAACTTCCAAGTTCATTCTATGAGGCCAGCACTACCCCAAAACCAAAACCAAATAAAGACCCTCCAAAAAAGGTAACTACAGACCAATATCTCTGATGAACATAAATACAAAATTCCTTGACAAAATATTAGCAAACCAAATCCAATAATACATTAAAAAAATCATTCATCATGATCAAGTGAGACTGATTCCAAGGATGCAATGGTGGTGGCTCAATATATACAAATCAATCGATGTGATACATCACATCAACAAGGATAAAAAAACATATAATCATTTCAATAGATGCACAAAATAATTTGACAAAGTACAACATCCATTCATGATAAAAACCCTCAACAAAGTAGTCAACATAATAAACACCACATATGAAAAACCCATAGCAAACAGCATACAATGGGGAAAACCAAGAGCTTTTCCCTTAAGGTCAGGAACAAGACAAAGATGACCACTCTTACCTACTCTCTTTCAATATAGTACTGGAAGTCCTAGTTACTGCAATCAGACAACAAAAAGAAATAAAATGTATCCAACTAAGTAAGGAAGAAGTAAAACTTTCACTATTTGCAGAAGACCTGATACTATATATAGAAAACCCAAAAGACTCCACCAAAAATCTATCTGAACTGATAAATGAATTCAGTAAGGTCACAGGATACAAAATCAATGTACAGAAATCTGTTGCATTTCTACACATTAATAATGCAGGAACTGAAAGAGAAATTAAGGAAATAATTCCATTCACAATAGCAGCAAAAATAATAACTTAGGAGGTGAAAGACCTGTGCTCTGAAAACTATAAAACATTGATAAAAGAAATTGAAGATGACACAAAGAAATGTAAACATACTACATGCTCATGAATTAGAGGAAAAGCTATTATTAAAATGGCTCTACTATCCAAAGAAATATGCAGATTGAATTCAATCCCTATCGAAACACCAACAATATTTTTCACAGAAGTATAACAAACAATCCATAAATACATATGGAACCACAAAAGTCCCTGAATAGCCAAAACAATCTTGAAAAACAGAACTGGAAGTTTCAACAATCCCAGCTATCAAGATACACTACAAAGTTGTAATAATCAAAACCATATGGTACTGGCACAAAAATAGACACATAAATCAATGGAATAGAACAGAGAGCCCAGAAATAAACCCATGATTATATGGTCAATTAATCTTTGACAAAGGAGGGAAGAATATGCAATGGGGAAAAAGTCTCTTTTACAAATGGTGTTGGAATACTGGACAACCATATGCAAAAGTGTAAAACTGAACTACTTGCTCAAACTAATAGCCCAAAGAAAAACCTCAAAATGGATTAAAGACATAAATCTGAAACCATAGAACTACAAGAGAGCACAGGCAGTAATTTCTCTTTCATCACCAAACATTTTTCTAGATATGTCTCCTGAAGCAAGGGAAGCAAAAACAAAAATAGATGGGACTACATCCAAATAAAATACTTCCACTCAGCAAAGGAAACAATAAAAACAAAAACTAAAGACAACCCAATGAATGGGAAAATATATTTGCAAATGACATATCTGATAAAGGGTTAGTATTCAAAATATATAAAGAACTTACACAACTCAGCACAAAAAGCCCAAAATAACCCAATTAAAAAAAAAGACATCAACGTACATTTCTCCAAAGAAGGGACAGATGGCCAACAGACACCTGAAAAGATGCTCACATCGCTCATCATCAAATCAAAACCACAATGAGCTATCACCTCACACCTGTCATAATGGCTAAAATCAAAAGCACAAGAAACAAATGTTGGTGAGATGTGAAGAAAAAGGAACCCTTGTGTTGGTGGGAATGCAAACTGGTGCAGCCACTACGGAAAACAGTATTGAGGTCCCTCAAAAAATTAAGAATAGAACTACCCTATGATCCAGTAATTCCACTACTGGCTATTTACCCAAAGAATACAAAAACACTAATTCAAAAAGATATATGCCACCCTATGGTTTTTGCAGCATTATTTACAATAGCCAAATTATAGAAGCAGCCCAAGTGTCCACTGATAGATGAATGGATAAAGAAGCTGTGGTACACACACACACACACACACACACACACACACACACACACACAATGGAATATCACTCAGCCATAAAAAGAATGAAATGAAATCTTGCCATTTGCAATGACATGGATGGAATGAGAAGGTATAATGCTAAGTGAAATAAGTTGGTCAGAGAAAGGCCAATACCATATGACTTCACTCATTGATCGATTTAAGAAACAAAACAAATGAATAAAGAAAAAAAGAGACAAACCAAAAAACAGACACTTAACTATAGAGAACTGATGGTCACCAGAGGGAAGGTGGGTAGGGCATGGGTGAAATAGGTAAATGGGATTAGTAGTACTCTTTTCCTGATGAGCACTGAGTAATGTATAGAATTATTGATTCACTAGACTGTATAACTAAAACTAATACAATACTACACATTAACATTCTACACTAGAACTAACGTCTATACTAGAATTAAAATTTTTAAAAAAGTAATTTGGATCAGAGCTGGACTAAAATTTGCAATTCATTTTGGTGAATTTATAAAAAGAAAGTCTTTATTATCTTGTTGATTAAAAATGAAGCAATCTAGAAGATTCAACACATACCCATGTGCTTTTAAGAAAATCATCTTGCATATGACATAATCCAACAAAATTATAAGAAAAAGTGGAAAAATCTTCAGTTTTAGTATGTACCTCTTAGACCTCTTTCAGAATTTGATATAAAGAAAATAATTATGAAATTTATGTAATAGATTGACCAGTAATACCAGTTCTATCTCGTTAAAGAAGAAAATTTTAGGCATAACTCAAAATCCAACTCACAAAGGGAACTTAAAATGAAAAATGAAGTGTATATTGGTACATTTGTGTGTGTCTGTAAAACTTAAGAATTCCATCAGACTATGTAAGAAACTCCTACTAATTCGTATACAAACGGTAGGTAATTAGAGAAATGTGGGCAAAGAGTAAAAAGATAATTCATGGAAGGGTAGAACAAAGATCTATGAAAAAGTGTCCAATTTAACTGGTAATCAGGAGAATGGAAATCAAAGCAAAGGAATGATAAATTTTCAAACTAGACTGACAGAAATGTAAAATCCAGTAATTAGGATGTAGAAAGAGGATTTTTTAACACATTCTCGAGGGTGCATAAATTGGTTCAATTATTTTGGAAAACAATTTGTCAATACCCAGTAAACTGAAAATTTGCATGCCTTCACCCAGTTCAGTTTCACTTCAAGCCATTTCTGCTAAGGCTGTTTTTGCACATGTATGAGGAGATGTGCAAAGAAATGTCCATGGCAGCATTGCTAGTAATGTGAAAAACCTGGTGGAAACATTTTACAATAGGTCAATATAAATTTCAATATATTAATTGATCAAATTATTATGCAACCATTAAAATGAATGAATTAGGTTTATATATGTCAATATATATATATCAAAATAATAACTGTGTGAAACAAGAGCAAGGTGCATGCCTACATAGATAGGTAGGTAGACCTGTATACGTGAGCACGTGTATCCCCTATGATATATTTAAATATATTTAAATTTACAACACAAAAAATAATACCTATTAGTTCTAACTACATATGGTTTGTAAATGTGCAGAAACATGTATTTATGATTAGAGAGCAGATAAGGTAAGGAGACCTGCTCTAGAACCCACAACTAGGGATAAAGATTGGAGAGGAAAAGAGGAACTTACATTTATAAACAAAAGTTTTTCCTTTTATTAAATAAAAGGAACTGAGGTAAACATATATACCCACATGTATGTATCTGCATCTCCTAAGAGGATTTTCATTTTAAGCCTTGTCTCTCCCTTGGAATGGAAGTTTGTACTCCCCAGTATTGAATAGCAAGTTTCAATATGCAGGGAGAGATGTGTTCTGTGGCTGAGAGTCGCCAGCCAGCCTGAATTCACATTACATATTCAGTTTATGCTCTACCCATTATTATGACTCTATGTGCTATCAGGCAAGAACCAAGTAATGTGAGTTATCTTTTATTCTCAAAACAAAAACCAATCCATTTTCTCTCATAATGTCTCATTTTTACAGACATATATACTGAATATTCAGCAAAATAGAATAAAAAAGTGTGAAAATCATATTACATTAATGTCATTACTGTATGAATTTCTTTGTAAGAAATGTCTTCTTTGATTATGTCTTTATTCCTTGATCTTTTCTATTTAAAGCAAATTTTATAAGAAAAAGATAAATCTTAATTTAAGTAATAGCATGATATACTTAAGATATTCCAACGACACTTCTGACATTATTGGTTTCTTAGAGAAAAACCATCTTCTATCCAGCCTCTCCCCTGCTGCTTCTTATGGTAATTTTAATTGCAGATTATTCTCATTTTTGTAGCATTACTGATAGATTGGAAACAGATGACATACATCATTAATTGCTGTGTATAAAACACTGCATTTCAAAACCTGTCTTTTTTGCCCGAGTTTTGTCTGATATTGGTAAATGGCTTTGTTTCTTTCGCCTATCTTTGAAATCTTTCTTCTGACTTTTTAGTTTAGTATAAACTAGTTCCCTCTTCCATTTAGTCCACAATTTGTGTAGGCGGATATACACAAAATGGATACAGTGTGCAAAATACAAAGGTACTAACAAGCGTAGAGGTCAGAACAGGAAGGGCACCGCAGAGTGGGATGTTCAGTGAACCGTTGATTTAGTGTGCTGATGGTTTAAAATTCAAGCAATGGGAAGTTGGCTTGACAGAGGTACACAAGGTCTGTGTTTAGATGGGATCAGGCATAGGAGTTCACTCTGCAGACTAGCAGAATGATTGTGTACAAAGGATGAAATTATCAAATACATGCATATTTGGAGAAAAACACAAGGCTCCAAGCATGGACCTATCAGGGTTTGACACAGGCTGGGAAAAATCTATCATAACCCTTCTCTCACCTGTAGGTGGCTGACTCTGCTTCCCTTCACGTCTATCATCTACTAACCTGCCAACTGCCTCCTAAGTCCCAACAGAGGACAATCTGCATAGTCCTGGCTCCTATCAAGAATAGTGGGCCCTCAGGGGCCAGGATCTGGTACATAGAGCTCATAGAGATTTTCAAAAATAAAACTTAATCCTACTCTTTGGTATTTAATTTATGATCAATTTTGAACAGTTAGATGTATGTACAAGGCTGACAAGCTTTAACTGCCATAGCAAAGAATCTACTGGCCAATAAAGAACATGTCATTAAAATTTGAGGGTAAGTTCCCCTTCTGGCAATAGCCTACCAGGTAATTTTGAACAACCCCGCCACTGAAATAAACTAGTAGACTTGGAAGGATAGATCATGACAAAGTTCCTGATTGGATTAAGTTCACATGGTTTTTTGTTGTTGTTGTTGTTGTTTTTTTAGTCTTTCTAGTTCCCTACCAGAAGTAAGTATGATAGGTCACAGTAACTAAAACATGAATAGTAATTAAAAAAAAACTTAGGTGGATAAAAAAAGTTATTCATTACATTTTTAAATCAATGTGTTTTGCATTTTCAAGGACATAAAAGATTTAAATTCTTACTGAGATGAAATTTTAAAAGCAAAATTACTAGAATTTAAAAACAATTGAAATTAAGAATTCCGTAGATAAGTTTAAATCAAGTTAGACATAAGAGAAACAGTAAACAAAAAGAACATTCAGAAGAAAATATCTAGAATGAAACAAAGGGAGATAATCTATGGAAAATATATATAAAAAAAGCATAACTCAAATGCAGAATAAGGTGAAAAGGACTCATATAGGTCTAACTGAATCCTAGAAGGGAATACAAAATAAAATTAATATTTGAAGAGGTAATGACTAAGAATGTTACAAATCTGATTTTTTCAAAAAATAAGTCCTAATTCAAAAAGCACAGATTTAAACAAGTAACACACACCCAGACAGAGAGCAAGTAAGCAAGAGAGAGAAAGCCACATAGCTATATCAGAGTAAACTTCTTGAAAATTAAAGACAAAAAGAGAAATCTTAAAATCATTGGGGGTAGGAGATGTGGTACAGGAAGTGTGGAGCAGAGTACCTTCAATTAACAATCAGATGGGTATGTGATTTTCCAACACAAAGGATACCAGAAGAAATGGAATTCTATCTTCGAATTGTTGAAAGAAAATGATTACAAATCTGGACATATAGGAATTGCCACCCAAAATCTATATTCTTATCAAATATATACGGGACATTTACCAAAAGTGATCATATGGCATGTTAAAAATCAACACTTTACAAATTTCGAAGGACTAAAATTGTACAGAGTATATGAAAAATAGTGGAAAGTAAGAAGTTCAATGAATAACTCATATGTTACCACATTCCCAGAAATTAAGGGCTGTACTAATGAAAAACCCATGAGTCAAAGCAGAAATCACAATCAAAATTTGAAAATATTTTGAACCTAATGATAAAATAGGACATAAGATTTGAAGGGATGGCTATACCAAAGCCTTCAGTAGAGGAACAGTTAAACCTTAAATGCATATATCAGAAACAAAGAGATGAATGGATGAATATCAATGAGCTAAGTATCCATCTCAAGCGTTCACAAACAGAATAGTAAATACAACTACAAAAAATTAGGAAAAAGAACTAATCAAAATAAAACCTGACAATTATAAAATAGGAAAATTCCAAGATAATCTAATAAAAATAGTGAGATATATAAAGGATACTATATTAAGACATGGGTTTATTCCAGAACTATATCATATCTTTTACAATTAAAAACTAATAAATTTTACTATTAATAAAATAAAGCCCCAAATTGGTGCTTTGAAAAGACTAACAATATTGATAAATGCATGCCAATGCTGTTCAGTAAAAAGAGAACAAATTAACACTATCAGAAATTTAAAGGGGTTATCATTTCAGTTTCTACAGACATGACAATGATCAGAAGAACCTATTATAATAATTTTATGCCAATAAATTTGCAAATTTGACAAAGTAGAAAAGATACTTAAAAAATTATTCAATGAAAAAAAAAACCCTCACTGGATGATCTGTATAGTAGAGAAGGCAAAAGTTAGAATTAGTAAATTAAAGGCAGACCAATAGAATGTACTTAATCTGAACAAAGAGAAAAAAAGACCAAAAGAAAAAATGGAATCCTCTGCTGAAGCATTTCAGTAGAGAAGGGATGGCCTTTTCAATAAATGGTGCTGGAGCAATTAAACATCCATCATCAAAAAACCCCAAAACAACAAAACAAAAAAACCCCTAAACACTTTATACAAAAAAATTATTCAAGATCTGAGGCGCCTAGGTGGCTCAGTTGCTTAAGCAGCTACCTTCGGCTCAGGTCATGATCCCAGGGTCAGGAGACAGAGCCCCATGTTGGGCTCCATGCTCAGTGGAGAGCCTGCTTCTCCCTCTGCCTGCCACTCTGCCTACTTGTGCTCTCTGTCAAATACATAAATAAAATCTTAAAATAAATTCCAGATGGATTATGCTTTTAATTGTAAAACATAAAACTTCAAGAACAGAACATAAGTGGAAAATCTGTGGGACCTAGGACTAAGTGGTAGTCTTTGATTTGATACTAAAATCATGATTTATTCGAGAAAAAGAAAAAAATAGACTTCATCAAAATGAAAGTTTTTCCTGCAAAAGATTCTGTTAAAAGTTTGGAAAAGGCAAATTCAGACTGGGAAAAATATTTGCAAACCACATAGCTGACAAAGGCCTTGAATCTCAAGGAAACAAAGAACTCTCAAAACTTAATACTAAAAAAATAATAAATAAATGGAATAATCTAATTATACAATAGTCAAAGGACATGCACAGACATTTCACTGAAGAGGCTATGCAGATGGCAAAAAACACATGAAAAGATGTCCAATATTATTAGTCATTGGAGAAATGCAAATTAAAACCATAATGGGATATCACTATACACCTAACAGAACGTCTAATGCTGGCAAGGGCGAGAAAGTAATATAAGTACAGACACTGTGGAAAATACATTGGTATCTCCTTTCAAAACTAAAAATACACATGTCATAAGACCCAGCAATTTCACTCTTGGGCCTTTATCCCAGAGAATTATAGACTTGAGTTCATGCAGGAATTTGTATATAAATGTTCACAGCAGCCTTATTTATAAAAAATGAAAACTGGAAACTATCCAAGTGTCTTTAAAGGGTGAATAGATAAACTATGGTCACATCCAAACTGAACGTTATTCAGTCATAAAAGGGAACACATTACTGATAAAAAAAACAAACTTGAGTGTGCCTCAGGATATAGTGTTGAATGAAAAAAGTCAATCGCCAAAGGACGTGTAATGGATGATTCCATGTGCCTAACAATCATGAAATAAACTATTTGTGGAGAATGGAGAATGGACTGGTGGACTGATGGTTGCCAGGAGTTAGGGATTGGGGTAAGTAGGGGATACATGTAGCTATAAGGAGTAAAATAAGGAGTCTTATGGTACAACTGGGTATCTTGATTATAGTGGTGGTTATGCAAGGTATATCGATGATAGAACTGCATAGAATTATACACATATACCCACAAACGAATATGTGTAACTTATGAAATTCAATAGGCTCTATGGTTTAAATATCAATTTCTTATTTTTGATATTTTATTGTTATGTAATACAATGATACTGGGGATGCTAAAAGAAGGGTGCACAAGGCTTCTCTATGCATTTGTTTGTAATCTCCTGTGCCTGTACAATTATTTTAAAATAAATTTAAAAGATGATTATATAATTTCCTAAACATATGGTTGAATGAAATTAAAGAGTTTCCAGTATGCAAACAGGAAGTGTTCCTCTTTCAGAAAATAGGTTTCCTTCACCAACAGTAAGTTTACTTTAGAAACCTCGTTTTTGCTAAGGCCTACATTAGTATCTGTTTTTGCTATTGGAATGAAATCCGAAGATGATTTTCACTTTTATGAAATGCAATTTACTTCTTTGCTTTAAGTCCTTCTGGCTCACGAAAGGTTTCATAGCAACACTATACTTGCAGATAGCAAGGAAAACCTGTATTTGTAGTTCAACCTATCAATATCATTCTTTTGGATTTACAGGATTGTCTTGGTCTCTATGACATTTATACATTAACCTACAGACACACAGTGTTTGGTTTGGTTTTGCCTTTTTGGATAAAGCCAGAAACCAGAGAATTGAAAATTATCACAAATTGCAGAGTCCGGCTACCCTAGGTTACCTAGGGAAGGGCACAGAAAGCTGAAATCTCAGATAGGATAAGAATTTTAAAGCTTCACATACGTGGTGTTTCTTTTTGGGCAGCTCTTTTAAGTGATTGGTTTATAAGTGATCAGAGCAATTTTGTAATGTTGGATTTCACTTCAGAGCAACAATCTGATTCCCCATGCAGCCTTTCTTTCCTTTTTTCCTTAAAAAGAAGCTTATTTCTAGATGCTTCCACTGACTTGTCAATTTTACAAATGTGGCCAATGATCCATGAAAACCAAACAATTCACTGTAACACCATTTAAATAAGGAAGGGAAGCAAACAGTTATGTCAGTTCAAACTGAATAGACACAACCTCTGTTCCAATGAAACATGAAACTGCCAAACGGAATGCCACTTAGTTGTAGGTGCCCAATATACGCAGCAAAATTTAGATTTTTTATGACACATTTGACTGAAAAATTGGATTTAATTCATGTTATTTTTATTACTGTTCTTTTGATATAAGCATTTTTATGTAGTAGGTGTGTGTGTGTGTGTGTGAAAACGTGCATGTGGTTTTTTTTAGGTTTCCAATATTTAAGACTTTGAAAATGTTTATAGGATCTAGATTCTCTCTTTTATGGAGTCTAAAGTCTAAATGACTTCATGCCTTTTCATTTATATTCCTTCTAGCGCAATGGTTCTCTAGCTTGCTGCGAAATCACCCTACTTGTTCAAATAGATCTTTGTGCCTACTTCCATTGTTTCTGATTTATGAGGACTAAGAGCCTGAGAATGTGTTTCCAACAATGTTTCTAGGTGATACAAATTCTTCTGTTTAGGGGAATATAACATGAGAACCACAGATCTCATCCAGGAAGAGTTTGTCCATATGTAGAAAAATTAGCTTTCCTGAAACGACCAATAATCTTTTTTATGTCTTTCTCATTTATTGCCAGATTTTTACTCAGCTTGACTTCATGATCTAATGGCAAAGAAGCACGGATTCTTCCAAAGTTTTGTTCAAATTCATTTACTTCAAGATTGCTACACTGTTTCACATCTGGAAATTAAGAAAATAATTCCAAAATTGAGTTTACAAAATCTGGTCACTGAAGCCTGTACACTTTGGTTAACAGAAAACTTGCTGGGCTTTCCTCTGGTTTTAATTACTCTTGCTTTTGACACAATCCTTAACATATTTCATTTGCTAGTGTTTAACTTGTGAAATAAGAGATTAGAACATATTAACCCAGAGAGTATTTAAATAATCTAGGTAAGGGATGAAGATGATAGTGCATAGTATTTATTGAGTCCTAGTTTGTCCCTAGTTTGTACTCAGCACTAGATAAGCTAGTATCTCATCTCATCTCTTATCTCACTAACCCTACCCAAAAATCTATGAAAGTTGTATTATCCCTGTTCTACAGAAGCAGACACTGAGACAGATTTTGGAGTACATAATTGTTAGGGATCAACACTTGTGAAGGAAAGAGTAGGAAGCTGAATGGCAATGCAAGCCCAACAGAGTCTTTGCCAAACCAGGATGGGTATCTGGAACAAGATTTGTTTGTCATGGTGTCTCACTGAGTTACAACAGTTAGATATTTATGTCCACACTTCCCTGGAAATGGACATCCCTGGGAAGAGTATGACCTCAGACAAAGAGGTTTTGTGAAGCTGGGGATGGCCCTGAAGTAGTTTACTGACTATGCCTCCTATCTCTGTGCTTGGAGGATGCACTTCTTTGAAGGAGAATTCAGGTGTTTATTGAGTTTGCCACTGATTTGTCCAAGGATACGGTGATTGGCTCAATGAAAATTCAAACTCAGGACTATTTGATTCTTCTGAGGATATACTTCATTCTTTTCTGAAAAATATTTTCTAAGTATGTGCCTTAACCTTGTCTTGAGGAGTCCATCATGGACATTCACTGTTCTCTGTAACAATGCAACAATGACCTCGGGTACGACTGAACAATGTAGCAGTTGGTCCCTACATGCAAGGTCTCCAAACTTCACTATATGTCATCTTGTCAGGGTGCTGCATGAGTACAGAATCCATGAAGAGTCTATTTCTTTCACTCAAGCTGCCATCATTCTTCATCCTAATGACTCAGTCTCCTAACTGGTCTTCCTGCTTCCATTTTTGCTCCCCCCCAACAAGTAGAGGGGGAATGAAAATGCATTCATGCCACAACTGCTAAATATTTGAAGTTATTTCTCTTCTCATGTATGTATGTATATATAGATGTATTCTATGTGTGTATAGTTTTATTCACACCATTTTTGCAGTGTGCAATTGATACATATTCACTCAAACTGATCATTATCTATTTCCCCACAATAATTTCAGATTCTTCTGAAGTTTTTATTGGTCATATTCACTCCCGAACAACTATATCCTAAAGAAGTACTTGTTACTCATTCAGTACTTATTATTTGGTAAATAAATTGCATGAAAAAATGGTGTTAGCAAAACAAAAAAGAAAGATATGTAAGGATCAGAAAACTGATTTGAGTTCACATTCTAGTTTCAAAATCTATTCAAACTAAATTACATTAAACTCTAAACTCTGTTTTGCTTTGTTTTCTATCTTAACTGGGGTTAATACCTTGGCATTGTTAATGAAATGAAATAGCATATAAAGGAAATATTACAGAAAGGATAAACAGGTCTAGATAATTGTTAAATTTAAATGTGTATCCCTATAATATTGCACAAGTTATCACAATTCTTCTCCCATTAAAAAAAAAAATAAACCCTCATCATTTGGAGAATGTGTTCATATAGATTATCTACCCTACTGATAAAAGATGAAGTACTCTTTTGTTTTTCACTTTTTAAAATTTGAGTGGTATTTGCAATTACTGCCTTATAGCATATCCAAGACACTCTGGTATATATTTATGCTCTGTGTTTGACAAAGTATGTCTTCAAGGCAGACTCTATCTATGAAATTTTTCTGAGGGTACTTTATACATATGTACTGGGCAGGCTGGTCATCCCAACTCCTCCTTAACACTCCATGGCTTGTACACACAGCCCCACAATTCATTTCCTCCTCCATCTACTCTTATTGGCCCTTCGCAAAGGAATTGTCACCATTCACCTGCTTCTTCCTACCTGGTTGTGATGCTTTTTCATTCTGCATCTTCCTTCCTCAAAAATGCTGCCCACATTGATCTTTCCTGGTTTTCAGCAACAATTTCAATTGCACGTATGCATGGTGTCATATTGTTCAATATTTAGTTCTGTTGCTTAATATTATGTTCTATATCACATGCATAGATCCTTTCCAAGAAGAAAAAGGCCTGAGAACAGAGACTGAGTTGCTCTTTCCTTTACTGTGCCATAAAGCTGCCACCACTCTGCAAAGATAAGCAGATGCTTGGTAGAACTCTAAATTGATGTTATTTTTCTTAACACAGCAATTTTGGATCTCTGCAGTTTTTATAGGCCCCCTCTCAGTAAAGGAATTGAACTATTTTCATTTCGATAGATAGATCACTGAAGAAGAAACAAGGGGTATTTCATGATCTCAGATCTGCATTCAGAGAGTTAGTCAGGCTGTGGAAAGCAGAGTTTTAAGGCTTCAAACTGAGTATTAAGCTGCAATTAGATTGTCAGCACTGAAAGGGTTGTCATAATCTACCTTCAGGATAAAACAGTTTGTGGTCTGCAACTGATATAAAACTTTCCTAAACCAGCTGCCAGATCCTTGGAACCCACTCCATTCATAGCACCATATTTACTCTGCACAGCTGGTAAGGGTTTTGCAAAAACAAAAAGCAGAAATTATTGCCTTCCACTCCCCAGTGTGACAGTAGAAGGCATAGTAGGGACAAAGACCACATAAGCTCAGGGACCCTAATGTAGTCTGGGAATCTAAAAAGGGCTTTCTAATAGTCTGGATGGACTCTGGACAAAATTGAGAAAACGGTGCCTTTCCGTAGTTTTGAGCATCATTTCCTTGTCCTTACTTTTCCTCACATTCTATTGCTATAATAGAATAGCCATTCCATGGCTATTACTGGCTTGTCCAACACCTGGACACCTCCAAAGAGCTCCAAAGATCTAGCTTTCTGCAGCTTTCTGCTCCTTCCTGCTTCGATACAATGCAATTGCTTATGTTCTATCCTCTGAGGAGCACGCTAACATCCTGAATCTGATAGAAAAAGAATTCGAGAAAAACAACAACGGTTTGGAGGCCAAAAAGTGAGATCTCAAATCAGAAACGCCAGACATGTTCCTCTAAGTAGCTATGTGACCTTGAGCAAGTCACTGAATCTTTAAAGCCTCAGATGACTCATAGGTAATTAGGATCATAAGGGAGCCTACCTGGTGGCTGTGGTGAGCATTAAACAAAATTATATGTGCTAGTACCTGGTATGGAGCCTTGCAGTCCTAAATGTATCATCAATGTCAAAATGAATATTATTCTCAGAAAATACTCAACTTTAAACAGAATCAATATTTTTGCTTAAAGATGTCACTAATGATGAAGGACATCAGGCACTAAAACTCATTTCTTTTTCTTGGTATAAAGGGACTCGGGATTCACCAAAACAGATTCAGAATGCAGCTACCCTCTCCACCAAACAAGCATGACAAGAAACAGCTCTCAGCAGCAGCACTTCCATTCCCCCTCAATCTTTTTAAAAAATTAACATATAATGTATTACTTGTTTCAGGGGTACAGGTCTGTGATTCCTCAGTCTTACACAGTTCACAGCACTCACCATAGCACATACCCTTCCACCCCACTCCCCTCCAGCAACGCTGTTTCCTGAGATTAAGAGTCTCTTATGGTTTGTCTCCCTCTCTGGTTTCGTCTTGTTTCATCTCTCCCTCCCTTTCCCTATGATCCTCTGTCTTATTTCTCAAATTCCTTATATCAGCATCAGCACTTTCCTTTCATCCACTTTCTATGAGGAGGAAGAAGAGCCACCAAGTAAAAATCCTACTTTCTCTGCCTCCTAGCACTGAACACAAGCACCAGCATGATTTCCTTCAGAAACTTCCAGAGCTTAACATTATTACTCTAGGACTCTTCACAAAACTCCTTTGAGCTGGAGATGATGCAGGTGTCAGCATCTTCCTGTTTTACATGGGGAAAAAACAAAACAAAAAACCTCTAAAACGGAGACATAACCTCTAGAGACTAACGTAAAAAATACACATGATCAGGGTTTTAGTCTTTAATTTGTCACTTAACATTATTTTATTGAAATCAATTTCTATCCATTTATTTACTTCTCAAATATCCTCATCCATCAACTACTTGCCTTACGACTACACAGAGCAGTTATAGGATTAAAATAAAGTGTGAATGGAAAACATTTTGAAAAGGAAAAACCCACTCTACAATTATAGGAACAATTATTTCCATCACAAACACCACAGCCAGAAGCCAAATTTGCCTATCAACACTTCATTATTGGAGATGTTGGTACATGAACAATTTTAAAAAGATTGTAATTTGATTTTTCATGGGTTTTACACTTTCTGTGACTATCTTGTTTACTTGCTTTTATCTGAAAGGAAAAATCTGTCAAATCTGCTAAATTACTCAGCTTATTGTCATTTTTCGTATTTGTTTTAGTGATATGTGTGATGCTGGTCAGTTTCATCACTGCTAATCTACAATTACCCATGCTAAGATAAGGGTCCCATTGAACACCTTTGAGTCTAGGGAAGGAGAAGCAGGGCCAGGATGGTGAGGGAAAAGTAAATGCTGGCCAGTGTTGGAGTCATGGGGAGCAATCATTCTAGAGACAACCTGATAAACTTTTGCCTAAAGAAGATTCCCCCATGTTCTCAAATTCACTAGCTTACAAGAGCCACTTGTAGCTCTCTACTGGCATTCAATTAAAGGTTTATATTCTTGAAGAATTCTGAGAAGTGCAATAAAAGTGGTCATGTAATCACTGATGGTATATTTCCATCTAAGAATGCTCCCTCATGTAACTTCCCAGAAGTCCTTAAAAAAAAAAAAAAAAAAAAGACTATTCCCACTCTTCAGAGGAGTATCTGAAAGGTTCAACACTAGAGCTATACTTCTCTTCCCCCTTTCTGTCAAATATCGCAAAATAGACTCATATTTAACTGATGAAATAAACTTGAATTCCTATCTCATAGCCATGTAACCATATCATACTAAACATTGTTTTGGAGAAAGAGAAACAACAAAGGAAGGGAGGAGAACAGGTACAGAGGAGTCAAATATTATAGCTGCTAAAAAATAGTTAGCTGCCACCTTAAGATGACTAGATTTTCAAGTAAAATATAGAAAAAAAAGTCACTACAAAAATGTACTACACCTAATCATAGAAATACATTTCTCTAGTAAGCACAGATTCATAAGCATTGACTCTATATGAGATTTTCACTTCAAGAAAACATAAGATGCATTAGATACAAAAATCCAAATATAAGAAACACTTAAAATAGGAGAGAACTGTTTTAATGAAGATTCTTACCTTAGCAAAAGGATTTATTAGCAGGCTACTATAAGTTTAAAAATCATTAACTGGAAACACACAAACTCTTAAAATCCAGCTCAAATTTAAGGTCAATGCAAATAAAGATTAAGCAGCTAAAATTCGAACTCAACCATTCAAGAAAAATTTGATTTGCATGCAACATCTTAGTACTTCAACTTTGTGCAAAGTAAGTCATGGCAATAGAATTGTAAGATGATTCACCTGGTTCCTGAAGTAGGTTTTGGTCATTTAATTTCTTTAGGAGTAATAAGGAGCACAAAGAGGACTAGGACAAATATTATTACCCTGTAGACATGAAGCCATCACAGCTTGCCGATCAGGCCCTGATAGTGTCTGATCAGAGAAGAATATACTATAATGAACTACGTGAAATCCAGTAATGGATGACAATTTGTGGTTTCTGCATTATCAGAAATTAGCCAGGCTTTCTTTCTGTATTTTAAATTATGTTTGGAGAAATGAAATGAAGATCACAATGATATAGCAGAGGCAGCTTGAAGCAGATTGATGGTATATAGAAGGCACTTCTTACTCAATCTGACAAATGAGGCTTGTTCTGATTTGGAGGGTCGGAGGGGTCCAATGAACTCTAAAGATTAGTCCTGTCTTTACATGGTAGCTGGATCCCAAGAACAAGCATTTTAAGTGGCAAATGCAGAATCTGCAGAACTCTTATGGCTCAAACTCTGAAAAAACACAGCTTCACCTCTATTAACCTCTACTGCCCTGTTTGTTTGGTTTTAATCAGGGCCAGCCCAGATCCAAGGAGATGGGAAAAACAGATATGCCTCCTGTTGGAGGGCTGAGGACACAGCAAAGTAGCATGTGGGATGGGATACACTGTGACAGCTGACCCAATCTACTACAATTTCAAAGGTTTCTCAGAAAAATCACATGCATTTCTTTCTCATAATTCTCAATATGAACCTTGGAAAGCAGCCATATTTTACCAAGTACTATGTACCCGTGGAGTTAAGAACAAACAAAATTTGGCACTTACCTGGCGGAACTGTTCTAGGTCAATTTTGTTACCCACCAGCACCAGGGGAATTTCATAGGTGTGGCGGACTTGAAAAATGAGCTCTTTAAACTTGGCAGCTTCCTGGAATGATTGGCGGTCAGTGACAGAGTAGCAGATGATGAATCCTTCCCCACCGCGCATGTACTGCTCCCTCATGGCTGTGAACTCTGCCTGCAGGAAAAGAGCAAATTGTTACATAACTTAAAACAGTGAGCCAACGCGTCAATAAAATAAAAGATCAAAAGAAGATAAATTATGAGACGAAGCAGTTTGGGTAGAAATTTTGTAAACATTTATTTCTGGGATTTGGATATAGAAAAAGGGTATGAAGTCTGACTATACCGTTATGAAACCTGAATGCTTTAAAGTATTCAGAGTGTTGATCTTTAATCATAGAAAATTTGATTCAAGAGATCTTGAGGGAGATATGTTAAACAGCAGGTTAACTAATGAACTATTGGGATTATATATATCCTTTTAATAGCTTTCTACCTAATGGTCTAGTTTTAGGAAAAGGAATCTAAATTTGTATACTCTAAACTTCAAAACCTAGAGGAACTAATTTTCTCCTCAAAAAGATGAAAAGAAACATGAGTTTAACCTTGATTATCCCTGTGAACAGAGGAAGTTATTAACATAGATAATCCCAGACCCAGTTATGTGCTTGGGTTTTCTTAGATCTGTCTCCCCAAGGGGTATAAACAGAGAGAGCTTGACGGCTGAGTCATGGGGCACTTTCCATGTTCTGTTCACTCTCACATCCTCTTCTCTCTTTGCAGAGGCTAGGATCACCTTCTGAAGGTACCGATGTCCCAACCTGGGAGACACTGACCTCTCAGCTTTTCACGTTGCAGCCTACCTGAATTACGATTTCTTGTCAACTCAAAACTCAGTATTGCGTCTAAGCTGCAATCTAAAACATTCCTTTTAGTCAGAAGTATCTGTTTTCGTTCACTGTTACTCTGCTGATTTCATTGTTGAAATCATAAGGGCTGGTTAGATGCAAGCAAGGGGAAACATAAAACTTAGACTCTGGCTCGGGAACAAGCCATGTTAAATGATAAAAGAACACAAAAACATAGTATGACTTGGAAATAAAGTCATCGAAGAAAGATTCACATGAGCTCGAGCTGTATTTGAAGATTTTGAGATATGAATTCTTTACCCAGCAAGCTATCTATAAGAATTACTAAAAGGCCTTCTTCAGAGTAATGGTTGAAACAAATATTAATTTAACATGGCTTACTTTTGAAGAGTAGGAGCTTTTACACAGATCCAGAAATTGTGGAAATCTGAGGTGCTTACAAGTGTAGAGAGAGTAGTCAAGTTAATAGGGTATGGAGTTAGTGGGTCAATCTTTTAAAACATTTTCAGTCAACACAGAATGGGTGCAAATAATATCACTGGGTTCAGTCCCTCATTTTAAAGTTTTATGAACTTGGGCCCAGAAAGGAAAAAGAGAGAGAGAGAGAGACTGACTTGTCCAAGGATGAACAGCCAATGTCAAATTGGTTTGAATAATTTGTCTTCTCAGATTCACACTATCTCAATTTACTTAGTACTAAAGTTTACCTCAATCCTAAATTTCACCATGTAAGTGTCATGTGCTAACATGGGAGAAAGAAATCCTACTGGGCCTCAGTTTCTTCAACTCTAAGACTAAGTTGGTTTATAAAATTTCTGCTATCTCCTCCCAGTTCTGGCATTTTCTAATTCTGAAAACCCTTTGCCTCAGTCAGAATCCTATAACTGACTGTGGACTGATGAAAGCAGTATGGATTGAAATTGCTAAATGCAGTTCCCCTGACTTATAATGACATTTTCCAAATAGAAATGGTAGAATCACTGTAGAAATATGTGATATTTAAAAAAATATGAATGGATTTATTATATCAGCATATATAATCCAAACTATAATGGTGCAAACTGAACTGGAGAAAAATGTATCTTATGATTTACAGTTTTCTGTATTTGCCAATTATGATCTTAAGCATTAAAACTCTTTATTTTTATTTATTTTTTAAGTAAAATTATTTTTAATTGTCTATTGAGAAATAATAATAGACACATTGCAAAATATCTAAGAGATACAGAAATATATAAAATTTTATTATCTCCATACCCAGTTTTTTCCAAATGCATGACAGTTAATAAAAATATATACAGTATTCAGAAAGTCTATGTACACATAAGCAAAGGTATTTATATTCCACCTTTACATACTTTCTATACTCAAATGAGCACATAATATACATAATTTTTACTTTTAACCTTAATTAAGATTTAATATCCCTAATATACCATGGAGATCATTCCATATAAGCACAAATAAGTATTATTTAATGCATGTACCATAATTTATGTAACTATTTGCCTATGAACAGATATTTAGAGGTCTTCCTTTTATTCCTATTATCAACTATGTGGCAATATAGATTCCTAAACATCCACTTTACACAAATGTATATCTGAGAAGTAATATTGTTAGATGAGAGAGAACACATATTTTTACTTTGGAGAAATAGTGCCAATATCACCAAATATATCATACCAATAACCCTTTCCAACATTTATATAAAAGTACCTATTTCTCCTCATTCTCACCCATGCCACTTATCAAAATTTTCTACCTTTTATAAACTTTAGGGTAAAAAATGGAATCTTGTTTCTTTCATCTGTATTTATATGAGGGTCATATTAAGCATCTCCTTTGTTTCCTATTCATTTACAAATTCTCTCCTAGATGTGGTTTTATTTTAAAAAATGAAATTTTTATTCTTTGATTTGGAGATTTAAAAAAAATTCTGACTGGAGAAGGTTCTTTCTGTGTGAGACATAAAATAAAAATACACTTGAGTACATTAAAAATAACTACATCATAGGGAAAAGACTAATAAATCTGAAGAAATCCAACACCTATCAGGAAGAAAGGCAAAGTACAGGAAAGTAAAATTCAGAGAATACTGGATGAAAGAATGAGTGAATATCCAATTTTGCTGGTTAATTAGACTCCAAGTCACATATATGTTATATTAATAGATCTACCAGTCCTCCCATCTGCTGTGAATTGAAGTCTCCAGGTATGAGGTTCTAGCTCAGCTCTAGGTTAGTATTTTAAAGAGTTCCTTGTTTGATTTTGCTTCACACCTAGATGCAGAGGTATATAACTGTGTTTGTGTTCAAAAGTTGTCTTTACGATCTGAGCACAGAACCTAGGAAGCACAGTACATGACTTCTAGGTCTGTTACTCAGAGTATGTCCTCCAACAAATCACCTAACCCCTCAGTGCCTCAGTATTCTTCTTTGTCAAAAGGGATTAGGATACACACTTAACCCATCTTACGGGGCTCTAGAAAGGATCAAACGAAAGAAGAGATGTAAAAATGCTTTGATCATTTTTTAAAATACAATACACATTAAGCCTATTATCATCTCTCGTACAAATCCTGCAGAATAGAACCTTTCACTGGGAGTACAGACATAAAATCCTCTTTGAGCTGCATTAAATATGAATGTAGAAGTATTTCTCAAATATGCTTAATCAGAAAATTAAGGTTTTGGTTGTTTATTTTTGTTTTTGTTTTCCTCTCCAAATAGGAGACTCTTCCCACTAATAAAACAGACAATAATTGAGCTATCCCAGTGAAATGGGAGGATACTTCCTCTTAGCTGACCTTATTCATACTAACTCTTGTCATAGCATATATAGGTTTTTCTTAAAGATGCACTGGAAGCTAGTGTGGCACAGAAAATTGAGGAGAATCTCTGCAGCCATTATCAACCTAATAATATATGACATTGATATCACTTTATAAGAAAAATTCTATGTTCAATATGTTGCTTCTGTCTTTATTCACCCATGAATTAAAGATCTCTGTGCTTTATGTTCTGTGTATCCTGAATGTTAATGTCTTCATTTGCTTCTTGCTATAAATGAAACTTGTTGGTTAATTATTCAGGAACATGACTAGATTCCGTTTGCTATCCATAAGTAGCAAAGTATCTATGAAAGAGACCTATGTGTAAAATGCTACAAGCATGACCATTTCTCATATATATATTTTGAGAGAGAAGGATGGAGTGGGGGATCAAGGGAGAGGGAGAGAGAGATCCAAGCGGGCTCCACACCCAGCACAGAGCCTGACATGGGGGCTCAATCTTACAACCCTGAGTTTATGGCCTGAGCCAAAATCAAGAGTTGGATGCTTAACAGACTAAGCTACCCACTTGCCCCTTTCTCTAGGATTTTTCTAAGCTATTCTGAGTACAAAACTGTAGCTTCATGAGTTCCCTTCGATAGTTTTTCTTATATTAAAATAGGATGAGAATACTCTTAAATCTGAATACAAAGTATTTTGATTAATCTCATATTCCAGTCTCTTGATTATCAGAGTATTTTAAGCAGGCTTTCAGAAATATAGGGACTGGACCAGCTCCCCATTGTACTCAATGAGTGCTACTACAACGTATAAGTGCCACACTGTTTACAAAGTGCTCTAGAGTTACAGTCGGGCCAACCTTCAAATGCTTTCTAGCACAACACACATATAGACCATTGTCCAGGGTTGCCATACTCATGACAGACACATCTCCACACCAAACTTACATTCCTAGTACACAAATAGTAAATGAAAAAATAAGTCACTCATGCAGCTGACACTATGCCAAGTGGTCAGAAAAGTAAACTACCAAAAAAGTCTGGTCCAGTCCTGGTTGACAAGCATAAATAGGCCAGGAAGAAACAAAGGAAGAAGTACTATATGAACTGTGGGGATTTAGAAAATGCCAAGAGCAGTTTGCAGGAGGAAGGCAAAGAGGACTTGGTGGAAGAAATGAGATGTGTTATTTTTTTCTTAGATTTGTCGACTGCAAAGGGCACTTCAACTTTCATGCAGTCTTACTTCCAAAGATTATGTATTGTTACCCTTAAATCTCCTTTCATGATCCAAAGTTAGCATTTGCATGGCACTTAAACACAGGGGCCTGCATACCAGTCCACAATTTAGTTTTTGGAGGCTGTCAGAAGAGCAAAATGGTTATTGTTGCTTTTGTTTGCATGTTTGTATAAAGAGGGAATTAAACAAAATGAAAATATTAAAGTGACAAAAGTATAGGTATCCTAATTTTGCTGTAATTGATGCAAAGTAGTGGTGGTTCTCTAGTCTCAAACTGAAGCTTTAAAGTAGCTGAGAATGTTCAAATAAAATGGAAATAAACAAATCTTACAAATGCTGGTAATAAATGGTGAGAAATGGTATCTAAAAGGCCAAACGTAATTAATGAATTTATGCTATTTTGCAGTTTGCAGAGAATGTAACCATGTCCATTATACATTTGTCTATCATTGCCTTTCAATATTTGACATTCCTGTATTTTCAGGAATGCATTAAGTCATGGAATACTGCCTAACTCATTCATCAAATATCTATTGAGCACTTATGTGATGGACACGTCAGATTTCAGATGGCTTAATACATATTATGAAATAATAATGAAACAAAAATATGAGTAAATGTGGAAAAGAACAATTAGAAATTAGAACACTGAAACCAAGATAAAGTGGTTTGATCTGCAAATTTGACTCAACTTGTAGACAGTCAAAGCTACACTGGGAACATGATCAATTCCATCACTCTTGTGGTCAATAACAACAACATACTAATGTGTCAGGTGACATGAGTCTCTCCCTGAGCACTTAGAGCTGAATGCAGTTTCTCTTATGAGGTTTCAAATAGGGGACAATGTCCTCAATGTCAATGGGATCTGCAGTAGCAGGCTTTCTGATTAAGTCTCGAATTATGTTTTTCAACTTAAATCTCACCAAACATTTTGTAGATCTACTCAATGATACTGTTGCAACACTCAAGCAGGATAACAGAAAAGCTGTTTTGTAGAAAATAGTACATGTTAAAATTGTGGGTGACAGTTAAAATATTTTTATTTTAATGCTGGAAAAAGTAGAAAGTCCTTGATTTAATGCCTAGATATGTCACTGAAGAGTGGCTGATTCATAGTGCCTAAAATCTGGCTATAATGTAAGGCTCTCACCTTGATGCAACTCAAAATAAATGCTGAGGTTGCACTGCTGGCCATCTAATTCATGGGGCTCAGTGCAAAATGAAAATGTGGGAATCATTGGTTCAAAAATTAAGCATCTCAAGACAGCAATAGTAGAGCGTTAAAGCAAGTGCAGGACGCTTCTCAGCATGGAGCCCTGGGTGACTGCACAAATTCCTGGCTTGTGAAGCCAGCCTTATAGACATAGTAGAATCACAAAAGAGCATCCAAGAGTGTATGAGAGAACAACTCAAAGAGATGGTCCTCAGGCAGGTCTCTCAGCAAAAGAGGCAGTGGCAATTCTGCTCTGACACTAAGTCACTTCTGAAGCTTCCTGACCCCAGCGAGGGACATAGGACTAGATAATGATAGATATACAGGGTGGCAAGAAGTATAGGATTAGGGAGAAAATGAGGGATATGTGGTCAGGGACTGAAATATGTACCTCATGTGGGAAATGTTATTACTGAAAAAGACAAGAATATGGCATATGTAAAGGGCTGGCATATTCCTGTTGTTGAATGAAGTCACATTCTGCAACCGGATTTCAGATTTGATGTGACAGAAAAACAATTCTTTTTTTTTTTTTTTAGGAGGAAAGTAACCTGCAGCCCTATTTTAGTAGGACTGATCTGGCAATAAGAGCAACAGAAAGTAGAGAAGTTAAAGGCAGGAGAAAAAAAAAATGAAGGCTTTTACAGTAATCCTGATGTGAATTTCCATGGTGGAAGAAATAAAAGGGGAAATATTGAATGAGAGGTAACAAAACAAAGAAATGGAGAGAAGAGAAATATTTGTCATTTCAAGGACTAAGAAGGAAAGATGATGCCTATCAGTTTGGGCATGAGAGAGAAGAAATGAAACACGCTGTTGATGGTTCTATCAATAACACCAGGCAATAGGTTGGGTCTTTGCATATGCCCTGACTCATTATTAGCTCCCACATTATATAGGGGGAGAAAAAAAGAGCAAAGCAGAGATACTAAATGATATGGCCAAAGTCCTAGAGCTGCCAGTTAGGAAATCAGAGACATATCATATTGAAACTTCCTCTCCAAACACACGAATTAAATTAAACGTAGCACCAGTTTTTGTAGCTCTGGAACCTGGGAAACTATGCAAGTAGGAAAAGAAAGAAGTGTATTGAGAAAGTTAGTGATTTAAGGCCCATTTTGTCTCATACAGATCTGAACTTGTCCAGTTAGAGTTGACACGAGACAGCTGAAAGGAACTGTCCACGAGAAACTGGAAATCTGGTTTATGGGAAATAACAACTGAAGAGGGGGAGAGTGGAAAGCCATAAACAGGAGACACAGCTTTTGGATTGACCAGAGGGAAGGTGATTAAGGCATAAAGCATATTCATCTGGATCAGGTTGAGGGGGCAGGGATTGTTTTCACCACTTTTTCTTTAGAAAATCTGGAGCTCGTTTCATTGAGAGTTTATTTTTCAATTGTAAAGGAAATTTTATGAAAACAGTTTTTGACAGCTATTTTCTCATTTTGTTCCCTCTTACCAAACATGCTCAGTACTTCAGTTTCTAGGTTTTTGCGTTTGTAACTCTATGTATTGTAATTTATGTGCTTCGCTCTCATTCCCAACACTAGACTAAGCTACCTGAAGACTGCTCAGCACTGTATTTCCCAAAGCACTAAGGGACTGTGCCTGGATCAGAGCCCAATAGATAATTATATTATCATTTGGTTAATTACTTAATTTAAGCTAAATGTTTTTGAGAGATGTTACTATTCCCTGGATGATGTACATTTAAGGAGGAGCTAGAGGATGAAGACAAAAGGAAAATGAATCAAATCTCTAAACTAAATGGATAAGATATTTAGTTATTCAACCCTATACAGGTAAGGGCAGGTCTAGTTTAATTTTTATATAAATGTATATTCTACTGAATTCTGTATCAATTATAAAGTAATTGAATACTCCTTGTTTCATTCTCTACTTTTAGTCATTTGTCTTATTCTAAGAGAGGATGAATCTTCTTGTCTTTGGATGTATCAGAAGTGGGTCTTTCCCTATCTGATTTGTATTTCCTCAATGACAGAGTTTCATGACTGTCTCTGGTGGTGCAAATCCTCTAAAAGATATTTCTCATCACAGCTGGTTTCCTGTTTGTTTGAGGTCACTCACACTGGGAGCTGCTTTCCTGCTGATAAAACCCTATAGGAATGCATCTTGGAAGAAGGTAACATAACTGTGTCATGAAAGGATTTTGTTCACTGAATTTTAGTCATTCTCAATGTAATACTGAAATGATGAGCCCAACAAAAACACAATGATTAAGAAAACCCATATGCCAAAATTGCATTTGCTAATTGACTTAGAGCACATGATAGGATCTGCTCTAAAGAAAAAATGGTATGTTATATATATGTGAAATATATAGTATCTATGAAAAATGGGTCATATGTATGTGACATGCTCTAAAAAGATTATCATACCAAGTAATTTGTATTTCTATAGCCGAATGGCAAAAATAAATTACTTTTGGGTTCGTTCCAAGGTTAAAAGTAAATCATCTTGTTTTGTTGTACAGTAATTTGTCTCGAGATAACCTGAAAATTTCAGAGTTGTATTGAGGAGGCGGCACGTTCTCACCGTAAGATGTGCTTGTCCTTAATATCAGAATTATAGTGACAAAATTTCTTTGATCAAATTCTTAAGCTCCCCTGAACATATCAACTAGGAATCGACTTTTAGGCTTCTGTATCTCTACATTGTCAAATTCTAGCAAGAATCCTAGGTTGATTTAGTTAGAATTTTCCATCATCCTATCTCATCATCCTCAGTATATAATTAGGGTCCTCAACCTCTACCATCCTCCAGGTGATGTCTGATCACCCTGGCCTGCATTCAGTAAGATTCCTGCTTTGTCAATTTAGCCAGAATTCCCCCCATCCCCTGAAGTTTCTTCTCAGCAATTTCCCATCCACTGATTCCCTACTCTGCCCCTTAGCTATGAATTCCTGCTTGTTCGTACTGTATTCAGAATTAGGCCTGATTCTGTTCTCCTTTTGCAATATTCCTGACTGCAACCTACGTTTTACTACTCTGTGTCCAGCTCTGATTTTCCTTCAACAACCAGGCAGAAATTGCAAGGTTCCTGACCCTTGTCAAGTGCTAGCTATACCTCACCTTCCAGTTTAGTAATAGCCTCCTATGTTGCTGCTCTAACCCTTTTCCAATCAATCCATCATTTACTTATTTCTCTGTCCAACTAATCTTTAAGCACTACAGATTCATTATGTAGCTCATCTGCCTACAGAGGTCCAATGGTTACCCATTTGCTTTCACATCAAATCTATACTCATCTGCCTGGTTTTAAGACTTTATATAATCTGATATCATGCTGCATATCCACCTTTATCTCCAATTAATCCTGAATATGCACTCTCTGTTGTAATGGGGTCATTTCCTTCAATGGCTTGATCATATTAGTTGTCTCCTCTCCCAAATGTGTCTTCATGTACACTGTTCCCCACACTTGAACTTTTTCTAGCTAATAGAGATTTTAGTGATGATTGACTACAACTCTTACTCTGCAGATGAGAAAATCTAGGCCCAGAAAAGTAATGATATCATCATTTTCTCATGCCGGGTCAGAAAAACCAGTCTTCTAATCTCTTTTATATTGTTGGAAAGCTAATTTTCGTCTTCGGTGACCTGAGTGCATACTCTTCATGGTCAATTATTTTTTCTTTTATACACCTATGTTAACATACCCAGCCCTTACTGAGAATTATTGTTTTGTACATTTTCCTCATGAATGAGCTTCAAAAATTAGCAATTATTTCTCATTATTATTTGAGTTAGATTTTTTTAAAGATTTTATTTATTTGAGAGAGCAAGAGAGTGTGAGCACAGAAGCAGAGTGAGAGGGAGAAGCAGACTCCCCAATAAGCAGAGAGCTAGATGCAGGGCTTGATCCCAGGACAATGGGATCATTACCTGAGCCAAAGGCTGACTCTTAACCAACTGAGTCATCCAGGCACCCCAACTGGAGTTCAATTTGTGTCATCAAGTAGATTTGGGGGGTCAACATCAAGGCTTAAACTATTTTTAATATTTATATTGACCAGATTTTGGATATATGAAACTTCAATTAAATTGCTCTTATTTGAATGGCTAAATGCCATTTCAGATAAATTATGCTTGTTCTATATAGAATGTATATGTTCTAGAAAGGAGATAATCAAGCTTTTAGAACTACAGGAGTATGCAAAAGACTTATAAGATACATTTTCCTTGATCAATCTTAAAATCTGGAGGAAAAAGTTTTAAAACTTAGACTCCTGAGGGACATGTCTGCATAAGCAAAATCAGTAGAATTTTCATTCATGTCAGCCAATATCCCTCTTTCAAAAACAAGTTTGACACCTTGTATATCAATATATAAAAACAAGTTTGAATACATAAAAACAATTATTTGCCCCCAATTATTTCAACTTCCTACAGTAACTCTGCTTCCCAAATAATTTGGTTACAGGAACATAATTGTGTTTCATTCCATTTTTAAATTCAGTGAATTCCTCAATTTGTTCCTAAAAACAAAATAACTGAAATTCTAGTTTGATAAGTTCAGAATCAATTTCATTGGGCTATTTAAAATGCAATAATTTCAAAATTACAATTTAACTATAAGCCAAGGAAAATGATATAATGAGAAAAAGATAATGAGAACTGAGTTTTGAAACTATTAACATGGATTGCTTTTATTGTGTTGTTTGTGAGATGTCTCAAAATGGATTTGGTGGGGAAGATGATAGGTCTTGTGAATTTAAGTTGAATAAAAAAAATAGATACTAATATATGCTTGTATAACATATAGGCTATATTATTTAAAAAATGCACTTTGGTGTCTCGCCCATGTAGAAATTTGAGGCATTCTCAAAAACCATCTCTATTGCAGTGATATTTAAATTTTGAAATTTACCGTTCAAAATGGTTGACAATTTCTCTGTCTTTTGCCCCTCAAAAATGCAATTATCATGTCAGATTTTTAAAATGTCAATAGTATCACTGGAAACAAAATAATGGCAAAATTTCTAGAATATTAGAGGTGAAAAAGCAGAAACAAGATCATCAGAAGGTTTCCTAATGAAATCTTGGGCACTGTCACTGAGTCATGAACATAGAGAAAAAAAGAGTGGGTCAGGGGGCAGTTATAATGGTCACTAAAGGAGTAGCTAGGACAAATGACATCTCTTTACCCCACTTCAGCAGCTATGGCTTTTGACCCCTGTGAAAAGCCCTGTTGATGTTATTAAAGAGAGTGGACTATCTAGCTGGGGAATATCTTGGTGTGGATTTGAGGAAGGTGGACAGAGTGAAAACAGATACTGAGGAGATTCTGAACTGCTTCAAAGGACAACACAATGGGGCAGTGGTGAATGAAAGAGGCATTCCTTAGAAAATGCACTAACAGAATCCCCTACATCATCCCCAGAGAAAACACCTCCTCTTCCCTCACCTTTTTGTGGAAAAAGACCTGCCTGCAAGTCTTTCAGATTTCAGCAGATATGGATGCCTCCAGACTGGTTAAGTGCCATGATGCCCTGTGCTAACCTATAATAGTGCATGATAGACAGTGTTATTGCAATTGTCTGTGGTACCCTGGTGGGATAAGATCCATAAGGAAGGCAACCTGTCTAGTGTGTTCATTATATAGCCTTCACACAATAGCATCTGATATATTAGACATATCATATGTTGAATAACTAATAGATGAACTTTTAAAATCACAGTATCAGGAGCATCATCATTTAACTGATGGAATTTTCAGGATGCATATAAACTTCCATTTCCCAACAAGCTTTTGTCATTAGAAAAGTAGAACCCAAGTTTCCAGTCATATTGGATAATATTAGGAAAGTTCCATTGAAGTACTTGAAACAGCCAAGAAAAGTACAAGATGTTCTCCCCCGCCCAGGAAACTGATTCTTCTATCACATGTGATGGTCCTATTCTATATAAAGGTCAGATTACAGATTATCATCAATATTATATAATGAAGAGGATATGACTTAAGAATCCCATAAACATGAATTTGCTAGGCAAGTTTCTTCACTTTGTTGACCATCTATTTCCTCATCTGATGCATCAAAAATCAGTACTTCTCTAATACCACCAATATGGAGCTTAAGTGATATAATGTGTCATTACATATAAAAGCGACTTATACTATGTTTGGTTCTAAAATGGTTTGCCACTGAAAAATACTAGTTATACTCCTATCCTTTACATCCATCCTCTTGGAAACCAAAGTAACAAACCCTTTTAATTTTTTTTATTTTTGCAAAACATATATTTGACAAAGGGCTTACCTCCAGCATACATAAAGAACTTTTACAAGTCAAGACAACTCAATTTAAAATGGACAAAAGGTCAGAACATACACTTAACCATAGATGTATGAATGGTTATTAAGCCCATGGAGAGATCCTCATCACTTGTCTGACAAATGCACGTTCAATAGGAAAAGATCAATAATGCCAAGTGTTGATGAGGTTCTGGAGCAGTTGGAATTCTCATACATTGCTAGTGGGAATGCAAATTGAAAAATTTGCGTTTATTGATTGAAATTGATGAATTGAAATTGATAAAGATAACCATCTTTAAAAAAAGTATGGCAGTACCATATAAAGTTAAACATACATTTGCAATTTGACCTAGCAATTCTACTTTAGGGTATTAACCCAAGCAAAATGGAAACACATGACCACCCAAAAATGTGTCAAAAACTGGTGAGTGAATAAACAAATTGTCTTATATCCATTCCACGGAATCCTACTTGCAATGAAAAGGAATGAAATAGTAATATACAAAACAACTTGAATAAATCTCAAAAACAATATGCTGAGTGAGAGAAGTCAAACCTAAATACAAGGTTGACCCTTGAACAACACAGGATTAAACTGCACAGGTCCACTTCTTTACAAACCCTAATTTCAATGTTTCATTACTGAATAATTTAGTCATCAATTTAGTTTGCAAAGTCTTTGAAAACACATCTGCTTTTCTGTGCAGTGCCTATGTGGAGAGGACTGTTATCAGAGTGAGTCTAAAGTTATGTTTCATGCTACCTGGACTTCAGAGGTATATTAGAGAAGCTGAAAAGGGGAAAAGTAAGAGTTTGACATCCCAGAAATATGGTAGCAAGTAGCCTGGCTTGAATGTTTCAGAGGTAAGCAGAAAAGGGGGAAAAAAACATAAGTAGGAAATGTGCTCTGGAGAACATCAAATCCATCTGCAAAACTGATTTAGTTATCAACTAACCACAAAGCTTCCTGCTCTACATATTTCAGAGTTGAATCCAATTTGTTCAAATCAAATCTAGATTGAATAAAAAAGAGTAAATAAGACATGGATGGAATATTTCTGGGAGTTACATAAATTTACAAATAGAGATAAAAATGCATTGGGGGAAAAAATAAAAACCTTCCCAATCTTATCAAAGAACCCAGGAAATGGTAATCGTGACTATTTAGGGAGGTAATGGGATAAATAAAACCCTTCAAGAGGCAACACATTGGCCATGATTATTTGAGAGGCAAATGTAGGATGGGGGCAAGAGTTTTCCACCTCTGATAGAGGACTCCAATGGCTATACAATATTGCCTCATATTAACAAAACCTCAGAATCAGGCAGAAAGTACAAATGGAAGATTATTCAAATATGGGTCTCCAAGGTAGTCCAAGAGTTCAATATTTAACACAGAGGTAATAGGATTGATGTGAGAGAGAAAGACAAAAGAAGCTAAATTCCCACTATGCTCTTGATACAATAAATGTTTAAAATTTGGTATGTAACATTTATAAATGAGACAAGAAATAATGTGTGAGTTTGGTTGAGGGGATAAAATAGAATGAAAGAAAATGAAAACAAGATACTTCTAATCAACACATGCAGAAAACCTTATTGTAAAAAGACCCGTCTAGGAGATACTTGCAGTGAGACTGTGCAAGCTTGAACCCACATACTTCGTGAGATTTCTGTCCCACATGGAGAAGTACAAGACGGCACCTCATCTTCAGGATTGAGGAAAGGCAATCACACGTGGTAGGCACTTCTGAAGTTTCCAAGTCTTTTCCTCCTCTCCCTTAAAAATACCATCCTTCAAAGCTTATGAAGGAAAAACTTGACCAGGTAACAAGTTTCAACTTTAAAACTAATTCTAAAGATGATGTTGCCTCACAAGAAGCAAACTGTCTACTGCCGTGTTAGAATTTAGCATTAACTGAAAAACGACCCAAATATGGAAACTGTTCTTTTTTTTACTGGGGGAAAAAAAAATCAACAGAAACACTAACTTAACTAACAAAAGATTAGTCACATACACAATAGATTACATCTGATTTACTTAAAAGAAATTCAATACAATGACTTAGAAATTTTTGAATAGAGTCATTCAGAACATAAAGCAGAGAATTTGAAGTCTGAAAATGTCAGAAAATGAGGACCAGGAGGTGAAAGAGACTAGAACATGGCTCCAGAGCCACCCTGTCTGGGTTTGAATTCTGGGACTCCCAGGGACTGTTTTTTCATCTGTGAAATGAAGTTAATAAGAATATTTACCTCACAAGGTTTTTATGATGATCAAGTGAATTAAATACAACCATAGTTTGTGAAGATTTCTCTTTGTAAAGGACTTCTAAGAGTTTCTGTGACTCAGTAAGACCCAATACTGCCTATCCCTGTCCTGTTAGGTTGGTTTCCTCTGCTTAACCCAAGATAGACTCAAGAGCTCTACTTGTCATAAATCGTCAAAAAAAGGATGTAGAAGTTACAATTTGGACTTTCCCTTTTTAATCACCTCTTTTAGACTCACAGGGTTACAAATGGGTCTGAGGCCACAGATACTTTCCTACAGAAGGAAATTTTAATTACCCCCTAAAATGATTGATTTATTGATGCTTAACATGGTCTAACTACTAAAAGAAAATAACTGTTTTAAATATAAAATTTGTTTTATTTCACATTGATTCCAAAGGTGTGTTCTTTCGTTTTAGTTCTTCAGCGTTAGCTTTTATTTCCAAAAACTGAATTGCAGTTCTGGTTACAGACCTCATTCTCCCTTCCAGTACTGTGCTAGAAAACAACGTGACTTTTGATAGCTCTTGGCACATCATGTAATATAGAAAACAAAAATACTTCAGTTTTTTTAATTTCCATAAGTACCAGAGTTTGAATATAGGACTCAAGCCAGAAAGATTTGCTTGAGATGATTAAATACAAATTCATGGCAATTTGCATTAATCTGGTCATTTCTCTATTGTTTGTCTACCTGAATGAAGGTCTTGTAGGTATAAATCATACAGATTAACACTCTGAGAAGAAGCCAACACTGCTATTTTAACGCATTTGTGCAAGTTAATGTAACTGAAGCTAAATAACAATGCCTCAGGAAAGATATATTTTAATGTCCCTATACATTTGTTTATGTAGTTCCCATGCCTTAAATTCCCTTTCATTCCTCAAAGTTCAGTTTAAATGTAGCAGGTCAAATCTTCTCAAGCTTCTATTCAAAGTAGAAATGTTCTTTTAGATTTTCAATGTCTCACTAAGTATTCTCCATATCGCCCTGCTGTACATTGTCTACTCCATGGTGATAGAGATACCAAATACCTGATAAGGTGCCTGCACACTGCACTTTAGTAGGCCCTTTACATATATTTGTTAAGGGAATGAAGAATCACACTTTATGCAGTTTAGAGGACTCTTTCATCAGCTTGGTTTCTATGATACAATAGTACTGAAAAGTAAGAAGAGTTTTACTGAACAGATTAGGAAAATGAAGCTCAGAAATATTCAGTACTTGGACCAAAGTCACAGAGTTAATGAGAAGGATGAGGATTTGAACTGAACTCCACCTGATGCTAATTCTGGTGCACTTCCCACAATTCCATGCTGGTAAATTTGCTAACTCTTACAGCACCAATACCATTTGTTTCCTTGTATAAAATCCCAATAGCCTAGGATTTTAAATGCAACTGCTGATGGTATAAACCAGGGCCCCATTTATTCCTAGTTTTTCTTGGAAAATTACATTCATTCATTCATTCAGGCTTGACACTCAGGCTTCTTCTAATACATATATTTGGCTTCCTGACATTCAGCAGAAGGGGAGTTTTAGACCACATCTAAGGGAGAGAAGGAATAGTTTAATCATGAATATGGGGAAGCGATATCCAGACTGAGATTTTATAGAAGCAAAAGAGAAATGAGCAAGTGGTGTATATCATTTTAAGCAGATTTGCATGACTGGAGCCAAGAGCTTCTGTCAGGGAAGAAAATAGACTGGTTGTACACAGAATTGGGATAGGAAACTGTCAAGATTGTTTGATTTGAGGGATACTAAAAGCCATTCCCTTGCCTAAAAATTCTTTCCCTACTGACCTCGCTCACACCCAGTATTACTTATTTTTCCTGAGTTAAAGCATCAAAAGTTTCTGTTTACAGACATATTCCTTTTCTGGGAGAGATGAAACTTCCATTGTTTGCTCCTCATAGGCATAATGTGAAGTAGGTGATTAGCAAACAGTAATGCAAAGGGTAGTTAATTTCTTAGAACAGCACAAGTAAATTAAGAACCACATAGACAAATGTTTCTAAAAAGACCTTCCTTGAATTCATTGCACTTGTTACTCACCTACCCATTTACAATGTTGACCAGAGAACAGTCACGGATAAATAATCAGAACCTGAATAGTCTCAGGATACTACATGCATAACAGTCCATAGGAAATAGGATGTCCTTGAAAGAGAAACACTGCCACCAACTCATTATGTGATCTTTGGTAAGTATGTCATATGTCCTCACAGGCCCAGTTTCTTCATTTTCAGAGAAGGTAATGATAATCCCTATCCTTCTTCACCAACAGGACTTTGATGAATGAGTCACATCAATTTCCTTCTGGAGAAAAAGCACTAGACAAATGTAATAGATTTACTTTAAAATACTAATATCTGATACACTTAAATAGAATTAAGAACTAAAATTCATATCATAGTTATCAGTCAGGTATTGTTCTGAGATATATTACATATAAATTTTCACTTTTTTTTAAAGATTTATATATTTTTAGAGAGAGAGAGAGCACGCACACACGAGTGGGAGGGGTGGAGGGAGAGGATAAGAGAATCTCAAGCAGACTTTACATTGAGGGGGGAGCCTGATGTGTGGCTCGATCTCATAACCCTGCGATCAATCACAACCTGGGCCAAAACCAAGAGTTAGACACTTAACCGACTGTGCCACCCAGATGCCCCCAAACATCACTTAATTTTACTAATAATCCGATAAAGGGGCTAAAGAACTAGAGAAAATAGAAACTAAGAAATCGAGAAGTAATTTGTTCAAGGTTAAGTGGTAGAACTAGGATGATTGTGATAGGTACTTTTATTTTTCTCATTTCCACTCTACCAGTTTATAGAAAAATAAGCTATTTTCTTACTGGTACTCAAATCCTCAAGGTATCATTTATGTTTAAATCCTTAGACATGGCACTATAGAACTGTCATCAGAATTGTTCAAATTAACAAAATAGTATGTCAAATACCTACATTCATTTACCCTTTGCCTTTCAAGGTATAAATACTCCCTTGGAACCTAGCAATTACAATTGAACCCACAAAAACTTCTCAGTCTGGATTGGTATACGGACTGTTTTCATCTCATGCAGAGACTGGAGGATACTGGCACGAGGTCTCAACCTCTATAATTAAGCAATATGCATGTCCCTCCACAATTGAGACAGTAGAGGAGGAGTAAATTCTCCACATATGAACCCTCTCTCTGCTTAGGGGTTCCATAATTTGCCTCCTTATATACTTAATATGCAACTGAACTTCACTGCCACATGCAGTCTTTCCTTCTTAGTTAATGGTCACTCTAGCTTTTTATTGCTAAGGTCATAAATTATGGAATCTCTTTGGCTTTTCTCTAGTTTTGTGTGCCGTAGATTAAATCAGCATATTTTGTCAGTTCACTGTGAAGATACATACAGACTTCGGCTACTTTTGTTTCACCACCAACATCACCTTGGTATAGGTCACCATCGTCTCTCATTAACTTTATTATAATAGCCTCTCAACTGCTCTTCCTGCTCCTACACTTGCTCCTCCCAGGTCTGTTTTAACATAACATTCAGAATGGGCCTCTTAAATATGTCAGATCAGGTCCTTTTCCAGTTCAGTCCAGAACAGGCTAATGTCTCCCCATATCATTCAGTGGAAAAAACAAAGTCATGATAATGGTTCACAAGCCCTTATGCAGACTCCCCCTTATGCCTTACCTCTCTAATCATGTCTCTTAATACATTCCCTTTGCTCTTCACACACCAGCCATGCTGGCCTCTTTTCTGCACTTCAAACATGCTGATTATGCTCCTGTCTCAAGACTGTAACATTAACTGGCTCTCAGATGTCCACATGTCATACTCTCTAATCTCTCAGGGCCTTACTTGAATGTTACCTTCCAATAAGAGCCCCTCTCATCCCCTCTACACTCCCTGCTCGTTTTTTCTCCACATTTCATAGTCCATTTAATAGACCATTAAGTTTATTTATAGGTCTTCCCTACTACAATAGAAACTTAGGGAGGTCAAAGATTTGTGTCCCTTTTATTTCCCTAGGCTATGCCTGGCACAGGTCAGGTGATCACAGAGCCCGAGGAAGGGGTGGTTTGCCAGGTAGTATTTGTGATTTGGAGAGCAGGTGTGTATATCTTAATGAGACAGCTTCTACTTAGCTCTAGAGTACTGTTCTCACATGGTAGTAAATGCCAGAAATTCAGATTTTTGTTATGTATCTCCTAATTTCAAGAGTGAGAAATGATTTTTTTAAAAATGTTTAAGCTCTTCAAACGAATCCTGTATAAACAAAGACAATTACGCCCACAAGTCACCACTTTGGGGGATCTACTCTGAGCGTCTGAGATGCTAAGAATCCTTTTAGATCTAACATTCAAAAGATTTCACCTAGGTACTGTTTACTAGATCACACATTTCCAAGAAAATGTGTAATTTATTAGAGCCAATATTTTCAGCCATACTGGGAGAGAGACTGTATCACTTCAGCGAAGTCTTTCTCCATTTAGCCTTCTAGGAGAGAAAAGGTGGCAGTCACAGTGACTAAAGGAGTTTTGAGAGGGATCGTTTTAATTATTGCAAACTAGCAAAACTCAAGCATTAGTTTTGGGGTTTTGTTTACAAAATCACATTTCACAACATTTTCTTCAATGACTAATTTACATTATTGAATTGGCAGATTTCTATCTTTTTTGGTCAGATGTAATTTCTTTCTATCTGATAATTTTAGCACTTATACTTCATTAGATATATTTATGTCACTGACCACTTAACATTAACTTAAACTGCTCACGGATACCTATTTCATAAGAAATTTCCTGCAGGGTGCCTGGGTGACTCAGTTGGTCAAGCATCTTGCCTTGGGCTCAGGTCATTATCCCAGGGTCCTGCAGCAGAGAGACTGCTTCTCCTTTTCCTCTGACTGCCCCTCTGTCTGGCGCTCTGCCTACTCATGTACTTTCTATCAGATAAATACAATTTTTAAAAAAATAAAAAGAAATTTTCTGCAAAGAGTAATCACATTCTACCAATGTGAAGAGCCGATGAGTGAATCTAACTATTTTAAAACTCCTTGTCTCAAGGAAGATAAAGATGTTGGGATATCAGTTTAGCACACATTTAAGCATAGGACTCTTTCTTTGAAGAATCAAAACAGATTGACAAAGATTCCTCTGTTAGAACATTACAGGCTGAACATGCCTCCAAGAATCTGGGCACCATCACTGCATGAACTGGGTATAGTTTTTGACACCAGAAACCTACATGAGCAAACATGAGTTTGTTGTTGAGCATTTCCCTATGACAGAATAAACATAAGCTTATCAGGCAGTGATAAGCTTACATTTGATTTGGTTATTAATTATTTTGTCTTAGTGTGATTTTTAATTTCTGGTCTTTTTTTTTCCCCCAAAAAATTTACTTCTCAGACTTGTGCAATGACTCATTATATCTTATCTGTTAAAGACAGTGTTTACAAGATGAGCAAGCTACACAGCAAATCTGACAGTAGGATCAAATCAGTTTATCAACAACTAAGAGGCAAAATTAGTCAGAACTTCTAAAGGATTTTAAGGTAGTTATTGTATTTGATGTATTTGCTTCAGAAAACACAGAAAAGAGGAATATCAGACAAATGGGGTTGTTGCAGATCAAAAAAAAAAAGCACTGATTGGGTAATGTCTTTTGTTCTTTTTTAAAAGATCATATAGATCAAATTCTAAGTTATGAATACTTTGGATGCATATCTTATGTAACTGTGCATGATCCTTTAAAACAAAAGTTCTTCAAATATAAAATTAAATATACTCGCCATGATATGTGAACATTATTAAGGAATAGAGTAATTTATTCTAAAGGGCTACGAAAGTGGGAAGCTGATACGGCATTGTTATCAAAAAAGTCAAGCTTTAGTCAACTTCGAATGTGGACCGCTGGTTTGGTCTACATCAGCACCACCCCAAGGGCTTCTTCACACAGATTGCTGGGCCCCAGAATTTGCATTTCTAGCAAGTTCCCCGGGGATACTGATACTGCTGGTCTAGGACCAAAACTTTGACAATCACCAAAGTAGCTAAATCCCCTTTTTTTCAGGAAGTCTGTGTCATGAGCACACTATGAAGACGCATACACGAGTTCTGTCTTTCCACAATGTCAGCTTTATTCAATCAAAGCAAAGTTAAATCACAAGTACAAAGCAGGTTCAGGAGTCCAAACTCAACAATTTGTGGGATTGAACTTGGCTTCTTACACAGCACAGACAGCAGGACAGAAGACAAACCACAAAACAAAGATAACAGAAGGGTGCGGGAAGTTAAGGAACAAACGTGAAGTCAGTCGTGGGCACACGGTTGAGAGAGGGCTTCCATCCACTCTGGGTACTGACTGAGTCTGATGTTCTGGCAGGGAAGGCTCTCAGCTCTGTTTGGAGATGGATCAGGCAGAGCCTTCGGCAGAGGTTGCCTTTTTTAAGTGGTCAGGTCTGAAGCGTCTGACAGCCTGCAGCCAAAATCCTCCCATTCTTAAAGGGGTGTAATCAGTTTTGAGTCCCTGCAGACCTCCTCTAGTTCTGTTCATCATCAATTCTGGGTTGTTAGTTGACGTTGGTCCCAGTGATATCTCCTAGCTGCAGTACCTTAACTGCTTGAGTCATTACTTGACACAGGCTCCTGCTTGACATGAGAGACTCTATTTTACTCTATACAGTGTCTTACAACTATTAAACACACAAAATAGCACAAAATTCTTGTGTTGAGGAGGTAGTGTATGCTCTTTTACACCAAAAGGAATCTGTTTCCTATCAGTTTTGAAATTTAGAAGGTGTATTTTTTAGACATTCTATTTACTCATGTATACTATACTTATAATTCAGAGGAATTACAATTGATTAAAGGATATTAATATTTTTTTTTAAAGATTTTATTTGAGAGAGAGAGAGAGAGAGAGAGAGAGAGGGAAAGCACAAGCAGGGGGAGGGGAAGAGAGAGAGAGAGAGAGCAGGCTTCCTGCTTAAACAGGGAACCTGAGGCATGGCTCAATCCCTGAGAATATGACCTGAGCTGATGGCAGATGTTTAACTGACTGAGCCACCCAGATGCCCTATTCATATTTTTTTATTTGCTAATGGGGATATTATTTTAGGGACAGAATAGAATATTCTTGCTAAACTGTTTAAGCAGCTTTATAATCTAAATCTTGCCAACTTCCTTGTTCATACTAAGGGAGTTGTAAAACAACTAGGAGCTAGGAATGACCAAGGATAATGTATAGACCTAAAAATCTCAAAAATATCATTCCTGCTACAGAAGGTTTAAGATAAAGTCCTCTACCAGTCTAAAGAGATGTAAATAAAAGTACATTCAGTCCATCAGTAGGATCCAAAGAAAGTAAATTAAAAATCAGGGACCAAGATAGCTCTGAAAATCCCTTAGTAGCCTTGAATTTCCTGACCAAATATGCTTTTAAAAGCTCAAAAGACGGCCCTTCTTGCTTCTTTTAAAACCCCATTTTGGTTGGTTCTAGACTTTGTTTGGCAAGAGTTCTGTTGGACATAAGGGATATGCGTCAAATAAGGGAATCTCTCTCACATTTCCCCCTCCCCCTCTCTCTCATATAAAAATTATGACTAAGAATATGAGGAGGCATTTCAGAACTTCCAGCTAAGCATATTAGGGAGTGATTCACGGAAGAGCTAGGTTTGTGTTAGTTCTTGACCCAAGGATAGAATTTAGACATTCCAGATAAAGGGCAAACTCACCCTTTAGGAGCATAAGGGTATTCACAAAGCCAAGGAGGTTGACAGTTGAGGTGCATAAATGGTGAATGATTAGTGGTTCTATTCAGAGAGGAAGCTTAAATGAGAGCAAACTGGATTCCTTTGTCTTGAAAATAAGATTGACTGACTAACTCATTTGTTGAGTTCAGGTCAAAGTTGTAATCAGCTGAGCCTTTACAATTCAGTGGGAGCAAGCACTTCATTGCCAATGGCTGAGAACAGTAAGGAAATGGAATTAAGTTTCTCCAGTGGTTTGTTTTCCATTTCCTGTATTGACCTTTTTACTTCCAGTACTGTTTCATACTGATTTTGCACAGCATATCATACAGAAGAGCTCCTCAAAAATTACTTGATTAAAAACACTGCACTTAATATGAACTTTAGAAGGTACAGACCCCCAAATGAAGGATTTTCTGTACAGAGAATGAGGTCATGAATCAGCAACACTATTATTTCAGCAAAGTATACTAAGCATGAGGCTGTCAAAGGAGTTAACACATAGAAAAGAGGGTCAGTAGCACATGAAAGAAGGATAGCTCAAACTCCATCAGAGCGGAGCAATGAATTAGAACTGATCTACAATACCACTGTTTAATGTTCATGTAACTGTACAGAAAATATAAGTAAACCAAATAAAATGTATGTAGTTCTTATCCTAGATGGTAGATGATATTTTCCCCTATTTTTTGTCTTATGCCTAAATATCTGAAAAACACCTCTAGGTATAATTTATATATATTTATATCTGTGTCTGTACCTATACAAATTAGATGGATTGTACCTAATTAAAAAAAGTTAGCAGAACTACTTACAGAATGCAGTTTTCAACAGACTTATTTCTGTCTCTGTGTGATACATCATACCTCCTACCGTTCTAAATGTGGCACATATAATATGTTTTTAATTGGAATGAATTAAGTTTAATTTTATGCAGAGAATATTGAAGCATTTGTGATATCTCTAAGCATAAAGCAAGATGAGAAACAAGGTTTGGGAATACTTTTCTTATAAATACAACGGTTTCATATGTTGTTCAAATGTTTAAAGGCATTAGCAAGCTCAGAGGAGAGGGGGTGGTTTGGCTGTTCCAGGTTTACACCCAGTGCCAGATCTTTGATATTTGATCTTCCCTGGCAACAGCCTGAGATCTACAGAAGCAAAGGATGGTTTGCTATTTAGACTGAAGTACCAGTATGGCAAGTTCTAGGGCCATGAACAAGAGGCATCTTATTACTGAATTATGAGTCTAAGAATGAGCCACATCAGATGAGAGGATAAGCATGACAATCAGAACATAAAATTTAAGTTCAGAAAGTACACATGCATTCTAGTTAATGCCCCTGGACAGAATGGAAACTAGAAAATTCAGGACTCCTTGGGCAAACAGGAGTCCTGAATTATGCCTGACTTATCTTGATTCTTTACTAATACATCCCTTATATGCTGAAAAGTGTCTGCTGTGGATGATAAATTACATGGTCATCTTAATCAGGGAAACATCAAGAGAGATCACTTCATTTAAAAGGGGACTGGTCCATCAATGTTCTACTACCAGGACCCTTCTCCCAAATCCTCTGACCACTCACTTTCCTTCCTATTTCACCTCAAGATACAGCTGCACCCTAAAGCACAGAAAGAGAAATGAGTAAGTCAGAGAATCCTGCCCACCCTGAGAGCTTGGAACTCTCAGAGCAACTCTGCTCTTGTTAAAGCTTCATTGGTTTTTCAACTCACTTTTCAATTCTTCTGATTTCCCACAGCTCTACTTCCTATCTGTGTTTCAGCCAGTTGCACAGCTGGGGAGAAATTAAAATAGAGATTGCAGAAGCAATCCTTACAACTAGGAGCTCTAATTAGATGCCCTATGACATAGACCAGAGTATCTAAGTCAAAAAGAACTACACCACTCATCTTCCTACTCCAAAAAATGTGTGCAGAGGTTGAGAAGGGGGACCCTATGAAGTGGCAATCCACCCCCTTTGATTTGAGGGTGGTAGGAAACTAGGAATGAAGGACCTACAGAAGGACAGGACAACCTGGGGCTTTGGATTTAACAGCCTGAGAGCTATCCCGCCAGTGGGGAGAACATTTGAGGAATCAATTTGTTTGAATACAAGAGGAAAAATCACACTGCATCTCCATCTTAATTGATCTGCATTCCAATCTGTTCCCCAAAGGGGTTCTCTTAGGGTATGGACTCTATATATGCAAGAAGAATCATTATCTGCTTCTCAGTTATATCCATGTCATAAAGAAGCATTTCTTAGAAGTTCTAAGTTTTTTAAATTATAACAATTCAAGTACAAAATGGGAAAAATTGGGTATTGAAAGACATACACCAAAAAACACCAGCTAGCTATTCTACTCCTCCCAATACTTTATCCTTCTGCATAAATTTTCAGCTAATTTCTCTATACTTAACCTCAATCCTTTCCCTTTTTATGGTAATAAAAGATATTCTTACAATTTTATTAAATAGAAAATTTTATATATGTATACACACACACAGACACAGATAGGTACAGTTATTCTATATATATATAGTATCTACAATGGGTAAGGACTAATACAGGCACTACCCAGTGTAAGAAATATTCTTACCATTGAAATTTCCTATGTATCTAATTGAAACCAAAGCTCTTCTTCCTGAAGTAAACATTATCCTGCACTTTTATCCCCCTTCCTTTATAATTTTGTTTCTGCTTTTGCACTGCATTATACCTCCACTTCTTAGCTTTTCCAGGAGTCTACAGAATAAATCACATTATTTTTCATTGTTATCTTTGTCCATAGACACCTAGATTATAGTTTTCACTAATCTACAAAATCAGCCCCACTCATCTGCTTTGTTTATGTCAAAATGTGCTGTAATCTCTCATCCATTGTCTTCTCTCGTGAGTATAATTTTATTCTTTTAACATCAAGTTTCAGTCCTTCAATTTTAATATTTTGAAAGAGTGAAAATAGACACGTTAACAATCTGTCATGTTTATCTGTACGTCATGATACATCATTTAAATATAAACTTAAATCTATTCCAAATCCTTATCCTTTATTATGGTATTGACTCATGACAAAGGGATTCCAACAATCGACAATTAGAAGGCCAAGATGTTTTATGGAGGAGTGAGACATCTCAGCATTTCCTAAAACCGCATATTCCACACAAAGGCCAGACAGAGCAGTTACTTTGGAAGTATGGGGAGAGGACAAAGAGGACATCATCAGAGTGTGGGAGGAATTTGCAGAGGAGCCAGTGTTGCTTTGACTCCCATGGCCGTCTGATTCTGGTCTATCAGGGGCAGGAATGCTCAAAAGGTCTCCAGAGCTCAACACTTGGTTAAAACTATTTGCTTCTTATAGAGTCATCAAAACATGTGCCATGGAAGGGTCTTGCTATCCTTGTAAATGACAATTTTAAAGGCTTAGGAAATTCCATACAGTCTCTTTTCCCATAATTTACCACCTTCATTACTTATTACATTTGGAGCTCTAGAAGGCCAGTCAGGCACTCTATCGTTTCTATATTGGAGATGAAGAGACAAAAAGATCAGATAATGTCATATTTTAACCTATTTCTGAGGAAGTCATATAAGCAGTGATCAAATTATCAGGAAAAAAAAAGTTGTGTATGACAGTTCAAGCTGTTTCAACACAAACCACAAAAGCCATATCCACAGGTTGAAATGGTTCAGTCATACTATTATCAAGTTAGCAGAGTTACTGCTATTGAAGCCCAAACTACATGAAAAAAAGGGAAAGTCTGGAAATACCCAAGAATTCAGATACAATTCATGACAAACAAGAAAGCAAATGCCCAAAGATACTAGGTAGATGTAAAGACAGAGGCCAGTTGACCATGATTGCACATGTACAATAAGGACTTGATTACGACCTAACCTTTCTTTGGTATTCAAGTTGCTCCAAAAGTTCCTCCAGTAAGGTTTTAAAGAGGGTACTGTCAGGTGAAAGCTTAACATAAGGGTCACAGAATCCTTCCATTTCTCACTTCGTATGATTTCATGATTTTTTCCACATGAAATAGCTAGTCAATGTTAGAACAAAGACAAAGATCTGTATTCCCTAGTTATATGTCGAGTCAGATGTTCTGATCTAATTGGTCTGGTGTAACCTGATCCTCAGGATATTTTTAAATTTTAATTGCTTGAGAGTTAATTCTTTTTTTTTTTAAAGATTTTATTTATTTATTTGAGATGGAGACAGTGAGAGAGAGCATGAGAGGGGAGAAGGTCAGAGGGAGAAGCAGACTCCCCGTGGAGCTGGGAGCCCGATGTGGGACTCGATCCCAGGACTCTGGGATCACGACCTGAGCCAAAGGCAGTTGCCCAACCAACTGAGCCACCCAGGTGCCCGAGAGTTAATTCTTATACTATAAAGTTTATCACTTTAAAGTCCACAATTCAGTGTTTTAGTATATTTACAAAGCTTTACAAAGCTGTGTAACCATCATCACTGCATCTAGAATACTATCATCGCCACACACACACAGAAAGAAAATCCCCAAATCATTAGCAGTCACACCGTATTCCCTCTCCTCCCAGAACTTGCCAACCAATGAATTACTTTCTGTCTCAATGGATTTGCCTATACCACAAGATCCACATAAAACAATCACGGGGGATCAATGAGTCTAAGTTTACTGGGGGTGTTGGTATTCCTTGGTATTCAGGAATGACTTCCCTTAGCATCATAAAAGCAATGCTAGTTTCTACCCACACCCCACATCCCTGCTGGGGGACACTAGTGATTAAAAGAAATACATCAAATTCCTATCAATCCAGTAACCCTAACTCAGTGTCCAAGAAATAGGAGAATATCACTTTTAATTCCTCTGTGTGTCCCTCTTTTGTGGTCTTTCTACTGAATCTTTGATCACTTAGGTATCAAAAGAGTGCATCTACAACCTCCACAGGCTATTCAGGCTTTGCGGCATAAGATGAAGGTTAGAGATAAATGAAATGTACTGAAATTGGATTTCCTCTCTGCCCCATTTCACTGGTTTGAGATACAGTGAATCTAATCACAGATTGATCTTATTAAGGCTAATGACCTAATGATTAACAAGAGAAATGCATCTGTAGTCAAATTGCCTGTTTTAATTATTCCAAGGAGCTGCACCATCAATGGGCAGCAGGCTCTTGGATGAGCATTTGCTTGCACCTGGTGCTATCTCTATTATTATTCTCCTGGTATCTAGCAGAGGAAAAATAGCCAAAAAACTGAGATGTACTTAATTTCTCTCTACTTACAACAGGCAGTTTGTGGCAGAGGTGAAAGCTTTGATCCAGATATGTGTCACAAATTGCCATGGAATCCAGGTGTCAGAGAAGACAGCAAAGAGGAGATGGAGAGCAAGCTACATAGGTATTTGCCAGGAGGTAGACTGTTGTGAATCAGGGAAGCCATATTCTGACCCAAGAAAGTAAAGATGTAGAGGAGAATATTTCCTGATGATTTGGGCAAACCGTATTTGGTGTCTGATGGCCAGGGACTCTTAGGGACAATAAAGACCTGAGCTGGCCTCATCCCTCTAAATGGCATCAGTTAAAAAGTGTAGTAATTTTAGAAAATAAACATTTTATATTCATCTTAAACATACAAATGTGTATTCATCCTCCAATCTTTGATGGAGAGCCAACACACCCCTTTTTTAAAATAAGTCTGCCAAATGGAGTTATATTTTTGCACAAAACATCCATAATGCATCGTTCACGCTTTAAAGTTTTGATATCTTTAACGTGGAGCAAAAATTTAAGACACTTAGGAATTCAGAGTTCAGAATCAGATTTTTAATGCCACTTTTTAATCTTGCCTATCCCTATTTCAGTGACCATTTGAGAGGCGGGGGAGCTGAGATTCATCATTAACACACCATTTTAAAACACTCAACTTTGCTTAAATGCTAACTGTCCTCTCACAATATTTTATCAGTCCATGTAAATTACTTAAATTTTATCATTACAAAATTATGTACAACTGGGATAAACTGGTTGAGGAGCCAACATCCCCAAATCCTGATAAGTCTTCTGGGGAGAGCTGAAGTGGAGAATAATTTACCGGGATTAATCATATAATTTAGAGAGTAAGTAGAGGACACTGGTTAACCTGGTGGGTGAATTAAAGGGAGGCCTAGTTAAGAGTTCCTATTTTAACAGGTAGCAATGATAAGGCGAGGTATTCTGTATAGGCTTTGGGAGCCAAAGGATCGCACATTTTTATGAGACAAAAAATGGTCTATAAAGATGAATTTTTTATAAAGGCTTCATTTCAAGAGCAGCAATTTGGAGATTTTGCAGTTTTATAAACTTAGATCTACATTGTTTTTAAATGTAATTTTGTTATAGCATTTTGGTGATTTTCATCTGTCATTCTACATAGGGCATAAGGTCCAGATCTGTTAAGTTACAAAATATATAGAAACTTATTGACTAACGTATTAGCATTCTAATACCTAAATATGCATTTAGAGACAAGAAATGAACTTTTAGATGGTTCCAGGTGCCAGGGTAAGTATAGTTTCTGATTAGCATAGCAGTATCAGCAAGCCAGGAATGAGTTAATAGAGTAACACACCCTATGCTCAAAGTACCTAAATAAACTAGGAGTATCTGTCATCAAAATTATAGTAGTGTCTTTATAACAAGATTATCTTTCAGAACAATATATAATTTGAACATGAAAAATATTAAATGTCAGATTGTGACTAGAGTATCATGATAGGGTCAGGTTTTTGTTTTTGTTTTTTTTTAAACTCTGAAATACTTCCCCGAAACTTATTTCTACATTTTATTTCTACATCTGAAATAACTCTGAATTTGCCATTTCTTTCCATGCAGCTAGCCAGACTATGATCCTTTATCTAGAATTCTGTGAAGGTCTCTTAAAGATCTTTCTACATTTACTGTGTCTCCTTATGGTTCTTTCTCTATACTATACCAAAGTGAACATTTAGAAATACAACCTGATACAATCCCTATCAAAATACCAACTTTTTTTTTTACAAATCTAGAATCCTAAAATATACATACAACCACAAAATGCCCTGAATAGCCAAAACAATCTTGAAAAAAAAAACAAAAAACCAAAGCTGGGTATCATAATCTCAGATTTTAAGATATACTACAAAGCTAGAGTAGTAGGCTATAGCATGTCTGTCAATAGATGAATGGATAAAGATGTCGTCACACACTCTTTCTCCACATAATGGAATATTTCTCAGCCATAAAAAAGAATGAAATATTGCCATTTGCAACAACATGGATAGACCTAGAAGGTATAACGCTATAGGAAATAAGTCAAAGAAAGACAAATACCATATGATTTCACTCAAAAAAACAAAGCAAGAAAAAAAAAAGGGAGGACAGACTCAAATACAGAGAACAAACTGGTAGTTGCTGGGGTGGGGGTGGAGGGAGGTCGATGAAGGGATGGGTGAAATAGAAAAAAAATTGTACAATTCTGATTACAACCGTTAAATTTGACTGGTTAAAAAAAAAATACAACCCTGACTCTGTTACTCTTCATCAACAACTTCTAGTACTCTTGGAATAAAATTCTGAAGGATTCATTTGCCTTGGTATGAGCAGACCAACCTCATTAGCCCCACCTTGACACATAGGTCCTCTGTCATGTGACCTCTCTGGGACATCCTGGATCCCTTAGTTTGCAAACCTACCATCATCTTCCCTGCTACAGACACTTCCAACAAGCCAATTTCCATGCCTGGAATAGTTTGTTTTTTCCCTTTCTATCTGCCTTGCAAACTCAAATTTACATCTTGACTTAAGCCTTCACTCAAGCCCCCACATTAGGCCGGGTTTTCTCTACATAGTTGCAGTTTCTTTAGTTTGCAGTTTTTCATCTGTCTTCCGCACAGAACCAGGCCCCATGAGATAAGAGCCCATCTCTGCTTGGCTCATCCACTTCCTTGGTCCCGTTGTACATGTTAACAACATAGTCTACTAATCAACATTTTCTGACTAAATCCATTACTTGTATTGTTTACAAGATAATTTGGGGTCTTGTGTAATTAGCTAGAATTAAAAACTGTAGGAAATTTGTTAATATTCAGTCATTTTAAGACAATCACTAAAATACTTTCATAGCATTTTCAAAAGTTAAAGTAAAACTTCATTTCTGATCAAGGATTAAAATATACACATAAATCATATATTCTAAGATATGTATTTTTTTCATACATATTATATAGGTATATAAAATGAGACTATGACAATTATTACATCATTGTTCTTAACCTCTACATTGAACAGCCTTTACTGTAGATCCTCAACAAACACTAAATTTCAGATGACAGCTTTGTGGCTTATTGGAAATTTTCATACATCAGTGCACTCTCTGGTATTTACAGGTTAAGAGCCAGTTTATTCTACTTTGAAGTAAACAGAATTGAAGGCCTAGGCTAGAATGTCGCTTTTTTCCTAATTGGCCATAAGGACGAGTCATTTGTCAGATTTAGGTCACTTTAAGATTAAATCATGTGATGAAATTGTTGTACTTATAAAAGTTTGTAATTTACTTTTACTATGAACCACTGCTTAGAGGTTTACCTGTTCCAAAGGGAAGGCATTATAGCTTTTAGAGAATAACTGAGTCATTTATCTTATGCCTACATGGATTTCTAAAATTTCTGAGATGACTATGCATGTGGACCCCTTGAAGCAATCAGCTGGTACCTCTTCACTAACGTAATTTAGCAAGTCAATTTCCAAGAAAAAGTGAAGGAGACTATGCACACTACCAAGCAGATACTGAGATCAAGAATTTTTTAAAAAGGGATCTGAGGATCCCTCAGATGGAAATTTAAAAATTGCACAGAAGTTTGTATTACCTAACATCATGAACCAACTTACATGGCCAAAAATCCTTAGAAAGCACACGAAATTCAGAAGGTTTGGCGCAAATTTTTTGAGTTATTGGCAGTGTAGTACTCAAATGATCAAGAGTCCAAGCTGATGGTTAACACCAGCTCTATAATAAGCTACAAAGGTATTTCCCAAACTAATTTTTCTTAACAGATCCTCTACCTGTGGCATAAACTAGCACATATTCATCAAGATTATATAGTTTATTATCACCAGCAAATATGTTGACTGTGTTTTTTTCCAGACAAGGCATTGCTCATCATGCCCTGAGTACAGAAAATCTTTGTTATTGGGCATTCTTCTCAAAATAATCATATTTACATATTTTTAATGAGTTACCTTTCTCCTAAAGTCTTTTTTAAAAAAAAATTTATTTATTTATTTGACAGGGAGAGAGATCCTAAGTAGGCAGGGAGGCAGGCAGAGAGAGAGTAGGAAGCAGGCTCCCTGCTGAGCAGAGAGCCCAATGCGGGGCTCGATCCCAGGACCCTGAGATCATAACCAGAGCTGAAGGCAAGGCTTTAACCCACTGAGACACCCAGGCACCCCCTAAAGTCTTTTTAACATTTAAAATTACTTCATAGTTTTGTTTGTTTGTTTATTATTTATGCTCCTGAAGTTTCTCAGTGCATCTTAGAAAGTCTGATTTGTAGGATTCCAGATGCGGTGCCATATTTCAAAACTATGTTATGCATGGGTTGCACAGCTAATATAGCTTTAGGGATTATTTTAAAAGTTACTCTGGTTTAGAAGGTTTATATATAAAAATGAAAAAGCATAAATGTTACAGTCACTATATACCCACCTAGCATTTATTCCAATTCTCTATTATAAAAGCAATTCAAGAATTTCAGTTTTCTCTGGTAACCCCAATCTGCCTGGCCTTTCTTCCCTCAAAGATAAATAAACGGGGGCGCCTGGATGGCTCAGTCAGTTAAGCATCTCCCTCAGCTGAGGTTATGATCTCAGGGTCCTGGGGATCCTGGAGGACCTCTGCCTCTCCCCACTCCTTGTGCTTGCTCACACACTCCCTCTCAAAATCTTTTTTTTTTTTTTAAAAAAAAGGTGAATAAGTGTCCGGTTAGAAATATTATTAAGACTATTACCAGTGACTGCAGAAGTGGAATTTTGGAAATGACTACACAGTTTATTGCTGGACACATACACTCAGGTTCAATACAGGAATTATTAATCCCTAAAATGATTATACACATACTGAGAGTTCTCATCAAGACCTAGCTAAAGCTATTCAAGACGCAAGCAAGCTTACTTTATTACTACCCCCCCACCACTGCCCTGCTGTCTGTCCCTCGGTTGTAACCACACATTTGTAGTCCAGTACAAGATCAACATCAGAGCAGACAGGGCACCTATGATCAAGTCAAGAGAACAGTTGTGGCATCATCAAATTCATTGTCAAGATATTTGACCACGTGAGTGATTTGATCAAGTTTTATAAGCTTATCCCTGGGGCCACCACTCATATCACTATTTAGGTTACATTTCCTATGGTCTCACCAGTGCCACAAAATGAAAGCAGCAATAAATTCTTCTTTAACCACCAAAACGACTAGAATGAAGTCATCTAATAGTTTGATACCAGTATATAGAAAAGCTTCCCCAAATGGTATTCATGATGATTAATTTTAGGTCTCAAGTTGACTGGGCTAAGGGATGCCTAGATACCTGGGTCTATCTTTGAGGGTGTTTCCAGGAAGATTAGCATTTGAATTGCTGAGATGAGTAAAGCAGATGGCATTTCCCAATGTGGTTGCAACATCCAACCCATTGAGGGTCCAGATAGAACAAAAAAATGCAGAAAGGATGAAATCATTCTATTTGAGCTGAGATAGTCATCTTCTGCTCCCAGACATGGGAGATCTTGGTTCTTGGGCTTTTGGACTTATATTGGAATTTACACCATGAGGAGAACCCAGTTCTTAGACTTTTGGATTTGAACTTACACCATAGACTTTCCTTATTGTCCAGCTTGCAAACAACATATTGTGGGATTTCTTGGCCTCCATAACTGTGTGAGCCAATTACAAATAAATTTCCTCTTACCCATATCAATATTGATATTTTTATTGGTTCTGTTTCTCTGTAAAACCCTAAGGTGGTATTCTTTCAGAAGGGGGGAGGACAGTCATTTCACACAGCACTGGTACCAGAGCTTCTGTAAATGTATTGGTTCCATTGACTTTCTATAGTTTGGCGAAAAGATATTCAACCGAATTTAGCTCATTATAGTTGTTTAGATAAAAATGACTGTCTCACTTATGTCATGTCTATTTTTCATTGCTCTGTAACTCAGTATTTTCTCTCTCTCTTTAGGTGAAAGACTAAAGTAGAGAAACGTTTAGGAGTAAGCATGGGTAGCTATAAAGGCAGACCTCTACCACATTTATACATGAAACCTGCCCCAAATAAAATAGTTACTCCACAAGGAAGCATTTTGGCTTTCCCAGAACAGCAACTTGGTTTTGAAATCAAAGCTGAACATCTGCAAAGAAATGTAATAGCATTTTATCGTAATGGGGCTTTCCTGTATTATGGTTGGAAAAGGCTTGGAAATGGCTTACGAGCCATTAAAAATATTACTGATAAAACACATTTTGAATTTCCATTAACTATTTTAGCTTTGAAACTTGAATTGATTCAGGCTGAGAGAACAGCACTTTTGGATAATAAGCTACAAGAATCTAGAGAACAGTCAGAGCAACTCACGGAAGTATTATGTTTAGGTATGAAAGTGTATTTATCTGAAGAGCCTTTGGGAGTTGAAAGCTTTGCTTCAAAGATGAAAGCAGGGTGCAAAATTTTTGGTTTAGGAGCCTGGGAGGAAAAACATGTCTTTTGATCTCTTAGTGATACTAAAGATACTTAGTGGGTGAACTCATCATTTAGTTTCAAGCTGCCAGTCTAACACAGACCCCCTATGACTTTGAGTAATCGCTAAATGAGGTATTCATTATCATTTTCATTTGTATTAAAAAGAATTCAGAATTTAGAGGACATTTGGAATACCGATAAACTGTAAGAGTCTCCAGGATAATTCTAGTAAGTGGCTCCTCATCAAATTCCATTGATTAGAAGTTTCTTACTTTGAAGGCACTTAATGGCTCTGGGGCAATATATTTTCTAATTCTTTTGGTCACAGTTTGTCTCCAGTTGCTTATGGAAGCCAAAATCAGCATTCTATTTACCAGTAGTTGGTCCTTAGAATAACCCAAGTTCCCTGAATAACAGCAGCTCTGCTGCCTAATTGCAGAATTGATTTCTAATGGAGAAGTTTGGTTTCCCAAACTCCGTCTGTTTCTGAATTTCAAATGAAATGCAACACACTTATTTTTCCAGAGCTTTTAAAGATTCTGAGGCATAAGAATAGGTTCAACAGAAAGAAAAAGTTCACCAGGAGTCTTGAACCAAACAAAACAAAACAGCTGGATTTTTTCTTCCTCTACTTGATTAAAAACAAAACTAATGAGACACTAGGCAGTGACATAAGACATAGTCCCTCACTTAAAATTTTTAATTTTACAGAAGAAACTGGTCTAATTTTAATATATTAACTATGAGGTATATAAGGGCTATTGGCATTTCCCAAAGTGATTTTCTCCAGTATTCTGTTTACCATACTCAGGATCCATAGTCACATCAGCCAAATTTATGTCCTTATTTCCGTTTTTTTTCCATGTCCTTATTTCTACATAAGTTTTCTTCCCCTTATTTTATGTTCCCAATGTGCCAACCTGGGCCTTCAAGTATAGAAATATGACCTACAAGGAAACAAGCTCATTCCTTTAAAAGCCTTGATTTAGTTTTAAAAACCCAATTTTCTATTTCCTTTGGAAACCACTTAAAAGCAGTTGAACAAAAATCAAAATGGCTGCACTAATGCTTCAGTGAAGCTCGATTTTAAGGTAACTTTTTTTCTATAGTGAAGTTACCTTGATGAACATTAAAATGACATTAGCATAATATACCTTGGCATTAATTTTTCTCTTCTCTTCCGCAAACCTCCCCTCCTCAGACTTTTGTTTCAGGAACCTAGTACCACCCTCAAAAGGACTAACTAGGCTGGCAATTGCCAGATTGCCAGGCTGCCAATTGCCTAGATCTTGTATTTCCCTATAAAACTCCCCAGCCCCTTTCTCCTGATCGTCTCGCAATATTTAAGGCCAGAGCCTGCTGTGGCCTCCTTTGCCCTGCAAAGCGATAAAGCTATTGTTCCTCTTTATCCCAAACTCTGTTTTCCTCTTGTATTTTGGTTCCCAAGCACAGAGATTGATTTTTGACAACTTTCTTCTGGTTCCTGTCTCCTTGTAGCTTTCTTGATTTTGCAAGATGCTCCAAACACACCCAGACCTCTCACTCTATTTCTCCCAAAATACAGAAAAAAAAAGCTTACTATACACTTGCTATATTCCTTAAGAAAAAAAAAATCAAAAGAAAAGTTTTCCTAATACCTTTGGTTTTATTATCAAAATTACTCCTGGAAGATTTATGATGTTAGGCATCATAATCTACTTTTTTTTTTTAACAAATTCCGTTGTTAGAACTTATGTGTATAAATACACCTTTCAGTGAAATTAACAATTATTGGGAGAAGCCTTCTTGTATTATCTTTCTCTGCTTATCCTTTTGCCTGAGCAAAACAGTTGCTTTTCATTCTTCAATTTAATTGAGAAGTACTTTTATCACACATTAGTGACATTTTCTCTCAACAAATCAGGTATCTCTTGCCTCTACTGCCAAATTGCAAGTTGCTTAAAGGCAAGAAATGTTTTTGAAACTTGGGTTTCAATCTGTCATAGCTACTAGCACTGTTGAGAGCATGAGCAGTGTTTGGTACATAGTAATTCACTGTTGAATGAAGGAAACAGTTTTGAGAACAGAATGATAGAGCACAAATATTTTTTTTTTAAAAAAACTAATCTAAGCTGTTTTAAGAATGTGAAGAGAGTGATTCAGAGACAGTATTTGTCTAATTCTACATATCCACTTATTGTGGAAATGGGAAATACACAGGTCATATGCCTAAATGTTTCATTCACTTTTTTGGACTACTTATTCTTAACTGGGTCCCTCCTTCAAGAGATAGATGTACAGGAGTTATAGCAAGTGGTATGGGCTGACTCTATCTTTCCTGCTAATTTGACCATTCATAGAGATGTCAGCTGGATGACATCTTGTTTTTAATTTATACCATCTCAATCTTTTCCTAACGGACCAATATACTGAATATAACTCAAGGAAAAAAAAAACTGCAAACAAATACCCTTGACACTTAGAATTAGGGAAAATAAACTCCTTATGCAAAATGTTATAAAATATAGAAAGGGGAAAAAAAAGATGGTGGCAAGCAAACTCTTGTACCATGGCATTCTTTTTCCTTAGATTCTTCCTTGGTTTTACCATATTGAGTTTTTGATTCATTGTTCTTGTCAGTTTTCTGAACTGGTAGTTTTCAACTAAGATTCTTTTAATCAAAATATCATTAGTACTGTCAAAAAAGGGATACACTCATAGCAAGCATTACCAGTCATGAACAGTTTAACACTGTCCACAGAAATAGCTTTAAAAGGAGGCAATGTAGCCGCATCACTGCAGGACTGCCAAATGATTCATGGGAACAGGACGAGGTTCACTCTAATGGAGGCATTTAAAAGCCACATGATCTTGGATAAGCCAATTACCTCTTCTGAACACTAAGATATGTGACTTCTAAACCCCCTTCTAATTTTAAATGTTCACAGTTATAGTCATTTACATAGGAATTAAGAATAAACATTTAGGGATTGACTAGAGATTCTACTAAGGACTATTCTTACTGCAAGTTCTGTTTGCACAGTAGCCCAGTAGTAATTATTGGATGCAAAGCTCCACATTGTCCATCACAAAAGTGGAATACTAAAGGAAATGCTTTGATGAGGTCACTGAATGACAGCCTGCTTTTCAGCTGTTTTTTCAAAAGCATACTTTAGAGAGTCTTGGTAGTCATTTTACTCAGTACATTTTGGCTAAGTATCTTTTTTTCTTTAATTTGGCAGGTTTGGATTTGAAATTGCCAAGTTTCAGCTAAAAATATAAATGATAAATATAAATCTTAATGTTCCACAGATCACATTGATGAGTAATTAAATGCTTAAAACATGGTTTAATAAGGAACACTGTTTATAAGAGAAAGCTAAAGAGGTGATAGGATTAAAGACACAATAATGAAATTTAAAGTGTCTTTCCTCAGTTCCGAGTCTAGATTCCTTTTTAAATATGTACAAAAATAAAAATGCAAGCTCTTCAAGGCCAGGGACTATAGTGATTTTGTTTCTTTTGTCCTTATAAAATGATTAATCCAGTGTCATAAAACTCTTAATGCCCAATTAATCATGTTAAGAATGAGATATGTAAATAGATATACACAGTCTCACCACCGCATTTCATATACACTGAATTACTAAGGACTTTGATGTGGCTCTCTATCTTGTATAGATTTTTATACAATTCATGGTCTAGCTATTTTCCCATGTTAACAGAAATTTATATTTAGAACTTCTAAAAATGGTCAACTTGTAGAAGCTTTTTATATCATATTTTCTTCAGTATAAAATCCAAATTTATAATTTTTTAAAAGATTTTATTTATTTGACAGAGAGAGATTACAAGTAGGCAGAGAGGCAGGCAGAGAGAGGGGAAGCAGGCTCCCTGCTGAGCAGAGAGTCAGATGTGATGTGGGGCTCAATCCCAGGACCCTGATATCATGACCTGAGCCAAACGCAGAGGTTTTAACCCACTGAGCCACCCAGGCGCCCCATCAAATTTATAATTTTTGATATCTTTTTATGAATACCATTGTACCTTGTTATAGAAATGCTTGCCTTTACATCAAATGATCCCAGATTTACATGCTTCTAAAATATTACATTTCATCTTGTGTTTTAAAATAATTTTCTTTTGCTTCTAAATTATAGATTGTCAGTGTTTCTTTTTCAACTATAAAAATATTTACTTCCAGAAACCCACTTCCAAAATTTTACTTCTAAAAGTATTAGAGGAAAAAAGCAACCAGCATGTATTATATCTGCCTCCAACAACAAAGAGATGGAGACTGAGAATCTCCCTCATCATGAGAAAGTTCTTAAAGAATTCAGGAAATTTATTCCATTTTGTTTGTTTGTTTTTTTAACATTTGCTTTGGTTATTACAAGTCAGGTTTTGTTTCTGGCTATTGGTCTTATTTACATAGGGGTTTGCATTCCTGGCTTGCAGATTGACATCACAAGTGGGTTGTTGTTTTGTTTCCTTTTTGTTTTTTCGCCATAGGTACACTCTTTAGTCCCTTGTCCCCCATTTCCCCCATCCCTCCAGCCCACCTCAGTAACAAGTGGTTTTGTCATCACCTTTTAGAGCTATTTCATTGGAAAAGGAAGCTAATGGTTTACAGTTTGGATGAATAAATAAATTATCACCCAAACAGCATTTTTGAAGAAAAGACAATGCTAACAATTAACAAGCAACTGATTCATCTACACCAGCTACCAACTAGCAATGTCCTTGGAAAATTAGGATTCGGGGTCTTCCCATTTATAATAATACTAATAGTGAATTATTTTCAAGTATCTCAGACTCAACACAGTCAGTCACTATGACTTGGGCCAATTTTCCTAAAATCAAAATCTTTGATCAAGCTGTATTAATTCAGAACATACTCTCCTTTATATTTAAAATTGGATTCACCTTTGTTCATTCTCTTAATGCTACTGCTGGTAATATCAGTTTGTACTTTAAGCTCTGTCTATATTTTTAATGTATTTTAAAATATTTCTTTTACTTTTTCTTCATGTATTTCTGACTATTATGGTAACCCCTTAAAATAAAGCCTATTTCTAGAGTTAAAATAGTTTATATGTAAATTAATAAGGAGAAACTCTACTCAAGTGCAATTAGGAAGCTAGAAGGGGAAGCCATATCACCAGTTTCAATTACAGGAATAATTGTCAATTCTAGACACCAACAGAAGAATCAACAGGAAAGAACCGTCAATTATAAGCTTCAACTGGGGAAGATATACACTGAATCTTCTACAAGAAATCACCTACCTCTGCAACTCAGTCAATGACAAGTTTCAGTTCAATCACCCCAAACTCTTGCTTTTCACCAATCAACGTGCATTCGAAACAACCCCTCTCAGCTTCATCCTTTTCCATAAAAAAATGTTCATCTCCTTTGTTGAACTTGTCTATGGTTTTGCCATAATTGCATGTCCTGACTTGCAATTCTCTCCTATTCCTGAGTAAACTCATTTTTAGTGGTAATTTTTTTTTTTTATTTTTAAGGTTAACATTATTTAATGATCAGAAGTGGGATCCAGAGATGACTCCCAATCACTGAAGCTAGTTAGCAAACAGTTAAGTTTTCTCATGGATTCTGAGCTCCACTCTATGTATTTTGAGCTACCCAGGCTTTACTCAGCATCTGCTTCAAGGTTTTACCCTTTCTGAGAACACTCCTGCCATTGGTCTGACTCCTATTTGGGACTGGACTATTCCTGTTGGAACTGTGCTGGCCTTTGGTTCAATTCCTTTGGAACTGGGCTGTTCTTGTTGAAACTATGATGTTTAGGATTTTTTTTTCCCTCTAGAGAAAAGCCTACCCCCATTCTGGGACCCTGACCAAGTTTTTAAATATTATAATTTCCTCATAATTTTCACTTTTCAAAAGATTTACTAGAGAGCGAGTGAGTGAGAACATGAGAGGGAGCAGGGGGTAAGGCAGAGGGAGAGGGAGAGAAAATCTCAAGCAGACTCCCCATTAAGCATGGAGCCTGATGCGGGGCTTGATCCCACAACCATGATCACGAGATCATGACCTGACCCTAAATGAAGAGTTAGATGCTTAACTGGATAAGCCACCCAGGTGGCCCCTGAGATACATTCCTAACTAAATGGACCAACCCAATCAAATTAGAACATCAATGAGCATTTGGGGGAATTTTTGATCTCTTTTATCCTTAGTTCCTCTGCCCCTATTCATTTAGGGGGTAGAGATTTCTTAGATAAATATGCCAGAATTCCTCTCTGAAAAGGTGGAAATAATTCTAGAATTTGTCAACAGTAATCAAAATAGCCAACCAGGTGTGTTAAGTGAAATCTCAACATCTTTTACTTGCTCAGTCTGACAGCACTGTAGCAGAGTCCTGGATACTGATTATTTGTCCTTACTGGATCAGCTACCATCCTCGATACGGGCAAGATTTTTAACTAGTATTGACAGAGTCCATAGTGCTTCCTCCATCAAGATTCAGATAGACCCCTCAAAATCTTTTCCCAGAATTACTAAATAATCTATAAATAAAGAAACCCTTCAAGGCATCAAGCCCATGATAGAAGATTACAAGGCTCAGGACTTCATTATGTCCTGCACTTGTGGCTGCAATACCACTCTTACTTGTGAGAAAACCCAACAGCCAAGAATGGAGGTTTATCCAGGACCTCTGAGAAATAAACGACCTTTTTATCCCTTGACACCCTGTTGTTCCTAATGCCCACTTGCTATCAGAATCCATTTCTACTAAAAGCAGATTTTTCACACAATTGATTTATACAGTGCATTTAGTATTTTAGTTGATAAAGATAGCCGGTATCTTTTTACTTTTACTTGGGAAGAATGGAAATACATCTAGACAGTAATGCCCAAGGGTTTCACAGTCTCTTTTTCACAAATCTTAAAAGCAGATTTGGATGATATCAAGTTTTCTGCAGGCTTCATTTTGTTATAGTAAAAAGATAATTTGATTCTATTGTCCTTCTGAAACCTCAAAAAGGCAGCATTTACCTATTAAAACTTTTGGCCTTAAAGAGACATAAGTTCCTGAAGAAAATCAGTTTGCTCAAACTCCTGTTCAATGCTTAGGTGCCTGACTCAGAACAAGAACTACATTTGGACCCAGACTGATTTCATGGCATCCTGAACTTCCCAAAACCTAAAACTAAGTGCAAGTTGATGAGGTTTTCTTGGAGTGGCTAGCTGTCAAAATTGGATGGCAGGCTTCTCTCTTATGGCTCAACCTCTGTCTGCTGTACTAAAAGAAATGACTTACCTGATCCTATGACATGGAAAGATCAGGACGGCAGCTTTTGGGACTTCAAAGAAAAGCCTAATAAAGCTCCCTCAGACATCTTAATTATCAACTGTCCCTTTTCTTCTTTGTATGTGAAGAAAGGGAACACTTTGGAGTACTCATCCAAAAACATGTGGACCATCATTAACCCACAGAATACTGTCACACAGGACTATCTCACTTGCCTCAGAGCCATTCCTGACACTACCATTTTAGTTAAGGTCACTGAAGAAATAATCATGGGATACCCTTTAACCACCCTTATATTTACACCAAGGGTAAAACCATAATCATTTATACTTATAGTCACTATGCCTTTGGGATAATTCATGATTTTGGAATGCTAGGAAACAGCATTTTCTTATCCACAGTGGGGATAAAATTAAAGATGGCTCCTTTATCCAAAATTTACTAGGTGTTGTACTTTTGCTGGCTGCTGTAGTTATTAAGTGTTCTGGGCATTCCAGACTCAACTCTCTAGAGACTAAAGGAAACCATCTCAGTTATTTCCACTAAAACCACGCACTCTAGGAAACTAATAACCAAACCTCTATTATAGTTTAAAATGATGTTCTCCCAAATGATAACTTAGAAAAACTGTCAAGAGATACCCAACAATTGACCCCAGAGAAGGAAGAGCAATATTAGCAATCTAGTAGTTGTTCATTCAATAAAGAGAGAACTCTGGTTTGAAGCTAATAATCTGATCCTATAAGAAATTCTAAAATTCTCACTATTTACCACTATACCATTGGCATAAAACCATTAGCTTACCGACAATGCTAGCATTCTTGAACCAATATTAGTGGGAAAATATTAATAAGGAAACAAAAAAACCCTACCTCACTTGCCCCATCTGTTTAAATTACAATCAAGGAAATCCTGTTCACACAAATGGTTCTCATACAGTTTCCATTATCTCATGGATATGTGTTTTAGTAATGGCTTGTGTTCTCCCCCAACCCCCAGCACACCCTGGGCTAAAATTTGTAGACAGGTCACTGCTTCTTCTGTGGCTAAAATTCTTTTAGAAAAGGTGAATCCTACCTGGGGAATCCTTCTTAAACTACACAGTGATCAGAGAACCCATTTTACTGGTCATGTGCCTTGACAAGGCTGTGCTGTTTGGGTGGTTTTACAACGCTTTCATTGTGCAATATTGTCCTTAATCCTCAGAGTCAAATGCACTAATGGCCTTACCAAGACTCGACTGGTAAAATTTGTAGACCTCCCTAAATACCTTGGCCAAAAGCTTTGACATTGATCCTTCCAAATCTTAGATTCACTCTGAAACTCAGACTCTTATCCTTTGAGATAGTCTCAAGATGTCCAATGTACTTGATCCCCAAATCTTTTGACACACAGTTTATACAAACATAAACATTGTAAAGTTCTAATTGATTCTGAAGAATAACCAACCATGCTTTGCCTGAGCAATCTTTTCACAGTGTGCTTCTGAGAGAGGACTTTAAACATCACACTTTGAAACCCAGAGATCTTGTCTATTTAAAAGGCACCTCCATGAAAGATTCTTTTGAACCTCACGAGAAAGGCTCTTATCATGTATTACTAACTGATCTTGTGGTTCCAAACCCCAAGGAGTAGACTCTTGGACTCTTGTGACCCATGTAAAGAAAGCATCAAACTCTGACTGGACCTACATATCATCTGGTGAAAGTAAAAATTCCCCAGAACTGAAATAGCAGACAACATCTGATGAGAAAGCTTTCCCAAGATGTCTAAACCAGGCCTGTCTACCTTTTCCTGTTTGCTTTCTATTTGTTTTGTGGAAAGAAAATGCCCTTGTTCACTTTTCCCAAATCCTTGAGAAAGGGGGAATCTTTGTCCCCCCACTCCCCAATTATAATCTTTCAGAAACCACATCATGACCTTGTGACAATTTGTCACTTACTTTTTCTGAAGGGTTAGAAGGATCAGAATTCACAAAAGTCATCTGAACTATTATCTGAATGGATTTCTATCCATATTTGCAAATTTATAGGCTGTATTATGGGTTAACATTTGTTTCAAACATTTTTTGAGATACTAATTTAATATATACTTGGATTTTTGCTATTATTTAATTACTTCATTAGCTATTGCTTCATGTATATACTGGCACTCCATCTTCCTAAATGCACTTGGTTAATTCTTTCAGTGAACTCTTGCAGTATTTACTATTTTGCTTTCAGTGTCTGCTTTAATCTGGGACTTCCAGGAGGCAAATGTGACTCTAGACTTGCCTCTATAAGAGCTTGTCTCCCCTAAGTTGGAATAAGCACCAATAAATACTTTCAGTTGCCTAAATTCCAATATAGGGTCCCCATTTAGAACCATAAGACAATTTGGAATTGTTTTATTACTCCTGTTCTGTATAATTAGAATAAGTTTTGTGTTTTGTTGCCTGTCAAACTTTTGTAAAAATTATGTACCAAATAAGGTGATCTTCTATGTTTATTATCTTAATAAATATCGACTATAGATGGGAAGTACCTGAAAGTTTTCCCTCCTCACCTTTCTTGTCATCCAAACATGGCCGGAAATGGTTTCCAGCTGCTTTTGCATTTACCTTATATAGAATATGACAACCAGAAAGGTCCTTTCTGGCACTGAGGAACAAAACCCTAATGTGGCAGAAAACCTGCCTTTTGCTCAGTGATGCTTCTAGAGAAAGATCCTGATCAAAAGTGGGAGGAGAGAGTGTGAAAATTATCAGAGAAACCTCACTTAAGTAGAGTTTCAGAGGGGGACCCATACCACTCAGTATCAGTTAAAGAACTGTCACTTATACACCCCAACATGAGTATCAGCAGGACAGAATAATCAATTACAGACCTCAACAAGAAAATATATACATTGAATCTATAAGAAATGGACTACCCCTGCAACTCAGCCAATGAGAAACTATCATCACCCTGAACTGTTGACTTTTAACAAAGGACTTTTATTCAGAACATCCCCTCCCAACTTCCTCCTTCTCTATAAAATAACATTTGTTTGTTAGGTTTGCCTATGAGTCAGCAACAGTGAGGAAGAGGACACAAGAGGGGGTATTAGAAGGACAGCAGAAATCTCTAGACTTCCTTAATGCCAGGTTGGCTGACCACAGAGTTGGTTAGGGTATAATCCAAATACAAGGTTATAATGACATTTCCTATTGCTTCAGATGATAATATAGGAGTAGCCAGGTATTGGGGGAGTGCATAGGTCTAGAAAAGGTGCAGTGACTGGATATATTAGCACATCAAAAAAATAAAATTTGAAGTGTTTGGGGGATGATTACTTTTATTATTTCTAATAAGGAAGATTCAATACATTTATAATTAAACTGAACTTATTTTGTTAGTTTCACTTAAATCCATGTAAAAATTTTTAAGCTCTTCTGTTTTTGACTGATTTTTTTTGTATTTAGGTCAGAACAAAAAATAATTTAGGCATCTGAGATAACCCACTACCAAAATTTCTATACTTCTGCTATACTGCTTATCACAATTTGCTGTATATTTAGTATTCTTCCACTACCCCAAATCTCAAGCATTTTAAGAACAGAGGCCCAATTTTATTCCATTCTGCTTTTAAAGATACTTAGAGAGAGAGAGAGAGAGAAAGCGTGCGTGCGCGCACGCGCACACACACACACACACACACACACACACACACACACACACACACGTGGGGTAGGGGCAGAGGGAGATGAAGACGGAGAGTGAGAATCTCAAGCAGATTCCCCCCTTAGCTGAAATTGAGTCAGATGCTCAACCAAAAGCATTTTCTTGACACAGGATAGTACTTCACACATACTAAGGGATTGGAAACGAAGTAAGAAAGAGCTTGAATAATAAGAGTATATATAGACTCTGATAATAGCTGGCTCAATAGTTTGCTGTTTTTTTTAGTTAAACCATTTAACCTCTATAAAACTTAAATTTTCTATGTATGAAATGAGTAGTAGTTATTTTCAAGGAATCTGAGACCAATAGTTAGAAACTATAAAGAGGAAAATTTAATCTCATTCTAAGAAAATCCTTACAAATAATTTAAGTTTCCTAAAAGCTTGATTTGTCTGTTTCTAGAAGCAGAGTACCTCATCAATTGAAGTGGTCCAACACAGGCTTAATGAGCATTTGGCAGGAGCATTGAGCATCGAAAAGAGAATTTCAACACTGGAAGAATGGTTAAGGTAAAAGTCTTTTGCAACACGGCCTATGGTGATAGCTAACGATTCTTCCATGGGATTATTATAGCACTGCAACGCTTTGTGCATAGCACAAACACAAACACTTTGGTAATTGGCCCTACTACCAATATTGCATCCAAGGGGTAATTTCTTTGTATTCCATTTTACTCAAATTCTAGGTGGCAATAGTAGCTTTTCTACTTCCTGGATTAGTTGTAAAGATAAAAAGTTTCAACAAACGTTGAATAGGAATAGTTACAAAAGAAAACAAAGTGGTATTATCAACTGTGTTTCAATGGTGTTCTCTACTGTCCCCTACTGTGACATAAATCTTATTAACTCAACGGTATAGATTATCTCGTACATGTGAGACACTAATAGTTTGGAAGCCAACAAGTCACCATCTTTTGAGCATGATGCATTCCTGACTATGTTTGGCTGCAACTGCAGCTAGCTCAGAAAAATAAGGGTATACACATAATACTTTTTCAGATTATTTACAAGTTTTTCATTGATTCCAGAGCATAGGATCTTAGAGTTAGAAAGTACCTGAGTCGATGTATGCAGATTTCTCTATCATCACTTACAGCTTCATCTAAAAAATAGGTAATATTGTCCATCCTTAGGCACACTGAACTAATGAATGCTCCTTTAATATGCTTTTTGGTCAGCTATTGTCATGATAATGCTGCATAACAAAGTGACTCAAATTTAGGAGCTTGAAGCTACTAATATTCATGGTTTTTCAACTTCACCAATCTGTGTGGTGGCTGGAGCAGATGTGCTTCAGGCTATGAGTTGGCTGGACTTTGTTCTAGTCTTTGATTTGGGTTTAGGTCTAATCCATGTGTATCCCTCCTTCTCCTGGGACCAAGGGTTACCTGCCTTATCTTTGTGCAGAGCAGTGGCTCTTAAGACCTTGAATCAGAACTAGCAGGTTGAATCATCTACCTACATTTTATTGACCTGAGCAGTGACAAGGCCAAGCCTACACCAATGGGAAGAAGAAACATCCAGCTATCCATGATTACATTAATACCCAATGTGGCTAGGTAAGTGCTCACACATACTGGTAGACTGCATGACTACTAGAAATACAAAGGATTTCACTTTATACCAGAGCATAATTCTAGAAGACTATTTTGGTTTTAATATTTCAGTTGTTACAAATATTATACTGAGTGAAATTTAACCTACTCAATCTTCTTCCAATTAGGCTTAAAAGTTCCCCTGAAAAGAAGTATCTTTTCCCTTGGATAACATAGCTCTTTCAAGTAATTGAAATAATTTCTCCATTCTAATAGCCCCAATGGCTTTGGCCCTCCTCCCCCACCATAAACCCATTATCCAAATGAATCTATTAATATATGGATTTCAAATAATCTTACTATTTCATAAATATAGAAAGAAACCATGTATTTCCAGTGGCTTATACCAATATGCCAGTTAATGCAGTTTTTTTGAGTAGTTACATCAAATTGATGAAATCAAACATTTCAACATATACTTTAAGTACGAAAGGAAAACAAGGTAATAAAGATCTGTGCACCTATGACAGAGGTTTTCAACATTCTCCTTTATTGAATCAGAACTTTATGAAACATGAATCATCACATATGTAGTTGAAGTCAACTTAGTATCTCTCCCTTTCCTGGAGAAGTAGCCACTAGCTTAAACATTTTCTAAAAAATTTTCACACCCCAAGCCACAAAATAAAATTATGTATAGCAAATAATCAATCTCCTATAGACCACATTTTTTTGCAATTAGATTAAAAATCAGTAAAAAGGAAAAGAACTTATGTGAAAAGAATGCCTGCTCACATACTGACTGCAGCATTCTGTTTAAGTTAAATGTCTTCTCAAATCTGACAGAGATGCATTAGAGTTTCCCGTTATATAGGCTTTTGGATTTATGCTCTTTAAACATTTTTCTTGGATTTTATAGACTAGTATTTATCTTTGATTTTTTTTCTATTGCAATCTGACATTTTTACACCTTAATAATGCTTTTTGCAATAAAATCCACTTTTCCGAATTCTAATACAGATATACCCACTTTAGGTTTGGTTACCTTTTTACTCTTTTTTCCCCTAATCATTCTTTGATTTGCAAACTTTCTGTACTCTTATGTCTCTTCTAAACTAAAGAAGTACAGGTTAGTTTTGTTCTTTTATTCAATATAATGCCAACAATTTACTTGACTACTCTGGGAGAGAGAATATATCCATTTCCATTTATTTTGATTCCTGATAGGCTTATATTTATTATGTTTCCTGTTTTTTCCTTCTTTTCAACTTCAAAATGTATTATTTTTTTTATTTTCCCTTTCCCCTCTGCTAGTTTTTAAGTTATATTTCTAAGATTTTTTTTTTAAAGAACAGTTTTAGGTTTATAATAGAGAGGTATTTTATGTCTGGCATTTGATATGTTCATATTTTAATATGATATTTAAAATATGAAATGAAATAAAATCTCTGTCCTCCTTCCAAATATACCAAGGCTTTTAAAGGTTTTTATTCTGACTCCTGTTGTCCATTTTACTTTTAACTGCCACATAGTATTTTAGTCCTATATTTTTTATATACACCAATGCTCTCCTCCTCCTTGTTCTTATGTACACATTTGTAAATTAACATACTAGTTAATACAACTTGGTTATGTCACCCATTCCACCTAACTATCTCTTCCCTTAGTTCCATGAGCATATATGCTAAGTAGATCCTCCTTTCTTAGGTCACTAAAAATTTTTAAATAAAAGCTATCTCCAGATTAGGGTCTAAGACAAGTTTTGCATACATCTGAGGTAGGATAAACTATTCTGTTAATTTTATAACCTTAGATGGCAATATTACATCTACACTTAAAATTTTTTATTTAAAAAATTAAAGGAATGCTAAAATATTCTGGTTGGCAATGAGTTACATTTTCCTGCCAATTCTTTTTTTATTTAATTTCTCATCCCTATTGCAAATTTGCTCTTGTCCTGTTTGAATTGTTAAACTCTTCTTTGTGGTAAATGTATTTGCGATTAAAGCCTAAATTGACCTCAGAGACTAGAGAGATCTAAGAAAATTACCTACCTGACCAGCAGTGTCCAAAATGTCCAAATAAGCTGGTTCATCGTCAATCCTAACTTGGGTCTTATAAGCATCTTCTGAAAAACACAAGACAGAGTTTACATTCAGATACAATCAATTGAAGAAGCATAATTCATTTTTAGATTTCATAACCAAAAATTTCTAACTAGGTTAAGTAAGAAAATGAGATATTCTAGTCGAGTACACAAAGTAAGAAGGCTATAACTCAGGGAAATAAAGGAGAGTGTTTCTGCTTAAGGTGAAGTCGGGTTTATTTCTTCTTCATCAGGAGAATATTATGATTTGAGGTACCTTGGTCATATTACCTACAGAACAAGACTTGAAACAAATTCATCATTCTTTTTTTTCATCTTGCACTGAAAATTTGCATTCCAATATTGTAGTCAAGGAAAGACTGAAAGCTTTTCCTCTAAGATCAGGGACAAGTAGGACTGCTTTAACTTTTATTCAACATGGTACTAAAGTGCTGGTCAGAGAAACAAGGCAAGAAAAATAAACAAAAATCATCCAAATTGAAAGAGAAGAGATAACCAACATGATCCTATAAATAGAAAACTCTAATGATTGCATGGGGGAGGAGTGGGGTGGGGGTGCTGTTGGAACTTCTAAAATACTCAGCAGTTGCTGGATACAAAAATCAAACACACAGAACTCAGTTGTCTTTCCATACACTGCTGATGAACAATTTAAAATAAAACAAAGTTTTCACCGATAATAGCGTCAAAAGGAATCAAATACTTAGAAATAAACTTAACCAAGAACGTAAAGAATTGTATACCAAAAACTATAAAGTTCTAATACATTTGTGTCCTTGTTAACTTATACAAATGTATATATTCTGGATTCTAAACATTTACCAGGTAGGATTTGTAAATATTTTTTCCTGTTCTGTAGGCTTTTTAACTTTAATAATGGCATACGATGCATGAAAGTTAATTTTTATGGAGGTTAGTTTGTTTCTTTTTTGTTCCTGTTTTAGTGTCCTAAGGATCTATTCTAAATTCAAGGTCATGGGCGCCTGAGTGGCTCAGTTGGTAAAGCGACTGCCTTCAGCTCAGGTCATGATCCCAAAGTCCTGGGATCGAGTCCCACTCGGGCTCCCGGCTCTGCGGGGAGTCTGCTTCTCCCTCTGACCTTCTCCCCTCTCATGTTCTCTCTCACTGTCTCTATCTCAACTAAATAAAAATCTTTAAAAAAAAAACATTAAAAAAAATACATTCAGGGTCATGAATATTTAATGCTATGTTTTCCCCTAAGAGTTTTAAAATTTTAGCCTTTGCCTTTAAGTCATTGATCCATTTTCAAATTTTTCAAATTTTTTTATTTAAGTTCAGTTAGCCAACATATAGTACATTAGTTTCAGGTGTAGTGTTCAAGGAGTCATCAGTTGCATATTTTATTTTTTTAAAGATTTCAGTTATTTTTCAGACAGAGAGAGAGAGAGAGAGAGAGAGAGAGTACAAGCAGGGGGAGTGGCAGGCAGAGGGAGAAACAGGCTCCCTGCTGAGCAATGAGCCCAATGTGGGACACCCAGGACCCTGGGATTATGACCTGAGCCAAAAGCAGACACTTAACTGGCTGAGCCACCCAAGTGTCCCAGTTGCATATTTTTTATTATGTTGTTCAGTAAGGATATAAATTCATTCTCCTGCATACAATTCTCTTATTATCCTTTATTTTTGTAAGGTTGGTACTGATGTCCTCAATATCTTATATGAGTAAACACTTTCTTAGACAATCTAGCTAAAGGTTTGTCAATTTTGTTAATCTTTTTAAAGTAACATAGTGTCATTTTCTTTTTCCTTTATTCTTTATTTACCTCTTCTAATCTTTAGTATTTCCTTCCTTTGATTTGCTTTGGGTTTAGTTCCCCCCCCCC
>CM052808.1:53199943-53307774 GCA_028533885.1 Nasua narica
GCTGCACACACTGATAGGCACAGGATCTACCATGTTCCAATGTTGACAAAGAATTGATTTCTATCCATACAGTTTGAAATCTTGGAAGAATACATAAATAGGCAATTGGACTGTATTGTAATGAGTGTTAACATTAGAAGTGTTTGAAATGTGCTTATTTAGAAAGACAGAAGACACCCAGCTGAAGTTGAGCTAAGGTCAGTCCTCAAAAGAAGCAGATAGAAAACAGGGTTTGCAAGGGGGAGGACTGGTAAGAGTCCAAGACAGGCAGGGAATTGCAAGGATTGTAGCACAACTCCTCCTCTTGAACGTAAACATTCAGTGAAATCTATTGAGGATATGTATGCCTGCTGGATTTGAAAAAGATTTTGAAAACTGGCTGAATTTGGCTTCAGAGAGGCCTCAAAGTGAATAAGAACACACTTCCCCAATATGGCAATAAGAGCTGAAGATAGAGCTGTCATTAGAAACTAAGTCCGGAAAAAAAAAAAAAAAAAAAAGAAACTAAGTCCGGGAAATTCATGGGAATTATAAGGTAGCATTTGTATTTTTTTCTTCATGCTATAAAATTGAGGACTGAGCCAACTTTATTTACATCTGGGAGGGGTATGGGCTCTGTGATGATATCGGAGGTACACAGCAATTGAAATCTTTCCCATATACATAGAAGCATATTCTAGTGGGGTAGTTCATACCAATCATTTTCCTGCTGCTCCCAGGGAAATGCGCAATGTTATTGCTCTGGGAAGTTTAACTCCAAGAGAGACAACCACATGCATTCGGTAGGGTCCTCAGGTAGATATTCCACATCAGACCTTTTGTGGTGCAAGCTAGAGCATTTCCTTTGGAATCAAAGAACACTTGGATATCTGCACCTGCAGGAAGGCCACTCCTGGGAGAGGCCATTCCAAACAATGGCTTCTCATAGCAAGGATAAGCCAATAGAGAGGTCTTTGAAACGAGGTAATAGTTCTCTTTAGTGAGTAGACCTGTAACCTGGCAAGAGATTGCTGAGAGAGCAGCAAGATCCATGTTCTTCCCCAAAACTGTCATCTACAGAAAATATTTCAGGACATCCACATCCTTTCAATGTTAGAGCCTTCTAACTCTTTCCTTTCAGCCAGATAGAGAGGTTTGTGGGAAATCAGTTTCCTTAGCTATCTTCTGCTAAATAGGAATGAGAGGTAAAAGGATTTGGCTATACCAACATCGAGTGTTTCAAGTGCTTTGTCTCTACCTCAGTTCTTTTGGGGTGAAGGAAAGAAGAGTAGATGTTCTCTTCTCCCCAGCTCGTTTAGCAAGAAATGACAACATCTCATTTCTACCTTTCTTGCCCCTATTCTCCATTATCATGATGGATGGTTACATGATCCTAAGGCCATTATCTGTGAAATGCTTGTCTCTCAGACTTTAAAATAAAATGCATTTGCATTCAGACTATCTCTTCACAGAAATAACTAACTTTCATCGTTAGAGCAATGTGGGAGTGCCACAGTTGATACCTCCAGAAGGGTTCCGTGAACTTCTGGAGCCCATAGATATATGAGAAAACCTGGTGGCAGAGGTTTGGTTTATACCAAGATCCTGGTTTCTGGGATGATGAAATCGATGTAATTTTCCCTATGCTGCCTGCTACATACAACATAAAGTGCAAAAATTATTTCTAGAACAAGCTTCAGACAACTCTGAAAGGTGAAGAGGAAAAGACAGCCTGGCTAAAAACTTCAGGATCCAAGGAATAACTAAGTGGTGAGTTCTCTGGGTTTTCTTTTTGCCTCACAGATTTGAAACTGAAAAAGCTGGCAGCCTGGAAATACCAATGGGTACAGACAAAGCAAGAAAGCCCAGGAGAAATGAAGCGGAGCCCAGGAAGACAGAACACATTTAGACTATAACTGATCTAACGGCGAACCAATTTAGAACAATTCAACAAATTAAATACTTAGCTGCAAATAGAACAAAACATGTGCAGACCTTATATGCTAATAGCCATGTAACACTGATGAAAGAAATTTTAAACAATCTAAATGCAGAGGCCTACCCTTTTCATGCTTAGAAGACTCAACGTGGTAAACATGTGGATTCTCCACAAGTTGTATAAAGGTTTAACAACATTTCTATCAAAATCTTGAAAAACTTATGTGTATGTGTGGGTAGAGGCACCATTTTTAAGTCTTTTATGAAAAGGAAAAAGAACTAGAGAGGCTAAAATATTTTGTAAAGTAACAGGAATCAGTTTTTCTTAATTCACAACTTGCAGTGTAGCTCTAGTAATCAAGACTACATAGTAATGACACATAGCTCAATAAAACAGAACGGAGAATTCAGAAATAAGCCCTCCAAAATGTAACTACATTTTGACAAAAGTGCCAAAGTAATTTAGAAAAGGGAAGAGCCTTTTCAACAAATGGTGTAGGAAAAATTAAATATCCATTGGCAAAAAACAAGCAAACCTCCAGCTTAGTATCACACTTTATACACCAATTAATCTAAAAATGGATAAGCCCCAACATAAAACTATCAAACTTTTAGAAGAAACCCCACCCCCACTCGCTGATGCTTTTGCTCTCTCAAATAAAATCTTAACTAAAATCACAGTAAGCTATTACTACATACCTATCAAAATGGCTTGTAAAAAAGTGACAACACTTTTTTACAATGTGACAACAACAACATCCTTACCACAAGGCTGGTAAGGATGTGGAAACACGAGATTACTAATGAGGAATTTTTGGAGGGTTGCCTGGGTGGCTCAGTCAGTTTAGCATCTGCCTTCAGCTCAGGTCATGATCTCGGGGTCCTAGGATGGAGCCCCAGCTTGGACTCCCTGCTCAGCAGGGGGCCTACTTCTTCCTCTTCTCCCTACTTATGGTCTATCTCTTTCTCTTTCTCAAATAAAATTTAAAAAAAAACATTTGCCGTGTGTATTTTAAAAAATATATTCCACATGTTGGGGCACCTGGGTGGCTCAGTTGGTTAAGTGTCTGACTCTTGGTTTTAGCTCAGTCATGATCTCCTGGTCATGAGATCGAGCCCCACCTTGGGATCCCTGCTCACCAAAGATTCTCTCCTGTCCCTCCACTAACATGTGTGTTTGCACGCATGTGCATGCTCTCTAATAGTTTATATATATTCCACATGTATTTATATTCCACTTGGAATACGTAAAACAGCAATTGCATTCTTGGGCACTTATTACAAAGAAATGAAGACTTGCGTTCTCATAAAGACACACCAGTTTTTTCCCCAAGTTGTTTATAGTAGCTTTATTCCTAATAGCTAAAAATGGGAAACAGGTCAAATAGCCTTCAGTGTATAAGTAATTATACAACCAGTAGTATACCCATATCATGGAATGCTATTCAACAATTCAAAAAAGAATGGAATGTTGATACATGCAGGAGTCTTGATGAATCTCCACAGTATTATGCTAATTAAAACCAGCCCATTCCAAAAGGTTACATATTCTATGATTCTGTTTATATAATATTCATGAAATGACACAATTATAGATATGGATGACAGATTAGTGTTTGCCAGGCATTATGGAGGAAGTGGGTGTTATTTTTGAAATTTACATAAAGGATCCTTGTGGTCATGAAAATGTTCTGTTTCTTGACTATCTGTATCCTGATTGTGATGTTGTACCAAGTTTGAGAAGTACTACCATGGAGGGGAACTGGGAAAGGGGACATAGAATCTCTCTGTAACTTAAAGTGTCATATGAATTTATAATTATCTCAAAATAAAATAGATATTGATATATCTGTTTATGTATAAAAAATTCCAAACTCTCAAAAACATTTTAGCAAGATAGGCATAGAAGCAACTTTCTTTATCTCTAGTGCTGAGTAGCTAAACAAAACTTAAAGCAAACATTATGATTAATGGATAAATACTAAAACCATTCACTCAGGTTGAATATAAGATGAGAATTTTCATTATAAATACTTTACTTTATGTTGGTAGTCCCACCTGTTCAGTTAGACAAAAATTGTGACTGGTGTAAAAAAATTTAGAAAGGGAAAATGTCACCATACATAGAAATGTCTTTTGGGTATATAGAACTTTTCAAAGATTCTATAGATAAATTCATAGATTGAATAAATCAATTTAGTAACTTATTAGTAATTAGTTTTCTGGGAACAAATTCAATACAGGAAAAAATCAACATGCAACAGAATAAGTGAAATTATGGTATTAACATAGCATCAAAAATATCAAATCTTAATGAATGAATCTTGCAAAAGTTTTCCAAGTCTTCTTAGGAAGTTGTAAGACATGAGAAAAATTAAAGATGAAAAAAAAAGATGAAAAATAAGTAGAAGTCTATGAATTGATAGATTAAATATTTTAATGAGGTTAATTTCCCAATTGATCTATAAACACACATCAGAGTTGGGTGGTAGGGGCACGCGGATAGATTCACCAATTCTAAATTAATATGGAAATGAAAATGGCCAAAAATAGTTGAGACAATCTCAAAAAAGAACATAAGCTCTATCATATAGCAAGACTTACTGTTCATCTACAGCAATTAAAACAAGGTGATACTGTTTTAATCAACTGACAGAATAAGAAACCACATACTAATGAATATACATGTATTATTTTTTACAGGACAGAATTGGCATTTCAAAGCAGTAGGAAAAATAAAGTATTTTCAATAAATAGCACCATCGAACAGGTATAAATATTGAGTAATGGAAGCTGACTGCTGTCTCACAATATGCACAGAAATCAGTTACAGTTGGGTTGTACGTAAATATGCAAAACAAAATCTCTTGGAGATACTATAGGGTAATACCCTCATCATTTGGAGTGGCAAGACTTTTTTTTAAAGTTTTATTTGAGAAAGAGACGAAGTAGGGAGGGATGGTGGGGGAGAGTGAGAGAGAGAGCAGGAGCAGTGGGGAGAGGCTGGGGGAGAGGGAGAAGCAAGCTCCCTGTTGAGCAGGTAGCCCCCTGTGGGGCTCTATCCCAGTACCCCGGGATCATGACCTGAGCCAAAGTCAGACACCCAACTGACTGAGCCACCCAGGCACCCCTGGCAAGACTTCCTAAAAATGGATATAAATATTAACTATAAATGAAAGACCGACAAATTAGGATACATTTATTAAGATAATGAGTACATTAAAACAACAGATTGTTTATCAAAGGCACTATTAAGAGAAGGAAATATAAGACATAGTATAGAATAAAGTTTATGTATCAACAAGACTCATATCCAGAATGTATGAAGAATTCCTACAAATCCCTCAAAGAGGCAATCTTTTCCAATGAAGTGGACAAGACATTGAGGTTTTTAAATGATATTTATTACTATAATTCATAAAGCACTGAAATTGTGCTAGCATGGTAAAATATATATTTTCATTATGTCATTTAAATCTTGTCATACCATATGAAGAACTATTCTCCCTCCAACCACAGAGAAAAAGTTAAAGTTCATATGAGTTTTGTCATTTGCCCATCATCACACAACCTGTAAAAAGCATGCTATTGCAGAGAAATTTTCACTTATTCATTTATGGATACTATGTACTAGGAATATGAAGATCAGTAATACATGGCCCTTGTCCTTAAAGGAGGGCACAATGGAGGTATAACAAAGTCCATTTGGAGTTGGAGGTTGGTCAACAGGCAAAGACTTCACAGGAGAGCTGACCCTTGAGATATCTTGGAAGTTATCTCACTGATAAGGGTAAGGAAAAAAAAAAAAAAAAAGAGTATCCTAGGTGGAGGGAAGAGTATCAAAAAGAGTATGAAATCTCTTGCTTTCCTTCCTTGAGGATTAGGAGGCATTGATATTGACACCAGGGATTGAAGAGATAACAGGGTAAATAATATGTAGGATGCTTCACAAATTTTTCAAACTTTCCAATTCAAAATTTTTAAAGTCAATTTCAAATTTTAAAACTGTTTCAATTCCAGTAAATGTAAAGTAAGCACTTTTCAGATGGCTGATAACAAAGCGGTACAGCCTTGTTCACAATCAGTTAAAAACAAGTGAAAACTATAGGATCCAAGTGTTCTCACAATAGAATAGCAGATGTAAAGCACTGATGATGCAATAAGTAGTGCACTGGTGGAGCCATGGAGAATGATCATCTATTACAGGGGGTGCAAAAAAACCCAGAAAACTATCTGGAACTGTCTAGTAAAGCTCATCAGACCCATTACATGTGTTTCATGGAATTGTTAGTCTCAGTTCTCTGAACAGATATTCCATCTGTCTACCTTTACCATGGCCTTAGAGTGGGTGGAGTGTACTTATGCATTCTTGGAGTTTAGGCTTGATCATGTGACTTCCTTTGGCCAACGGGATGCCAATGGATGCAATGTGTGTAGAGGCATGACATATATACGTGCAGTGGGGCTCATGCGCTTGGTTCTTTTATCAACATATAAATATGCCCTGAGACACCCACTGGTTTCAGAAGATAGATATCAGTCTGAAGACAAGCCATTCCAACTAATGTGCGTAAGGGAAAAAATACTACTTTTTTTTTTTTTTTAACCAGATTTGGGCCAGTCTGTTATAAGCAGTTGCATTCATCAGGAACATATGTACTTGTGCACAAAAGGCATGAATGAAAATATTTGAATCAGCTTTATTCATACTATCTCTAAACTACAAACAACTCAGACTTCAGCAATGGTTTAATATACAAATGAATTCTAGTTCACTCATACAGTGGATTATTTTGTACGAAATTTCAACAACTATAACCTACAACATGATTGAATCTTAGAAACCATTTTGAAAAAGGTAGATGTGTTTCCATTTATATAAAATGGAAAAATGAACATCCAAACTAAGCTATATTTATTGGAAAATCCTTTCTTAACCAAGGTGGATATCATCTGGATATTTTGTGATAAATCATTGTTTTTCTGTATTTGTATATTTTTAAAAAAGGTTTTAAAAAAGGAATATTTTGGGCCCAAGTATAAAAAGGGAGAAAATACCCAGTTCCAGCTCTCTCTTCATTTTATTTAATGTAAGTAGAGAGTTAGGGGTCTCTGGAAAAGGTAATTCTTGACATGAGAGTCATTGTAGACCCTTAGCCATCTTGTGATCTGTGTGACTGGTACTAGTTGCCCAAAGAACATTTCTTGCAGAACTTCCTGAGATTTACAAAAGAATAAACCCCAGTAGATAATGATTTTAAGGGAACAAAAGATTATAAGGACAAACAGCCACTATCAGGCCAGGAGACAATCTAGTCATAACAGATAATAAATCAGTGGTCAGACTCCCAATGCTGATTGAAAAGCAAAGAGTGACCTGGCACACAGACTTGAGTTACCTTTGCAGAATTTAAAACCCTTAGAGCACTCAAATACCAGACCAATTCAAGACAGAACTGATATGTTGACCCTTGCTGGCTATCTTGACTTTGACCTGGACTATCACCTTAAGAGGACTTTTCTCCCAATTCTATGCTAAACTCCCCCTCGGGCAAGCCCCTTCACGAATATGTACACACTTAGCTTAAAACTGCCACCTTTTTGTTGTTCAAGGAGATGCTGCTTTGGGAAATACTCCCGATGTTCTCCTTTACTTGTTACAAGTAAAGCTTTCCTTTTTCTATTCCTTGGGTTGGTGGTGTCTTTTGGCTTGACATCCACCAAGAGGGGGACCCAGTAACACAATACTTGCACAAAATTAAATGATGACTTAATTTTTTTCTAATGATTCTTTTTCCTTTACTCTGTATCAATTCTATCTCATGCATTGAAATGACAACTTCTAAGATATTTAACCTTCATATTAGATGAATTCTGACAATGCCAACAAATATAGATTACAGAGATGGAAACCAGAATGGTGCCAAAGGACCTTTCTGTCTGAACTATCTGTTTCACTGGCCTGGCATGATGCCCCAAATTCTACCCCTTCTGCTTCATTCTTTCTAGTTAAGATAAGCCATTTTATTTCCAGGAACTCTCTATTAAAATGCAATAAAACTACAGGAGAGGTAAAATATTAAGCTATTATCAAGCACAAACACCTTACTCTGAGATTACTTTTACGCAAAATTAGCTGTCATGAGAGAAAGCAGAAAACAGGGCCCGGGGGGATGATCAGGAGGGATGATAAAGGGGCAGGATGGGAAGGGAAAATGGCTAACAGCTGTGGGCTGAGAGACTGGGAATGTCAGATGAACACAGGACTTGCAGCAAGTTTGCAGGCACAGGAGGACCCAGACTGGAGCAACAGCCTGCTGAAGACAAATGGGTACAGTGAAGAGTTCATTCTCCCTCCTTCATGAAATTGATGACAAAATGAAGTTCTGTGCCCCCAGCTTGCTAAGCGTGGTGTTTTAACAACTGAACCCTACATTTAGAAACAAACTCAGAATTCTCATCTTGCCTCTTGTGAAGTTGCATCATCTTTACTCTGTCAGCCTCTCTAGGAATCAGAGGAGCAGAAAAGAAACTTCTATTACAGATGGAAGATTAAGAGGGGTATTTTGAGGACAATGGGCTACAGAGGTACTCCACGAACTCTCCTGTATAGACAAGTCTCCTGGGGATCTAGTTGAAGCGCACATTCTGGTTCAGGAGGTCTGGAGCTAAGAGTCTGTATCTAGTAAATAACCATGTCCTACCCATGCAACAGGTCCAGGATGAATAGCAGAAATGTATTAGGAGCCACCTAGGCAGTTTAAATTTTCTGGCAGCTCCAGGAAAACAAATAGAAAAATGAATTTTAATGTGTTAACTAAATTTGTCAAAGATATTTAACTGTGTAAGCAATACAGAAAAATATGAGAGATCTTACATCTTTTCCTTGTAGTAAGTTTTTGAAAACCACTGTGTATTTTACATAGGAAGATACAGTAGAACTCAGTTTGGGCCAGTCACGTGGCAAGCATTCCCGTGGCAAGCGCAACCACAGCCCCATTGGCTCATGGCTACTGCATTGGCCACGGCAAATCTAGAGAAAAGCACAATTGTCACAAAAGCAAAATACTCAAAATACAAATATGGGATATTCTGTCAGTCATTGGTGGACTTTTTGATTATAGAAGAACAGGTGTGAATTAAAAATACAAGGGACAGTATATTAACTACAGTGGAATTTAAAATAAAATACAAGTGAATGATATCCCTATAAGTTGTAAACTCCTACTATCCTTCAAGTGATATTTTATAATTTCCTTTATTCGTCCGTGTTCTCCAGAGAAACACAGTATGTACTATCTTTATTTTACAGATTTTATTTAATTTACAGCAAGGGAGTGAGAGCTTGAGCAGGTAGAGGGAGAAAGAATCTGAAGCAGACTCCCCACCAAGCATGGAGCCTGATGTATGGGGCTCTATCTCCGGACCTTGAGATCATGGTATGAGCCAAAACCAAAAGTTAGATGCTTAACTCACCGAGCCACCCAGGTGTCACAGTATGTAGTGTCTTTAAATGACATCCTATTTACATCTTAAAGTTGCATGTTAACATGACTAAAGGACTGACCCATTCAATTATAGAGACTGAGAACTCCCAAGGGCAGCAACTGGTAAGCTAGAGACTAATAGTATAAACTGCAGTCCAAGTTCAAAGGCTTGAGAAACGGGACAGCCCACAGTACAAGTTACAGCTCAAGGGCCTCAAAGGACCATTTCTCCAGCTCAGTTAGGCAGGCAAAATTCCCTTTTACTTGATCTTTGTGTTCTATTCAAATATTTAACTGACTGGAGGAAGCCCACCCATGCTCCTCTATGACTTCCGGTGTTAATCTCATGCAGAAACAACCTTGCAGGCACACCCAGAACATTTAACCAAATGCCTGGGCACCTAATGGCCCAATCAAGTTGACACAAAATTAACCATAACATTTCCCTTTGAAGCCTTTCTGTACTTGCCCAATGAGAAACTGTATACCCCATCCCCTACTTCTATAAGACCTTGCAAATAGCTCTATTAAAGTACTTTAAATATTCTGTCCTAAATAGCTTTCTTATCTTAGCGATTTTGAAAGCACAGAACATGGCATATTCATCTTTGTATATGCATTTTCTATAATTGCGACAGGCACAAGAGTGGTCAATAAATTCAGTTTACCTTCTGTGTCTAGCACACTGCTCAATTCTTTCAGATGTGCAACTTAACTTGGACATCACACTGTATATATAGCAATACACCCATCTTATATATATATAAAAAAAAAGAACAGAAGTAATTAAACTTTACAAAGCTCACAAAGCTAGTAAGAAGTAGTTGGAGACTAAACTTGGTCTGTTAAGATACCAGAAGCCGTTTTTATTTTGCCACACCGGTTGTTTGTCTAACATTAATCAAATGCATGAAAGGTTTTACTTTGACAATTAAGAGCTGTTTCTTAAAGGAGTTGAGTGAATACATAACTTCCGAAGCTAGTCTAATCTTAATACTCAAATATAGAGTGCTGAATCATTGATGAAACTACATTTAGTAAAAGAAAAACAACCAACATACAACCACCACTCAGCATAGTGGACAATTGTTAAGTTTGTGGTCACCCTGCATCTTGTAGGCCCTACATTCCATGACTTGAATCGAAGCAGCAATCTACTTTCCCAGCTGCCTTTGCAACAAGGCTATAGACATGTGACCTAGGTTCTGCCAAGCAGATGTGTCCAACCAAACCCTTGATTCAAATATGAGCCAAGGAGGATGCCTGTGGCCCAGGTATTTGAATTTCAGGGAGGATGACAGAGCATGGCAAACACCACCCCCATGCACAGAGGCAGCAGCAATAGCAGCCTCATTGCTTAATTGGTACAATCACAGTATAATTTAGACCTTGTTCAGGATGCATATCCTTGGAACTCACTTCACTGTATCCCCTTGGTGGTTATCTGAACAATGTATGCCTAAGTTTTTTTCCACTTTGGGGCACCTTCCAATCATCCTAGAGAAGGGACTAACTACTTCTCTTTCCAGAGGACTTGTGCTTGGCTACCTACCAGCCTGGCTCTTCTAGTGAGATGACCCAGCACTGAGCCCCCCTCCTTCCTAGAGAATTCTACACCAGGCAAGATTTAGCTTTCTCATCTTGTCCACAGCAGCAGTTCTCATTTAGTCTGTGAGTCACCTTCAAACATCTGGTCTCCATTTACCTTTCTACCACTCAGTGGGAGCAGCCTGGTGTTTCGAGCTATGCATTAGAGCAGAAGACAAGGGCACACAGCTGCTGATTTTTAGAATACATAATTTACACTTCAGTTCCTCCCTCTCTTTTCAGACACCAAATGTAGAATACATATGCCAAGTCTGGAGACTATCACTGGCACCTGCCCCTTCCTACCTGGTTAGGTGCTTACAGATGTATGTCTCTTTTCCCACCTCCTCCTTCCCTATGTCCCATGTTATAGCTGAATTTTGGAAAAACAATCTTTGAGTAGCAAACTAACCTGGAGTTGTTACCGGTCTAAAAGTTCACTTTGATCTGCACGTTTATGCCAGACATGGCTGGTGATGATAATTTTATAAACCATATGTGTCATCACAGATTTCATTTACTCACTCAAAAAATATTTTGTCCACTTTCTACATATTTTGTTCTGGGGCATAATGTTAACCAAACAGATATTCTCACTGCCCTCACATTTTTTTTTAAGCTAAAGGCAGAAAACCTAAAGTAATATACAGTGATAAATACTCAAGTACAGTTTTATTAAGTCAAGGTGTTCCCACCAACTCTTGAAAAATAGCCAATGATTTTGAAGAGGTTCAGGAGAGTCCCCAACCCCACCCTCAGAAGGTGCCACTTTGGTATGTGGATTATTTTGAGCTGAAGGCTCAATTTCATTTTTCAAACTTGCTTCCACTTATTACTATTCATCCTGTGTTCTAAGAACACTGGGCCTAAGAAATGGCTTCTACCACATCCCTACTATGAAAAATGCTGCTTGTGCTTTAAGGCCCAGCCCAATTATTATCTACTTTTTAAGGGTTTGCTTTACCTGTCCTTCCCTGAATAATGAACATATCTCTTTTCAACTACTCCAAACCAATTTACCACACCTAAGAACACTTAACTTTTGCTTCTGCTATGAATAAGATTTTTTACAATTGAACAATAGGCACTGAACAGTAACACTCTTCACTACTTTGATTAGTTCATATTAATCTGAAATTCAAAACGCAGGATCACACTTAAAAAAAAAATACCATAGATTATATATGGTACAGTTCCAGATGGTCCAATGTGAAAGAGACTACCTGGAGTTGTGAAGAAACAAAGGCCCAGATAGGAGGAAAAGGGAGGACAGGTAACATATTTAGGTGCATATGTGCACTTCCCACTAGCTTGCAGCTAGAGGATGTGTTGGGATATTTGCTAGGCAGGAGATGATGTTTCTACCAGAGAGATAACGTCAAGCAGTCAAAATTGGTGAATTAAGGACACATTTCAAAACCAGAGATGGTCCAGATAATTATGAAGTGATTTAGGAGAAGAAATTGTGTGAGAAACAGTACTTGGCCCATGGGGATATTGGGGACTTTGTCAGGAGATGTGAAGGTTTTAATTTCACTTCTTTCAAACTTTAGAGAAGATTTGCAAAAGATACAAAAGACAATTTATCCGGAAAGATGACAAAAGGAATGTGTAATGCTGATGAATGGCAAAAACACCATAATTCTTTTTTTTCTTAGAACTGTATTGAGAATCCAAAGATAAAACTAACATTTGTAAAGAGAATAAAATCTTAAGATTGTGATCAGGTTTTAAAGGAGTATGTAGCTACTCCAATGGAGTGCAAATCTGTTTTAGATTAATGATATTTTAGGCTCCTACAAGGTATATGAATGGCATTTTGAGCCATTGCTGTGCAGGGAAATGGGATTATGATGGGTGTTAGACTTGCAATCTCACTTGATAAAATGGAGAAGTATACACTGGGGCCAAATATGATTGAAGGGACTAGTAAATGCTCAAATTACTCTATCCACAATGATAAATGGTAAACTGTTTCAGTATGTATGAAGTTTTCTAGTAGTCTGTTCTATACCCTGTCATTTGCCATAATGCTTTTTCCATTTTTATTCATAGTTTTAATGAAGGTACAAAATGATAGTCACGTGGAGAGATGGTTAAAAATAGAGATAGAAAATACTTTAAATGATAGAATAGGTATGCAAAATGTCCTTGACAGGGTTGAAAAAATGGACTATTTATCATAGGATAGCATTTGCTGGAAATGGATCTAATTTTGAGTATATTTCCTACTCCCTTAATGACTATGGGAAGCATGAGATTTGAATTCAGTATTATCATCTGAAGATTATTCTATTGATAAGGATCCTATTATGCATCAAAGAAATAAGGTATTTACAAAAACTGGGCAAAATCTCTTAGGTTGTAGCAGGTTGGGATTGGAAAGGTGCCCTTATCCCCATTTATTTAGGAAAGAAGAACCCACCATATTCTCTACTGGTCAGGCCATAAATCAACTATCTTATTCATTGCAGTGGGAAGCCATTCCAAGTGAGATATTGATAGACTGATGTACACAGGGAGGGATAAGAGTGTCTGAATTTGAGATCTTGCTATAGAAGAGATTAAGGAATAGAGGATGTTCAGCCTGGAGAGGAGAAAGGTCATGCAGCAGATATTTAATATCTTCAAATATTTTAAGTGCTTTCATGTGGACAAGAATTAGACTTTTGTGTGTGTATGGCTTTAAGGGAGGGGAAGGAAGACAGTGGTTAAAAGACAAGGAAAAATATTAACATAAGGGGGAAAAACAACAGTTCAGGAATAATTGCCAAAAAATAGGATGAATTTTCTCTAAAGAAAATATGTACAAGCAAAGATGGGTGGTAGTCAAAGGAGATTCGGCACATCAATTTCAGACAAGAGATCTAGTGTAACTGTCCAGCTTAAGTCTTACTCCATCTTAAGGAAGAACCATAGAAACAGATGAGTAAACAGCCATAAGGACATTTGGGAATTAAAATTGAGTGAGCAATAGTACTTGCCCCATTGGGCATTTGGGATTTTATCTGAGGCTTAAAAATTTATTCTTATGCCTTTTAAACTTTCTTGTGTTTCTCTTTATGTTACATATCTTCTCAGTGCATTTTCTCCTGATCTTTTACCAAAGGTCCATTCTTCAGTACCAGAGGATTGAGTATTCTTTAAATTCTATTTTAGGTCTGGTAAAAAAAAAGAAATCTAAGAATCCCTCCTACTTCCCCTGCTGTGTGTGTACACATATAATAGGATGAAAATTTCAGAACTTCAGTAGGAACAATTCAAGAAGTAATCCTTCATATCAAAGGTAATTTTTAGAAATACCTAAATTTTATTGACAAAGAATCACCCTCTTCCTGAAGATAGACCTCAAGGCAACTCATAATAGAACAAATTGGCTTCAGCTTCCAGCTGATCCCTCATAGGAATCACTGAACCATGGAAAAGAGAGTATTCTGAGCCACAAGAAATCATGATCCATTATAGTATCTGTGGTAGGCAGAAAAATATCTCCCCATCCAGCTGCATAGGTTTTGATTCTTAGAACATATAAACACATTATTTGGCAAGGGAACATGAAGGATACAGATAGATTTAACATTGCTAATCTGACCCCAAGATAGGCACATTATCCTGGATTATGTGCCTAGAGTAATCACAAGGGCCTTTAAAGAAAAAGAGAGGCCAAAGAGGAAAGTCAGAGGAAGACATGACTAAGGAAGCAGGGCTGGAGAGAAGACATGTTGCCAGATTTGAGGATGGAGGACAGCCACAAGCCAACCAATGCAGGCAGTCTGTAGAAGCCGAAAAAGTCAAGGGAACAGATTCTTTTCTGGAGACTCCAGAAAGAAATGCAGCTATGCTAATGCCTGGATCTTAGTCCAGTGAGACCTACATCGAAGTCCTGACCTCCAGAAATTTATAACAAATTTGTGTTGTTTTAAGTCCTTACGTTTGTAATTTGTATTCAGGAAACAAATCTAAATAAGCAAAGAGGATTTCAATTAGATGCAGTTTTGAGTAAGATTTGCCAATGATAGATTTCCCCTCATTTGCATAAATGTAACTTATCGTTGGGTGAAAACATGAGAACCGTAGAATACCTTAATAGAGTTGATTTGTTTTATCCCTTAATATATTAAGGATGAACCTCAGTTCTCCCCTTGAGAAAATTCAATCAGAATTAATTTCTTCCATGCTACTCACACCTACTTTGACTTCCATTTAGTTGATCCTGATGCCAAGATCCCTAACAATTTGACAGGAAAGAAGCTTCAATTCTTTGGGGGCTTATTCTGCTTAGCCAGCTAGTAAATTAAAGACTTGAGATCAATACTTTTGTCTCCCTGATGCTAGAACTCTAATTCTCTCCACTCGATCATTTTCAATTTTTTTTCTCCTCAGTAATAATATAGAGACCTATTTTGATGTTCCCATGGACTTAATATTTTAAGAAGTGTTCATTATAGTCTAGAATAGTGTGTCTTACACTCTACTTTCAAATTGGTCTCACTTCCACTCCACTTCCCAAGATACTCAGTATATCCTCCTTTTGTGGCAACAGATTTTCTTTCTCTGATGCTTCTGTGTCCCATTCAGCACCTTAGGAGAAAGATCTGGGTATGATATAGATTGCTTCCCTCCCCTCTGCCACCAAGATACCTCTTTCAACTACCAAGAGCAGTACAGAGCTCCTTTAGTCATCAGTAGTGATGACTATTTTGCTTAGTCTTGAGTACTTTTCTGTTTAAAATACTATGCATTTATGCAAAGCACTTTTATTTCGTGCTACTATTCATAAGCACGCCTTTGAGGTTGGAGAACTCTGAAGAATAAGGTCTATAAGAAGAGATTCAATTACTAGAACTTTTCCCATTCCTGTGAACTAGGCCTAACTCAACAGGCCTATCACAGGGAGGCATACCCCAGCAGGTCAGGGTTCCCTGTCCCGCTTCAAGTTTAGCTCATTCAGAACTGTGGTTAGAGAGGTTTCATGGAAATGTGACCTATAATCCTTATTGTGCATGATGGTATTTCCAGTGTCTCAAGGGGTGCTATAAACATTTAAGACTTTTTAAAAGCTTTTTGTTTTTATTGTTAGCATGAGCCATGTGGCAGGACTTCCCAATAAGTAGATTTAAAGCTACTGGGAGACCTCAAATGCCCCCCATGTGCCCTGAGCTTTCTGGGAAGTACAATTAGTCCATTGTGCTGACTATGGGCTTTGTTCTTACATGGATCTTCCCTCCGGAATGCCCTTGTACCACCTGTGCCTCACAACTCAATCTCGTGGACTCCGGCTAAGTACTTCCTGCTTTTTCGAGAGCCCATTCACTAGATCGAAGTAATAATTGCCTTTTGTTGCTCTCACTCACCAATTACCCTTTGTTGTAAGGTTTTCCACATTGCAACTACATAATAATTTATGTTGTCTATCATCTATTAGATCATTAGATATGCAGGTTCAGTGACTGTCTTCATGTTTGCCTGTGTGCACAGCATTGACCATACTAACTGGGTGACAGAATGAAAATCAAACTACCGAGAGGAGTCAGGCAAAGAAAAGACCACTGTACCAGAATCTAGAAAAACTATCATGTGTAAGCCCTCAGATTCCCTAAATGTGTGCCTATAAACAAATCACTGCAGTCCTCTTGTGACTGTTTTCTTGTATAGCAATTTCTGCTATTTGTTTTATGAATGCAAATTTGTTTCAAAGCAATTGATACATTAGCAAGTAATTTGAACACAAGTTTCTTTTTAAGCACAATTTGGTCCTTGAGAAACAGGTGAAAGAACTTGATCTACATGAACGGAGTAAAAATACAACACACATGTTTACATATACATCTCTTCAGTGATCTAACTACACCTCAACTCACCATGTATAATGAGCCTGGCTCATCCACATTGGGTCATTACAACTTTGTCCAACTTCAGACACTTCTCTAAAACTTCACAGTAACTTACAAACTACAACTCTTCCAACACCCACTTTCGTAAGTACTTTTGTATCTTTTTCAAAGAAAAGAATTATCATAGTACTTCTGTTTCAACTATTTAACATGTGTGAAACCTATTAGGTTGCTATCTTTTTAAGATAGACCTAATTTTTATTAGGTCACTAGTGAAGTTTGAGTATTGAGCCTATCCATTTTTCCTATAGACACATTTTTCCCCAATTAGTGTAATTTTACAGAGCACAGTGATTTTTAGGAACTTATGTTGTATTTATAACTGACTGTATGGGGGCACCTAGGTAGCTTGGTAGGTTAAACATCAGACTCCAGATTTGGGGTCAGGTCATAATCTCAGGGTCAGGAGATAGAACCCTGTATCTGGTTTTCAGTGGGGAGCCTGCTAGAGATTCTCTCTTTGCCCCTGCTCTGCCTTGCACGCATGCTCTACAAGATATAAATCTTAAAAAATAAGAACTGACTGTATGCAAAATGGTAATACAGATTTATGTAACCTCCCTACCTCATACTTGTTATTGTAATATGCTAATATAATATCAAAGTCTTTTGAAATGTTAGCATTACAAGCTTTTGGTAATATATCCTTTCTATTTCTGATGCTTGCCTATATTTGTAACTGCCATTATTTGTGGTGGATTTTGTAAGGTGTTTGCTCTGTCTCTTCTTCTTCTTCCTATACCCATTCTCCACTGCTATTAAGCAGTTGCCACAAACTTAGCTTTCAACAATGCTGTTATGGAAAGAGTTGTGTTCCTTCAATATTCTTATGTTGAAGCCCTAGCCTTCTTTGTGACTATATTTGAAGATAAGGCTTTTTAAGGTGGTCATTAAGATTAAATCAGAGCATAAGGATAAGGACCCACTCAGATAGGACTGAAGTTCTTTAAGAACAGACACCAGAGTACCCTTTCTTCACATACACAGAGGAAAGGCTTATGAGGACACAGTGAGGAGGTAGCCATCAGGAAAAGTGGCCTCACCAGAAATGAGCCCTGCCACCACCTCAATATTGGAATTCCAACATTTGATACAGAGAGAAAATACATTTTGTTTAAGTAAGACACCTCATCTCTGGTATTCTGTTATGATAGCAAGCAAGCAAATATAAATGTCCATTTATTAATTCACAGTTCCTATTTGTCAGAAGCCTGAGTATTGCACACTTTGTCTCTTCAGTCCTATGTGGCTAGAATCAAGGGATGAGCAAAGTTAGGTTATAATCCATAGCTGTGAATCCTCTTCCAAGTTCATTTCGGTCACTGGCAGAATTCAGTTCCTTGCAGTTAGTTCTTGGACTGAGATCCAGTTTTCTTGTTGGCTGCTGACTAGAGGTCATTCTCAGCTTCCAGAAGCCACCCACTCACACCCACCCCCCTCAGCCTAGCTACATGGTCCTCTCAACACAGTGCCTTTCGCAATGCAAAAAAGAGAATTCCTGACTTCCTTAGTCTCTGACCTCTGAACTTTAGGGGTTTATCTCCCTTTTGGTTGACAGACTATCATAAATGGGACCTAAACTCAACTGATTAGAAAGCTTAAAAGACACTTGAGAGATACCTTCACATTTATCAAGTCATGTAACATTTCATGGAAATGACATCATCTTTGCCATAATTTAGTCATTAGAAGTTACAGGTTCCTCCCACACTCAAGTTGAGGGGATTATATTAAGACATCAGTCATTGATGTCATCTGACCATTCTGCTTACCATAAGGGAAACCCCAGTTCTGTTCAGAGTAACAGTGTTCTAATACTTATTAGTCCCCTAATACTCACTAGCCCCTAATACTCTTGCGGGTATGGACAACAATAGGACTGATTTATGTCAATTTCCTAGATAAGACTTCCAGGAAAGTATCTTAAAAGGGGAATAATGGTCTTGCATCAGTTTTGATGCAACAGAACACTGTTTTGCCCTTTGAGGTCTACCTTTTTTCAGTCTTCAATGTAAATGTAATATATAGATTTCCTGTAGCTACCTTTTGTTCATAAGAATTTTAACAAACAGGAAGGTAGAATAGAAATTCATGTGAATATTGGGCTCAGGGTCCCCTTAGCTGTCACCATTTCTGGATTCTAGGCCTCCAGTACTTTTTATATGAGAACAAGTCATTTTCTGATTAAACATGGTCTCTATTATCATAACTAAATAAACTACAACTGGTAACACAATTAAGAGTGGCTTCCCTCCCCCACCCCCGTGGCAGTGCTTGCTAGGAAATGTTACCATTTGCATCCCTTCTTCTCAACACAGTTCACTGCAAATAGTACAAAGAACGTAAGTTCCTCATGCACTCCCTAAGGCTTTAGAGAAATAAAAGTCTGGTGCTTTTAAGCAAATATTGTATAACCTTTCTATGCGAGGGAGCACAATGTAGGGTAGTAAGTAGGGAAAATGAAACAGGGATAATCACATAGAATTACTAGATTTTGTTTCTAGTCTTCAATACTTTGTAACCAATGCTAGAAATAATTTTATCTCATTTTATTCAATCTGGTTTCAAAACTTGCTGTGATTAATTCTTGGTAATAAAAGATTAAGAATATGAAATTTGATTGTAGGAAGGACATGTTTTACAAGTTAGTTATTCTAAAGTTGATTTACAAATATGGGGTGTAAATGGACTCATTTACAATAATTAATGTACAATAAATAATTGCTTTCTATTTCTATATACAGAAGCAATAGTTCACAATATTTTAAATATCCACAATGAAGGTTTTTGTCATCTGTGATTAGAAGACCATGTTTTGAGGCTAGGAGATCAAGGTCTGAAAGGACAGTATAACAAGCACACATCTATTTTCCCATTATGAGGAGTTCACTGTTTTACACTAAAGTCTCATGTTGGCCGGAATGGGACCACCCAATTCTATGGCAGTGATATACAATGGAGCAATTAGTGTTAGGTTTCTCAAGAAGTTCAAGTTGGATTCTGGGAGGTAAATGGTGGCCTAAGTTTTAAATCTTCCTCAATTCTTCCCCCCACACACTAAAATAATCACTCAGCAAAACCATAACCTAAATGACAAAGCATCTCACCTGCCCTAAAGAACTACAAGTCCTTGATAAGGTTGACATCTCTGAAGGAGAAAACCAAGGGAAGCAACATGAGGTCTGATGAATCCAAGAAGTCTAGTAATGCCAACTGGTACACACTCAAAAAGTCAGGCAGTCAACTGGAGAATCGTAGCTGGATGTGGGAGGGATTTGCACACCTCAATAGCCAAGGAGGGCAAGGAATGCTTAGGAAGTATGAATGCTGTCTAGACTATTCCCCTCAAACACTTAGAAAACTAAGCAGTTTCTTCCATGAACAAGTTCTACACTGGGAAGAAATTTTTTTTGGAAAAAAATATTAAGCATGACAGGCTTAATGGTGATAAAGGGGAAAAAAGTTTTAGGTAAAAGCGAGGGAAGAGAACAGAGAAGCACCCAGAAAATAAGCCTCAAACAGAAAAATTGTACCTTAATAGCTGTAAAATGAGAAGCTACCAAAAATGGTGCTTCTTTCTGAAAGTGAGGGAAAATATTTCCTGTAAAAATGTCTATCAAGATTGAAGTCACTTTCTATACAACAAAGAAATAACATCCCTGTAGACAAGAAAAGCAGACTAGAAAGCCCTCTGACATCTGGAAATGTTACTAAATGTTTGAATTCAAATGCATTAAGAAAATTAAGTATCTAACACATAAGAATTAGGAGAACTCAAAAGTAACAAGATAAAAAATAAATATCAGAAATAAAGGCTAAAGAGGAAAGCACACAATAAATGTAATGCCCTAAAGATAGATAATATTTTTAAAGGAAAATATTAAAGATGAAAATGATTCAAGTACATATATAAAACAAAGAATTTCCAAAATATTAGTAGTCTCTAAACAAAAACAAAGAGCAAATATTAAGAACTACTATTCAAGATTTCCTGATATCAAAATAAATTTGAAACTATTAAAATGATTGTGTACCTGATAAATCAACCCAGAATCATTACTAAGACAAAGCCTCTTAAGATCATTAGGCTTTATAAAAAACAAAAACAACAAAGTTCCTGAGCATCCAGGCAAAAAGAAGTAATAAAAAAATAAAAAGATAATTAGATCGTCATCATACTCATTAGAAGACATTATTATATATTCAGATACTTAAGAATGTGAGCTGAACTTTCAAGTATAGGGCATTAGACACACTATTATCAGCATGCCAAAACTTAAGAATGTTGTTTTGATAAGCCCTATCTTAAGAATATACCCAAGAAGGACCTTCAGGTGTTACCAAAATGGGAGACATGGATGTATATGGGGATACATTATTTCTAGGTTTTATTTATTATTTGGAATTATGACTACATGAGGGAGCTTATGTAAAGGCCGTATACTCAGACAACAGAGATAAACCGCAAATGTACAAAAAAAAAAAAAATGAAGATAATGGGGTCAGCATGTGTGAAATTTTAAGTTTCAGTAATCATTTCCCAGCTCCGTTAAGTCTAAAGGTCTAGGATCACTGTTAGCTCTGTAGCAATGATTATTCCTAGCACAGAGGTTACCAGTCTTGAATCACCACTTTGCATTACAATAAACCAGGGCTTCTTAGAGAAATAGCTGTAACCAGTTGTGTGGTGGGAAATGAACACAGCCCTGAAACATCTTGTCCTGGCGGATAAGAAAGCTATCAATGAACACTGGAGGAGTGTTCAAAAGACTCAGGAGTCAACTTGGAAAGGTTGCCACTGGGGGAGAAAAAAAAGCAGCACTATAAACATCACTAAGAATAATTGCAATGGAATAAAACCTATCAAATATGTTTAAATCTATAACGTTGTAAAAATCTAATTCATCACTTTTAGAGGATGCTAGAGAATCAACTCATTTCCTTGAATAGTATTAATAAAGGGAAAGACTCAAAATATTTTGCCATCCCTGTACAAACCAAGTCACTGAGCAACCAACTATTTTGAGATTAATGCATGTAACTACACAATGCGTAACATCAGAGGATAATTATACATTTAAAGCAATAAATTCCTTGGAAACAAAGTGATAAAGGGGAGACCTATAGATTATGGGATTATAAATCCTTGCATATAAAAATCAATATATACATATAGATATATATTTGGGGAGGCTGGAGAAGACTAAACTATAGTGAATTGGATGATAAGATTATAAAGGCAAGTTCAGAAATAATTTCATAAAACATGGGATTGCATGTAGTAGAGAGAGTATAGGGAAAGCTTTTGGGGTGATTGGCAAAGCTCAGTTTTTTCCCATGGGTGGTGGTTATAAGAATTACAAGGATGTTTTCCTTATAGATCATTCAGCTGTACCATTCTTTATCTTTAATAAAGAGCAATAAAAAGTAAAAACAAAACAAAAACCCTAAAGTTGATCATTCCATTTTTCTAGATCATTTATTTCTTTATGAAATAAACATTATACCATTCAATAAGAACCCCTTGAGCACATCTTCTATTTCTATGAACCTAGGACACAAAGTTTGGATGGTTGTATACAAGTTTCTTTCTGTCCTATAAAAAGATGTTCTTTTTTAACGAATTTGTTATAGCAAATGAAGAAAGGATTCAGAAAATTTTCTAACTATAAACCTGATAAATCAGTTCTCTGTAGAGCTCAATTTCCTTCTAATTGGTTAAAATACATAGGGATTAAGTCTATCCCATCAGAGTTGTGTGGGGATAAGATTCAATTCAAATGAAAGAGCAATGAAGCATTATTTAATAGGAAACATGCTAGCCTTCCACCAATCCAAGTAAGCTTCAAATTTTAATAAAATTTTAACGGTTTAGTGTTTGTTCTGAAATACAAATTCAACACCAGTCAATAGAAATATCACTAAAGAATCTCAAAATTGTCTAAACATAATCTAAGGCATTTCAATTCCCCATGTCTAATTCAAAGATTTTTGATTATATATATACACACATATACATATATATATGTGTATATATATATATATACACACACACACACACACACACACACAACCCAGTCAAGCATTATAAAAGTGTTTAGGGAATGTAGTATTGTTTTTCCAAAGAAGGAAAACAAATGTGAGAAACTTTGGTTCTATTTTTCCAATAAGTCGATCTGACTGTATGGGTGGGTCATTTAAGACAAAATAGCCTACACAGATTTTGTAGGTAGTTTTTCTTGGGTACTCTGATGTCATCTTTGCAGGGATAGGAAAAAGACTTCCTTAAAGAGTTAAAATGCTTCCCCTTTCTACTCCACAAATGGAGTAGAAAAAGAAATCTCAGGCCACAGAAAATTTGTCATTGGTGGAGTTTAGAGAAATTTGGCAGCTGGAACATTCTCATAACCCATCCCTTCTTTCAACAGCTTGAATATTTCCATGGTCTTATTAAAGACAATTTCAGAAATGTTTTTCTGCATCACTGGATACCATTTTAGCCTGACTAAATCTTATGGAAATTTATGTTTAATTCTAAGACATGTTCCACCCACCACCCTATTCCAATTAAAGCATGACATTGACACATCCCATGCCCCCGCCTGATACAGTGTTCAGAATCCACACGATTTCACATGCTGGTATCTCTCCAAACCAGGAAGCCACTTTCACCTCTAATTTGCATGATGCATTCATTTTCAGATCAGTCACGTGATTAATGAGCATCTTGGAGAGTGTCCAGTTTTATCCACTCTGTCATGTATGCCTTATTCCCATCACTAGACTCAATTAACTCTCCCAGCTGTTGCCGAATGGTTGCACTCAGTATAAATTATGCTTGTTCATTTGTTCCAGAAAACAATCACATCCACTGCAATTTAAAAATTGTTTTCCATTGGTGAGGATAATTAATTGTTAAAATGTGTTTCAGCAAGTATTTCCCCTTACTACAAAGACCAAATCTTTCAACTATTCAATATTTATCACTCTCCAAACTTGTATTCTACAACCTTCATCTCCACTCCCTGAATAAAACACTGCAGGTTGCAGGCAAATTCTTATGATGAGCTATTGCTGTCGAACTTGAATTAGGCTTCAGGACTCTACTAGAAGGGAATTAATGTAAAAATGGCCTTATAATGAGGAAATTGAAGAGATAAATTACTGTTTTCTCGCTATCATTTCATTTTTTTCCTCCCTCTCACAACTCAACTGAACTTCACAAATTTTTATTCCTTTAACATTCAGTCACAATATGAAAATCAAGTTCTTTTTTGTCCTCCACATCATTTCCATTTGACAATTTTTCCAATTCACACATATTCAAAAAACCCTATTCCTTCTCTAACAGGTTGGAGTCATAATTACAAACTCTTGAAAATAAAACAGTTTCTTTTTAAGATGGTTTCATTTTCAGTGGAAATTCCAGGCTGTATTTCTGCTTCACAAAGGAAGAATAGTCATTGAGGACTCTTGGTTCTGTGTTATTTGTTAGCAAAGTAACAGTTTAATTGAAGAACTTTAGATTTTTTATTTGAAAACGCACCCACATGCATGTGTACCCAGAGCTCTAGGCTATGATTAAGTTTTATGGGAATAGAAAAAAAAATGCGGAGGTAATTGTGTTGTGATTGGGAAGTTTCCACATGCTCAGCTTTGCATAATTTGGTGAGAGAGATGGCAGAATATTGCTAAGAGATAGCAGTTCTCAAGATACATACTGGCTGGGGACCCAGTATGGAGGTAGACTGTGTCTTTCTGTGATAAGACAATGAAATAAGTCTATATCCAAGAGAAATTGATAAGTGTGCTAAAGAATTTTATGAAGGTGTTATAATAGAGGGATAGATTCTAAAGAGAAAACATTTATGAGGATACTTGAATGACAAGTAGGATTCAGCTGGGGGAGTAGGTGGAAAGGTCTTTGGGTAGAACAGCTGGTGGGTACAGTCGCCACAATCAGGATCAAGTCTGGTGTGTCCAAGGTCTAGCATAAAGTTGATGTGTTAGGACTGGGGAATTATGGGCAAGGGGTGGCATGGGACAGGATGCAGATCAGAGTTCCACCACACAACTAAAGGTGCCAGGCAGCAGTGTCACTACGTTCAATACAAAGCAAGGGATGGAGAAGCCTCTCAGGCTGCTGGATGGAAGATGACAGACTCGAGTGGGGCGAGCGAAGAATCAGAGAGGCCAGGGGAATTGTCATCTCTAGTATAAGTCACCATCTTTCCCCACTCCTGCTTTAGTTCAGATTTAGATTCAGAAGGACTCCGGTAAAGAGAACAGAAATTAAAATCCGGCAAATTGTTTCTATCCTGCAAGTGAAGTATTCCTAGGCCTAATTGAAGAAATTTATATTAAGCTCCTCTGATAGGAATTTCATCCTTTTACCTCTCTTCACTTTCTGCCTCACTTCCATAACTACTCCTTTCTTTTTCTAAGTCATGGTTAGGTCAGGCTTAGCCCCAGTTTTGTGTTCCGACCACTTTGAAACTTCACTACCTCTGAGAGATTGTTTTAGCTTTCTGCAACTTCTGAACAATTACAAATTCCATTTCCTTGAAATATTTGAGAGTGTTAATGGTTTCACAGACATTGACCCTGGAACAACACAGGGGTGAGGGGGACCAATCAACCACCCCCTGTGTATTTGAAAACTGGCTTAGAACTTTAACTCCCCCCAAAACTAATAACCAGTTGACCTTACCATTAACAGTTGATTAGTACACTTTGTGTTAGGGGTACCTGGCTGGTTCGGTCAGTAGAGCATCCAACTCTTCATCTTAGGGTTCTAAGTTCAAACCCCATGTTAGGTATAGAGATTATTTAAAAACACGATCTTTTAAAAAAAGACATTTTAGGGATGCCTGGGTGGCTCAATCAGTTAAGTGCCTGTCCTCAGCTCAGGTCATGATCTCAGGCTCCTTGCTCAGCAGGGAACCTGCTTCTCCCTCTGCCTGCCTCTCCCTTGGCTTATGTGTTCATGCACTCGCTCTGGCAAATAAAATCTTTTAAAAAATCTCTTAAAATGCATTTTATATGTAATATATACTGTATTCTTACAACACATATTTTGTAGGTTTTGTTTTTTTTTCAGTACTATGTTATTTTTGTTATTTCTAGACTATGTGCTTTATCTGCACTTCTCAAATCGTTTCAAATGTCCAAAAAGATTTTCTCATTTATTGGGGAAAAACTCCCCAAACAAGTGGAGTGGACCTATGCTATTCAGAAGCATATTATTCAAGGGTCACTGTACTTTTATGTTTTAATAGACATCAATATTTTGATATTAAGTCAAAGACTGTGTAAGTTATACATAACAAGATATGAGGGTCAGAAGAACTTTCTGGGGTCTCTGATATTACTCCAGTGGCTATTCTTAGGTCTGCTTAACTCAGTCCATAACCTTGGGTAGCATTAAAAAGAGTAGAACTGTGAGCAACACCAGTTGTAAAAGGGTTAATATTAAAATGTAACGTTCTTTAGGGCTCATCTCATTTCTTTTATATACAGTGTGACCCTGAAGTATAAATCCTGGGGACTCAGTGTTATTCTGTAAAGGTCAAGACTATTTGTTTAAAATTTACAGGATTGCCAAGCAGTGGGAAAATACCTTATTGCCTTTTCTATGTTTTTCCCCCCTTTGCTTCTATAAATCAAAATTAGTGTCTTTCAAATGGTAAAAGTAATATCTATATGTGACTTCTCCAGAGATGCAGTCTAAATTCAAATTGATGTATAAGAGTGCAGTCTTATTTAAAATATAGTACCAATCATTTATTTTGGGAGATTTGTGTATATTTCTGAACATACAAGAAAAAATAAATTCAGATTTCAGTTAAGCTTATGGAAACACAAATAGTTATAACTTTAGTCTAGTATTTCTTTTTCCCCATTCCTGACTTTTTGAGTGTTATCCCCATTCATTTTTTTGGTTTTACTTTTTATACTCCAGGCCAAGGATAATCCGGCCAAATATATGTTAATATATAAATAAGAGCATATATTTACAGGGTATAATTATAGAGATTATTTTATTTTTAAATCAGGACTTTTGATGGTTTATTACATAACATACTATGTTGACTCAGTCCTTATCATAGCCCTATATTTTGAAAAGGCAGATATATATTAACCGTATTTTGTAGTTGATAAGTTGGTCCCAAAAGGTTAAGTAACTTGCTAAAAACAGATAATTTGGGAAGAGAAAAAGAATTCATCACAGAAAGATGCCACAGATTTATCAAAACTGATTTTATCAATATTTTAGTTCCTCTATCACATAAATTCCAGTGGGACTTGGTAGTAAGCCATAGGAAAGAAAAGAAGCATTAGCATACCTTTTGTATACAAAATGCCCATCTCCAAACTAATCACCTCGAGTTTTTCCAGATGTCCAATCCCCTTTAAAAGTGAACATTTGTGTGTACATACAAAGGCAGTGTACAATAGTCCTATTTTCCAAGATTACATCATTAAAACGATGGCTATTCTAAGTGATGATTTTGAAGTAAACACATGAATCACGGATTCTGGTACTTCTGTTTACAAACTGTTACACTACTATGATCAACCAGTCATTTTGTTGTTTTAAGAGCAAACTGAATGTGTTATAGCTAGCTTGTGTGCATGTGTGTATTGAATATAATTATGTGTCATTTTCACTTTTCCTGGTGCTATTTAGTGATATTATAGTGTCTGGGGACCAGGACTAAGAAATACTGCTCTCGCAATTTGATTCCCACTGGAGAGAATGTTAAACTTTCATTATACACTGACAAAGTTTATTGCTCCCAGTACTTATAGATGAGTTCAGAAAAAGAAAACACAACTCTAACTGAAGAGCATGAAATCATTTGGGGCCAAGACAGCAGAGGTATTTGTTACATTGGCAATTTAAGAAAAAAAAAATTCCTGTAACATAATGGCTTTGTTTTGCATTCTATGGATCCCAAGCATTGGGTTTTTTGGACTCGTTTGCTCTTTCATGGCTAGGACTTTAGTACTGCAACTGTGACTATCAATATGATCTATTTATTATTATTCCACTGAAGTTTCTAGTACCTAATGCTATGGTCTAGGAAAACTAAATAAGTACATTACAGCTGTGGATGGTAAGGAAAAAGGTACATGGATTTTGACAAGGGATCCAAGATTCTCTTTTGAATGCTTTTCATAAATAGGGTCCTTTTTGGTTTAAGGTTCATCAGCTCTAGGCTGGGTATATCAAATGCTGCCATAACTGAGTCACTAAGCTTTTCTTGTGGACTAAAGAGATCTAAATTGACTCCACAAGTACAAATTGAATTTCTTCAAAGTCCCATTATTGGGCAAGGCTCTGGGATTTCAAAGACAAAGATGATCATGAAATCAGTGGTCACATCCATGAAACCATGGTGCCTCATGGTGAAGGGAATGGGGGGAGGGCAACATACCCTTGAAGAGGGGATACTTGCAATGAGTTCTGAAGCAAGAGCATGTGTTAACTAAGCAAAACTGACAATTGTGGTAAATGTGGAGGGGGAGCCAGGCATAACATTTCAATCTCCTAGATCACTTTGTGAAGGAGCACCGTGCATGGAGGAAAACCACTGGATTTAGTACATATAGGCAGTATTATTTAAGGACAAAAAGAAGGGAGAGAGAGTGAAACCCAAGAAGGCTTAAAAGGTTGACAAAGAGCAGCCCACCTACAGATTTTAAGGATCTATTTATTCTCCTAAATGCCAAGAGTCATTAGGATAAACTGAATGTTAGGGTATCCCCCAAATTCCTATGTTGAAACCCTAAACCCCAGTGTGATGGTGTTTAGAAGTATTTAATTATGTTTTAGAGGTAATAGGTCATGAGGGTAGATCCCTCATGAAGGGCATCAGTATTCTTGTTAGAAGGGACCAGGGGGCTAGCTCTCTCTGTGAGGACACAGCAAAAAATAGCCACCTAAAAACCAGGAAGAGAATATTTTCCAAAAAACTGACTATACTGGCACCTTGATCTCAGACATTCAGAATCCAGAAATGTCTGTTATTTAAAGCCACCTAGTGGGTGGTAATTTGTCCTAGTGGCCCAAAATAACTAATACAGTCATTGAAGAATCTTCAGCAGGAAGAAAGACATTTATGTGTGTATACATGCCTATTTGTGTTGTGTGAATACATTTGAAGTTGTCATCAGATTTGAAGACTTTCATTTTAAGATGGAGACCTTTATTCCTGACTTAAACATTTAGAAATCTAGTTTTATAAATTACAATCCCTAACTTTGCAGAGAAAGAGACTCTCAGTGGATTAAAAGTGAGTAATACTTGAAAAGTCAAGAGGCAAGGGAATAAAAGCAAAGGAAAAAAAAGTGAAGAGAAAACAAAATAGGGAAGCAGGAACATATCTAAATAGACCAGTAAATTCAGAAAAGTGAATGGATCAGAATATTCTATTAAAAAGTGAAAACTCTCATATAAACTAATATGTAGATAGCAATAGAACATGAGAATCTATACAGGGCTGTATCAGAAAAGCAAAAGTTAACTTTTATAGCTATATGCAAGTATGATTTTCATAGAAAATGTTGACTGGTAAGAAGCTGGAGGCAAAATAATGCAGACTATACAATTCCATTTGTAGAAGTATTACAAAATGGTCAAAATCAAGTCAAGTGTTCAGAGTGTTTACTTGTATTCCAGACTTAAGAAAACGAAGGACAGATTGTAGGTTCTAGAGAGGGCAGTTATTGGTAGGTGGGATGATGGCGTTTCCGAGATGCTGACTGTATGCCATCTTAGCTCTGTGTGACATCTGAGTGGCTACTGTGTGATAAATAAGTGATTGGGGCTTTGTGTGTGGGTTATGCTTTGAATTAAAAAAAGTGTAAAGTTACTAAAAATAACGATATATTTTATTCATTTGTCCAAAAGTGAAAAGTGAATTTGAAGTATTGGGCAAGCTCTATAAATTAAGAACTGATATATACCAACATTGGATTTAATATGCCTGCTCCAAGGGTAATTTTGTAATTTTCTTTAAAAAGTAAAATTCATATGCATTATGACCTAGCAATTTTTTTTTAAAGATTTCATTTATTTATTTGACAGAGAAAGGTCACAAGTAGGCAGAGAGGCAGGAAGAGAGGGGGAAGCAGGGTCCCCACTGAGCAGAAAGCCAGATGTGGGGCTTGATCCCAGGACTCTAAGATCATGACCAGAGCCGAAGGCAGAGGCTTTAACCCACTGAGCCACCCAGGCTCCCCATGACCTAGCAATTTCTATACATGAGTATGTAAGCTACAGAAACACATGTGCCCAAGGAGGGAGTTTATTACATTATTGTTTATATAGGAGCAAAGTTAGAAATAAGTTGTCTATCTTTAGGAAATGGCTAAAGTTTTTCACTTAGAAATTACTATAATTTCATCATCCATAATTGTATATCGAAAGGACCGAGAGGGGCACCTGGGTGGCTGAGTTGGTTAAGCATCTGCCTTCAACTCAGGTCATAATCCCAGGGTCCTGGGATCGAGTCCCACATCGTGCTCCCTGTTCAGCAGGAAGCCTGCTTCTCCCTCTGCCTGCAGCTCCCCCTGGTTGTGCTGACAAATATAATCTTGAAAAAATTTTTAAAAATAAGACCTAAAAAGCAGTATTTTATCTTTTCCCCTTATCTGCAATTATGTGAAGATATAGCAGGTTTCCTAACCAATACAAATCATTATCTCTGGAGTCAATGGGATATTCCAAGTGGATGATTAAAGATTGTATGTATTATATAATTATATATATGATAGATAATATAAAATAAGCTAATATAGATATGCACTATTATACAATTACAAATTTTCCTTTTATTTTAGCTCCAGGGCAGGGATAAAGAAAGGCTGGAGCATGGGCTGAATGGATAGTGACTGCACTGAGAAAGCAGTTACAGTAATTCAAGAGAGGAGCTGTAGACTTAATGATAGTGAGAAATATATTAGGTCAATGATATGGCTATGAGAGGTAAGAAGAGTTAAGGAGGACTACTGAATTAATTACTAGATGGATAGCAGTATCATTTGCTGACACAGAACACTGCAAGACCAATTTTGATAGAGGACAAATCATGAGTTTAACCTGAAAAGGTCAGAATTGAGCTACATCAGGACATCCCAATAGAAAGGTCAAGCTAGCAGCTGGATATGTAGGTCTAGAGGTCAGGAAATAAGTTGGATATAATTCTTTATATATATGTTGGATACACAAATTCGGACATCAGAGACCTATTAATACTAATAAACACCACAATAATGGGTGAGATGGTCTAGGAAGGAGTTTTCAAAAGCAGCAGAGGACTGCCTAAAAATAAGAACCAGGAGATTAGGACGTTGAAGAAAACTAAAGTTTCCCCAAGGTCCTCATCAATAGTATTGGTTAAACCTTAGAAGATGAGTAAACAAATGACCAAATGTTTCTGGAATTTAGAGCATGATGAGGACTTTTTTTTTTTTTAGGCAAATATTAGTTGTCAAAGCCAGGTTCAAGTAGCTTGAAGAGCTTATAGGAATTTACAAAGTGGAAATAGCATAGACAACTCTCAAAAGGATGATAGCCAAGACGACCAAGGAGAAGCTCACTGGAAATATACAACTTGAAAAGTTAACATAGATGGGAGAATATTTGAAAGTGCCAGGTAACTGTGCCACTGACCACATGCTGATATTTGGAGCCCTTTCCTTTCTTAGTCTATTATGCCTCACATACCCATCGCTGAGTAGCTTCCTTTAGTTAACTTGGTCCTGATAAAGGGAGGTTTCACTATTCCTAGATGCAGGACATACAGGACCTTAGAAAAAGAAACATGGTGGGTTTTTTTGTTTGTTTGTTTTGTTTGTTTTCAAGTTCTACTATCTAGCTTCTAAAAACAATGAGGGTATTTTTTTTTTTTGAGGACTTTTTAATACATGAAATATTCAGATAGCCAAGGAAGCATAGGAGTCCCTTACCCTTATGGTGGGTTTGATTTTAACTCTTAACAATTTGGCAAATAGGTGGGAGCTTCATAGAATACGTGTCTGTAAAACTGATTCCTATCCTTTCACATGAGCAATAAGATAAAGTTAAAATGGTCCATTATAAAAACAGGTGCTTCCATTGGTGTGGTACTTCATAGTTTTCATACCCAGTTTCCATATAGCTAATTTTTGCTTCAAAACAGGTGTTTCTTTTTTAAAGCATAATCTGTAAAATAATGTCTGCCACTAAGAAAACAAAGACTCAATTTAAAATAGGACTAATCTGGTCTCTGCCTCTGACATCTAGTCTAGTCCCTTCCCAGCAGGGAATTTCCATCTATGCAGAACATACTGTGAGTTATAAAAGTTATAAAGTAATAAAAGAAGGTTGTTTTCTCCCCTAGATCAGTCACACACACAGCAGCTTCAATTGCTGAGTCAGGGAAACATTCCACGTTAAGAGAGTAGTATCTTTGTCCTAGTGAAGATGCACACTATGAGGCAGTCTTTAATCAAAGAAAGAAAATTGTAGAACACGGACAGATGTAGGACATGTTAAACCTGATTTTCTACACGAATCTGACAAACGAAGTATTTCTAAAGGTCTCACCCCATGTCCTCATTTCATGCTGAGTAAATACATGCTGATATGGACAACTTTGATGTAAAATGTCAAAATGTTGACCTCTTTATTCTCCAGGAATCATCTTAACATAGTAGTTAAAATTACACTAAATTAAAGGACAAGTAGAATCAGCCATGACTAATAATAAAGATTCCTTTGAAGAGAGCATAAATCAGGAGACAACAGTTAAAATGTTGTGACTTTGGGGTCAAATATAAGTTTGAATTCTAGTTCTACAAATCTCTAAACATTTGGTACTAGGTAAGTAGATCTACACAACACTAAAAAATTGGAAATACCTACCAAGAGGTAGACTACACCTGTGAAAGTTTGAGATTTTACACCTGTTATTTTTTTTTAATTGCATGGATTGGGAGAGGTAAGATTAAGTTGTGTTAGCTCTTCTAAGATATGCTTAAAATAATTTTTTTTCAATCACAGATTGCAACCATCAGCCAATTTTTAGGTCATACCAATATGAATATTTTTTCTTTTTTGAAGATTCCACTTATTTACTTGAAAGAGAACCCAAGAGCAGGGGGGAGGGGACAGAAGGAGAGGGAGAAACAGACTCCCTGATGAGCAGGGAAACGGGGGCCATCATGACCTAAGCCTTAATGCAGATGCTTAGCTGACTGAGCCACCCAGGTGCCCCTTTTATATTATAATTGCTTGGAAGTATGCTCTTTAGAAGCCAAAAAAATACTGAAGAGGTCTTTAAAAATAAACTTCTGGAAAAAAGTATTAATATAGGTCACTTGACTTCATACTAAGTTTCCACTTCTTATAACCACGGAGTAAGCAAAAGAAATGTTGAGAGGTGTTTCTCTTATAGACACATGATTTTCCTCAAGAGCATCTACGTGTACACAGAATGACAGAATTGGTGCAGGTCTCATTGCTTAGGTTAACCACAGATCATTTTCATCAGCTGAATATGGTCATCACAGATGGTTAACTAGAAGTTTCCATGGTTATGGTACTATCTCACAACTGTATCGAGAGTAATAAGAACAGTGTTGTTTTTGCATAACAGTTCTGGACTAGATTTTGGGCCAAAGAGTTCTGTATCAGTCTATTTTTAAGAGTCTCTGCCTCCCCACCCCCTCCCCATCTCTTTCCCTTCAGTCTCAAGCAATTTGGGGCAGTTTTAGTTATCTCCTGGGGTGTTTATATTTCAACAAAGAGGATTTTTACATCTGCAAAGAACAGAAAAAGAACGCAAGGTTTTTTATCCTCCCAGAAGATTAGGGATATATTTCTATATTATCAGAAGTTTAGGATAATTATTAAAGTTTTTCTCTGTGTGTGGGGTGGGGTCAGACTGTATGGAATTCTTTATCTGTTTGGTAATCACTAGAACATTCTCCCCTTTGTGTTCCTCATTTCCCCGGGGGATTCAACCTCTTAGATTCAATAAGGCTTTATCACAAACTCTCAAACCTTCTTCTGCCGCAGTTTGTGCCTCCTAACTTCGCAAAATGCCACTCTAAGGTCTCCAGATCCTTCCCTGCTCTTCCACTTTGCCCGCTGGCCCTGAGGCTAGCAGAGTAGTAACGACTGCACTTCGTCCCCTGATCTTAGCCCTCCTTCCAACCTTTCAGCAATAGATTCGGCCTCTAGACAGGCATCAGTAGCTAACAGAAGTGCCCACGAAACAGGCCATCCCACTGCATAGCCATACACTTTCCTTCTGTGCCACAGTGCACTATGCACAGTTCCTCAAGCAAGAGCATTAAAACACTGGTGTTTGGGGGGCATTCCCGTATAAATCTATCCATGTAGATGCTTATGGATAGCCCATCCCCCCCACACAGACATCAGTGGCCAATTTGGGATATCCCCCAGGGCTGCTGTTTTCCTAAAATCCATTTCTTTGATCTCCTGGCTGGAAATCAAATCGTTAGTTCAAAGAAGTGACTCTTGTCAGTGGAGAGCATGGAGAAACCGAGAAAAGAGCCAGAATATCCCAGATTTGTAGGTGGCAATTTTAACAGGCAAGGGAACTTACCGAGACCAAAGTCAGGCTGCTGCAAGATGAGTAGCTCTCCGGACCTCCCCGTCAACAACTTGAGAGTTTATATAGCAGCCTTAACTGGGCTTATTCACGTGTACCATCCAGATGGTGTCAATAATACATTTCTCTCTCAAGGCTGAATCCTTGAAATGTCTCCAGCTGTGGGAATGGTGGGTGAAACATTGCAAGGAGAGTGGCAGGGGTGAGAAGCCCCCTATGACCCCTGGTGAGTTTTCGGGTCAACCAGAGGTCATGCCCTCCTGATGACCTCCTCCAACAGCAGTACTTAATATTAAGATTTACTTATTTAAGTGCTAGCAGTACTTAGATTTATGGGATTATTACAGTATGCTACGTTCTATGCTAGGCAGTTCACATCTATTATCTCAACTAATCCTCATAACAACTTTATGTAGGGACGATTATTATTTTCACTCTTCAGGTGAAGAAATAGAGTCCAATGTGGGAATGTAAGCATCTTCCCTGGGTCAAACAGCTGGGAATCACATGGTATTTAAAGCCAGATCCATTAGCGCTTCATATCTGAGGTGGAATGAGTCTAGAATTGTAGTTGCTGCAGTGTTGCTCAGTTTGTGCCGATGTGAACATTCTCCCCACCCACATCGCTTTTTTTTTTAACCTCTTTAGGATTTGGTAGGTAGGTGCCCTAGCAATGTGAACACAAGGCCAAGTAGTTCTGTAAAATTTGTCGAAGTGATGACACTTGGTTCAGGCCAAGATACTGTGACATAAATAAAGAAAACTGAAGCTTCAGGGCTACCCCTTTTGGAAGGGGTCCCTTCCAAAAGCCTATTCCTAATTTCATACTCAAAATTTGATCAATGTTTTTTTCTTTTTTTTTAATTTTTATTTATTTATTTGACACAGAGAGAGATCACAAGCAGGCAGAGAGAGAGAGGGGGAAGCAAGCTCCCTGCTGAGCAGAGAGCCTGAAGCTGGGCTCGATCCCAGGACCCTGAGATCATGACCTGAGCCAAAGGCAGAAGCTTTAACCCACTGAGCCACCCAGGCGCCCCCAATGTTTTTCTTAAAGAAGTAGGTGTATTTCTGGATGCCATACCAAGTGAGCTCGCAAGAACATGACTATACCTGAAAGTGACTGCCAATCAAATAAATACGTGTGATTATACTCAAATAAAATACACCCCCGAATTATCCTCCTGATATCACATATTTATTTGTAAGTTTGTGTGGTCTGTCTGCTCCACTGAATTGTACTCTCCTCGAGTGCAGAAACTTGGTCTTGCCCATGGCTGTAGCCCAAGTCCAAAAAGACTGGCTGGTACACAACAAGTGCTTACTATTTATTAAAGAATGAATGGACAGAAGTGAGAATATGAATAGGCAATGCAACCTAAAAGAGTTGGAATTACTCCTAACCCACAGACCTCAACAGGAAAAAAAAAAATCTTAGCTTATATAAACAATGACTGTCTCATTCAGAAGGGGGTTAGTTTACCATATATACAGAGAAAGCAGCAAGTGTTATTTCAATTATTTCCAGGAATGATCCAAGTTTAGTCTACTCTGGAGCCAAGAAGGAGGTGCGATAGGTTAGGATAGGCTACGGCTCAAAACCAGTGTGGTCCTAGCGGATGCGTTCCCTTGTTCTTACCCCGACATCACTAAACTTCCGGTTCTATTAACTCCCTTCGGACAGATTCAGTGCCTAACAGGCAACATTTATATTTCCATGTAAGGTAGCCGTCATGGAGATGATATGCTGCTCATATCTAGTTTTTTTGATTGAGATTTTACATGGTAAATTGAATCAGGGATTTGTAATTATGATTCGTTCTCCTTTATGTAGTTTGGCCACAGGAAAAATGTCCGTAATCATACATGCTTTGAGTAATTCCAGTCGCAGTGACTGTACCATCACTGTAAGCTAATACATTGTCATTCTGGTTACTTTGCCATCTTTCTGGGATTGATTCTCTGAGTCTTCAAAAAAGAGCACAAAATCCAGGTGGTCTTTTCCTGACAGCTGTCCTCATTACCATTTTTATCTTACAGTTCAATTGACTCCTACCGAGGAAATTATAATATTCATTTTGTCTTGAACAGAGTGTGAAGCAGTCATATCTATATTATCTCACAGAACAATTTTGGGAAATAGAGTCATCTTTTCCTCTTTTTTTATAGATGAGGAAAGGTCAGCAGCGTATGCTAATTTATTCAAAGTTGAAAGGTCAGTAAGTACTTTAAGCATTCATTCATTTAATTTATTGATCAGCTGCTATGAACCAGGCACTGATCTAGATTCTTGGGAGACTTTTTGACCAAATCAGTTTATGTTCTAGCTAAGGAATACAAATGTAACTAAATAATAAATTAAAAGGTAATATATGCTGTGAGAAAAACAGAGGAGAGTGAGTATAATTAGGAGTTCTGATAGTGGTTAGTATAAGCCTGACTGAGAAGAGGCATCTGAACCCAAAGGAAGATTTGAAGTAGGTAATGAGGTTAGCTCTGTGAGTATCCAGGGAAAGAATGTTCCCAGAAAGGGAAAATCAAGTGCAAAGAGGTCAAGAGGAGAAATTATCTCACATGTTCCGGAAACAAGGGGATTCATGTGTCCAAAATCAAATGAATGAGGAAGAATGGTAAGAAATAAAGTCAGAGGGGCAAAGTAAGTTGTTTCTGGGGACTTTTTAGGCCTTTGTCAATATGTTAGCTTTTCCTCTGAGTGAAATGGGGAACTACTGAAGAGTTTTAAACAGAGTGATGTAATAATGTAGATTATATATATTTTTAAGATCATCTTGTCTGCTGTGGTGAAAACAGACTGGGGAGTAGGAAAAATAGAAACAAAGAGACCTCTTAGAAGCTAGAGTAATAATCCAGCCTGGAGATTCTGTTGGTGCATATCGAAATAGTAGCAGTATAGTAATGAGAAACGAGCACGTTTGGGATATATTTTGAGAGTAAAGACCACAGTACTTCCTGAGGGTGTGTTGTATGGACAAAGAAAGGATTCAAGGAAGATTGAAAAGTTTTAGGCATGCGCACCTGAAAGATGGGATTGCCAAAGAGATGAGAAAGGCTGTATGTAGATAGAAAAGTTCTTTTTGGTGAAAAAAAATACATCAGTTTTGGACAAGTTACTTTGGGATATCTATTAGGCATCCAAATGACAGAGTTGAGAAGGCTAGATATACAAGTCTGGAATTCAGGAAAGGCTAGATATACGTCTGGAATTCAGGAAAGAAATAGGAAGTGGAGATACACATTTTTGAGTTGTGGCATATAAATAACACTCAAGGCCATGCATGACACTAAAGGGAATCAAGGAAGAATACATGGATAGAGACAGTAACAGGACAAGCACTGAGTCTTAGGGTCACTCCAATATCCAGGAGAAGAGAATGAGCCAGAGCCAGGCCAAGAGTCAGAGAAGCTGACAGTAGTTAGAGGAAAACCAAAAGTGGATGTCAGGTGAAAAAAAAAACGGATGAAATCTGAGAATGGTTGACCATATCGAATGCTGCTGGTAGATCAAAATGGAGAGAATGAAAATCAACCATTAGATTAGCCTCCATAGAGTCAAAGTAATCTTGATAAAAGCAATTTCAGTGGAGTGATAGGATTGAGAATCTGGCGAGAGTTGATTCAAGAAAATAAGAGAGGGAGAATTAGAACTGGTGGTACAAACAACTTTTTGAGGGGCTTTACAGCCAAGACAGTGGGAAATGAGGCATAAAGTGGTAGAGAAAGATCAATCAAGAATTTAAATTTTTTAAAATATCAGGATGCATGAAATAGCAGCGTGTTTTTATGATGATCAGAAATGCTCCATAAAAGGAAAAGAATTGTTTGAGCAGGATTCTTCGGCAGAAAGGGAGAATGGGATCTACTGACTAGAAAGTGTGTTACCAGCTTATATAGGAGCATGGATAGTTCATTTAAGTAATATCTAATAATAAAATTAGTAGGAGGACCAAGTATGAGTGTGGAGAGGTGGGGCTTTGGGAGATTCTTCAGGATGAGATTCTTTGGAAATTTATCTTCTGATTGCTTCAATTTTTCTCAGTAAAGAAACAAGCAAGACAATTGGGAGAGTGCGAAGAGGGGAGAAGTTACTGGCCTAACACCAGGAGTGAGAGAATGAATAGACAAAGACCTGAATGTATTTACTGGGCTTAACTCAAAGCCCATTTGAGATAATACACTTAAAGTGAGACCAGGTAGCATGGTCATGTTCAATTGACCCAATGTAGTCTCAGAACAGGCAAACATTTGGGTTTAGCCCGGGTAGTGCTTAGCTTACTACATCAAACATGAGAGAGGGAAGAGATCTGAAATTCTGTGATTATGGAATATAATTTAGGCAAGAGAGAAAGAGAGGACACCAAGGTCACTCAACATTCTCTAATTCGACAAGTTTTTGAGCATTCCCTGTAAACCATACACTGTGTTAGGTCCTGTATGAAATACAGTGAACAAGGCAGACATGGTCCCTAACATCATTCAGCCTACATCCCACATGGAGAGACAGACAAAAAATTGCACAATTTTTAATGCAGAATTTGATAAATATTATTAAGGAGAAAATCCACGTGTTGATGTTGAGAATAAATCTACATATTACACAGGCAGATGCCTATGTGTGGGCTTACATGTTGAGCAGTTAATTCAGGTAAGGTGGGCAAAGAAGACCACTCTGGGGAAGTGATAGGCAAGCAGAGACCTAAAGAATATACAGGAACTTGCTAGGTGAAAAGCAGAGGAAAGGTGTTCAAGGTAGATAATGGCATATTGGCAAAAGCTGAAAAGCCAAGAAGAGCTTGCTTGGAATATTTCAGGAACTGAAGGAAGACTGGTGTGGCTGGAACACAGTGAACAAGGGAGTGTCACCGGATGAATGGAAAGAAAATCAGGGGCCAGTGTGAAGGCAGAATTCAATTTCTAATCTGTGTCCATAGTAATTTCCTTACTATTCTAACATGTTTGACACTCCAGAATTACTAATAAGTGTAATTCTCAAATTTCAGTTTTTTTAAGCCCTGATTTCCTTCAAGAATTATACTCGGGCACTTATTCTATCTGGTAATAATATACCCATCCCCTTTTCCAAATCTCATGCTATCCCTTCAGTGCTGCTCTGTAGACCATAGCCTTGTGGTTTGCTCACTAGAATAATTGAATGCATTAATCTATGCTAATGTATAAATGACTCCTAATGGTTCTGGGCATTACCACTCCCCTGAGCATTTACATTTTAATAGGGATTTTCTAGTGACACAGAGAAGTGACTCTATTAGTGCACATTTTAGACACCGAGCAGGCCATTTCAGTGTGATTCGAACACACTATTTCTTTAAAATCCTTAGCTTAGGAATTTTGTATTTCACCAGAGACACTGAGAAATATATACTTAATGTGGTACCGCTCTCCTACACCAGTCTGATTACATCAATATTTTCATGTTCATACATTGTGGTGTGATCACCATCATTAGACGTGGTGCTGTCCACAGATGACCTGTCCATATTGTTGCTGTACTTCACCACCTAGGTGAAGCCCTTGTTTTTTTGAACTTCCTAAGTCATTTAGGAAGACTTAAATTTCCGTATGACATTTTATTCTTTTCTTGTAGAACTTGTTATAGTCTTTACCAATTGTTCAGAAAGCTTATAAATCTTTCAGATGAGTGTATTATGCAGTATTCATGGCCTGTAAGTGAAATTGGAGGTCTAAAACACTAAGTGAGGAAAAGCATTCACAGCTGAGTCAATTACAAAAGTATGTGTTCCTTGAAGATAGGATATGTAAGTATACCTGGAAACGTATTGGTTATATGAATTTCTGGACACTATGAGAACTAAATAAATGTATGGACAGGTAGATTAATAAAGTGATAACTGATTCCTGGGTTGTTGTTTTCCTTCTGCAGGAAAAACAATCCAATGAAACAATTGAATAGGTCCTTAAGGTCAGTTTCCTCTAATCAAATTGTGTGCTGTACTTACACAATGACTTTAAGTCATCTTAATGCAATGAGGAAAGAAAGGATAATTTGACTCTGGATAAAGAGATATGATCAACTCTTACAGATAATGAAATAAAATTAGTCAGGGAAGCTCAATGAAGAATGAATTCCTGCTTATTGTTGGGTAGCATTGTACAATGCTAATCATGGTAGCTACCCAACAAATATTGGAGAGGAAGAAGAGGAGAAAGAGTAAAAAGAGAAAACAGAAGAAATAATAATTAACATTAGCATAGTGCTTTTAATTTTTCAAAGAAATTTTTTTCTGGTAACCATTTTACGTCAAGAAATAACCATTAACATACATAGGGAATTTCCAGTAAAGACACTAATGCATTTTGATTAATTATTAGTCTAATTCCTCCCTAGGACTCTAAAGTTAACTGTGGCAAAATATAAAAACAACTAATCTTTTCCTAGAAATGTACTCATTCATCCATTTTTTATTCAATAAATATTTATTGAGCATCTACTATATGTCTGGCATTCTACTAAAGTCGGAGGAAACACTAGTGAATAATATATTGAAGTTCCTATCCTTATGACACCTTGATTAAACAAGTAACGATAAAAATTATTTAATTATATATCGATAAATGTTATTAAGGTGATAGTCAAGGTTCTGAATGAATGTATGAAAGTAGAACATATTTTATTTTGGGTAATCAAAGGGGGCTCTCTTGAGGAAGTAATATTTAAGCTGAAACTTGACCAGTGTATGACTTACCCAAGCAGAGATGGAGAGTGGAGAGGTAAAGAGAATTCTGGTTAAAATATATGCATAAATGTTCCAAGGTAGAAAGGCGCTTGGGAAGTTTGTTATTTTAAAATAAGGTAGGTGTGGTTGAAACCCAAAAGCACAGAAGCAAGATCATGAGAGTCTTTATGCTTAGAATTTTAATCTTCATCCTATCATAACTGACAATACTGGAACGGTTATAAAGAGCAAATTTGTGTTTTTGAAGATATATCTGGATTCTGTGTAAAAAACAACTGGAAGAGCTAGTCTAAATTGGAAATGGAGGGTAGCTTAGAATAAGAAGACAACAGAAGTTATGGAGAGACAGGGACAGGTTCAAGATATTTTTAGGAAGTAGCAACAACAGAGTTCAGTGAATGATTAATATAGATAAGTTGAGATAGGTATCAAGGATTCCTGTGGGGTTTTTGGCATGAGATCCTGGTGGATAAAGGGGCTTACAATTATAAATAATCCTGAAGGAAGTAAAAGTCTACTAAGGAAAATCGGTTATTAGCTAAAGTTGGGGCGTGTTTACTTTTATCTTCCTTGGAGCTATCTAAATGTAAAAGTTCAGTGTCCTATCAATAATATTTATTTTTACCTCAGGTAAGAGCATAAGACTGTAGGTATTTAAACCTTTGATCAGTCCTACAAGATCTTTAAAGACCTGATCCCTGAGGAATATGCCTCCTTTTTGCCACTCTGCACATTATATCATTTATTTCATCTTTAGGACTTCTGGTTCCAGACATCCCCCATCTCAGTCACATGCTGTACTGTCTTTTTTGGGTGCCAGTATTTTCTGTTCTTCTGGGAATGTCTATTCTTCCTTCCTCTTCACTTGCTTAACTCCTATGCACTCTTCAAAACTCAGTATAGAGAAGAGTTGCTCTACACATATTCAGGTCAGGTGAGATATTCCCATATTCTTCTTCTTCTGCACCTTGCAGTTTTCTATTTCATTAACTCAGTGCATGATCTTGTTTGCTGATTTATCTTCCCCACCTAACTGTTGGAGTGCGTTGGAAGCACAGCTTGTGTTTTTATCTCTACTAATCCATGTATAGCATGGTACCTGGCACATAATAGGTGCTAAATACATAAATGATAAAATTTTAGAGGCTTTTAGAGAAAGGAGGCCAAAACAATAGTCTTTGAAGACAGTGAGAGATAATTACTAATTATGTATATGACGTGATCAAAGTAATGATACTTTGTAACTGACAGAACACAAATCCTTCTTGGTTTAGAATTTTCCATCCAGTATCAAATGTCTTATTCAGAGCAATCTGTTTGATACTAAATGTTGTTTCTATCTGTATAATTTGCCAAGTGAAGTTACCTGGTTTTTCGCTCCTATGTTTGCCTTCATTTGATTATCAATAAAAGTATGATCAGAGATAATTCACAACATATAAATATATCAATAAATAATTTGACCTAAATACACAGTGCACAAATGAGAACCTGATATTTACATTGTTGGTTTCAAGGAAAGGAACATCATATTCTAATTCAGAAAAAAAATGAACAACTTGATATCTAATTGATATTAAATTAAAATTATATATAATAAGATTTTTAATTTTGAGCAAGTTGTAATAAAATTTATTGTTTATTCATTTTTAAAAATTTTGTTTATTTAATTGACAGAGAAAGAGATGGCAAGAGAGGGAACACAAGCAGGGGAGGTGGAGTGGGAGAAACAGGCCTGCTGCTGAGCAGGGAGCCTGATGTGGGACTCGATCTCAGGACCCTGGAATCATGACCTGAGCTGAAGGCAGACACTTAATCACTGAGCCACCCAGGCAAATTACATAAAATTTAAATGACAAGGCAAAACAAACCATCCTAGGTAATTTTCACAGATATATCAAGTCTTTGAGAAATCCAGACTTCTCTGAAAAGTCTCCTCAAAGGATCCTGAATTTTAGAATGGACAGCAGGAAAGCCAAGTGGGCTTTTAAAACATATAGGAAACTGTGATCCAAATCACAGTGAATATACTTTGAGTATCACTGAACTTCCTCTCCATCCTTTGGAAACCCCTCAGCACTTTGCTTCTTTTTTATAATAAAAACAGACTTCATAAGTAGCATGAATATTTGTGTATTTGTCTGAATTTTTCTCGAGTTGAAAATTCCTTAAGGACTTGAACTGTGCTATATTAATCTTTTCTTTCTAGAGGACAAGCAGATTGCTTGGCAAAGAATAGGCATTTACATTTTTTGCAATTGAATTACATGCAATGGTTATCTCTAATGATTTATTGCTAATTAAAAAATAGCATGTGTGTTTATTACAAAGGGTTGGACATCAAGACTTTGGTCAAAATGTTTCTTCTTATTATTCCATAATTACTTTACTATGAAAAAATCAAACCTTACTTAATGTCTAATGCTTAGAGATCCTCATTTTAAAGATTAAATTAAAGCTTCAATTTATCTATATTTGGCACCTAATTAAATTAAATTAAGGGACTTAATTTAATTTTTGAGTGAGGTCTTCTCATGAAAGAATAGAATCAATACCTTTCAATATCCCTTTCATAGGTATCATCTGTGGATTTACAGATGCTGGACCCATTGGTTACTGACATTGAAAATGTTGTTAGTTAATAAGGAAAGCCATTACTCCTTTGGGTAGAACATTCATTGGTACCAGATACTATCCCTAATTCTTGTCAGTAATAAAGGGATTCTAAACTTTCAGAATTGATGTAGATTTGAAAGAAAAATAATTTTAGGATGAACATAAGGAAGAAAATAAAACCATGCAAATCCTTCCAACATTTCAGAGAAATACTCTTCAAAAACCCCAGTCAGTAGAATGACAAGTCTACACAGAATTGAAAAAATATTCATTTCCTATATAAACTGTGAAATAAGTATCCTTGATAGGCATATTCTTCTCTAATTTGTATGATTTATCAAAATGTAGTAATATGAATTTCCTCTTGAGGGGTCATTAAATCAGCTAGACTGAGTTATAGTTACATAGCTTGAGCAGATGAAAAGTAAATTATTGAGACGTTTACCTTCCTCAAACAGGATACCAGTGGAAAATTATTAACCAATATTTTCATTAGAGAAGACAAGAAATGAAATGATGGGAAAATCGAATTGATTTTCACAGAGACACAGTGCTCTGTGTGTCCACTTTCAAACTTCTTCCTCTAAAGTCATTTTATTTGTAACCAGAAAAGGTATGATTCTAGCTGTCTGTTAGTACAGAATGTCCAGTTAGCTTAATTTCAAATGATGGATATACTTCATGGAAATCTAAAGAAATCATCATCATATTCTTCTCATTTCTTCCTTTTGAAAGAATCATTTATAATTTATTCACATATATTGCCCTATTTAAGCCATTAGATGGGAGAGGCTGGTGAGCAAAGGTACCTTTTTCAATCATGAACCCATATAAAGCTTAAACGATGATGAAAAATAATGAACAATAGGGTGAATTTGTGATATTATAAATGATATATTGTACTGTTGAATTTTCCAAGAAGATAAAAGAGTCGGAGCTTTTCCCTAGAGATTTCTCCTCTTCTGTAATTCATAGTGGATTATGCAAAGTCACCAGCATTCCAGAAGCAAGATATTTGGCAAATGGCCTTAGGTAATTGCTTTTAAAACTTCACAAAGTAATTATTTTCTCTTCAGAAACAAACTCAACTTCTTGAGGAAGTGCTTTCTGATTAACAATGCATAAATTTCCTGCGCTGACGGAAATCTTACTGATCAGTTCAACTGTTAAAGAAGTCTTGCCAAATTGTGGGACATTTAAAAATGGGTACATTTTACTCATTTCAGCATAGGTTTTCAGGCAAATATCCTATACCATTTAAGAAAACATTTAATATACACAGTAGGACCTTGAATTAAAATTATCTGATGAGCAGAATAAGAATTAGAGTATCAGGGGCACCTGGGTGGCTCAGTGGGTTAAGCCTCTGCCTTCGGCTCAGGTCATGGACTCAGGGTCTTGGGATCGAGCCTGCATCCAGCTCTCTGCTCAGCGGGGAGCCTGTTTCCCCTTCTCTCTCTGCCTGCCTCTCTGCCTACTTGTGATCTCTGTCAAATAAGTAAATAAATAAATCTTTAAAAAAAAAAAGAATTAGAGGATCATACCTGTTGGAAGGGATGGTAGGAGATACTCAGACAAAGGGAATAGAGCATAAGGGATGAGGTGTATAGTCAAAATTGCTCACAGTCCAAGCAACCAGGCAACCATGAGAGGTTCAGAACTATGTGTTTCCCTCAATGCTAATTTGTTTCTATACAAAGAGTGCTATAGCAGACTCCAGGAATTTCCAACTGATCCTTCAGATTAGCTCCTTGCAGGAGTAAAGCAATGTTAAAAACATCTTTTCTGCTTTGATAAAGGAAGAAAACTTGTTCCCAATTGCAGTGTTTTTACATTTAGTATAATAAAAAGTAAATCGTATAGGAAGAATGAAACATGGCTGGATTTCTGGCTCTAACAATATTTTGACTCTTCGGATCTCAGTTTCCTCATCTTCTAGATAAGAACGGCAAACAAAATTATATCTATAGCTAAAGTCTTTTCCAAATGCGCCATTAACATGATTAAGTAATTCTGCAATAGAAGATCCAGACACTAAGACACTAAGTGAACAAATGACCAAAGAAGCGTACAATCACATCAGTTATATTATCCAGAACAGCGCTTATCAAATGCAGGTAGATATCCATTAGTGGATCCTGAAATCAACTTCATGTATTCCAACCACCATTTATCAGGAAGAAATAGAGTAGAATGGAAAATATGAGAGTGTACAACAAGAAGTCAGGACAAATATTGTTTCTTGAAGCTTGTGTTACGGTGGTTTATATATTCTGTATTTATGCGTATATGTCCTGAGTCATAGTAAAATAGATTTCTTATTCTCCATAGACATCAACAGTATTTGTCAGCCCCTTTTTTAGAGTGTCTTTATTTGGGCTAAAGGAGAAAAGAGGTTTATACTCACCAATAGTGGGGTCATGATAATCAGGGAACTGGTGACTAATAAACTGCATTGTCATTGCTGAAAAAAAAAAATTCAATTTAATAAAATTTCACTGATTCATCAATAAGTTATTCTCCAATGTAGTTCATTGGTCTTTTAATAAAATCTAGTGACTTATTTCTCAGAGTGACTAATTTAATCATGCAACATGAACCACCAGATGTTAGAGAAAGTTTTAGAGGAGAAAAAGTGTTATATAGAAGGAAAATAATGCCAGATATTTCTCTGGAATAAATATCTCAAAATTTTCAGTGTATTTTAATAAAAATTGCATTGTAGTGAAAATAAGAAGGCTCTAGACATAATGAGAATATAAAGTAGCTGTAGGATCCTTCTCGGTTTGGTTTGGGGTAACAGTTGGTATTGCTTGGGAACAACTTTTCACTAAAGGTTTATACATACTCTGGGACTTACTTATCTTCCTCATCTTGAAAATAAGGAATTATCTCTGAGGTCTCTAGTATTTATAAAGGTACATGATTATATGAGTTTTTATCCTTAGTCAGCTTTTTAGTTAAAATTGTCACTTTTATTTTGCCTGATCCATGCTATTTAGGTACCTTTATTAATTTTCATTACTTTTTAGGGATTTTCCTCCAAATTCTCCACATTCTTTTCAAATCAATAATTTAATGAAATATTTATAATGCTTCTATTATAGTTTCTTCATATAAATATCCATTATTAGGAGGCAAATGGAATGCTGAAGGCAATAAAACTTGGAAAAAGAATTCAGACATAGTAGTTCTCTTCCTTTTCTCCCTCCCTCTCTCTGGGTACGTGTGTAGGTGTGTATGTATTTGGGTGGGTGGGTGAGACAAAGACTCCCTGATCAAACTTTGGTTAGCCTCCCGTGAGTCTTGGTGAGTCTCTCAACCAAAACCTGATTTAGGTGCCTGCCCTTACTAGACCTGCATAGCCCAGTGGTAGCAAGAATCCTGCTAAGTCAGGTTGGTAAGAATTTCTTACCCTTGTTGTTTCATCCCCTGGCCTGCCTTCAGCAAGAATCCCTTGAAGTCTGTTTGGCAAGAATTCCCTTATTCCTGATGCCTCCTGTTAGTAATTTTCCATCCCTCAATGCCCATCCCCACTCCTTGCCTATAAATCCCCACTTTTCCCTGTTGTATTTCCTGTTGAGTCCAGTCCTATAATGAATTCTCTTTTACCTTACTGAAAATGAAATCTATTTTTACTTTACTGTCCAGCTCTGGTTTCCTTTAACAATGTATTCATGCTTCAGCCAATGTTTAAAACAGAGAAGACAGTTAAATTCAACAAACCTGTACATGGCACTAGTCTAACCCTGCTGAGAAACGCAAAGAAACAGAACCTGACCCACTGAAAAAAGAATTTCTGTTTATACTTTGATAGTGTTTACTTCCTGTCTTTGCATTGACAAAGGAAGTCTCCATATGAAAGTATTACTCAATTGGACAGTTTAGGGCAAATTTTTGAAATGCAAATTAACATTTCTTACAGAAGGCTTTAGGAGTTAGAATATTTCAGGTAAACAAACTGAAAGCAACCTGTTTATTAACTAGATATCAAGGAGAATTTGGAAAACATTTTTCGTGAGTTTTAAAAAGAGCATTTTCCTGTCTCTTACTGCCTGGCTGGTTTACTCCTAGATAAAGTACAGAGGTTGGTTGGAGGCCTGGCCTCCCAATGGACACTTGGTATGGCTAGTTAATCGACTAAATTTCAAAGATAGTTCAGACTTGGTTACTTTAGAAATAAAATGAGGAGATCCTCTACTCTACTCAAGGTAAAGAGTTACGCACCTATTCACTATGTGACAAGAGCCTCATCATTCATCTTATGATAATCAGTTATCTAGGCTAAAATCTTAAAGATGTCTTTGGACATTTCCCTTCTCCTATCTTCCATCTAGTCTCCATGAATTTTCATTTTATCTCCAAAATATCTTCCAAATATGTCTTAGTTCTTTCTGATATTACTGTAGTTTAGAATCTTATATTTTAAATCCCTACTGCCATAGACTCAAAATTGATTTCTCTGTAACTATTTCCTCTACATTTCATTAACTTTCATAGTGACACCAGAGTCATCTTTTTTTAAAAAATTTTTTAAGGTTTTATTTATGTATTTGACAGAGTGAGAGAGATCACAAGTAGGCAGAGAGGCAGGCGGGGGGGGGGGGGCAGGGAAGCAGGCTCCCCGCTGAGCAGAGAGCCCGATGTGGGGCTCGATCCCAGGACCCTGAGATCATGACCTGAGCTGAAGGCAGAGGCTTTAATCCACTGAGCCACCAACGCGCCCCCAGCATAATCTTTTTTAAAAAAAATCTGGTTATTCATATGTCAGCAACTATTAGGATAAAGAGTAATGTGGTCCTTCATGGGCCCATCATCTCTCTTCAGGCTTGACTTCCACCACTGTCCAACTAGCTGCACTGTGTTCTCCGACTTATGAAAGGAAGGACTTTCCACCTGTAAGCATGCCTTTATACTATGTTGTAGCATGGCCTTCACCTTCTCCTTCATTTTTATATCATACTAACAAAGGCTCTCCTTGACTAAACCTTCATCAGTCTCCTCTGAAGCCTCCTTCCAAACCAGGCCATGACCTTCAGGCATCCATGCCCATCTCTGCTTTGCCAAGTTTTAGCAGGAATCCTACGAAGTCAGTTTGGAGAGAATTCTTCACATTTAATATATGGTCACCCTTGATATCTGATCAAGTTCCTCATCTCCAGCCCCCCTGATTACTTTGGCCTCCCTTCAGCAAGTATCCTATTAAGTTTATTCAAGTAGAATCCTCCTTGCCCTTTTAGTGATTTTCCACCCACTAACCCCCAACTCACTCACTGGTTATACATTTCCACTTGTCTCTGTATTTGGAATTGAGCCCAGTTCTAGACAGAGGGAGTTCTCTTTCCCCTATTGCAGTATTTCCTGAGTAAAATCTATTTTTACCACTTTACTGCCCAGCTCTGCTTTTCTTTAACAATGTTAATAATATCTCCACTCAAATGTCATACTATTCCATTGACACATTCAAATTTAGAGCTCCTGCTCTTCAACGAGCAGGAGCCAGTACATGATAGTCCTAGAAATTCCCAAGAAGCATTAGAAAACGCTATGTATAACTAGGGGATGGGTTAATTTCTATAAACCTAGGAAAGAATTATGAAGGTAAGGAAGTTTGGAACAAATTTAAGGAAGAATATATAAGCATTTTAGGAACTGATAGATATATTTAATACAACACTTGAGAATTATAAAACCAGTATCAGAAATAAATGAATCAAAGATTTACTTCTTACATGTATTTATAAGAATACCTACTGTATATTTAGATGATGGCGTTTGTGCTTTCATGGAAAGCTGCTACTTATTGTATAATTGAAAAAACCCTTCAATTCTCAAATCCTCTGACCTACCACTGAGACAGAACCAAAGAAGAGAGAGCCAGCTGAGCTTCGTTCCAGAACTTTAAAAGATAATTTTAGAAAGATTGATTTGTAAAAGTTTCTTTTGTGTTTTACAAAGTGGATGCCTGATGGGATACCTAAGAGCCAGTTCCCTTTGCGGAGATGATATTTAAAACAAACAATTTTTGAAAAATCTCTCCTAAATACATGTCAAATTCAACGTTGGAGATAACTAATCTGCTAAATACCTATCGATTGTATGAGATTCTAAATTTTATTTATTTTATGATATACAGGTTTACATCCTTAGAATCTGGGGATTCTACTTTATTTTGCCAAAGAACCATTCTATCAGAAATTCAATAATAGCTCCCCCTTTCTCTTTGGAGGTCGTATTGTATTGACTTCATAATATCTGGATGCATCTGTTTTTAAGTATCTAGTGAAAATGGAGGTCTATGTCTCCTTCAAAAATACAGATTCCTATACACACATGTACACAATATTGAGAGATATTGTCCTAGCAAATAACCATAAAAGTCAGTAATCAATCTTTTGTTTAAAAAGAAGACAACATAAAAACTGTGATTAAAGAGCATCTGAGAAACCCAACCTCAAATCTGCCTCTTCAGAATTCCTAATATTCAGCATAGATATCCATTTCTTACTATGCATTTTTGTCTGTTTTTTTAAGTATTCCATGAGGAGTAGTATACAAAATTCCTAAACTTGAGTATGAATCAGCTTGATGGATGAGTTAACAAAATCCACCTGGCAATCATGAACAAATTATAGTCAGTGTATTCAGGAAGACTAGGAAAGGAGGACAAGATATTACTAGAAATAAATTTCACAAATATTATCCTAGACTTATTCTGTCTGTGGCTGTAAAGATAACAAGAGTCTTTCTTGTTCTGTAAAAGATAACAAGAGTCATTCTGGAAAATTCTGAAGAGAAGCAATCTCACATTTTCCATACGCTTTAGAAAAGCTCTACACCAACAGATTCAGAACATTTTTCAGGGTTTACCAAAAAAAATGTATTTCAGTAATGAGAGAGGTTTGTTGGACTTTTTTGGCAGGGGGTGTATGTAATGTGTATTTGTATTTGAAATAGTTAAGGAATGTGACAAAGTACTGAAACTCTAGATGATATAAGGATGGGTCTATTGTATTCAGAGATTCACTCAGAGTCAAAATCCTTGCCAGTGCGCATTTAGCAGTTCTTGTCTCAGAGACAGTATTCCCAAACTCCGCAGTAGGCTGTAGATATTAGCCAGGAATAAGAATGCTGAGGAAGAAATGAGAAGGGATGATAGGAGGCAAGTACAAATATTGGTTGGATCCCATTAGGTATCTTAGAGACCTTGATCCAAATAGACTTGTGTGTATGAATCAGGTAAATACTGATATGGGACTACAGAATCTCTGTATCAAAGGGAGCTATTAGGGTATTTATCATTTGTTTTTATGAAGGCTATTGATTTGTATATGCTAATTTTAAACTCTCTGCCTTCCTAAACTATTTTATTATTTGAGCTATTTTTATCATGTCATTTTAGGATTTTCTATGATATCATCTACAAATAGAAACAGTTTCCAATTTTTGCTTCATAAATTATCTTGTTAATACTCATTGGTTAATTCATCCATCCACGACAGTGTTAAATAACAGTGCAGACAGGGATCATCTGACTTTTTCTTGATATCAGTGGGAATAACTTTTATTTTCACAGTAAGATACTGGCATTAATATTGTGATATATATTTCATCATATTATGAAAGTAGTCAATGATTTCTGCTTTTTTGAAATTCATAAGGAACCAGAATTGTATTTCTTCAAAAATTTTTTCAGTACAATGTGGATAATCATATGATTTTTCTCCTGAAAACCATTAATGTGGTAACATTTTGGGGGGATAACTTATTTTAATAGCCATCCAAATATTAAAACAACTTTGCATCCAGGATGCAAATAGACCAAGTCTACTTGGTCATGATGTCTTATTTTTCTTAATGTGGTATTGGAGTCTGCCAATAAGTTGTTTAGGATTTTCAGGTTATTATCCATAAGTAATGTTTGTTTTCTTTGTTGGGTTATCTTTATCTGGTCAGTATCCATCTTATGTTTCCATTATAAAATAATTTGGGAGATTTTCATTCATTTTCTATGCTCCAAAACAGTTCATATAGCATTGGAACTATATGTTTTTTAAAGATTTAGTAGAATCTCCTGTGAAATCATCTGGGCCAGATGTCTTTCTAATAGAGGTAGTTCCTTGGTAAACTTTCTCTATTCTGTGCATATTTATCTGTTCAAGTTTTCTAACACTCCTGGGGACAGGTTTAGGAAACTGTATTATCCTAAGAACTTATCCATCTAAGTTTTCAATGTTCTCAAAGAACTGTGCCTTGTGATGTTTTCAGTTTCCTTTGTATTAGTAGCAATTTCCTCCTTATAATTTTTTGTTTGCTGTATCCATTATTTATTTGCTTAAATTAGCTAATGTTTAAATATTTAATTTGTTTAAATTTAATTTGTTTAATAATGTTTGTCTATTTTGTTGATTTTTCAGAAAATTTTAATGTTTATTTTATTATGATTACTGTCATTAGTGATACCCATTGACTTTCTTTTATTTCCTTTGTTGCTTTTGTCTGTATTATTTCCCTGCTGTGTTTCTTTGGTTTACTTTTTTTGGTAAATCAGTTTATTTATTTATTTATTTGTTTATTTATTTATAAAAATTAACATATAATGTATTATTTGCCCCAGGGGTATATGTCTGTGAGTCATCAGGCTTACACATTTCATAGCACTTACCATAGCACATACAGTTAATTTATTTTTATTCTTTTAATTTTGTTGGTAAACTTTTTATAGATATGAATTATCCTCTGATCTCTACTTTCTATTCCCTATATAGTTTGATATTACTTTTAAGAAATTTATGACTTTTATTTGTATTTTTCCTTTTGTATATGAGTTGATAAGTAGAAAGCTTTTTTCAATTTCCAGCTGGAGGAGATTTTTTGCTTATTTTATTTTTAATTTCAGTTTTATTGCCTTGTAATCAGAAAGTATTATTTACAATAACTCCACTTTATGTAACTTGCTAATATTTTTGGTGTCTTAATATATAATTAATGTGTTTAGTAAAACAGTATAATGATACGAATGTAGTATATGATATATGCAACAATAAGATTTACTTTATTATTTTTAACTCTTTTATATTCTTACATTTGTCCACTGCTCTGTCTTGTGTTGAGAATGGTGTATATGTTCACAAATTATAGATAATCGTGGTCTTATTTGGTGTATAAGTATTGTTACCAGTAATATCTTTGTTGTGGTTTGTGGCTTTTATATTAACAAGTATTTTCCCTCATCTCATGTAATTATTTTTGTCTTTTTTGTCTGATACCAATATTGTAATCACTGCTTTATTTTTAATTTGCTTAGTTTATCTTTGCCAAGGCTTTTGCTTTTGTTTTTTTATTTTTTGAAGATTTTATTTATTTATTTGACAGAGAGAGAGATCACAAGTAGGCAGAGAGGCAGGCAGAGAGAGAGGGGGAAGAAGGCTCCCCGCTGAACAGAGAGCCCGATGTGGGGCTCGATCCCAGGACCCTGAGATCAGGACCTGAGCTGAAGGCAGAGGTTTTAACCCACTGAGCCACCCAGGCGACCCTAGGCTTTTGCTTTTAAATCATTGTATTTTAGGTGGGTCTACTGTATACTACATAGTGTTAGTTATTGTTTAAAAGCCAATTTGGAAATTGTTTTCTTTTACTAGGCGAGTTTAGTTTATTCATACTAACCTACTCTATGTTCCTCCATGTCTTTGCATAGCTTGATAGCTCATTTCATTTTAGTACCAAGTAATATTCCATTGTCTGGATGTACCACAGTTTATTTATTTGTTCACCTATTGAAGGATATCTTCATTGCTTCCAAATTTTGGCAATTATGAACAAAGCTACTATAAACATCCTTTGCAAGTTTTTACGTGGCTATAAGTTTTCAAATCCTTTGGATAGATACCAAGGAGTATGATTGCTAGATATGTTTATATCAGACATATTTTAGTTTTCTAAGAAACTGCCGAACTGTCTTCTAAAGTGTTTGTACCTCTTTGCATTCCCACCAGAAATGAATGAAGGTTGATCTATTTGAACTTTCACTCCACATCTTTGGCACCGTTTGGTATCATCAATATTCTTGATTCGACCATTCTAATTGGTATCTAGTGGTGCTTTGTTGTTTTGATTCATAATTCCCTGATGACATACCATGTGGCCCATCTTTTTATATGCTTTTTTGCCATATATATTTTTTCTTCAGCAAGGTGTCTGTTAAGGTCTTTAGCCATTTTTTAATCATGTTTTTGTTTGTTTTACTATGGTTGAATTTTATGAATTCTTTGTATATTTTAAATAATAGTCTTTTTTTTTTTTTTTTTTTAGAGAGAGAGAGCACCCAATGGGGGTTGGAGGGAGGGGCAGAGGGAGAGAGAGAGAAAGAGAATTTTAAACAGGCTCCACACTCAGTGCATGACCCCACACAGGATTTAATCTCAGGACCCTGAGATCATGACCTGAGCCAAAATTAAGAGTCAAACGTTTAACTGATTGAGCCGACCAGGTGCCCCTGAATAAGTCTTTTACCAATGTGTCTTTTGGAAATAGTTTCTCCTAGTCTGTGACTTTTCTTCTAATTCTCTTGATATTGTCTTTGGGAGAGCAGAAGTTTTTAACTTTAATAAAGTCCAGCTTATTATTTTTTCATTAATTGTGCAAAGATATTATATCTCAAAAGACATTGCCATACCCAATGTCCTCTGTTTTGTCTTATGTTATCTTTTAGGAGTTTTATAAGTTTGCATTTTACATTTAGGTCAATGACTCATTTTGAGTTAGTATCAGGTCTATGTCAAGAATCATTTTTCTGCATGTGAATGTCCAATTTTTTCCAGCACCATTTATTGAAGAGACTATCTTTGCTCCATAATATTGTCTTTACTCCTTTGTCGAAGATCCGTTTGTTATATTTATAGGGCTATGAGGCTGAGGTATGTCAGGAAGGAAAGGAAATGGATTTTGGTGAACACGTAGTAGTCTCTAGTATATGGGGGAAAGGACCCTCAGGAAGAAATGTGAAAATATCAAATGAAGAAAAATAAAAAGTAACCCTTTTCACCCCCAAAAGACTAATCATTCCCTGAAAAACCAACTCAGGTCTTAATGTTACTATTTTTCTTACTAATTTCCATGAGGGATGGTTCTACATTTTTTTAAATAAGGCATCTTTATTTAAAGATGAGCAGCTCAAGGAATTATTACCAAAAAAACCTGTTTAAATTCTTATAAGTTGAAGCAATCTACATGGCAGGAATCTATGTATAATTTTATAGATTTAAAAATTAATTCTCTATCTAGGGGTATATCTGAAATGATGGGCAGTTTTTGTTGTTGTTGTTTTGTTTTGCGCTGTTTTTTTCAGCTCAACTCTGTGGCCATAATGGAAATCTGGGACAGGAGATAGTGATGGGAGGTTTGTCACACTTATGCACATAAACACTTCCCCTTAGGTCAGTCTGTCTTTCACTGGCTTTATGAAGACAGAGAAAGAGCAGAGTGCATACAGGCAAAGAAGACATTTAAAGATCAGAAAAGTTGAGTCATCCTTCATAATCTTAATCAAAGTAATTAGGGATATAAATAAAGTATATTTGGTGCTCATACTGTCTTTTTGATTCTAAAATTATTACAGTTAGTGGATGACCTTTTATAGCAAACAAGATACTTCCCCTCTTCCCTCTCCCATTGAAATGGACATTTACTTAATATTAAGGCACAGATCAGGAAGTACCTGATGGGTTTTGTATCAAAGATCCTTTCTGTTACTAGTGGCCAACCCATTAACATATCTTATGTAAATGTAGTGCTTTCCTGGACTTTATAAAATATTCATTAAATACACACAATAAATAATGGGCAATTGCATCTTCAATGTTCATACAAAAGTAGTGGTGAGAGATGAAATAGAATCATTTTTTAAAAACAACCCCATTTTGATTGGACTACTCTTTTTTATGCATATGCTCTTTATTTAAATGTCCATTTCGTTATTCAGATATGCCAGTAATTTATTATTTCATGTTAAAGTTAAATTTAAATCAACTGCTTTTTGTTTTGCATAATTCAGTATTAAACCACCAAGTTTACCTACATGAAAAAATCCGACAATATTATACATCACCTTGCTTGGAATGTCAATGGTATTTGCCCAGAGGCAAAGACTAACAGTTATGAAAAAGGAGGTTTATAAAAACAAGGGAGTAATTTTTTACAAATTTTTCAAAAGATTAAAATATTGCATAAAATCACACTACTTTATTATTACTCTCCTGACCCCAGAGGAGTTTAATATTTATGAAAAATACTGAACTGAAACTTTGGAGAATGATATAATCTAACTACACAGAGATACAGGTTGATAATTCATGACTTTCCCTTTGGGATATTCAGGCCTGTCAGTGGGGTGGGAAAGATGATGGGAATCTGGCCACTAAGACATACTTTCATTTGTCCCTTGGTCTGTTGTGGTACCTTGATATAATTCCTTAAACTCTCTGTCATTTTTCTTATCTGCAAAATGAGTGGAAGAAGAAAAGACAACTTAAAAATGCAACCAGATTAAGCATTATGCAATACCGATGTCTTCATCTTGTTCTCATCATTTGTTCTTCATCCATTTAGAATCTCCTTCTGTTATCTCTATTCTAATTCTGTCTTCTTTCGAGTCATTCTGTTCCAGGCATACTGGTTTCTTGGGGGTTTTTCAAACCTTTCCAGCCATGACCCTTTCCAGGGAAGTCTTTGCTGGTGCTATTTCCTTTGATGAAATGTTCTATGCCCAGATAGATTTGCCTGTCTTGGATTATGATTCACATGTGACCTCTCTGGGAGGTGTCCTCTCACCAATGAATTTAAATCACAACCCATTCCTCCTCACTAGAACTTCATAGGCTCCCTTCCTGATATTCACTCATTCATTTATTCTATTCAAAAAGTGTCAGATAGTGCTTTATATAATGGGCCACACCCTGCCTTTAGGTGCTTTTGGAACAGCATTGAGGAAAATGGGCCCCTGCCCTTTAGGTCTTACATTCTAGAAGGTAGGGAGTTAGAGAGGGAGACAAAAATAAAAATGTCACACATTGCATATAGATCAATAGTCTGTTAGATGATAACAACTACTACTATAGAAAAAAGTAAATTATAGGATCATTCCTAAAATATAAAGATATATTACATTAAGATGGGCTGCTGTGGGAAAAAATTTAATGTATGTATATACAAGTTCCAGGAAGAATAGGAACAATGTCACAGTTTCCACTATTAGAGAACTTGTTCATGGGGTTTTTAAAAAGAGTCTTTTATGCCTTGATGCATGTATTTATAAGAAATGTATCATTATTTAAAATAAGTTAAGGATTATATCCTTTAAAACAATTTAAATTTAAGATGAAATTTTTAGGGGCGCCTGGGTGGCTCAGTTGGTTAAGCTGCTGCCTTCCGCTCAGGTCATGATCTCAGAGTCCTGGGATCGAGCTGCGCATCGGGCTCTCTGCTCAGCAGGGAGCCTGCTTCCTCCTCTCTCTCTACCTGCCTCTCTGTCTATTTGTGATCTCTTTCTCTGTATCAAATAAATAAATAAAATCTTTAAAAAAAAAAGATGAAATTTTTAGATATCAATCTAAAAGTGTACAAGTTGAGGGCACATGAGCGGCGCAGTTGGGTAAGCATCCAACTCTTGATTTCAGCTCAAGGTATAGTCTCTGGGTTATAAGATGGAGTCTCATTTCCTGCTCTGCACTCAGTGGGGAGTCTGCTTGAGATTCTCTCCCTCTCCCTCCACCCCTCCCCCAGCTTGTGCACTCTAAATAAATAGATAAAAATCTTAAAACAGAAAGGATACAAGTTGGGCACCTAATCTTTCAAAACTCCTTAAAGGAATAATGAAACAAAAATGTTTTAAAATCTATGCACTAACTCGATCAAGGTCACAGATCTATCACAAAATAAAGTTGGTTGGGGCATAGGACTCACTCCAAAGTCAGACACTTTCTACTATACTAATTACTTCTTATTAATTCCTCTTTCTCTTTTTTTTTTTTTTTTTTGAGAGAGAGAGAGGGGTGGGGAAGGGGCAAAGAGAGAGGGAGAGAGAATCTCAAACAGATCCATGCCCAGCTCTGATCTCCATGCAAAGCTTGTTCTCCTCACCCTGAGATCATGATCTGAGCTGAAATTAAGAGTCGGCACCTAACGGACTAAACCACCAAGGTGCTCCAGTTCTTCTCTCTTTTTTTAAAGATTTTTTTTTTTTTTTTTAGGAAAGAGAGAGAGTGAGAGAGAGCATGAGAAGGGAGAAGGTCAGAGCGAGAAGCGGACTCCCCATGGAGCTGGGAGCCCAATGTGGGACTCGATCCTGGGACTCTGGGATCATGACCTGAGCCGAAGGCAGCTGCTCAACCAGCTGCGCCACCCAGGCGCCCCAGTTCTTCTCTCTTAACTGAAAATATGTGCTCTCTCATTAGTGGGCCATTTGTTGAATAATAGCATGGGTATGTGAGAAATACTTATATTCTTAAATGAATAAATAAGTAAATAAGTCTAAAATTATCTTCTGAGTTACAGTTAAACTCAGGTGAAAGTGGTTGATAGTTCTCTTATTTTTCTACCAGTACTCCTGGTTACAAACATTTTCTAAAAATGCATTGAGTCAATGGGTCAGAAACAGCCTCATGAGAAGCCACAGCATGAGGTATTTCCCAAAAAGGGCAGGCCACCCTGTTGAGTACTTAAATGAGATGAGGTGGCTTTCAACCTGGAATGCTCCCAAACAGGAAAAATAGGATCCTCTTAAAGTTAAGGTAATAGGAGGTAATAATAGAGATATATAAGAGGGTCTTCATGGAGTTTGGCAAAGACATCCAAAGATTCCTCCTTACTTCTCTGTGGATTTTAATACTGAAGAGTTTAAACTGTTGGCTAGACCATAAAGAATACTGACTCAGAAATTAGAAGAGAGGAATCATCTTCTCTCTGATGCCTCTGTTCTTTTTCACTAATTCATACATCTCTAACAGGAATGGGGCTCTCCTATTCTCTCTAGGGCTACTCAAGTTTCTAAATTTTTACAGAATCAACATTTAGAAAGGAATTCAGCAACGGGAGTTTAGTGCCTTCTAAATCAAAAGTAAAATTCTGCGTATTTATATCATGATGCAGGAAGTTCAGTAACCCAGACAAATGCCAAACCTATGCCTGCAAAATCTGGATTTTCTCCACCAATTATGGTTTTAGGGTGGACAGGTGATCTGAGAATGTAATTTTTCATTTAGTTATAAAACATTTATTGCAGGTCTGGTATATTTCCCTGTGCCCATACATCTATGGATATAGGATAAGAATGGTTGAGAGGGAAGGGCTTGAGATCTGGAGGTTAAGGGGTAGATTAGAAAATGGCACCATTTGGAGGTGCCTGGGTGGCTCAGTCATTTAAGTATCTGACTCTTGATCTCAGCTCAGGTCTTGATCTCAGGGTCATGAGTTCAAGCCCCATATTGGGCTTAATGCTGGGCATGGAGCCTACTAGAAGGAAAGGGAAGGGAAGGGAAGGGAAGGGAAGGGAAGGGAAGGGAAGGGAAGAAATGAGGTCATCATTTGGTTGGGAGAATGGCACTAAACCAGGGAGATGGATGGGAGAGGCTACCCTTACAGTTTCCATCTCCCTGAGGTTTTTTCCTTCCTTTCCGTCCCTTTTTCTTCCTCTCCCCATAAACTCTCTGCCAACAGAGAGAAATGGTGCTTTCCAGGACATTAAAAATTCTATTTATCTTCACTGAATGATTTTCAAGGATGATTGATGGGACACAAAAAGAAGTGATGTATATTAAAACTCAATATTACCAGTCATTCCTTTTTGCTCTATTCTGACAGTTTATTTTGTACTCAATGAAACAAAGAAGAAAAATAGACATTTTCACCAATCATTTCCCATGTATTTTATCACTTAGGATAAACCTCATCTATTTAGGTAAATGAAATACTACTGATGCCCTGCACACATGTACTAACATAGGTAAATATATCTTTCTCCCTAACTCTATTATTAGAATATAATAATTAATGGTGACAGTTATTGGAGTCTGATTCATGTGAATGGGTGTTAGTAACTGAAAGTCTTAAAGTGCTCAGATTTTAGAATGTATTTGGTTTGTCATGGGAGTTACAATAGATGCTAGTATCTAGTCTGAAACCGAACTTATATTCTTATTGTTTGCTACAGTAAGAATTTACTCTGTCTTTACACCTTGATCCTGCAGTCAAAGCATTTCCTGGCATTTCGTCACGTTAGTAACTGACAGATATCATATGTCTTGGGGCTGACGGTTTTTCTTTCATAGCTTTGGAAGAGGATTCCCAAGGTATAAAATACCTGTGATTTAGAGTACTATAATATTTGTGTATTTGCTAAGAATTTTTATTTATTTGATGACTCTCCATCTTATTTCTAGGAATTTTATAATACTCTGTAGACAAGGTCATAGGCTAGTTATGAAGTTCAGGACTAGCTACCCCAAAATATGGCATGTTGGCATATTGAATATTTTAAAATGAAGGGATTTGAGAAACAGTGGGCATAGGAAAAATTCCCAGTTTCCCTTGAAGCAGGTCATAAGACCTTCATATAAAGGCTGCTCTCCTAGACTTCGAGGAAAAGAACATCCTTATCTCTAAAGAAGTAGGGATGTGGAGAGAAGCCAAACAAACTGGGCTTGGTAAGTATTCCCCCTTTACCACCCTTAGGTCATACTCTTTTGTCCTATCACATATTTTATAACTTTCCACTCTTCCTCAAATCTATAAAACCACTTCTTCGGGTCTTGATTTCCTTATGAAGACTCCAGTGCCATGTAAAATTGAAATAAATTTGTATGCTTTCTCACTTTCTCTTCTGAATCTGTTGTCAGTCCAACTGACAGGGCTCCAGCTTGAGAACCTAAGATGGCAAGAGGAAGAGACTTTTTCTCTCCATGCTAGTCAGCTGCTTACTTTACCAGAAGGACATTGGCATGCGTGGGTTATTTTCTCCTGCCCCATTACAGCTCCCTTCTTCCTAACTGAAAGTCCCCTTCTAATGCCTTAAGTGATTCTGGATTCCAGGACTCTCTTCTTAAAACATCATTAGTTTCTATCAGTTTTTATAGTCCTTCATGACAGGATAGATGCTTCAGCTGGGGAGAAAAGCTCTGGAAAAGGAAGATGGGTGGTTCCCTGAATACAAGACACACTTTTTCTGTGGCCTCACCCTGATCATCCATGCTAATTATTGTAATAACCTTTATTTTTTTAAGACTTTGTCTTAAAAAGACTTTGTCTGTGTCTAGGGAGACACACAGACAGAGACAGAGAGAGAGCACACAAACGGGAGAGAGAGGGGCAGAGAGACAAGACTGCCCACTGAGCAGGGAGCACAATGTGTAGCTCGATCCCAGGACCAGGGAGATCATGACCTGACCTGAAGTCAGATGCTTAACCGATTGAATCACCCAGGCACCTCTCTAATAATCTTTATAACACTACTCTTTCTTTCTTTCTTTCTTTTTTTAACATATAATGCTATATACTTTTAAGGATATTTTTGGTTTATACAGTATTTTAAACTATATGCTTCTTTTCACGACATATATGAAATGACATAAATCTAAAAGTAAAGGCTAATAGGCCAGGTATCCGAAGGAAGAGTTAGGGCAGTCCTGACCGGATGGAATGATGGAACAAACCCAGAAATCTGAAAAGTAACAGACTGACGCAAAAGTCTTATAATTTTAGTTAGAATAATCAATTTTATAGTTACAAAAGCATAGAATGAGCTGGACATGCTACAACATCTGTTCAAATGAAAAATGACATGGAGGTTAGGATTAGGTCTCTGTAATTATGACTCCAGATAAAATTTAAAGGAGATGCACAGTGTAGGGCAGATGGTGACTACATTGTTAAATCTCAACATATTGCCAGTTGGTTCTTTATACTGGATTTGTTACGGCGACATGAACAGATCCACTGGCTGGATTCAGCACTCTTCCAGCCTCCATGAGAAACATGCTTCCACCCCAGTACAGCTCTGGAATGAAGTCTGCCTGTAACTGGGCAGGGGCTGGCTCAATCCACATGTACAGAACTGAAGCGCATTTATTCTGTCTAGGACAGTGGTTCTCAAAATGCAATCAAATAACTCTCAGGGATCTGAGAGGCCTTTTTGCAAGCGTTAATGAAGTTCTGTCTTCCACTTTCATATCTGTATGAAAATGGATTTTTTTTTCATAAACAACCAAAACGACATACTGCAGTGTATTGAATAGAGAAGTAGGCAGGTGACTCCAACTGTCTTTTAAGCTAGGTATCTTCTGCGATTTTAAAATATGTAAAAAAAAATGTCATCCTTCTCAATTTTTTTTGTTGTTTTGGAAAGTATAGATATAAAATGTTATTTCTTAGGGCCCCTGAGTGGTTCAGTCAGTTAAGCGTCTGACTTCATCTCAGGGCCTGAGCTCAGCCCTATATGGGACTCTCTGCCCAGAGGGGAATCGGCTTCTCCCTCTCACTCTCCTTCTGTGCTCTGTCTCTCAAATAAATAAATAAAATCTTTTTAAAAATGCTTCTTCTTGCAATATATGTTTTCAATTAATATTTATTATAACCTTTTAATTAATTGATTCAATTTCATAAAATTTTAGTTTATAATATGGTACATAGCAATAGAAATAACTCATATAATCAAAAGTTTTTAGAGGCCCTCAATAATTGTCAAGTGAATGAAATAATTTTAGGTTTGAGTACCTTGATCTAGAGTACATTGGTCTAGAGTAAACTCAAACTCAAAAAGGTTTGAGTACCATTGATCTAGAGTAAAACCTCTCAGCCCCAGTTAAATGAAGACAGGTGAAAGGAACAATGATTATTAATACATCAAGTAATAACATTTTAAAAGCCTATAATTAAAGATAAAACAATAGGGCAGCCTGCTTGGTCAAGATACCTAAGTATAACTCCAGATCTCTGTTTTTCTTCTTTCTCATTTCCTTTTTGCTATCTTCTCTGTATTGCTATGTCATATATTCATGGCTATTGTACTGATGTATTTTCCTTTCTTGTTTTCATCTTTCCCTTTCCCCTTATTTTGTCTCTCTTCCCACAGACACCTCTTTCTCCCTGTTCCTGTCTTTCTTTCTTCCTGAAGCTGCTGCCAGGGATAGACTTCACCACTACTGAAAATGCACATAACATCAAATTATGGAATTAAAAATAAATGCTTTATTTACTAAATAAAGTTTTAGTATATTTCTATAAGATCTCTCCCTCTACTCTTCCCTCAGGATAGCTAAAATTAAAATTTTGGTGATATTTCTGAAAACAAAATAAAACAAAAAAAACCCACCAAAAACTAAATTTCTAATTTATATTTTAATATAATGTTTGAGTTTTTCTACTGAAACATTTTTTGAAAAAACATAAAGAGAAAATAACCATTTATTTATTTATTTATTTATTTATTTATTTATTTATTTAAGAGGGGGAGAGAGATGGGGGAAGGTGAAGAGGACCTATGGGAGAGGGAGAGAGAATCCCAAACAGGCTCCACATCCAGTGCAGAGCCCGACGTGGGCCCCGATCTCACAACCCCGAGATCATGACCTGAGCCAAAATCAAGAATCCGATGCTCAGACAACTGATCCACCCAGGCACCTTGAGAAAGTAACCATTTAAAAATATATAATTATTTATGAAATAGGAAGTGAGGAGCTTATGTGAGAAGAATAAGTGAAATGTGAAGAAAAAAAAGAAGAATTACTATGACAAGGTCTAAAGCCAGGGGCTTATTACATATCAAGATTTGTTTTTAAAGTCTTCTTCTGGAATGATTTTTATGATTTCTCCTAGAGAGAAGGGACAGGCCAGGGAGAAACACTCCAGTGGATTTATGACTAGAAAATTAGAGGTAATTTAATGACAGATGTTACGTTTGAAGATTGTTTTCGCTTTGTGTTGAAATTCCATTCTGTTGTTCCTTTTCTTCACTGAAACTATGTTACACACAGAATGCTGGGGCATTCAACTGTTTAGACCCAACCTGGGCTGGAAGTTGGCTGGTTATGGATGGCGACAGCCTTAGGAATTGACAGTGAAACTGGAAGCACGCAAGACCAGGGAAGTGGCTGCTGTTGGAACTTGACCTAGGGAAATTTAAGTGACCTTTGGAATCACAAAAGGATCTGGTCTTCCCACAGTGTGTTGTGTTGGGGCCTGACTCATGAAACTGAGAGATTTTCTGACTTTTAACCCAGTTATTTTAACCACCATTGTATTACATCAGTTAGTGTCATCTTCACCTAGATGTCAAGTTGGATTCAAACTTAACTGAGATCAGGGACAAGGATCCTGCTTTTCTTTTGTAACCATACTGGTATTCTCCATTATCAAACATGATACTGAATGTAGCAGGTATTCAGTAAAGACTGGTGACTGATTTGCCACTGATAGTAAATGAACACATCAAATTTTTTGAGACCAATAATTCAAAGAGATGGATAATTAGGCTGTAAGATTACACTCAACTCTCAGTCTGGTGAAACAGTTAAGGAAAGAAGTATTAGAGAATTAAGATATTTTTTGGGTTTGAGTCTTGACCCTGGTACTTACATGTTTGTGTCTTTGAGAGAGGAAATACTTTCTTTTGTCTCTCAGTTGCCTCATTTGTAAGGTGGGGTTAATAATAATACGTATAATGGGTTGTCATAAAAAAAGTAAGTAATACATAAAAAGAACTTTAACTAGTGAGTGGGCAATTCTAAGCCCTCAGTGACCACTATTTATCAAGATTTTTAGAACTCTTTTATTTGGAATGATTTATATGATTTCTCTTTTCCAATATTGCATTGTGGTCTCAGGGTCAAAGTAGCTAGAATATGATGTTTTTGTAAACCATGACTCACATATGTTCATATGATGCTATCCCATCTGTTTGATATATAACATTTCAATCAACTGGTATTTTGCTTTTATGAGTACACTATGTTTGATAGTCCTTGTATTATCCTGGGAATGCCAGTTGTTCATTTATTTTTTTTAATTAATGAGTTAGTAGAGAAGAGAATATAATCAATGTACTGGTTTCTAAAATTGTTTCAACCACATTATACTAAAATGAAAAGAATTGTGTGCAATTAGAATATGCACCCTGCTTACATGTTTTCTGTTCTTTGCTCTTCTTGGTATATAAATTGCAACACTACTAATATAGCATCCAACTCTCTAGAGCAAAAGTTAGGTGCATTATGAAGAAATAACCAGCAAACCAGCATTAATATTCATGATGAGAATCAACACTGTCATGTGAAATCTCAAAGACAGGCTGTACTTCCCTTTGTAAACAATGACACAGTAAGACTACCTGGAAATTGTCCAGGGTTTGATAGAAAGATCATTGAGCAATGGTGTCAAGAGAGCTGAGTTCCCACAATGGCTAATGCTAGCTCATTAAGTTAATACAGACAAATCACAGTAACAGCTCTAGTTCAATATCCTTAGTGCCAATCCACAAGGGCTGTCCTAGATATATTACTAATTTTTATTCTTCTGTGCTTTTATTTAACAAACAGTTGCATTACACTTAGGCACTCTGTTAAGTTTTGGGACACAAAGTTGAAATAGGTAAACCCTGTCTTCAAGGAACTCAGAGTAGAGTTCAGGACACTAAAATGTAATAATCACAGGTTCTTATTTAGGCAAAGAGGAGAGAAATACAATCTAATCTCAGAAATGAGTAATTACTTTTCTGAATGGGAGGGGGCAGCCCTAAATCTCGAATGGGGAATATGTGTTAATAATGTGCATAGAGTGGGACTAGTGGAGACTTCAGGCAAGGAAACAGCATGCTCAGGAGTCCCAAAGGCTCAGGCAACATGCTACATTTAGGAATTTCTAGTAATTCAGTATAGGTGGAGTCCAGGGTGTGGAAGGGCCAGATGGAGAATAGAGAGTGAAGCCAAGGTCATATTACCAAGGGCCCATTATGCCATGCTAAACATTAGAAAGCAATGGGTAGTCATGAAATGATTTCTTTAGAGGGAAGTGACATATGCAGAATTGCATATTGAAAACAAAACCCAGGGCAAAAAACGAAGCAATAGATACAAAGTGGCCTCATTGGGTGCAGGGATACCTGTTAGGAAACTGCTGTGGGAAAGCTAGGCAAGAAAACATGAAGGCTTGACACAAGACTCCAGCAGCAGAGGTGGAAAGGGAGGAATAGAATTGATAAATATAGGAAGATAATTTGCTGGAATAAGAGGCAGATTAAATTTATGAGATATGAAAGATGTTTATTTTTTGGGGTGTATCGGGTCGTACCCTTTGCTAGGAGGTCACAGAAGTGGGAAAAGATCAAAAAAGAGGATGAATTTTCATATAAGATCGGTTCAGTTTAAGTTTCCTTTGCATTTATAATGGAAGACGTCCATCAGAAAATTGGACATGAGTCTAGAAATCAGATGATCCCTCAAATGTCTTTTCAAATAATATTATAACTCAATTTACCAAAAAAACTTAACTAAGAAAAAAATTTTGGTGTTAACTATATGCTAGTCACTAGTCTAAATACGAATAATTGAACAAATATCATTTAAGTATTTGTTTTATGTATTGTTCTTGCTTTAAAATAACTCATTAACTCAAAGGGATATGAGACTTGTCTAATAAATAACCCGCAAAAGAGGAACTCACAAATGTAAAAGAAATGTTCAATTTTTAAGTCTTTAATGTATTTTAGGATACCCCTCAGTGACCATTACCCTGATGAAATTGGTACATTTTCAAACTAGAGCTTCCTTTGAACTTCTTTTTGTTTCCTTCCCACTCTTTCCTTATCTTTCTATGTGGCATTTTGGATGATCACAAGACTGCTCATATACTGTATGACCTAGATGGACAGGGGACTTGGGGCTCTACCAAAGTTTTACAAATCAAGTATTGTCAGACAATAGCCTCCTGAATGATGACACTCCTAAGCATGAATTCGTCCTAGGCTTTTCTCCTTTTGCTGCCATTGTCCTTCTGTTCAACAATAGCTAATAAATAACAATCATGTCCTTTTTCCTTCTTACTATGTCAACCTTTAATTATTGCATTAACTTTTATTACATATATAATTAAAAAGTTAAATAGTACTATCGATATAGGTGAAAAAGATATGAACCTAAATCATGACAAAAATATGGATGCACTAAGACGTTTAATTAGGATTGCATAAAGAATGACGAGCTCTCTGTATAGGAGTGATTTACTAACTGGATTTATTTGTTTCTATTACAATGTCCATAGTGATTCATATGATATAAAATCTAATTTGAAAACAGATGATAGTATTTTCAAACTCTAACTTCCTGAATCATCCATGGGATATATCATATAATCCCCCAAGTTAGACTCTCATTACATATTGAATCAATTCTAAACTCTCTGATTTGATGCTCGAAAATCTTCCTAATATGATAGATTGAATCTGAACATGAAACTATGAACTCCATACCTGTAATTTGTCTCTAGCCATGTCACTTTGGTGCTTGTTTCCTTCTCTGTCTAAACTCAACAACATTTAGCTCAGTTTTCCTTATTCTCTGAGAACTTCCCTGATCCTTTCACTCCTCAGTGATTCTAAACACCTTAAGCATTTATTCTCTGTCTCCTTTCCGACTTTCTTCATTTACTCATATCTGTTTCCCCAAGTAGCCTATGAAGGAGAGAGAGGGTGGAGAAAGCGGCTTAAGGAGTGAACATAAGATAAGTTACACCCTACCCTGCTTGCTAGTTGCAGGCACATTGCATGATTTCTCAACTCTCAGTAGTACAATTAGATAGATATTAGTATTCATGGATAATTAAATGAGACTCAGAGAGTTTTAAATAACTTACCAACACCCCCTCGTCTTTCAGTGGGGAGCTGGATTTGAATCCAATGCTGCCTGGCATATTCTTCCTCCTCTTACCTATGGCCAGAGTGGAGTGGGTATGGGCTTTGAAGTCAGGGCACTAACAAGGCTGCTGTTCCCTGTGTAAAATAACTTATTAAATACTTTCTGTGTTCTCTGCCTAGGGTTTCACACATCTTATTACAGGTAGGGCTATGAGCAAAATCCCTAAGCTATGGTACTAAAATTATCTTCATGTTACGAATAAGGATGTTGACCCACTGGGAGATTGGGTGACTCCCAGTCACCCATCCCAAGGTCATGGAATGGGAGCCACAACTGGACTTGAATCCCAGGAAGTCTGAGCCCACACTCTGAATCACTCTGTTCATCACTATGCATCTATGGAAAACCACAATAACTTCTTAAACAGCAAAATTGTCCCTATATATGAAATGAATATAGAATTATTTTGAGGATTAAATGGGGTGATAGGGAAAGACTAAGCTTAATAGCTTGTACATAGTAACTAGATAAATGATATTAGTAACTAGATATATGATATTTGTTACTGTCTTCATTATTTGACAGAAGGATGAGAGGGGGACAGCAATTCAATCTTTTTATCTTGCTCTTCCTATCAAAAAGTAGTCCTGTGCACATAGTTACTGCCTCATAAATACTTACTGATTTTTTAATTTAATATATTAGCTGTTTTGAAAGATGGTAAAGAGAAAAAAAAGGTGTTACCACATATTGACAGATACATTTGTATAGTTCTAAACTATTTTAGGTTTAAACCATTGTAAATAATTGAGCCCAGTTTTATGCTATTGTATAGAAAGGAGCTTCTTGTGGGAGAAACTTCCTCATTGGATCTGACATCTACATCAATGTAATCTACCTCAGAATCTGAGTACATGCTTTACTCATATTTGTCTGTAATACAGGAATTTAAATGTATTTTGGACTTTGTTCCATCATTTTCTATCACTACTCTGTTTAGGAAACTCTGATATTTAAAAGTGTCCTCAGCAGACCTCCTGACATGCATCAGGTATGTGGAATTCTCTGCAATTCTGTACCAGGAGAGGAAAAGTTATGGTCATCCCTTTATTGAAAGTTAGTTTTCCTATGTCCCCACCTTCAAATTCTAGCCAGTATTCCTCTAAATATCTGTCCATGATGGCAAGTATGACAAGATTAGAGTATGCAGCTAGGTCAGTATTCAAATATGCCCCTTGGAGAAAAACGGATGACCTGACAGTAGATAGGAAAATGACATTACCCAGTTGAGGACACAGAGAATTCCAGGATGAGATCCAAAAGTGTCCCTTTGAGGCAATTTATAAATGTGTTACAAATAGGATTAGAAAGATTTCTGTATCTCAGAAAGAAGGCTAATCTCTAACTCCTGGGAGCTAATTTGGATGATGTCAAGTAACATGTTAAAAAAAAAAAAGGTACATAGATCTTCCTCAACTTGTGATGGTGTTATAGTCTGATAACCCACTGTAAGTTGTAAAGACAAACTGAAAATGTATTTAATACACCTAACCTACTAACCATCATAGTTTAGCCTAGCCTACTTTAAAAGTGCTCAGAACACTTAGATTAACCTGCAGTTGGGCAAAACCATCTAACTCAAAGCCTATTTTATAAAAATTGCTGACCATCTCATGTAATTTATTAAGTACTGCACTGAAAGTGGAAAAAAAACCCAGAATAGTTGTATAGGTACAGAATGTTTTTAAGTGTATAGATGGTTTACCCTTGTGATTGCCTGACTCCCTGGGAGCTGTGGTTCCCTGCCTGTGCCCAGTATCACTGGGGTATTGCTAGCCCAGGAAAAGATACAAATTCAAAATTCAAAGTACAGTTTCTACTGAAAGAGTATCACTTTGATACATTGTAAAGTCAAAAAAATCATAAATCAGACCATCATAAGTCAAGGACCATCTGTAATAAAAAAATGGGGGTCCTATGGAATCAAGAAAATTAATTGAAGAGTAATCACATGCCAGAGCTCCAATAATGTCCAAGGAGATATAAATGATATCTGGAAAATGACTGTTTTAATCATCAGGAAGACAGACTCTTCAAATAATCTGGGTAAAATTTTCCATAGCCCTCTCCAATTTCTTATACTCCATTTTAATTTTTAAAAACTGCTTTCCTATTCTGTTTTCTTGGTATTTTGATGATAGAAGGGCTTCCAGGAATAACAGAAAATATGTTTCTGGTCATTTGAAAGAGAGTAACTCTCATTGTAAATTAGCTATTCTGGTTCTTAAATTATTCTTTATTTTATTAAAAAATCTGGTTAGACTGAATTAGTCTCAGGATTTATTAATCCCATGGAGTACTCATGAAAGTTTGTTTTTAAATCTGAAAAACAAAGAAGACCTTGATTCTGTAGAGATGCTCTCATGGTGATATTTGTGGCTTTCGATCTGCTGATGCTTTTCATCTGCTCTCTGGTTATCAAATCTAGCTGTGCATTGAATTTGCCTTGGTTGCTGCTAAATGCATCAGTTCATGGGTACCCCTCCAGACCTGTGGAATCAGCTGATACATTGTTACTGTAAAAACATCTTCACCTGATTCGGATGGTGCATTTGCTGTGCCTTGTTTATGAGAAAAGGGCAGCTTGATAAATTGGGATAGCTTCTCGATTGTTCATGCAAATAAACTCAAAAAGTAGAAAGACATAGGCATCTACTCCTGATGAGAAAAGCTGGGCAAGCAATATAATTCCCTTTGTTTGGGGCCTCATCCAAAGCCATGTCCTCTGGTAGTGCTTGATGGATGCCTGATGACGAAAACAATGATGAAATGGCACTAAGAAACCAAGACAGAAATTATGTGGGTCTTGACAGCTTTGTGCCAGAGGCTGAATTAGAAGCAGATAAGTTAAGTTAGTCTCTCAACTTCAAGTGTATCTACCTCAAAGACAGAACATGATGTTCTTCCAGCTCTCCAGAAAAGAATAAAAAAATGAGTAAGGAATAGATGCAACCTTATCCACAACAGGGAGGATATCCATGCTATTTTTTTTATTTCCCTTAGTAACTCCTTAAAGTTACAAACAAAATGATTCTTCATTGTGTCTGAGGAAAATGATGTAATTTAAAATACAGCACAAAGTGCTATATGTATATATATAGTGCAAGGACTGATTTTGAGGTTTTGTGCATGTTGTTGGCCTTGGAGGGAAGAATTTCCATACAAAGGAACACGAAAGTTCAAACTAGGGGAAACTATGGGTCTACTAAACCAAGGATATAAGGGCAGAGAAGGAAAACAAATGAGCCAGGGGCAGGCGGATACTGTATGTGTTGGCAAACAAGTTTTTAAAGGTTACAGCCTAGAGATCTCAACCTAAACATTAGGATCCGATTAGGGGAATTCTGAACCTAGCCCTCAGCTATTCTCTGAATTGAACTGGCTTCCTTGACCTATGTTCATGCAGAGGCAGAGACCTGTCTTATTCGCAGAAGTCAGAATCATATGAGGTCATTCTCAACAACCTGTCTGGATCTGCTCACAGCAGACGCTCAGTAACTGGTCGTTAGTATCACACCGACAGAAGCCCGAGCTGACCAGGAGTGTCTTGCATGATGATATACTGAATGGTGCAAGTAGTATTTACACTTTTAAAAGTTCTTGGTAAAGACCAAGTTCAGGATGCTAAAGGATAACTCGAGCTCTCGGGAAAGCTAAGCCATAACCGCAAAACCCATCAATACCCCAGCACACCGAATGTGAAAACCAACAGAAGCCATATTCCTCCCAAGACTGCGCCGACACTGTCATCAAAGTTAATAAACATTTATTGCAAAAGATTATTGGGAAGCTTCCCAGAGCTGTTTTCTCCCAGGGAAATATGTACTTACAGAAGCTGCGGTTTAAAGGTAACTCAATCTCCCATCATATTTTAGGTTGAGAAGTGACCACTAGGGGACAGTGTAAGCGGTAGCAGTTTCAAAACAAGTAGTCGGCGCTTGACAGCCGTTTTATTACACTCTGAACATATTGAAGAAATAAATCAGGAAGGTAGTAAAGAATTTGGATTTCTGAACCCCTTCTCTTGGGAACTCAAACCCTGTGGAGTCTCAGAGGATGAATTGTAGGGACTAAACATGTGCGAATGGCTCTGGGCATCACTAAGGACCTCTGCCATCATGGGTCCCCCAGGCGTAGCCAGGAGGAATGACCGGGACAATAGCTTTTCACTGAACAAAACTGTTCACAATCTTTGATTTACCTTCAGCAAACAAAGCAAACTCTTTCTTTCCTTATTCTTGCCTTCCAACATTAAAGGTCAAAACAAACTTTTATTTAAATATATGCATGGAGTTTTTCTTTTCCATGGTCTGAATTCAGGAAGAAAGAGGAAAGCAAGCAAGCAAGCAAGGAAGCAAGCAACAAAGTTCTTTGTTCTTGTTCTTATGCTGTAGGTTAGATAAGCAAGTTTAACCATCCCAGAATGTTATATAAATGTGGGGTGCCAGTGAATACTATTTCTGGACACAGTACACTGTGTTATCCATTTATTAAGGCAGGGAGGATCACTAACGGAATGAAATGCTTATTCATATTTGTTGTATCCTGATTTTTTTTTGCCTCTTCTTGTCCCCTAATATATTGTTCTAATCAGCAGACCTATTTTCTGCCTTCTTTGATACCACGATCTTAGTTATTGTTTCAGTTAAATCACGGAAGACTCTAGCCCTTGGCTTCCCCAATGTGAAGCACTATATATAAAATGAGTTACTGCAAATAAGACAAGGCCAGTGCCATAAACCTGTCAACCTCATCTCCAGGATTTTCTTTCCAAATAGCACCACACAGTTTCTTGATATTACCTCGCATTGAAAAAGGGCAAGCCTCTATTAAAGTTAGGCATTTATGAATCTCATGTTTCAACACATTTTCAGTAATGTAAAGGATATGGGGATATTAAGCATGGATCATTTTGAATGGCTTTTGGTGGGGATTCATCATGTGTGTATGCATTAAACCCTTCCCACACAAGCAATGGTTTCAGTGTTTAGTTAGCGCGAAAAGCAAAAGGCATTTTAGTTTGGGTTTAAGATTTGGTGATAGCATTCTTCAATTTGCCACACTCCATCCAAGAACATCAAATAATCATGGAGCAGCAGATGTTGATATTTTCTCTAGCAATGGAGCTAACCTCCAAAGGATTGACACTTCCTTTCTTTGTATATCATTTAAAGCAGGGCCAGATGCAGCAAATGGCTTTGGCCAAGAAATTAAAATTAGATCAGAAGCCAAATATCCTTAGGAGGATTTTGGTGTGTCCTACTGTGCCACGCACAATACAATATTGAACTTTCTGGATCTCTACGAGAAGAGGCAACACACAATGAACAAACAAAGCTAATTGGAACTGTATCGGGAAGATTTTCTTTTTAGCATGGCATCTGGTCAGTTTATTATATCTAAGTAAAAGTGGTAATTAAAATGAAAAAAAAATGAAGTGGGCAAGTACTTAGAAGCCAAGTACCTCACTGCCAAGCTAGATGGTTTAGAATCATAGTCCAGCTCTAACTCTGTTTATAGTCACAGTTATATATATATATATATAATATTAGATAAAAATAACTCCTTAAATATACAGTGACCCCAAAATTACCTTTGGATCTACAGAAGTCAAATATGTGGCCAACATGAGAGGCTCAGTTGTGAATTATGACTCAGAAATTAAGATTCTACATTACCTTGCTATTCAAACAGTGGTTTGACTTTGGATTCTTCAGGGACCTTGTTAGAAATGCAGACATAGACTACACCCCAGACCTACTGGATTAGATCACATTTTAACAAGATCCCTGGGTGATTTGTATGGACATTGAAGTGTGAATGCACATCTCAATTGCACTAAAAATATGTGATGTGTCTGTGTGTGAGTGTGCAGGACACATACATAAGAATCACACTGTCGTTGAAAATCAGTTTATAAAAGATGCTCTTTCATTTTTCAATATACTACAATCTCGAGTTGATACTAACACTGTTTCCTGTCTTCTGTACCTCGGAAATCACCCCAATATTCAACATGGTTTCCCATCCCTACTGACCTCACACCGAGGACAGTTTTCATAGAGGCTGTAATCTTGAGGAATGAGGGAATAAAAAAATCCTGTATATTTTTCCAACAAAGATGCCATGATATTTTTTAAGATAATAAGAAAAATTGCTAGTATTTATTGTGCATATACAATGTGCAAACTTGCCTCACAAGGATTCCATATGTTTCATCACATTTATGCTCCTAATGACACTATGATGTGGATATGATTATTCCCCTGTTTTATAGATGTTGATAGTGAGTTTCAAAAATTTTAAGTGAATTACCCAAGATCAAACAGGTAGCATGTGTAAGGGTCTACTCATATTCATATTCATATTCACAATAGCCATTCAACATAAGCATTGTGTTCGTCTCATTTTGAGTCACGTCACCAAATTACAAGGGTTTGGGACTATTTCAAGCTTGAGCCATATCAGGATTTAATAGGGATTATCACAGATTAGATATACACCCAAAGTTTGACTAAGAAGGCGTTACCGGGTTAGAAATAAGAAGATGAACAGAATTAAGTGAGTCTACTGTTCTCTCGTCTTACCTAAATCATTTCCATTTTTATACCTATATGGAGATTTTTTTTTTAAACTGATACACAGCTATTCCAACCCCTTTTGAACTTCTGTAAAAACTTACTGGACTCAGATCACTTGGACTACTTACTAGCTTGAATTGCTCTATTGCCAAGAGACATGTGTCATTTCTCCAGCTACACTGTGGGCTTCTTATGGAGATGGGGACCACACATACCTTTGTCTTTTATTCCAAAGAGTGGGTGGCACTGTGTCCTGCCTTTAGTTTTTAACACGTTTAAACATTAAATGACTAGCAAGCTTTGGACAACCACTGATTTTAAGAAATGCCCTAGAGTAGTTCCAGGAATTTAGATATTTACACCAAGTGGGAAGTAAACTACAGGTCATCTGCCTCAGGGACAGTTAGGCTTAAGGCACAGTCTTTATTCCCTTTGATAACTGAACTTTACCCATGACAACATAGAGTTTTAAATGAAGAAGTCATTGAAAGCAAGTATTGAGAGGTCCTTTTCAGAGAATAATAGAATTTTAGAGCTGGAGAATACAGAGAATAGCATTCCAAGTCCCTGAATCTGAAATCAGGGTTCAGAGAGAATAAGTGAATTGCCTAAGGTAGTAAAGAAAAACAAATGAAAATCAAATCTGATATCCTGATAGCCTGTCCAATATTACCCTCCTTATTGGATGCTGTATCCACAGTCAAACACATGTACTCCTTTGACTGATACAACTCCCCAGTCAGGGAGGATGCTGAATGCCATTAATCTCTTTCAATGAGGCACTTGATTCCAAATCCCACCATATAGTTATAATGATGCCAGAATAATCCATCAGATAATATTGTGTTTGTACTTGAGTGTCCAAGTCGTTGGCAAAGGGATCCGGAGAGGCTGTGAGAGAAATGGCAATCCCTCAATATTATTCTAGAGGGTACTTAGTACAGCTTCCCCTGGCAAAGCTAGTTCTAATAATTTGGTTGATGCCAATGACACTAACTCCATAGAGGAAAGGATTAATAAACATGGGAGCTTTAAAAATATGGTGATGTAGGGGCGCCTGGGTGGCTCAGTTGGTTAGGCGACTGCCTTCGGCTCAGGTCATGATCCCGGAGTTCCAGGATCGAGTCCCATATCGGACTCCCGGCTCTGCGGGAAGTCTGCTTCTCCCTCTGACCTTCTCCCCTCTCATTCTCAGTCTCTCTCTCTCTTTAATAAATAAATTAAAACATCTTTAAAAAAATATGGTGATGTATTAATTGGATAAAATGCATCCAAAGTAGTTCAGCATAAAATAAACAAATGAACTGAAAATTGATCACAGAATGTCTCTTCTATATGTTAAGAAAAGAATCTCATGTTAGATTGTCAATCAAAATCAGTCCTTATTCAGCTCTTTATATAAAACCAAGTGCCCACAGTACTCCAGTGTGAGGAAAGTATCTTTATTCCTCACACAGGCCACAGATGAACATGGTAGAGAACAAATGCCTAAGACTTTCTAAATCATTATAGCAACTAAATAGTTGAGTATGGCATACTCTATGGAACATGCTTACCACACACTCATTTAAATTATTATAGCAATCCCTGTGACCAGATTTTATAACTCTCATTTATATATGAGGAAAATGAGGATCCAAGATACTGTAACCAGTATAGCATCACATAATTGATAAATGACTGAGACAGAATTTGAATTCAGATTTGCCAGACCCCAAAACTTAAATATTTGTTATTTATTACCATTACGATTGATAAGAATTAAAAATTAATTTTTCTGTAGAACATAGTGTGGAAACTTATTCAATATCCCTTCAGGAAAGTTGAGAATGAATATATACACTGTATTTCAACACATAGAAGAGGAAATTCTTCTGTAAGCTGCTAGAGCCATTCTGGAAAACAGTATGAAATTTCCTCAAAAAGTTAAAAATAGAGCTACCCTATGACCCAGCAATTGCACTGCTAAGTATTTACCCCAAAGATACAAACGTAGTGATCTGAAGGGGTATCCTGTACCCCTATGTTTATAGCAGCAATGTCCACAATAGCCAAACTATGGATAAAGCCCAGATGTCCATCAACAGATGAATGGATAAAGATGTGGGGTATGTATAGATACACACACACACACACACACACACACACATACACACACAAAATGGAATATCATGCAGCTATCAGAAAAAAATGAAATCTTGCCATTTGCAATGACATGGATGGAACTAGAGGTTATTACGCTTAGTGAAATAAGTCAAGCAGAGAAAGACAAATATATGATTTCACTCACATGTGGGATTTAACAAACAAAACAGGAGTATAGGGAAAGGGAGAGAAAAAGAAAACAAGATGAAATCAGAGAGGGAGACAAACTATGAGACTCTTAATCATAAGAAACAAACTGAAGGTTGCTGGAGGGGAGGGGGGTGAACCGAGTGATGGGCAATAAGGAGGGCATGTAATGTAATGAGTACTGGCTGTTATACACAACTGACCAATCACTGAACTCTACTTCTGAAGCTAATAATACTCTACATATTAATGAATTGGATTTAAATTTAAAAAAGAGGAAATTCATCAAGATGGCTAATTACAAATAATACTATCATATTCTCTTTCCCTCTATATGTTCTATATATCTCTAATATACTAGAGTATCGTCTATAATCCTCAGTGACTGAAGAGGTTTTGCTAAACCTTATTTTTTGAAGTTTATAATATGGGAATTATGAATCCTAATATTATACTGAAAAAAATTGGCTTATAAAATTGAATATGCATTTTCAAAGTGCATCATATTCCCAGAGATCTGATAAACCACCCTTTGTCCCCATGAAAACCAGTAAATCAGCAAGCTCTACAACACTGAGATCATTAGTTTCTATATCCTCTCCAACAGCCTTGACTTTCTAGAACAGTACTGAAAAAAGTTAATACACTTTTGATAAATATTCATCTTACTTGACAGAGTGGAATGACTATTTGTTAGTGATGCAGTATCATCTCAGTTCATGAAAAGAAAAAAGCAATTCTGACATGCAAATAGGCATTCAGAGTGGCATATAAAGCATTGATTAGAACAAGTCTTCCTAAGTCAAGTAGAATGTGGATAACTTAGAAAGTGAGTGGCAGCCAAGATAAATGAACTTCATTAAGGAAAAAAAATAGACACTTGTGGTTATTTTTAAAAGGGAGAGGCTGGGGACACACTGAAGCTAAGGACATACTAAAGAGACGGTCTGGGTAACAGTTACAGGTCTACTTTGAGGGTAAAAACAAGAGGAAGAAGCTTAAGTCACAAAATAGTAGATTTAAGTAAAACCATAAAGCTTAGACTATGGCTGGAATCATGCCTTTCTTTCAAATTGAGTAAATATTAGATTTGAGTAAAAGAGAGATAATTTGTTTTATAAGTTTCAGTATGAAATTATTATATTGTACCATCAACCTATTGGAAAAGAGGGTGGTTTAAAATGAGAATCACTGGATGTGTGTCTGGAACTTTTATTCCCAGCCAGCCATTAAAAGCAGTGTCCTCACCTTTGGCTTGAGAAGTGTTGACCAATATGGACTGACTTGCTTGGCTCTGTGGGTGATTCTTGGGGTTGAAGAAGTAGCCAACCTTTGGTTTATAAGCAGGAATTAAAACACGAGACCCAACCAAGACCTTTCCATTTCTTTAAGAAATGGGGACGCTGCTAACTCTAAGCCACTGGCACATTCAATAAAACTCACTTATTTTACCTCTCTTTTTAAAATCGATTTTAAACTTTATTGGTGAAATTTTATGGCCCACTCTTTTAGTAATGTGTTCCAATCAAAAATCCAATCCAAAGGCTTTAAAGTTCAATGTTGATTCAAAGTTATTTTCCTTTGTTTAGGCTATAGATTTTTCTGTCACTGGGAAAATGAAAATAATATAATTCTTCAATGACAGTTTAGAAAATTAAGAAAATAATGAGAACCAAAATATTTTTCTCAAAACCAAGGATTACAGACTCCTTTCGTTTTCTTACTAAATAGACAACCAGGCATATTATGCTACAGATGAAAAGTGGGCCATGGGAATGATGATGGAAATGGCCATAAGGGGCCCACAAGAGCTGGGAGTTGCAATTCATGGAAATCACAGGAAGGAGTGAGGCCTCACCCAGTTCTCAGTTCTCACCAAGTTCTCAGTACAGAATTCCAGTGTCTTAAAATGAAAAGCATCTTAAGACTGCAGCCAGATATATGTGTGTGCGTGTGTATGTGTGTGTGTGTACACACTTATGTCCAGAATTGCTAAGAGATTTGGTTAGGGACATTTAAGCTAGGCAGTGGCAGTACTAGATGCAGACATAAGATTTCATGACTTCCCTAACATTCAATCAATAAGGAGTGTTAACTTAATGGATGGATGCCCTCATAAAGTAGTCACAAATTTCAGAACAGAAATGAGTGGAATCCAATCTAAAATTCTGTTGAAGGAAAATAGATTAAGTCAGGGGCAATACTGGCATCTTCCCAACTCCAGAAATCCCAACTCACCATAAAGTCACATACCAGAATAATATAATAAACTAATAAAAACAATTGTTAAGCATCGGTTTCAAAGTTGGAGCAATGCATGGCCTTTTCTGAAGAGAGTTAAGTGCATTTATTATTGGTGAACAGCTTATTCCCCTGACTGCAGTACTTCTAAGTGATATACATTTTGGAGGGGAGAAATCTCCTTTTACATCCTGTTACTAAGCTATGCACATTTCCTCAGGATAACACAGGAATTAAATAAAGAGATGCAATTTCAGACAGAACGCAGTACTTAGGATCAGTAGATGTCAGGCAGGTCTCAATGAAACATTTAAGGAACACCAGAGCAATACGATTTCTGAAGCAATTTTTCTTCTGTGTTCATAAGATGTACTTTAACAGAAATGTCTTTTACAATGAAGTTCTGAAATAACCACGGTCCCAATAAGGATCTTTTTTTAGAAATCAGAGTGCCAAATTCTAATGTTAAATGAGCTACTTGGCCAAATGTCACTCTAACTACAATTTCACCAAAATTTTTATATTACATAATCTTCACAATAAAAATTCAAATAGATTTATTTTATTGAGAGATATTAGGTTTTAGTGAGTTTTTTCATCATGCGCTCTGTCCTCCCCCATTTTTACCTTTCCTAAGCATATAAAATGAATCAGAGGATGGCAACTTTAATTTCGTTTCAAGTGGATACCTTTCCGGTTTTGCCTTTCTTTCTCCATGATTTCCTTCAGTTAATGCTACTCAGTACAACTTTCTGGGATATAGGACAAACATCTACGACCACTGGTACAGACGCAGGTCCTTTCACAGTAATCAAAGTGGTTTATTTTCTTTATTCACACAAATGAATAATACTTCTATTCCCACCCACCCAACCTCAGCCTTAAAAAATGGAAAATATTAGGTACATATGCATGCCATTAGGAACTGTTTGGTAAGCAACAAAAAGGGGGAAAAGAAAGTATATCTAGGTAACTTGAACTCACTACAGTCATGGACGGTTTTAGAGAGAACAGAATATTTGAGTGAGAAAATGAGCAGAAAGAGAGGCAGAAATGGCAGGTGGAAAAATCTTCCATAGATATAGATAATGGCCTGGTCCAGAGCATGGCATTCACAAAAAGCAAAGAAACATAATATAGTGAGTTGCATTTATGTTTAGACTATAAAATTATGTTCAGATCCATAGAGTGCTCATGTTATAAAATAGTAAATTTTTAACTTATAGCAATATTTATCAAGTTTAAAACCTGGTGGATCTTCAAAAAAAAAAAAATTCCAATGATATGATGGACTCAGATTCCAGGTGAACTAAATTTGAGTGGCAACTAAGTGAACCCTTGATGCATCATCATTCTATTAAAATGTAGCACCAGCACTGAAACCAAGTGGTAAGTCTGAATTACAAAGTGGCCATCCAGAATGATCCAGAGTATGCTTATATTGATTTATAAATGGCTATTTAAATGAATTCACGCAATTAAAAAGAAAATCTACAGAGAAATTCCATACCTTGATAGTGAAGATCTGTAAACCCCAATGTAAGAGGCACTGTTTTACAGTCAACGTAGACCCATTAGAGTTTAAAAGTACAATCAAATCGGCACTTTAGAAGAAATATTTCAGAAAATTTCATCTTAAGAGACGCTGGGGAACTTTTGAAATAACTCGTCCATTGAAGTATTCTGTCAACTAACATTTAGCTAAGCCCCACGATTCCACCCAGGTGTTAGGTGCTAAAGAAACAAAGATGAATACCAGGTTCTGCCATAAAGCTCATGGTCTAGTTGAGAAAATAGTCCTCTTGACATATAAGAGTAATAAAAGACGGAGATGCGATGGCAGAGAGGTTGAAAGAGAAGTGCCATTTAAGCCAGCTTTGAGGCAAAGGGAAATTAAATGATTAGGCTAAGTGTTTCATAGTGAATTGAAACTGTGTTTGAGTTTGAGCACGGGTGTGCGCGTAGGTGGGAGCATTTAAAGAAAAAAAGAATGGCATGAATAAACGTTCCTCTAAAACAGTGCCACAGGGAAAAGTTTCAGATAGGGGATGTTAGGGAACGAAACTGGAAAGGTAGACAGCAGCTCGTAGTCAACTGGCCTCAAGGGGCTTTGTCTTTAGGCCATGAGAGCTAGTGGAGCATGGAAACCAAGGAATGACACAGTCGACTGGGTCTTTCAGTAAACAACTGGGGAAAAGAATAAAGAAGGTAGACAGAGGACTCTTGTAATGATACTCAAAGTGATGACTCCCTGGGCTAGAATATTGGTGATAGAAGGATGGATAATAGAAGAATTAAAATTATATTTAACAGGCAAAATCTGTAGGATACTGACTTTATATAGGGAGTGACAGAAGATAATTATGGATATATTGGTTTTACAGCTTAGAGATAGCTATCAACTAAGAACGAAAATATAATGAGAAGATAAAACTTTGAAAAGAAAACGATGAATTTAGTCTTTGACATGTTGAGAGTATAAGGTCTATGGGATGCCCAATTAAAGACTCTATGGGCAGACAAATATACAAGTCTAAAATGGTACGGCCTAGAAATCCAGTTTTAAGATTCAACAAATTAATAGTTGAACAATTTGGTGAGAGATACAACTTACTGAGTGATCACAGGAGGGACTGGACTCTTTCTAAAGTCCTTTAAATGAACTATTTCATTACAACTCACAACAAATCCATGGAGTAAGTACTAATAAAATGCCCATTTTACAGAAGAGTAAATTAAGGATTGGTGTTAAAAATACCGGCCCAAGGTCACACAGCTAGGAAGGGTTGGTCCTCAGACTGATTCCACCTGTAACCACTCGATTATATGGGAAATATATCCCCACATTTTGTTGGGAAAATGTGCAGTAGGAGGAGCTACAGGCAATGGCAGAACCCTGGGGAGCACCAGCATTTGTGGTTCAAAGTCATTATCTTGTTAGAAGATAGAGCCTAGGGATGAGACAGAGATCAGAGAGATTCATGGAGAACCAGGCTGCATAGTGTCACCTTAGTCGAGAGGCTGGAGAAGAAAGCAGTGGCCAATTGTATGACTGCATTTGAGAAGCCATGAAAAAGCCATCATTTGGTTTGGCAATTATGAGATGACACCTGTGAAAGTGGCTTCAGAAGAATTTTGGAATATAAGGGATATTACAATGGGTAAGGTAGTAAATGATGAATGCGACTACAGCTCCTATTCTGAAAGTTCAGAAGAGGAAAGTGAGACATTCAAGGAGGAAGACCAGAAGCTTTGATTTGTGTTGGTGCCAATCTGCATGATTATGTAACTTTCAAACTTTCCCTAAATTCAGCTTGTTCTAGATACTCCTTAGTGTTATTTCTGTTAACTTAGAAATTCAACCAGTTATATCACCTCCTCTTTAATCCCAGCTGGATTCAACTTGTCTCCACCATCTAAACATCCTCCTTGCTTTTTTCCTTGCCCCCTAAGTCTGTTGTTCATGGAACAATTCGAGTGATACTTGAAAATGCAAACCATGTAATATCTTCCACTCAAAATCCCCCAATGCTTTCTTATTAAACTTAATCTAAAATCTAAAATCCTCACCAAGAGCTTCATGGCCTTCCTGCTCTTCCCCCTGCTAACTCTGTGACCTTACACTTTAATAGGCCTCTTTCTGCAGGATTCTTTCCCAAGATATTCATACATATTTCCCCACTCATTTCCTTCTGGCCTCTGCCCAAGGTAACACAGCCTCAGAGAGGTCATATTTGAACACACTAGAATAATAACCTTCCCATGACTCTCTACCCTTCATTTCTTGTCTTATATTTCTCATAGCACTTCCTATTACCTTCATTACATATAAATAAGTATATTTACACACTTACCCTTATGTATGTATAAGCTTATATGTAAGCATATGTAAATATATCCTTGTATCTTCTACAATGTTAATGCCATAAGTCCCTGCAGGTAGAACAAAGTCTTGTACAGAGTAACATTCAGAAATGGGTGTGTCAGATGATAATAGACAAAAAAGAATGTTTATAGCAATGTTGTACATTGCTGGAAAATAAAGAAGGTACTTACTTCCTTTAGAAATTTTCTCTGAGAGGAAAAAAGTTTTCCTTGGGAAATAATTTCCCATGGCTATATTTAAGAAGGCATAATGCTGCTCTGTCAAATAGACAATATGCGGTAACAGAAATTGATAATCAATAGATTACAATCACTTCACTGGGATCTGAAAGATGAAGAAGTCAAAGGAAAGCTTTCCTTTAAGAAGGAAAGACACAACGTGTCTTTCTTCACCTAGAAGCATTTTGAGAGGCAAATCCAGCTATGGCTCTCTAAATTCTTCATTCATATCAATGCCGACTATAATTAAAAGAGTGATGATTTGGGTTCAACTCAGTAAAACTACAGTGAGTCCCTGAGTGCCGCGGTCTACACCCGCAATAAAGTGTCATTTTAGAAAGAAAGAAAATATGGTCTGGCCAAAAAAGCTGATTTTGTTGTCAGGTCACACAGCGTGTATTTTTAACCAAAGGGAATACAGCAGGGGAAAGGAGAAGCAGCTTTTATTGATCTTGTTATTTATATGAAAACACGATTTGCCTGTTTACTACAGTGCCCATTAAGTGCATCAGCTATTATGTAATGAATTTCTCCAACACAATGAGTATATTCAGTTGAAAATTACCAGGGCAACCGTTTTATAGAACGCTGATGCCTGGGAGAAATACAACAGTAATCCAGTCAGTTAAATGTCTGCCCATAGATTTGGGTATTGCTGTAACAGTCCACATGCTTCCTGCAATTCTAAGCCAGCTCTATATTTATCAGCTTATTTTCCATATACAACCAGTTTTATCACCCTGTATCCCTGCAAAGGAGCTGGTAATTAACCTTTTCTTGTTACACATGTATAAAATGTGCCTCTGAAACAACCTAGCATAGAAACACACAAGAATAGTAGCTTTTCTGTGACTTTTATTACTTCCTGGAGAAATGTTTATTTTTCCCTATCATTTTCAGGATTCCTCCATGTGAATGATAGAAATCATGGAGATTTATTCCATTGCATCTGTGAAGAATGAGAATTTCTAATCCAGAGGCTCACTCGAGTGGCTCAGTTCCTCTGAAATTTGGAAGTAAATATCTTTAAAATTCCTCAAGATCCTTTCCTTCAAAACTGCCTTGGAGTCAGTCTTTTTTTTTTTTTTTTATAACTCTGAATTATTAGAGTCTCAGGTTTTGTTTTCAACTCTGACATATTGTATTATCCCCAGAGAGGCCCAAATAAATGGAACTAAATCACAAGTTCTCATTTAGGGGGTCAGTGAATTTGAACAGGATAAAAAAGAGAGTATCTTTATTTTTCACTAACCTCTAATTGACAGTTGGCATTTCCTTCCATTATGAATATAATCGACCAGCTGGGGTACTACAAACAGTACCTGTGATTTTGTCACCAAGAGAAATGAGTTATTCTCAAATCATCTGTAAGTTGTACAGCTTTCTCAAGACGTAACTGATGATTATCACTGCTTTGAAATTCCACTAGTTATTTTCCCTTCTGATTGATCTTATTTAATGTGCTATTAGACAAGCATTTACATTACTGTATCACATTTATTAATACTGTGATGAGTGAATTTCAAAATAATTGGTTTCTTTTGTAGTTCCATGTTCTTTATTTTCTGTGTCTGAAAGCATTGCTCTGAAGAGGAGGACTATAGGCTTCCCAGACTGTCAAATGTGTCTAGGACTTTAAACCCGATAAGTTGGTGTAGCCTGTTCCTTTTTTGTTTCACAAACTCGGTCTCCCTTGAATCGCACAGTTGCCAAAAGAATTGCCAGTTTTCAGAATATCCCTTTATGCTTCTAGGTGCTCTAATTGTGGTATTTATATTCCTGTGCAGTTCACCAAGAAAATTTCAGAGGTGGAACCTATTTCCTAAATCTTTTTCCAGATCAATCTGCTCCTAAGATTGTTGACAGAGTTAAAAATTCAGTCTGTCATTTAGGGCTAAGAGTTCGTTTGAGCTTTTTAATGACTATACAGAATTGCATAAAGGAAATAAAATGTCACTCTTTGAGATAAATGGAAAGAAGCCCTTCAAATCCTCAGGAAATTACAATCCTAATATTTCAGGGAAAAACAAATCAGTTGACAAGCTACTCATCAACTCTAGCCAAGCAGCTAGGATGAACTGCTGCTCTAGTTTTGGGTCACGGGACCCTGGGGATTTTCCCCCTATGCTGGTTTCTTCCACAAATCTTTCCCTTTTTAAAAATCTCTATCTTACATTGCATCTTCTTATTCTGAATCTCATTTGCTCAGGCGTTTTGGAACTTTGTGTATCTTGCAAGGTAGTAACTAAGTAATCTCTTAATGGAATTGACACTGATAGGAACAAAAAACGAAAAACTGGGAGGAACTTTGTTTGCATCCACTTATTCTTTCATTTAACATTTGCTAAGCACCTGCTAGGAGCTTGCTGCTGTGTGAACTAAGGAGAGTACAGCCCTGTGTCTCTCCTCAGGGCCTCCCAGGTACCCCATTCTCTCTTCTCTCTGCACTATGCCACCCACACATCTCTTTGGTGTGTTTCAACAGATACCAAAATTTTTAAAAATGACCTCCAAGCAAATTGCTATTTCTAACTAGAAGTATAGCTTTATTACAGGAGCCATATTGCAGTCGTCTGAGGAGAAAGGGGAGGGGGGACATACTTGGGGAGAATTGAGTGTCCCCATCTCCCCAGACAGATGACAGTTTGGCATCTCTTTGCTTAGTGTCAGTCCTGAGTAAAGCTTGCTCCAATTTGTTTATGTATTTTTAAACCAAAAATAAGATCACATTGTGCATTCTGTTTCATAACTTGCCTTTTTCAGCTAATAATTTCCATATTTCCACTTGAATAAATGTTGATTTTTTTCTAAAATTCAGACTCTATTCAAAATTTCCCCAATAATTCATAAGATCATTTGTCTAAATATGATAAGGTCATATGACCTTATCATATTTAGATTCATAATTCTAAATATTCTAAGTATTCATAAGATCATTTGTCTAAATGAGGATTCTATCCAGACTCTGCATTGTCTCTGTTTGTTTTGTGACTTAAGTTCCTTTTTAAAACCTAGTACCAAAATGTGCCTTAAATTATTTATCATTCTTACTTTTGTGACTGTTGTTTAATGCCAAATATATGTATTTACTTTTTATATAAATAACTCTGCCTTGGAGAGCCGGGTGGTTCAGTTGGTTAAGCATCTGCCTTTGCCTTTAGCTCAGATGATGATCTCAGGGTCCTGGAATTGAGCCCCACATCAGGCTCCCTGCTCAGCAGGGAGTCTGCTTCTCCCCCTTTCTCTGCCCCCTCAACCTGCTTGTGTGCTCTCTCTCTCTTTCTCTTTTCTTCTTTCAAATAAATAAATAAAATCTTTAAAAAATATAGCTCTGTCTCTTTTATTTCTAATATACCCATGCTTACCAATGAAAAATCCATTCTTTCACACCAGTCTACGTATGTTACAAGCAAAAAAAATACTAGTTTGTCCTCTCATGAAGGGCTACGAATGGAGATTATGGTGACAGAAGTTTGCTGGCATGTTCTTCTTTTGTGTGTCCGTGAAAGAATTTCTTGACAAGAAATTGACTCTTTTGTAAATGTTAATGTTTAATTAGTTCAGAAACTGTCAGAGGCTTAGATATAGCCAGTCCTGAGCATATTCAATATATACATATTTTATAATTCTTTTACAGATTGGCCTTTTAGAGAAAATAAAATTGAATTGTCTTAAGGCATACAATTTAAAACATGCAGGTCCTGTAGACTTTGCTTAAGTATGATACTTGTTTCTCAGCCTAAATATACATGCATATTATTTTCAGCATAATTTAATCATAATTGGACTTGTATGTTGCAACCATCATTCAAAATTGCTACCATTTTGCATCTTGGCACAAAGGTTCGTTCTGCCCCCCTTCCACTTTGTCTAAGAACTCTGTCAGCCTCATCAAATGAGCAGAAATGCCCTAGCTTTTTTCAAGCTGCACTAGACAAAAAGGAAAGGAGAGAAAAATGGGCTTTTTGAAGATGATTGAATTTTGTATGAATCCAAAGCTCATTTCCTTTCTGGCTTTAGTGAATAAAGGGATATTTGCAAAATCCTGTAATACCAAGTATCATTTTTTATCATTTTAACATGGGGAGCTAATTCAATAGAAACAAGCTGAGATGAAGGACAGTAACACACAGGCCTGGTTTTAGAGTGTTGTTGGCATTCCTAGAAAGGTTCCTTTTTTGTGATAATATCTAAGTTCTATTCAATATCCTCTGCTTTATAATGGGGTACTTACTTCACACTATTTGAATTCTGAGAATATATTATTTCTTCCTACTAAAGAGCTTTAAAGAGGAGTGAAATCTAGATATATAGGATATTGGCAGAAACAGGGCAGTCCCCAAAATGTGTTGACTGATTTCTGTAGTTCCTCCAGTGCTTATAAAATGTCTCTCTACTAGAGCTGCCCAGTTATAAACTTCTTTCCCTGAAACTGATATATTATTTTTCAGTCAACAAGTATTTCTTGAGCATCTACTATGTGAAACCTGGGATAGAACAGCAGTGAACAGAATAAAAAAAAATCCTGCTGTAGATAGTGATAAGAAGTAGACTATAGGAAAACAAAAGGTATATTATAGATTCTGTTGGATACGGTTTAAGTGCCAAGAAGATACCTAAAGTATATGCAGGGGTTGGGGATAGGGCGGTTGCCCAGGGGCAGTCTCCTAGAGAAGGTAACATTTGATCGAAACCGTATAGGAGATAAAGGGACAAGCCTTGCAGCTGTGTGGAGGGATGTCTCTACACCATGATTCTGAGGAAGGCAGGGAAGATTCCTGGAACCGGATGGACTGGGCAAGAATTAAATCCTCAGGGAAGTTCAGTTCGCACTGTCGACTCTCAACGCTGTCTTGCTGCAACTCTGAGTAACTTGCTAAGCTACTAGACATCATGTGGAGGCTCAGCTGGGGTTTTATCACTTTTTTTTTCTCTTGAGGGATAATAAAAATTATTAGAACCACTTAAGTCCTTAATACTCGCCTGGCATTTTCAGTTCTTTACCTACAGTGTTTATTTTAATCCTCTGATCAATTCTCTGGGACAAACCAAGGCAGCTTATTCAGCAAGGAAGGGTAGTGAGATCTGTGCTCAGCTTGTGAGGGGCAGAACCAGAGAAAACCCCAGATCCAGAGCCGATGTCTGCCTGCCTCCGTATTGTGGACTCCTGACTGCTCTGCCGTACGAATTCCCCCACGTCCTGAGATGCAGATGTGCACATCTGCACATACAGAAGAAATGACATTCGTACGGGACCTTCAATTTTCAAAATAACCTCACCTTTATTTCTCATCTATCTCTCATAGCCACCTCATAACATGGATCAGTTTGTGTTATCCTTATTTTCCAAAGGAAGAGTAGGCTCAGGGTTATGAAAATATCTTCTCAAAGTTGCATGCCTGATAATTAATGGCACTGGTTTGAATCCTGCTCTTTGACAGGAAGTCCACAACTCTTTCCACTAGTCCTAAAGTTCATTTCTAAAATTTCAGAGAGAGTGGGTGTAACTGACAGTCACCAATACATTACATTTCCATATTTAAAGTCTTATTATATATACAGCAATCCTTAAAATGGCTTCCATGAAAATTTTAGCAACATGCAGACCCATGAATACATACACACACACCCACATATACATACAGTGAAATACACACATACATACATGCACATACAGTGAAATATTAAATTCCCGTAACATATTTTTGGCATGCAAACCACAGGCTACATGAATTATAAAAAAAGTAAACTGGTTTATTTGAAGCCAAAACAAAATGGGAGGGGACTCATTGTAATGAATATTATAGAAGCTAATATGTAACCAACATGAAATATGTGTAAGTACTTCATATCATTAACTCATTTGGTCAGCCCTAATAGCCACGAAGTAGGAACACATACTAACCTTGTCTTACAGAAGAGGAAAGAGAGCCATAGAGCAATTAACTAAGTTGTTGAAGTCACACCATATGTGAATTTCAGAGCCTGGATCTGAGGGGCATCTGCCTCTAGAGCTTTATTATTATTACCCACTGAGCAAGCCTGCCTCTGGCAGTCAGTGTGGCTGATTTCCTCCCTCCAAAGCATCATCTAGTAAGACACAGAGGGGCTTGTTTTGTCCTGGGATAACAATGTCAAATATTTAGCTGTTTAAGAGGCTCATTTCCAAAATCTTCAGTCAAATACTGCTGTGACCTATGCTTTCTGTTTCTTCACAAATTGTCTCAGAGCAAGCTCAGGTATGGGATGAAGAGATGACAGGGTGGTGACCCATAAGAGAGCATTCTATAGGTGGCTATGGAGAAAGCCAAATTCTGCTTCTGCATATGTACATGTGTATCATAGAATTATACCCCCAAAGTAGCAATCTATCAGGAGCTAATAGCATCGAGTGCAAATTCACTGTTGGGGCAAAAATTCTTTGCTCGTGTCCCTGACCAGATGGCTGAAGCCTCTGCTTGAATACTTCCTTCTGTGACATTTTATAGTTGGATAGCTTCTATCCCAAGGAAATATGTCTTCATGTTGAGTTTAAGTCTGGCCCTTTGTAACTTGAGATCCTATCTGTTTTATCTCTATTACATTTTTTGTGAGAAGAGTATATTGCCAGGAGACTCAAGTTCTAGTCCAGTATTGAACACTAACTAGCTTTATGGCTGTGATGATTTATGTAACATCTTTGGATTTAAACTGTAACATGAGCAACATAATAGGTCCTTTTTGATCTGACAGCTATTGTGTCCCCTGTGCTATCAGCCTATCTATTTCTACAGCCTACACAAAGTCTGTGTGCATTTACCTAGGTAGTCTTTACTAGACTGGACTGGAGATTAAAACAATAGTGTCCAGAGCAGATAGTATATAGCATTTTTTCCTAGGACACTGATTTTTTTAAATGGCATTATGTTTCTGTTTTCTGTTAATGTGAGCCAAAATTTACCTAGATATTAACTTCTCATGAACAAATCCAGTCTAATATTGAAATGACTAAAACATTCCTATTTTCAAATAGACATTCCCTGGTTCCTCCAAAGACATTTCTTCCTAAAAGGATGCCAATGTAGGAGAGTCTTTCCCTTTCCAGACCCGGTCTTGTCTTATCCTCAACCCCAGCAAACTGCATGCCATGGACAGTTAAGCTTTCTGCTTTTTAAGTCATGACTGCAAATATTTATTTTGTGTTGTTAATACCTACTTTGCTAATTAGAATCTCCTTGGCTGATATTTCAATGCTCTCTGTAGTCTGTCCCTCTCTCATTCCTGTAACCACGGCTCTACTTCTGCCCAATCCTGAGCTCTCCATGTACTGAGCCACACTCTGCCGGACCTGTGTGCATGCCAGGGGCACTCTTGTTGCCTCTGGACATTTGTGCAAGCCTGGCTGGAAGGGCCTGCTCCTTTCCTTCAGCAAGTCTGTCTCCCACATAGAGGTAACTTCCCACCTTTCCTGATCACTGCAACCTCTTGAAATCTATAACCTCCGAATTCCAGAAATGCTAGAACCTATTGTTACGGATAAGTCTAACCTCTTCAAAGAGTCTGTAAATTCCTTTAAACCACGTTGATCTCGGATTGAATGCATGTTAAATATTTCTGGCCCCACAGCTCCCTACCATTCTCTGACTTCCTCCAGGAGGAGGCAAGGAATAGCATATGGATACAGAGTTGAGGCAAAAACCAACCGAGGAGAAGAGTGAAGGGCAGCCCAGACTCCTGTTCCTCTAGACATTACTGGCCTTGGCAATGGAGCTTCAGACCCAGAAGAGCAAGAGGCAATATCTCCGATTTTCTTTCGTAATTATTCTTCTGATTTGTTTCTCTGTAACAGCATCCCTTCCATCAGAGTTGTATCCGTCTGTGTTTGAACCAGGAGGGACCAGTGAATAGCTCAGAGGAACAGACCAGGGGACATGATCAACTTTAAGGTTGTGTCCTGGATGTACTGTGGGGTCTACTCTGCAATGAAATAGTCCAGTGACAGAGAAGAACCCAGTGTGATCCAGTAGATTCTGTTTGGATACTGAGTCCTCCCTCTCTTGGGCTAACACTAAAGATAATTTGTGTCATCTAAAAAGAAGAAGAGTATCTTGCCGTTGCTTTACAAATGTTTTTCCAAAGGGTATCCAGATTATTTACAGAAGTAGAGAGCTTTAAAAACTACATAGCTCAATCTTTTAATTTTTCAAATAAAGAACCAATGAAACAAAAGAAAACAAAAGCACTACCACTAACAACAAAGCGACGTCACGAGGGTTCATAAAACGCACTCAGAACCATCTGTTCAGTAAATCCTGGAGATAAGAAGACCGTTATGTATGTGTGTGTGTGTGTGTGTGTGTGTGTGGATTTGCTTTGTTTTGTTTTGTTCATTTTTGACTAATAAGATGGGGTGGGACAAAGATTGAACTGAAAAATAAGGAAGAATTTACTGGATGCAATATAATTAATATATTTTTAACTCATTATGAAAATTTGGTGGCCAAGTGACCTGACATTAAGAAAATGTTCATCATTATGATATTCTAATCTGAATTCAGATACAACTAATTTCCCAGTGGAAAATTTCCATTTTTTTCTATAGGACCGGCAGCGTCCCCATAAGTCATCCTAAAGCAGAGCTGTGATGACAACTAAAGCCATCAAGTGGGTGCCATGTACTCACTGAAAATGAGGATGACCTGATTTACGGCAGGTGAGCCCCCAAAATGGTTTTCCTTCCTCATATCTGAAATTGGTGTTCTTTTTTCTCTTGTATTCTCAGCTCTAGCAGCATGTGCAAGCAAGCTAGAAACATACTCCCTGTAAAAGAAAGTTCGGAGTCTATAATTCTGGATTCATCAGTCTCACTACAGGCCCGTGAGTTCATCCTTATGGATTTCTCACCTACGAAGAAAATGAGGTCTCTGCTGTCTCCAAAGTTCTCAGCTCTCGTCAGATTCGAAACTGAGAGACTCCTGAGCATCCGGACATTGCTGCTGCTGGCAGAAATAGCCTTCTGTCATATGCTGGACTCTTGTCACAAAGACTGCAAAACTCACTGTTTTCACATGCGTGGAAAAATGCTATTAGACACTGTGATTTCATTAAGATTTTGGCTATTTTCCATCTTCAAAACAATAATCAATGAACTGAGGCACGGAAGCTTTAAATTTCATTCAGTACAATATTCACTACGCTCAGTTCTTTCTTTTCTATGTGTTTTTTAGGAACTAAAATCCTGGGTCTTACTGACTTTGAGACCCCAATCTTTGCTCAGTTCCTACCCTATGCAGAACACCATGCTCTGTTAGAGAATGTGTACGCATTGCCCTAATTCCTCGCCTTGACTCTGCAAAGGCAAATACTGTTGTTCTAGTCTACTGACAAGAACAATGAGGTCCATAGATGGTCTAAGTGTTTTGCCCAAGATAAACACACCTGGTAAGTGAGAACTATGGGATCTGAACCCACAGTTTTCTGATTCCTCATGCTCTCCTGTCATTTATTTATTGCTTGTGAATTACATCACTGGGTGGGGCTTTTGCACATTTGGGTGCTGGATCACACTGACCCCAACATCCAGCCCAGAGTAACTCCAAGCTAAATGACAAAATAGCCTACTTGCTTACCTCACTGCCCCTACTTTTACCTTCTCTCCCTTTGTTTGTTCTGCCACTAGATTAAAAAAATTGCATGGACATTAAAGAACTTATTTTGCTTTTCAAAACCCATTATGTGCTTACTTCATCTGATACTCTCAAAAAACAAGGAAGGGAGGGAAACTGAGCCTTCCAATATCCTGCAGAAGAAACTGAAACCTAAGGAAGCAGTTCAGTGCCTGGTTTAATATCACCTGCTGCCACCCACTTACTCTAAGGACAGGACCCTTATTCCTATCATGACCTGTGTACCTTCCTGGAGTTTCTTTTCCTTAAGGAGGATGTCCATATAATTTATTACCCAAGCCAGGACACTTCTGAGAATGAAAGAGCCTTCTGTTAGTAATTAAGCCAGCACAACAAGAATAAGGCAGGATCCCTGGGCAAACCTGAGCAGATGGTCACCCCCAGTTGTAAGGAACTTGCAGACCTCTTTAAAAATCAAGATGCTTAGAAAAAAATCATGATGCTTATTAGCAAACTGCCAGAAGTTCAAGTGACATGTGATGGTCTCTGTTACGTAAGAAAACTAACTTAGTTTTCTCAGTAATTGATTTAACTATCAAACTATATATATGTCTATTAATGGACGTCTGCAAACACTACTCAGAAGGCTTTAAAATATTTTATTCTTTGGGATTTTGAACTTTTTTTTCAACATAGACTTACTTAGAATAATAATTATAGCACTGCTTGTGTCACAACTTTTGTGATTTATATACTAGTCTTGTAAGCAGCTAAGAGTTTTACAAAGTATATACTAATATCATGATGATAATAATGATGGTTCATATTTATTGAGCAATTGTTGTGTCCTAACTGCTTTAAATGCATTCTCTCAATCAGTTGTCTCAGTAAACTAAGGAGTGAGTATTATTTTTTTTCTCTATATTATGGAGATAGAATCTGAGGGACAGACAGGTCCGGTAACCTCATTGTCATACTGCTGGTTAAGTCTGATCTTAGACATGTATTCTTAACTACTATGTGCTGTTAGTTTCTCCACCCTGAGAAAAACAGGGCATGCATCATCTTTCCTGCTTCTTTCACAGATGAACAAACTAAAGCACAGAGAGGCCAAGTCCTTTGTAACTGTCACCGATTACTACTACGGGAGAGCGCTCCTTAAATGTAGGTAATTTTTTTTTTCTTTTCCCTTTTTGGGGGAAAGGGGACAAAGGGAGAGAGAATCCCAAGCAGGCTCCACACCCAGCACGGAACCCCAAGCAGAACTTAATCTCATGGCCCTGAGATCATGACCTGAGCCTCAATCGAGACTCCAATGTTCAACCACGTGCACCACCCAGGTTCCCCTAAACTCAGGTATTTTTATTTCCTATTTTCTCCCTTTTAACAAATAGTACTTCATGAATAATAAATTCATTTTTAATCAACATGAATGCTCACTGAATCATGCTCTGACTCTTTAATGCGTGCTCTAAGGCCTACACCAACCACATTTCATCTTATACTCCTGAGTTTTCCTTCTTTCTTTCCTCCCTCCCCCTTTCCCATTTTTCTTCCTTTCTTCCTTCCTGTGTTCTATCATCCAACATCTCTGAGGACCTGCTTTATTGTTAGCATCAGCTAAGAATACCTGAAATGGACATTCTTATATTGATATCCATTAGATCTCTGAAATAGGACAGTAGTGAACCATGTATATACCTTTTTATATTATGCTAAAAGTTTAATTTATAAATTAAGCACAGTAAGGGATTAATAACAATAACTAATAAATTACAGCAATTTACTATATAAAATATATACTATATAGTATATATATATAAAATATAATATAACAAAAGTTAAGTGGTCTCTCTCTCAAAATACCTTGCTGGATTGTACTCACCCCTCTTCCTGTGATGATGTGAGATGATAATGCCTACGTGATGAGATGAAGTGAGATGAATGATACAGGCATTGTGACTAACATGTCACATGTGACTAACATTTGACCCAACATATGTTAGGTGACTATTCACCTTCTGAGGGTTCCTCAAGATGATTAGTTTCTGACTGGCCAGTGTCGACTGTGCATCAGCACAGCACAACTGAAAGGTGCAAAGTGAAAGCACAGATGTGGGGGAGGGGACCCCTGTATTCTATGAGGGGATTGAAAGCTATTAGTCAAGAGTTACTGTAGTCTGCGTCATAGTAACACGTGAGGAGCTGTGGGAGCACCCTGTCACCTATAGACGGAACAAGATGAGGGGGAAGGTGAAAAAAAGAGAAAGAAGGAGGGAAAGGAAAGGAAGGGAAGGGGCAGGGAAACGTTTCTTTGAGGAAGTGCCATAGTGGCAGGGTAGGCAGGTAGGAGGAGAGCAACTGAAGAATGAGGGAAGAGAGTTTCTGTGGAGGAAGCTGTTGTAGGACTTACAAGTGGCTAGTGGAGCAAAAGGAGATAGTTCTAAAATGACCTTGAAAGACCCACTATGTGATGCCCACTTTAATGTGAAACTTGGGAATGGTGACCACACTTCAGTCTACCAAAGGCACTCGAGAGCTGCCCAGAACGGAGGCTCAGCAGCCACACTGACCAGTCAAGTAAAGCTGGCAAGGGAAGCCACAGCAAGGGCTATGACACACAAAAGGAAGCTTACAGACTCCAGACCTCTGGGTGAGACCACACCTGGTAATTCTTGGATATGTTTCAATATTTGCTATAAATAGTAACACACTGCTCTTACAATGTGCTGGGCACTATTCTGAGCATTTTATGTATATTAATGGAGCTAATCTTCAAAACAACCCCATGACTCACTTGTACCCTTTGAGCTCCAAACAACTCTTTGGGTTTTTTTTTTTTTTTAAAGATTTTTATTTATTTATTACAGAGCGAGAGACTGAGAATGAGAGGGGAGAAGGTCAGAGGGAGAAGCAGACTTCCCGCAGAGCCGGGAGTCCGATATGGGACTCGATCCCGGGACTCCGGGATCATGACCTGAGCCGAAGGCAGTTGCTCAACCAACTGAGCCACCCAGGCGCCCAACTCTTTGGGTTTTGACTAATTTTAATTCATTGTGAGTTGACCTTACTCAGTCCCACCCAAAAATAGCACCAGGTTCTTTCTTATCTCTGATCCCAGAGTATTTGTTTGCAGTAATACTGTGACTGAAAACCACATGTGGCCTTATTTCAAAGCACCCTTCAGAGCTTATCTTTTTTGTACTTAGTCCTCTTAGTTTCAGCAATGAGATGGAGGGAATTTGTCTACCTAGCCCAACAGCACAGAGACCACTCATAGGATTATTTTATTTATTTATTTTTTTAGAAGGAAGTGGTTGCTCCATTTTCTTTTTTTTTCTTTTCTTTTCTTTTTTTAAGATTTTATTCATTTATTTGAGAGACAGAGAAAGTGAGAGAAAGCATGAGAGGAGAGAAGGTCAGAGGAAGAAGCAGACTCCCCGTGGAGTTGGGAGCCCCATGTGGGACTCGATCCCGGAACTCAAGGATCATGACCTGAGTCGAAGGGAGTTGCTCAACCAACTGAGACACCCAGGCGCCCCACTCATAGGATTATTGAGTGGAACTTGCTCTTTATCATTCCTACAATAAAGTTGCTGTATTTCTTTGGTGGTTCTTGGTGTGTGAAAGTGCTGGGGGCCAGCTGCCATTCTGTGGCTCACCAGTCTAAAGACCACTGTTCAAGTAGACACAGAAGGGCTGGAGGAGAGAAGCAAATAGATGTGGAGTGAGGAAGGAGAGGCACCCTACCTCTTGAAAAACCATGTGGTGTTTCAGTAACATTCACAAATATCACAATCTCTTTTTGGAAACACACCAAGTGAAAATGATATCAGAGAAACATCTAGAAGTCAAAATTTCCTTCAAGTTAAACGCACCTGTTAGTCTATTGTGTCTCAATTATACTGCATTTCAATTTTACTTACTCAAATTTTATTACTTATATAGGAACAGTTATAAAGCTAATAACCAACAATCAGAAGGGATGGGCTCTAGTTCAATCTCAGCCGCATAACGGCTGCATAGTCTTGAGCAAAACAGTGTCTCTGATTTGTCCTCTTTGAAATTGGCACATTACTCTCTATACCAGCTTACACTGGCTCTAAGAGGAACTGCAAAAACAGAACAAAAACTTTGTAGACACCCAAATGTTATTAAAGGATTATTAATGATTTATTATTTGAAGCTATCTTTCTAGAGATGTTTTGAGCTACCTATCATTGTTTTAAGTGATGATACCCAATTACAAGTTCTTCAGTGATGAAGTATTTCTAAAAAAATGGTGTTTTGTTTGTAGGCAGTACAGTAAGAGTAGGTAATCAGAAAAATGAAACAGCATGAAAAGTTACCTAGTCCCTATATTGTGAGAACACATGAGGTAGACTTTTTATGATACCTCTCTTACATAAATCACTCTCATCATGAAAAAAACAAAAAACAAACAAAAACAAAACACAAAAAGCAAATATTCTTGCCCTGTTGTAATTCAGGGCAAGAATAGAAACAGCAGAGTAAGAAATATACTAAGTTGTAGCAAATGAGTCCATCATAAATCATTTTATGATTTTATTAACAGCTAGTAGCAAAATTAAAAATGAATTATTCATGAAATTTGTCCACAAATACTTTCTTACACTTGAAGTGAACTTTGATGAACACAGTACATTTGGTTAAAAAATAATTTTGGTTAAAAAATATTTTTTTCACAGTTCTCATGCTACTTTCCTTGGATCACTATCAAAGAGTCACATTGAATTACCTGAATCCCTAATAATCAACAAAGAGAAAGTCAATTAGAACATATCTAGGCTCAATATACTCCACATAATATGTGTCCCTGACAGAGTCAGTCTGAAGAGGTTTATGTGAAAGTGTTGATTGTGGGAAAAAGATATTGTAAAAGTTTTGTCATCAGTTATTAGGGAGAAATATAGAATGAAGGCTCATTGAAAATAAAGTTAACTGACAGCCAAGCTAAAATTCTCCAGGTAGGTTTTTCTTTCTTTAAAATCAAGTCCTAAATTTATTTATTTAAAGATTTATTTATTTACTTTGGAAAGAGACAGAGGACAGAAGGGGCAGAGGGAGAGAGAGAAATTCTAAGCAGATTCTGCACTTAGCATGGAGGCCCATGCAAGCCTAGATCTCACAACTCATTGATAAAGACCTGAGCAAAAGCCAAGTGTTGTATACTTTTTTTTTTAAGATTTTATTTATTTATTTGACACAGAGAGAGATCACATGTAGGCAGAGAGAGAGGGGTAAGCAGGCTCCCTGCTGAGCAGAGAGCCCGATGTGGGGCTCAATCCCAGGACCCTGAGATCATGACCTGAGCTGAAGGCAGAGGCTTTAACCCACTGAGCCACCCAGGCGCCCCAAGAGTTGGATACTTAAGTGACCATACCACCAAGGCTCCCCTCTCATATCTTTAAAAGTAAATAAAGAGCATATGTTTTGTTCATTCTTTCTTTCACCATATATACATTGAATATTTATGCTTTTCAAGATACTGGCTTCTGTGCTGTGCTACAAGACAATATAAAATATAATTGTTGTCCTCAAAATGTTTATATACTAATTCATAGGGAAGACCAGACTATTCATACAAATCTTGAGACAGAGGCATGCTTTGTTTTTTGCTTTTGTTTTGTTCTCACCATGACCAAACTTGTTCAAAGCTTGAACATCTGTCTTGACAATTATATTGTACCTTTGCTTTGGGTGATATAACAAATAAGGATATGAAACATGTTAGGAAATAAAATGCTGAATCATGCAACCTTTCCTATGGGAAATTCCTTCCTTCTGTCAATGTGGCTATACATAGTAGTTCAGGATTATCTTCATTTGGACCCTCTCCTGTGGCTGGGACTGTGAGCCCAGTTGCTGGGGAGCCAAATATGCCCCTGAGTCCTTCACCTTAAACTGATCATTCTCCAGAAATTAAAACAAAGTAGACTGTTCAGTTACATAGCAGGAAGAAGATGTGCTACAAAAGAAATTACATTATATGCTCCAAAGACAAAGATGACCTTTAGATAATCTGTTATTTAGGATTCTTAATGCTTGCGGTTCCATCCCTGCCTGTGATAATTGAGAGAAGATATCATCTATTTTATTTAACCTTTCCTATTTAGCAATATTTTAAAAAGATCCGAGGCCATTCTTCCTTGGATCTTAGCTACATCTAGCTAAACACTAACCACATGTATCTAAATGAAACAACTCCAAGCACAGAAATAATTCCAAACATTGATATCCTGAATCATTTGTCACTCTATATGCATTACCTCATAGATAATTTTAGTGATAGTTATAGTTAGAACAGGTCACAGCCCTCTTCTGTCTATGCATTACATGCGAACACAATATATGTTTTTAAATGCCTGCTTTCCAATCTAACAGGATATCCACAACCTTTGTAAAATTTTTAGAGGGCACAGAAACAGTCTTTGTTCTGAAGATGCACATGCGGTTAAGAAATATACACTCTTTTTAGCAAGAACTCCACATAGAGATCTAAGTCCTTACTCCTCAGATTAAGGCTCTTGGATTTAAAACACTCGAGGTCCCATCTATTTTTAAGAACCACAAGAACAACAAGATCTATTTCTTCATGCTTAAAATGAAGAAATCATACCTGCCTGACCAGCTCACACTATTACGAGATTTTAATGAGATGCCTTGAGATACTTTGTGTAAAAGTGCTTTTATCCTCTGAAATCTATTTAATTAAAATTAAATGTTTGTTATCACACAACATGAAAATGGTAGCTCACTGAATATGGAGTGTATAGTTTAATTTCTGTAACTTAAATATAGTCTCAAGATTAACTCGGGGCATTTTGGGAGCATTTTAGACTTTTGGATGAGAGACCAATGTGATTGCAAACTGGGAGGATAATGGTTTCAAATAGAAGCTCCATATTGACTTACAAGGATAGAAGCTCAGCAGGCAAGAAATATTTTGTGTTCAAAACAGCTTATTATTAAGCAAGTGCCCAAGAATTGATAGGGAGGCAAGATGGCATTATATAATTACAAACAATATAGTATTATTAAAGCAAGGAATTTTGGCTGGAACTTAGGTCTTATGATATAGATCTCTTATTTTGCCTTTGTGTTGGGCCATTCTGGAATGGTGAGGGAAAGTTTTGGTCTTTCTGTTAGTGAAAAAGACAGTTTAAATGATGTGATTTTCATCATCAAACGTTACCTAATGGAAGCTTTGACAAAGACATGGTATATTTTTATACAGAAGCAGAGTTATTTCTACACAATTTCTACACAATGGCTATCATAATTTTAACAAAGAATGAAATTACAGTGTAATCCTACTAACACTTTTTTATTAGCTTGAGACGAACAGAGAAACTTCTTAGGGAATCATGTGAGCAGGTGGGGGAATTTTTTTAAGCACTGTAAAGCATCTCCAGTTAAACTAATTCAGTGCTTTCATTTTTTAAATGAGAGAAGTGAGCCCCAAAGGAGTGAAGGTTACTGTGGTATTCCTTATTAAATTGCGTCACTGTCAATCAAAGAAAAAATGCTCATCTTCCTGAGTCCATCAGAATCTGCTGTAATTCACTGTCTACTCACAATGGCAAAGCCGAACAACTGGTTTTCACTGAGAAGATGAAAATGTGTTCTCTGATTTTCTGTAGCCATAAAACACTCTTACTTGGGTTATATCTCGGGGAAAGGCGTTTTTTTAAATATATGTTACAACCAACAATTTAGTGTTATAGACCCTGCTTGTCTACTGATCCCCCCTCTCTGTTTCAAGTAACTGAGAACTGGTGGAAGATGTGTTTCTCAGAAGCAGACATATTTAAATATTGACAAGGGCATAGAAAGTGAATATACTACGGGTGATGGAACCTGTCAGCATGGAGAAGACAATGCCTTCCTCAGAACTGAAATTTCCAAAGAAGTCAGTTCTGTGGTAGCTCAGTGAAAAAGGAAAGAAAACTTGGTTTCTGCATGATTTACTTCTAGCACTTTGGTTAAGGAGAGAAATTCGAGGCAGGACCATCTGTGGGAACTGATGAAGGCCATGCAAACTGTGGGATCTAGTTGCCACTCACATTACTACTGACACTATCTCTTGGAAAACTAAATTTTACTTTCACACAATCTTCATTTTTATAGCATATTGAAAGACTTTACGCAAGATGAGCTCTCAAGTTTTGGGCTACACAGGCAATAATGTATATGTGGGGCAAAATTAAAAGCCAAGATGGAAATAGGGTAAGGCAAGCACCAAATTTAGAGCGAGGGGCAAAAAAATTCAATAATCAAAAAAAATTTTAATGTAATATTTTAAATTTTAAATTTAACACAAAAAATCCACCAAAATCATTATTAGTGTTTTTTCATTTTTGCCTCAGACTCCTGTGCCTTATGGCTCTGATGGAAAGCATGGAAGATTAAGGGAAGCTGGAGGGAAATTGAGAGATTATATATTTTCATGGCACTGACTATCATAGCACTGGGATTACAGAGACTGAGTAGTTACAGAATTTTGGTTGGAGCTGGATATGAAATGTCTGCATATAGATAGGTTTTATATTTATCTCCCCTTACTTTCCAGTCATTCTAACTGTGTATGTATCAGTGGTCGTATAGCCTATAATATATTTCCTCTTTAACTGGTTCTTGATAGCACTATGAATTTTTAATTACTTTGGGTTGAATTGAATGTCATTCAAAGGACTAAAGAAGACATTCAGGACAACAGGGGTTTGATGACACAGAAAATAACAGTGACTTTCACATGGAAATATGTGTGGGGAAAACACATTGGTATAAAAGCTTCATGATTGATTAATTAATATAGATATTTGGAATGGCACATGGAGAGATAGCTTCAAGAAATGAGGGATTAAAAATAAGTCAAAATAGAAGACATAAATTAACAAGCTATTGTTCCCATCAATTAGAAAAACTGACTTGGTAGATCCAGTATGAAAACATAGACAAATAAACAAATAAATTTGAAGCTTACTACTTAGGAGAAAATGTATTCAAACCACCAGCTCATATGTAAAAGACAAACTTCATTTAAAATTTAATGTAATCATATTATCTAAACCAAAATGGCATAAGGGAAATTATATCTCTAATATCTATTTATGCATTTATCTGCAGTATAACTTCATGCAGATGGAGTAATACTTCAAAGATGCAGATTCTAAGTATTTAACTCAATTGCCAAGACAGTTTGATTGGATGAGATATTAACATTATTATTTCTGAAAAAAATGTATATAGAATTTGGATATTATCTACTATGCTTCTTTCTCTCTGATATCAAAGATAAGGAACTTAAAATTAGGAGATATTTGTTCCCTCAACTCTCAGTTGAGAGATGCTGACTAACACACAGTGGATATTTATACACAACAACATCTGTATTTACAATAATCAAAACTTTGCAGAGATATCAATAATCAGGAAAAGTCTCTCACAGGGTATGTGTTCAAAAACCAGAACAGGCAGAATGGGGAAGAACATTTCACGTCAGAGAAAAAGATGGAAGGAAGGAAACAAAGGAATGACTATAAACACTGACTGGCCAACAAGCATGTACCTATGGTCCATCAGGAGGTCCAGGAAAGAACATTTTCTAATCAAGACAGGCTGGATCAGCCCCAGCCAAACAGACATAGAAGAATTGAAGAGAACTATAAAATTCGGCCTATTTGAATTTTCAGGGTCCATATGTTAGTAATTCATAGAACTGAGCCACAGATCGTGTTTTTCTTTGTTATGTTATTAAACACTATACCTTGAGATTTACAAGGGAGATAGTGCTCCTAAGCCTAAAAATGAATCCACGTTTTTAAGAAAAGCAAAGTATGAAAAGAAAAGAAAAGAAAAGAAAAGCGAAGTATGTTAATTGTATCACAGGACTGTAAAGATTATTCCTGTTCACATAACAATAATGTATACTCATTTTGCTCCATTCGAAGATACGTGCTATGGTGAAAATAATAATAATAATGAGAATAATAATAATATCTAAAATGGTTTGAAAATCATGTTTGTTTGGTCATTAAAGATACTTAATAAAATAACTAAAATTACCCATTTTAATTAATAAATATATGAATGTCTAGTACATGCTTAGCCTTGGCCATTCTTGGAAAGAAAGAAAACCTTGTGGTAACATTGCAACTGATACTACAGAAATGTATAGGATCCTAAGAGACTGCAGAGAACAATTATATGCCAACCAATTAGATAACCTAGAAAAAATGGATACATGCTTAGAAACACACCCAAGACAATCAGCGAGAATATAGGAAAAAAGAAAAGTGTGATACAGACTACTGATTCCCAAATATCGTTGCACAATATAACCACGTGGGGAGCTTTGAAAACATCTCAACGTCCAGGCTGCTCCCCAGACCAAGTAAAATCCACATCATTGGGAATGATACAGAGGTGGCAGTATTACAAAAACTCTCTCGGGTGATTCTGATGTGCAGCCAGTTTCGGGACAAGTTTGGTGTTCACTCTTGAGTTTATAACAGTTTTACCAAAACAGCTTGTTAAGATTCAGATTGCTGGGTCCCAACCTCAGAGCTTCCTTCTAATTCTGCAGACCTGGGATGGGAGAGAATTTGCATTTCTCACAAGTACTCAGATACTGCAGCCACTAAGGACCAGGGGACCACACTTCAAGGACTACTGATATAGTTAAAATATTAAACTGGACTTAAGGAATTTGTAGTATAGTGAATGGATCAGACATACACAGAGAAAGTTAAACATATAAATCTGAATATGTTAAGTGTTAAATGAATGGTATAGCTATTCTAGTAAAGTTAGGAATATTGAGAGGAAGACAAATTACAAATTCACAGTTTATAGTAGGTTTGGATGTTCACCGGGTTCTTCAAGAACAAATGGAATTTAAATAGGCAGAGCAAATTCCAGAGGGTCGTTGAACCTGGATGGTATTTGAGTATGACTACTTATGCAAAAGTTACGTAGGGATGCACAAAATTTGTTAAGTAGAGAGGTCCCATTGGGAGCATCTTCCAGAAGTTGGTGCTAAAGGATCTACATGGAAATCTGGGTGAAAAACCAAACCAAAACAAAAGAGTTTATCCACTGACAGTAGGCAAGTTTCAAAGACCCAAAGAGAGTTTCTTATTGGGCTCTTTATTACAGTGATCTCCCATGGCAGGTTTCCAGCTAGACTCCAGTGAACTCAATATTACATAAATCAAAACCAGAGTCCTATCCTTTGGAAGACCATTCATCACTTTCAGGAATGAGGCATTTTTAATATCAGCAAATTAAACACAAATGGATATTAAAAACTCCAACAGATAATTAATCAATAAAGGTGGAAGCAGAGGACCTTATTAGTTAGATAGGGATTAGCTGGTGTAGCTCAAGTGCTAGCTATAAAATTTGAAAATTAAAAATAATTGCACATGCCAGGAGTGATGGAGAGCAACCCAGAGACACGTACAAGCTGTGACCTTCCATGATAAGCTCAAACTGAACAGACTATTGAAGCTACCCTGGCTTCTCTACTTCTCCTTTGAATTCATTTGATTCTAAAATCTCCTCATACATGGGGTTTTTCACTTAAAACAGTAGATAAAAGCTAGCAGTGTTGGAAAAAGAATTAGAAAGTTCTTTGAGTGTTTGGGATGATTTCAGGCAGGGATTCTTCACGGTCAAACAGAGTTTTCAAAAAGGGTGGAAATACATCTCTTGCTTTCGAAAAGGACTGGAGGCTTGGGATTCAGCAGCCCCCTGCTTCCCTAGAAACTGGTTAGAAAATTTGGCCTTGTTTCCCCACTTGCTCAGGGTTACACAAATATGTTTACCTTAAACCTCAAATAGCAGTTGTTGCAGGTAGGGAAGTAAATGAGAAATGCTTTTCTGGAAATAAGGACAAAGGGAAGTCATCTCAGCACTGGACAAAAAGTAGAAAATCCCGTTCTTGGCCTGAATTAGACTAAGTTCTTGGAAAGACATAATAATAACAATGATAATGGTGACAACAATCACAACAGTAGCTAGCTTTTACATAGAAGCGCCAGGTAATGCTCTAAGCACTTCATTCGCATTAATTCATTGGAAGCGTATGCATTAATTCCTTGCAAGACCAGAGTATCATCCTCCCTATTTGACAGTGAAGAAAAGTGAGATGCAGACACATGGAGCAATGAGCCCAGGGTCACATCGAGCAATGAGCCCAGGGTCACATCGAGCAATGAGCCCAGGGTCACCACACTACTAAGTGAGTGACCCAGCATTCGAATGTTGGTACAGGATTTCAGAAATGTGCTCTTCAGCACTGTGCAAAACAAACCCAGCCTTGGAGGAGTGAACAGTCAGATGGCACTTAGGATGAAAGAAAGATGGTGACATCTGGGCCGCATACCTGGGAGAAGCCTCCATGCTATTGGCAAGAAGGGATCAAATAAGGACAGTAAGGGATGGAGAGTTCTGATTTTCTATTTTGGTTCTAACTCACCTAAGGCACATTTATGTGGAAAAGACAAGCAGAAAAGTGAATGCCAACATTATCAGCTTTAAAGCTCTGGTGATGGTAATTTTCCCAGTCTCTCTTTACCATTATGCTCGTTTTTGTGAAGTTAGGGGTGGACGCTGTGTGTCTCAGTCCCCAGAATAATGGCTGGAAAGCAAGAGCTCAATACATTTAAGCTGCATATTAAATGCATGAATAGTTTGGTTCAAAAACCTCTTTAATAGGGTGATTTCCAAGATTACTATGATCTATAAGTTTTTATTTACTCTGTTTCCACTAGAATATGTAAATACAAATTTGCATTTTTACCTTATACCTATTAATGTTTCTCTTTCTTACTCACTTCAACTATGAGCCATTTTATTAAGAAAGAATTTCAAACATTTATCACACATCTACTCTTAAGTATGACACTGTTTTATTGGGATTTAATCTTTATATCAGACCTACTGTATAAGTTCTTTTTTTTTTTTAACAGTATAAGTTCTGTTTGAAAAGGCCTCCAACCCAACTGGAATATAAGCATCTAGTGATTATAAATGGGTCTATGTTGTGTCTCTTTACAATGCCAAGAGTATGTATACTTTCTTTTGCTACAGAGGGGCACTAGGCTGGCTCAGTCAGAAGGGCTTGCAACTTGATCTTTGGGTAGTGAGTTTGAGTCCCATGTTGGGTGTAGAGATTACTTAGAGATTATAAGTAAAACTTTTAAAAAAAGAGACAGACTATGCTTCTGGGTTTTTAGTGCCAGAACTTTATATATAATAATTCTATTTTGTTCAATGCCAAAACCACCTTTCTAATTGCTTGGGCCAATGACACTTTCCTATCAATTATTCCCTTTCCTACACAGAATCTTATTACTTCTCATGTCCACTGCTACTACCTTGGATCTTACAACCTCCTGGCAAGGGTACCATTATTATCCGTGCTTTAGAGATAAAGAAATGGGGTTTTCTCAAGTCTAGGTAATTTTATTTTCATTTATGCACTGGGAACTTGAGAGAACAAAGACATTCTGGTTGGGGAAAACTAGTAACATAATAAATAATTGAGTTAGAAAAGTAATAGGTACTATATAAAGAAAAAAGTGGGCCCAAGAAAAAGATATTGTAAGAATGTGTTGTATGTAGGTGGGATTTTCAGTAAAATAAGCTAGTCAGAATAAGCCCATTGAGACAAAAACAATAGAACAATCTTGAAAGAAATAGAGCAAGCCAAGCAGATATCTGGAGAAAATTATTCTAGGAAGAGGAAAAAGCTAGAAGGAGGCCCTAAGGGGAGAGTGTGCAGGTCTGGCATATTTTAGGAACAGCAAGGAAGCTATCGTTAACTCTGGCAGAAAGCAAGAGAGATGGTAGGTGTACTAGAGAAGTGACATGGGCCACTAAGAACACTGTAAGTGAAACAAGGCCCATGGCAGTGTTTTAAACACAGAAATAACAAAATCTGATTTTTAGCTTAAAAGGACCATTCTGAGAAAAGATAGAAATGTGCGATTTTGGCAGAAATGTAAATTGGTGCAGCCACTATGGAAAACAGTATGGAGTTTCCTCAAAAAATTAAAAAATAGAACCACCATATGATCTAGCAGTCTTACCTCTGGGTATTTATCTTCAAGAGATTAAATCCCTCTCAAAGAAAATTGATGAATCTCAATGAAATCAATTTCAAGTGTATTGCAACATTACTTACAAGAACCAAGATGTGGAAACAACCTAAGTAAGTGTCCATTGATAGATTAATGGGTAAAGAAAAACTGGTGTGTGTGTGTGTGTGTGTGTGTACATATGCACACATACACAATAGAAAATTATTCAGCCATAAGAAGGAAATCCTACCGTTTGAGACAATATGGATGGACCTTATTAAGGGTATTATGATGCTAAGTGAAATAAATCACAGAGAAAAAGACAAATGCTATATGATCTCACTTATATATGGAAAAAAAGGACCACTGTAGCGGCTGTGTTGTGAAAAAATGACAGGGGATAATGTAGAAGCATGAAGAAGAGTTAGGGCAATCCTGCAGACTGTAGATGGTACCTGGGACCAGGGTGGTGACAGATTGTAGATGGTACCTGGGACCAAGGTGATAACAGCTGAATTTTGAGAAAAAGAGACGTCTGGATACATGTAAAAGATAAAGTCAAAAGGCCTTATGACTTGGGTATGGAAGTATGAGAGAAAGAGGGGAGCAATGGCAGCCTAAGATTTGGGGCCTGAGAAACTAGAAAGATGGAGGTGGCATCAACCGATATGAGGGAAGCTTTAAATGAAACACGTTTAGGAAGAAGATCAGTGGTTTAGTTTTGGACATATTTAGTCAGAAATTGCTATTAGCTATTTAGGGGAGATGTCAAGTAGAGTTGAATACGTGACTGGACTTCAGGAAGGAAGTCTAGAACAGAGATACAATGTTTTTAACCATCATAAATCTTTTCTATGAAATTTAATATACTTTAAGAAGAATGCAAGTTGGTGCAGCCACTTTGGAAAACAGTATGGAGATTCCTCAGGAAATTAAATATACAGCTACCCTATGACCCTGCAATTGCACTACTCGGTGTTTACCCCAAAGAAGCTGATGCAGTACAAAGAAGGGCCACATGTACCCCAATGTTCATAGCCGCAATGGCCACAATAGCCAAACTGTGGAAAGAACCAAAATGCCC
>CM052808.1:53308274-53369298 GCA_028533885.1 Nasua narica
GAAATAAGTCAAGCGGAGAGAGGCAATTATCTTATGGTCTCACTTACGTGTGGAGTATAAAGAAAATCATGGAGGGCATCGTGAGAAGGAAGGGAAGGGCGAATGGGGGGAAATCGGAGGGGGTGTTGAACCAGGAGAGACTGTGGACTCTGAGCAACAAACTGAGGGTTTTGGAGGGGAGGGGGTGGGGGGGGTGGGTATCGAGAGGGGCACGTACTGCATGGAGCACTTTACTAAGGCACGTACTGCATGGAGCATGTGGTGCATGAACAATCAATCTTGTAACACTGAAAATTAAAATAAACAAATTTGGGGAGGAAAAAAAAAACTTCTTATGGAACTATTAAAAAAAAAAAAAAAGAAGGTCCACAAAAGAAAATTTTATGATTCTATGACTGATCATGCTACCACCACCCACCTCGAAACAAGAGCATTTCCTGAACTGCAGAGTCCCCTGTGCCCTTCTCAATGACCGCTTCCTCCCTGCCTCCCTCAACAGGTGACTAATACCTAAATTTTATGGGTGTTTCTTCCTTTGTGATGTGTGTGTGTCTACATATGTGTGTGTGTGTGTGTGTGTGTGTAATGTTAAATCTATTCTAACACAATTGATTTATTCACTCTTATACAGATGAGCATTTTGGGGACTTAGACTTTTAATTTGGGGACATTAGGAATAATTCTACTCCAAATACTCTGGCCATGCCTCTTGGTCCACACATGTGGTCCACACATGTGTGAGTTTCTGCTGGGTATATATAGCTAGTAATAGAATTGCTAGATAATTATGCATTTCTTCAATTTAATATATAATGCCAACCCATTTTCCATGCTGGTAGTATTAATTCATACTCTTATTACATCCTTGTCTCCATTTGGTATTGTTAGTCTCTAATGTTAGTCATTTTAGTGATGTCTCCTTCTGGTTTTAATCTACATATAAAATTAATTTAATTTCACCTAAAGATATAGAGATATATAAATGCAGCCACAGGGCTGGGTGAAATAACCTAAGAAAGATGAGGTAAGGTTCAAGGAATAAACCCTGGATCCTCCAACATGAAGAGATCAAGAAGAAGAAAAAGAAAAATCAGCAAAGTCACTCACCTTATAAGTAGCAGAACTGAATTTCAATGCAAGTCTATCCATCTTCAAAGTCCACACTGTTTCAAACATGCTGGGCTGTCTCAGAATTACACTCAAGGAAAACGCAAATAAGCTCAGGGAGGCAGATAACTTGTGTGCTTATCACAGTAGAGTATTCTGTGTAAAATGTTTTCCATTTGCTTTTGCGTGGTGAATGGAGAAAGTGGAAGATACATATTTTAAGGGCAGAAAAATATTAGAAGTGTCTGTGGCATGGTTCTAAAGAAATTATGAAAGCTGATATTAGATTACTTATGCTCTTTCATTATAATCAAACATGTAGAAAGAAGTAAGTAGGTAAACATCGGGGGGATAATAGGGGGGCATGGAAAATTTTCATTTTTTCTTTTGATAGCAGCAACAATTTTACCTATGAAATGGATCTTGCCTTCTTGACTTTAGAGCTTCCTAAAACCAGAAAGAAAATGTAATACCTTGATTATAATCTGGTCCTGTGATTGTCCTCTATTCTTTAGGGTTCCTCTTTCCCTTCATTTTAGAGCAGAGGTTGTCAAAATTAAATCATGACCTGGGATGATTTTCACCCTCAGAGGAAAAATGTGTGGAAACTTGTGGTTGCTTTCGAATTCAAAGTTATAATCACAAGCTCACTCAGTTTTCCTCAGTGTTAATCAAGAAATAATTTTTCACTGAAACGTTAATAAGCATTTTGAACTAAAAAATGCAGGAGTAAGCAAAGTTCTACAGACTCTTTACTAAGGTTTTCCAAGAATATTTCTCTTTTTTCAGGATTTTTATTTATTTGTTTATTTATTTATTTATTTGAGAGAGAGAGAGAGAGAGAGCCTGCACAAGAGCCAGAGCACAAGCAGGGGAGGTAGAGAGGGAAGGGAAAGGGGAAGGGGAGGAAGGGAGGGGAAGAAGAGGAGGAGGGGCAGAAGGGGAAGAGGACTCCCCACTGAGCATGAAGCCTGAGGTGAGGCTCCATCCTGGGACTCTGGGATCATGACCTGAGAGGAAGGCAGGCACCTAACTGACTGAGCTACCCAGGCGCCCCTGAGAATATTCCATAAAATAGTTTTCTTCCACCCTACCCTCCTCCTGGTATCAGGTGGAAAATGGTTTGGTAAATAAAACATGAGTTATTTTCAGTGTCAGTTATTTTCATTTGTGTTCAACTGCCAACTGTCCCCATCATTTGGCTTTCAAGGAACGTGCACTGCTCCTGATTCTGTAGTATCCGATTAGCACACCATCACTTCTTGCAACAGGGCACAGGTATTTTACTTATTCTTGCCTATCTGCCAAACTTTGGTCCACAGCCTTACTTTGCCCTGTTTGTATTTCTGAGCATCCTAAACATAGAATGGGCTTATTCATCTTCAAATCCATTGTCACCAAAGAGTATTCATGCTAGTCTGAGTCTAGGCTGCTCCCAAACTATGGCCTCCCCTCCACTCACATACCTATTACGCTTCTGTTGGTTCCACTTTCTTTCTCTATATCCAGGGCTCTTTGTATCACAGAATTTTAGAATATTGTTTAGTTTTATTTCACTACATAGGTGTGGTGTCTTACTCCCTGTCCTTTCTCAAAGATGAAAGAAGGAAATTGAACTTATAAATATTTTTGAGAATTTACTACCATAGACTTCTTGGGAGAGAAAAGACAATATAAAATCTATTTCCTATCCTATAGGAATTTGCATTCAAGATAGGGAGATAAAGCACAAAAAAGACTGCAAGTTACATAAAAATGCAAGATTTCAATAACATTTTAAGACCACAAACCAGACACTAGAAGAACCTGTGTAATTGTGAGCAGTGATGAAATGAACATTCAGAAAAAATTCTAAGTGTAAGGGGACAAATGCTAGACTGGAGTTGACTGGGACAATCTGAAGGAGCAGAAAATACTTGTACAGAATCTGGAAGGAAAGATAAAACTGGAGAAACTGAGAGAAAGGAATAGAGTGGTTATATTGGAATAATTATGTGAGTACTATAAGGAAGAAGCCTCAAGAATTTGAGGGGTGAAAGTACAATAATTTGTCTAGAGGACAGATTGTCTGGTAGGTGTGGGTCTTTTTAGATCAGGGCATAGCTCACACTGAGGGAGGGGGAGAGACAGACAGAGATACAGAGACAGAGAGACCAAGAGAGAAATGAGAGATACAGTGCAACAAATCCTCTTATACCAGGACCAACATAAAATAACATTTCTGCACCATCTTGACCTTTGTAACCTCAGTGCTGGATCTTCGTGCTTGTACTTCATCGGACTCCATTAACAAGATATTCTTGATTTTCTACTTCAACCACTCACTGATCCCTCCTGACTTATGACATTTGTCTCTGTTCCCTGGTTCCCAAATTTCTGCCCTGTCTGGATTGATTCATCTCTATGCCATCCAACACAACACCGTTCCTTATGTGACGAGCTTTGGGGATGCCTCCTTGGTGATTACTTGACGGGTAGTCCCACATGGTCTCAGACATCAGAAATCCTGTGGACTTCGGATGTCAGTCCGTTGGCAATGGGAAAGCCACTGAAGACGTTTAAGCGGAGAAGAGAAAAGCAAAATGAACAATTGCCCTGTTGGTAAAATGGGGAGCAGAAAGCAGTAGGCTGTCCATGTGGGTTAAAAGATGATGGGAGGAGACCAATTATTTAAAGTACCATTCAATTTCACATAACAGATGTGCCCCTTGTGCTTCTAAATAAAAAGTCTGACTTCTCCCATTTAACAAAAATCTATATGTGTAGCTTATTGTTAGCTGTTCCTGCAATCATTAAATAGGGCTCTCCATTTCAACGTAGCAATGCTGCTACTGTGGAGAACAAAGGGAAGATCTTGTTATTCAAAATTTATTAAAACAACACATGTATTAAAGAAACAAATTTCAGTCCAAATTCAAGCACAGGCCTGCTCTGTTATGAACTGTAGCCCCTACAAGAAGACCCTTTGAGGCTAGTATAGTAGGCCAGGCGATTGTCCTCAAATCCTCAAATCCTTTCTCCCTGAGGCAGTGGTGTGTGTGTGTGTATGTGTGTGTGTGTGTGTGTGTGTGTGTGTGTGTGTGTGACTGTGATGGGTCAATTAGGATAAATACAGGGATTGTTTACTAGGGTAACTAGCAAAGCACCATTATTATTGTCAGTGAAATTGCTACTCAAGAGGCTAAAGCCACAACTAATCAATATAAGGATATAGAGAGCAAGAGTAGGTACAGAGCAAGTGGAGACACAATGACACATTAACAATATTCAACCCTAATCACATTTTCCTATTACCCATTGAAAGATCTGCCATCACTTTCCCCCACCCTACTAAGGTGAACTGCCTCAGGTGGAGCTGTGGGAGATGAGGGAAGGGAAAGAGGAAAGGAAGGAGGACAGCAAGCAATGGATTTAATAAGGATGGAATGTCTTGGGCACTATAATTCACTATATAAATCACTATTATAAATATATATATCAGTATAATTAATATTCTCTAATATCTATGTAGCAACCCTCTGAGGTAATTTTAAATTATGTCATTTTTTTAGGATGAGGAAAACAGAGACTAAGAGTTTGAGTGGTCCCTGCAAGCTCAAATGCTATTAAAGACAAATTAGTTAAGACAAATCATCCATTTATATTACATGCATTATCTGACATTTATCGTGTGCGAGGTTTTGTTATACATGCTCAAGTATGAGTTGTCGCAGTCAGTATCGGTGTAATCCTTATTTACAGATGAGAAGACACAAGAGTGGGTTTCTGCATGCTCAAGCCTCTGGTTCACACTGTTCTGTCACAATTTCTATGCTGAGGCATCATCCTATCATCCTACAGAGCCAGGGCAAGCGGAGAACATGGCGTGGTGAGCGGTCTAGTATACGACGGTTCCGAGTGTGGAATGCGACAGAGGATGACTCCCACAGGGTGACCACAGGTCCTGGGTTCCCGTGCAAGTTACTCAGCCTCCCCAACCCTCGCTTCTCTCCTCTGTAATCTAAGGATAATCACCCCAGTTACACTGCAGTGTCTTGGAGGATTCCATGAAATAATATACAGAAAGCACTTAGAATAGAATCAGGCACATTAAAGACTCAAAAACCCACATTATTTTCGTTGAGGTAGGAAACTGAAAGACATAGTTTGGACAGAATGAGAATCATCCCTCCTGGTGAGTGTACACAGGCTTCGGCACAGACAACACTGACATTTTTCTCCTTTTAACGTGTGTGAAGAGAAAGTATGGAGTGGTCAACTCTCTCGGGTTTCCTTCTCCAGTCAGTAACTAACTACCCAGACACCCAAGCAGTGCCTTCCCTGTATGAGCCGTCTTCTGAACAAAGACCTTCTTCCCCTACCATACACCTTATCAAACCACTTAAAAATCCTTGGCTGGTGTCTTATTGTGAGACCACCAATTTTCTATACAATCTTATTCTAGTTCCAGTAGAGATTTTTTTTCCCCTGGGATTCTCAACCTTGTGCATCCTCTGATTCCCTTCTTGAAACCACATCTGCAGCTCCCTCCAACGTCCTCCAGGCTGCTCTGTGCTTCACACACCCTCCAGGGAGGATCTGGCACATACTGCTCTCTCTCCCCAGTGCACCTGGCAGCGGCCGGGATGCTCAAGTACCTGCGAGTGTGGAGACCAGAACGGGTCCTATTCTAATGCTGATGGGATGCTGTTGGCAGAGCAGGCAGAAAGGGCACGACGGATTACCTGGCACAGCTGTCAGTAGTGACACTTAGCTAGTCCCGCTGATGAGCCAGAAGAGCAGATGGCACTGCTTGGTGACGGTCGTCAGAGAGCTGACATTTATGAGCAAAACCTAAGGGGGTGAGTTAAGAAGATTGCTGGGCTTTGTAAGTAACAGCTGAATTCCATGATCAGAGAGATTCCGGCATGCTTGTAAGCATGGCAGAGAACTGCCTGCCATCACTGCACATATATACATCACACACACACACACACACACACACACACACACACACACACACACCCCAGTCACCATCAGCAGCTTAACCTCCAATTAAGAGAAGCAGATTTTATGCTGGTTTACAAGAGCATGGTTCAGTGGGAAAACCCACCCTCCAGGAAGTCAGGAGGCTTCTGGTTCCAGTGCTGTCACTGAGCAGCTAAGCCACCTATGGGAGGGTGCTCTTCGTCCTGGAGCCACAGTACACAATGTTTTCAAATGCCATGTGTACATCTCTCCCTTTGTACCTACCACATTGCACAACAGTCCTCTGTTCACATATCCCTTTCACCCCAATAGACCGAATGGGGTGGTCACTCTTGGTAATAGTTCTGGGCCTTTCATAGGTCTAGACACACAGATATACACAGATACGCACACGTGAACACAGACACAGACACACACACACCCTCTATTCTTATTAAATAAAAGGACAGAGAAAGTTATATCCTATTTGTGACCTGGGGTTTCTTTCAATTACTCTATGTCATACAGAGTAATTGTATCATACACATATAGAGAAAACATTCTAAAACAGATCAGCACCCAAGAGATTTCAAAAATCCATCTGATATATTTACTGATTGATATATTTACCCCATTTACTTTCTTCATTAACACAATCTCAGTTTTTAATAATTTCTTATTACCAAGTTACTCGATTTTGTCAAGCTGAGGGGCTTGTTATCACTTCCCCATGTGGACAAGGCCCCAAGGGGCCTCAGAAAGAACCAGAGCACAAGATGTCCTTGGTGCCTATACCTTGTTGGGTTAGAACAACTCATGCCTCCCCCCGCTGCACCTAATCAGGGTAACACTCTCTGTAGTTTCTATACAAAATTAAAATTTGCCATGTACTGTGGTGTCTATGATTTTGCCTGATGTCTGAAATGTATCTAGAAGATTCAGCTGAAGTCAGAACTCAGGTTCATTATGCCATCTCCTCAAGAAATACAATGAAAACTCCCAGCATGGGAAAATGAAAATAGTGTGAGCACTGAACCGACAGATGTGCGGGTGCCTCAGGCTCATTGTTTCATATCTCCGTGTCTCTGGGCACATTACTTTTTTCTGTGGGCTCGGTTTTCACATGTAGGAAGTGCAGACACTAAAGTCTACCTCCCAAGATGGAGGTGAGGTGTAAATGGGGTCGGGTGAAGGCCATATATCATTGACCACCGGGGCTGCGATGTGAATACGTACCCGCAAGGCACCCAGCAGCACATGGTAGTCAAGGATCAATACAAGTTCATTCATCTCTAGGCTTTTTTTCTGATAAAGACATTGGATGGTACTAAGTATTTTTTATCAGTTTAAAGTCTACAGACTGCATAGAATCTTGGAAAGATTGTCCATCAACATCCTTTACCTGAATTACACTTTCAATTGTTATTCGGGCCAGTGACTCCCAATTTACTTTTCTACTGAGCCTTACTTGGACCTCGTGGCTGATTCTTGCCGACAGGATTGCGATGAGTGATGGCGTGCAGCATGATAAGGGTGTTGACAATTAAGAGTGAGAGCAGAGGGCCGCCGAGACTTGAAATCTTTTCATTTTCCCCCTGTTTATGTTTTATTTTGCCTTTGCAATTTAGAGGGTTCAAATAACACATGGTCATGATGTGGCAATTATTCAGCTTTGTCAGATCCAAAGTTCTGCTAATGAGCTAAAACACAGCCTTAGGGACAGGGATGGTGCACTTGGTTGTTTGCCTTGATTTAATTCATCAGATAAAGGCTCGATTTTCGACCTGCTTATACCAATTCATTGTGGTTGAAGGAATTGGTTTTGTGCTGCTTTCTGTTTACCTCAGAAAATATTGCTATTGCTTTCATTTTATAAAATCCTGCTCCACAAAACTCAATGTATAAAAGAGACGAATTGCAAGAAATTGTGGGGCAGAACAGGATCGCCTATTTTACAAAGGAGTTTCCTCTTAATAAAAAAATTCACAATGGATGCGTCCCTTAAAACTTTATATGCTTTCAGCTTATTTGCTTTGTTTTGTCTTACTTTTCACAATTTTCTGAGATGGTTTGAAAGCATGACTCAGGGGAGATTGTTCCAAATGTCCCCAAAGATACCAAGTTGTCAAGATCCCTCCATTATTATGATAGCCCTCTCATGGCTTTTTCTCTTCGTATGCCCTGTTCCTATTGAATTCTTTCCCTGTCCATCCCCTGCTCTCTCTCTACTTTTCCTTCTCAACTTCAAGAAATCCTATTCATCCCTTAACACACAATTCAAGTATCATCTCTGCTGAGATGATTCTTCTTAGCTTTTGCGTTCAGATTTAGCCACCACTTACCCGGAGCTTCCACAGTTCTGATGTCAGAGGCCTAAAATAAACTTATCAGTTTGTAGTATACAATATATTTCCCCCCCGTGAGATGGTGAGGTCCAGGAGGGCAGGGTCATGACTGGAACACCAGTGAGGAACAACACCCTCTTCCAACTGTTTCCAACATATTTCACCCTTGACAAAATTTCACCAAGCTAATATCAAAATGTGTCCTAGGGAGTAGAGAAGTCCATGTCAATCTCATCTGGTACTCGAATATGTCCTCTACTTTTCTCATGAAAGCTGATGGAAAACAATTTCAAGTTCGACAACATGAGTTACTTTCCTATTTCTTATTTCCTTCTGCATACTCTTGGACAAAAATCAATACCTCTGTGCCTCAGATGCCTCGTCTGAACAGAGGGAATAGATGGCCTGCTCGCCTCAAATTATTTTATCCTCAATTCAGATCATAAAACACAGTAAGAAAAATGTATCTTGGAAAGTAAGATCTTATTATTATTGGATAAGATCTGCTGAATAATTTGAGTCTGAGCTGGAAGAACCAGATGGGAATGCAGGGGAAGAAAGCAGACACTAGCCATGCTCTGTCATGGGGGAAAAGCCTTTATGTTTCAAACTACACAGACAGAGAAATGTTCGTGTTTAAAACAGCTACTAGGATTGTTTAGACTCCATTAAACTCTTAAACCATAGCTGTGAGATTTTTTTTTCTCTGTTTTGAGGGAGGGGAAGGGATGGTAGGCAATGGAACAAAGAGATGGAGGCTAGAATAGGCTTAATTCAAATGCTTTGTATGATTGATCCAATTTTTATTTACAATATCCTTTGTAAAAACTTGGATATGCAGTAAAAACAGCTTCGGGAGGGGGGGTCAGGAGGGCTGTGTTCTAGACGTGACTCTGCCACAGCTCTGGCATGAATTTGACAACTCCCTTCAGCTTCCCGAGCCTGGGTTCCTCCATCTTTCAAATAAGGTGGGGACTCTTTCTTGTTTATGCTGTTTTCTCAGTACTTATAACACTCTTGTATAATATTAGGTATAAGTTTCATTTATATAAATATGATATAAATATGTTTTCATTTATAAATAATATAATTATGATCGTGTACTTGTATTAAAGATGAAAAAGGTATAGATACATAAATGAGAATGTTAGTCTAGAGAGTAGAAAACTCTTTTAGATATAACATTCAAGAGGCAGAGAATGCATTATGAACAGGTCTATTTTCTCCCTTCCTTCCCTCCTTCCTTCCTTCCTTTCTTCCAGAGAGCTAGCATGTAGGGGGTAGGGAAGGAGCAGAGGGAGAAAGAGAATCCCAAGCAAGCTCTATGCTCAGCCCCACATTGTGCTCCATCTCATGACCCTGAGATCATAACCTGAGCTGAAACTGAGAGTCAGATGCTTAACCAACTAAGCCACCCAGGCACCCTATTTTCTGCTTGATAGTAAGTGGGAGAACTCTTTGCTCTTTCTTCTAGGGCGTCAAATAGAATGTAGAAGGGTCAGGTAAAATGTCACAGAAATCTGTTATTACCTCCATGACCAAGGACAAGGGGTCACCCTGGGCTTCAGTTTTTCCATTTGCAAGTTGACAACAGATATTGAGATTGTGAAGACTGGAGATTATCATGAAAACCATGTTTCCATATCTGCCACAGGAATGTTCACTTCCTTCTTGCTTCCTCTCAGTGGGGACTAGCACAGGGCCTATGCACAGTACCTGCTCAATAACTTGTTGATTGGTAGTTTGAGATTTCTCCAACACAGTACAGTTATTTACCCATACATTTTAAATCTTGTGGGAATTTCTGTTTCGGTGAAGTTGCAAGTCCTTCCAAAATTTCCTACTCACCAAAGGATGTCTTAGTAAAATATGGATAGGGGAAAAGAAAACCTAATTTCACAGTAAGGATAGACAATCTCCAAGATTCTGTTCATTTAAAAATTATGGTTCCAGTAAATTGAGTTTCTCATTCATGTTCAAGGCAGACTCAGAATGACTCAGAATTAGAAACAGATGATAGCTTGATACATCTTCTTTACTTTCTTCAGAATAGCAGATTTCTCCTTAAAATGCCTTTATATAACCCACCCTAACAGGCTTGTACAGTTCTTTAATATAAATCATTGAAATTCTGGGAAGAAAAATAAATTGGGACTCTGTTGATCCAGGCATTCAGCAATACAAAAAGTGGTTTTTTATTTAAAAAAACTTAGTTCATTTGAAAGCAAACATTTTAACTTTCAAAAGAGGTTAATGGTGAGAATCAGTGTTTGAATATTTATATACTGTTAACACCAAATGAATCACAGGGGCAAAGCCCAAGAGTAAGATGTGACTCCATCATTCTGATTCTCATCATTTATCCACAAACATGGCATTTTTTGGACCTGGAATTTTCCTACGAGTTATATTCTCTCTAAAGTAATAGCACAGCAGAACTATTAACCCTCCTTCATTTTTTAACTATCTCAGAGTTAAGCTGGCTACTCCTGTGTTAATCACATTGAAAAAGTTTTGCTCAACTATTTAATGTACACAGTGTAGGTGAGAGCAACCCAGTGTTTTGTTGTGTCAAAAATTTCTGCCAACATTTCATGATGTCAAAAATGCCTGGTTATTGGGAAGGTGGCAATGACTAGTTCGTACTAACAGTATATGGGGAAGGTCAAAACAGTAGGCGTAATATCATCTCCAGGATAAGTATATTGCTGAAAGATGCCCTCTCCCACATCTCCTCTCTCCACGGTCCATTACCATGGAATATATGACTAAAATCCAGTCACACTATTCCCACATCCCCCAAGCTCCTAGTGAAACAGAAAATACCCAGCCAGCAGGCAAAGGAAATCCACAGGCACACTGTGTGGGGTTTTTGCAGCATCTCTCTGACCTCACAGACTGTTGGTGGCATTTCTGTTGATTCGTCTGATTAGAGCTGTTTCTCTATTTTATTCTCATATTGTTCTTCCTCCTTGCGTCTGGCCAACTATATTCTTTCAAAAGATAGCTTTATTTTGCATGGATTATTTTCTCTTTATACTTCCTCCTTCTTTCCCTTCCTCCCTAACCCTCATCTATTTTGATTCCTCCCCTTCAAACCATTACATTAAAAAAGAAAAGAAAAGAAAAGAAAAGCTTTTAGAAGATTCCTTATTCCTATCCAGCTGCAAAGTTTTTTATTTCACATTGCCTTCTTAGAAGAGATGACTTATTTTTCTCACTTAGACCAAGCATTTAGTGATTGATCAAATCCAGATTCACCTATTTCTTTTCTTTTTATAGTAATCCTTTATGTTTTTGGGGGGGGGGTGATGTGGGGGGTCTTCAATTTTATGTCCTTTACTATTTTTCTAAGCTCTTTACCTTTGTTGTCTTCTAGAGTCTCACTCTTTATTCTCCTTTCTTTACTCGTCAACTTTCTTACCACCTGTAGACTCACTACCATGGTTATCACCTTTCTTTGGCTGGGGATATTTCTTATGCCAAGAATGTTGGCCTCAATTTTGAATCTTTTTGTCAAGCACAAAACTATGGAAGATATATTATATTATATTATATTATATTATATTATATTATATTATATACTATTATAGTATATTATATATATATTTATAATATATATGTTATATATATATTCTATGTTATATATAATGTTAATTCTAACATTCTTCTGTTTTCTGGCATATCCACAGATGTATCCCCCATGGGGATCTTTTTGAATTTATATAAAAATTTATATTTACCTTTTTATTTTCTGGAGATAACCATAGCCCCAAGATATTTATTATTTGATCAGCCTCAAACACTGCTACCTATCCATTGTTTGAATTTGTTCTATTTGGCCTTCTGAGCCCCTCAAGAAACCTGACTACTGACAACTTTTGTTGTTGTTATTGTTGTTGTTGTTTTTAATGTAGCAAGACAAATTTACCAGTCTTCACCTCCATTAACATCCCATGTCCCTTTAAGCATATAGCTTTCTCTTCTAAACCTGTTAACCACAAAATTTGGTTTGATCACCCTGCACAGGTCCCACAAAGAATACCATTCCTTCAACCCCTGTCACTTTCAAAAACCAACTTTCCTCATGGCTTTCAAAGACCACACCACACAATGTCATATCAGAGACAAGGAAAAGGGGACAGGAAGCTCCTAATCAAAGAAACAAATACAACATTCAGCACTGATAATCCTGCCTATGTGTCTGTTTGTGTATGTGTGTTTCATTGACTATTAGTAGCACCTCTTTCTTCATGTGAGTATTTTTGAGAATAGGAGCATATTTTTTTCCGATACCATGGCTATTTCATAAATATCATGTTATTAACTTTAAAAAGGACACATAAATTATGATCAAATATCACCCAGCAGGAAACCAAAGGGAAAAAAAAAAGACCTTAAGTTCTATACATTATCGCTGGCTCTTTCCGTTCTCCTGACTCGTCTTTATCTTTTCAACAATCCTTACTACTTTTAAACACCTTGTCAAATACTTGTGTTTAACTGCTACAGCTAGCTAGCCCCCGACGGCATTATTATTGTCATTATCATCATTATTCACTCTATAGAATTGCCTCTCCAGAGCTCCCTCCGTCCCCAGCATTTGGTATTAAAACTTACCGCTTTTACCAACTCCCCCAGCTCCCAGCATTACCACCTTGTACTCTCTGGACCCGCCTGATGCACGGCTGGGGGAGCAGCTGGCTTCGTTTTCTACCTCCATCTTACCCGAGAGACGGGAGGAGAAAAAAGAAAGAAAAAGTCGCCCGTGTCAGGTGCTCGCTCAGATATTAAGCAACTCTAAAACTGTGTCAAAAGAAAGGTTTAGTACGAGGTAAGAACCATCAGCGTCGGGCTGGCTGCTGGTCCTCTGCTTCAGCGGGTCTCATAGCAACCACTTCAATTGCTTCCAATAAAAATCTGTCTTTACATCCCCCCTCCCTTCTTATCCTTCACTCTCACGTCTCCCACGATTTCTCTCATTCTCTGTCTCTGTCTCTGTCTGCTGTTTTTTCCCTCCCCTTTCCGTTCTCCGTTTCTTTCTTCATTCCCCTTCCTCACTCTGTCTCTCCTTTCTCTCTCCTGCCCCCTGCATGGTCGCAGTTGTTAGAAGCACGCATTTGGCTACTTTCCAGGCTGGGCTGCTCCAATGGAGTGAATCTGAGACTTAGAAGATGCTATGTCTCACAAGCTGACTTCTGTAGCTACAGCTTCAAAGACACTATTTTCTTTTAATCAGAGTCAATTAATTAAGAAAGATGTCCATTGCTTATCTCCTCGCTTCCATCTTGCACGATTTTCATTCTGGGAAAAGAGATGTTACCAATTGAGAAGAAAAAAACCCCAGTAACTCAGGGCTCTTAAGGACGGGTCTTTAGTGTTGTTGAAATAATAGCTGGCTAGCAGAAATTGTTTCAGCTCACTTGACAGCTGCAGTTCTAACATAAGGAGGTATTTGAATTAGGTCATTGTCATGTTTGGACATGGATCATCCTTGTTTACACTAGTTTATTAAGGATAATCTAAAACACAAGGATTCTGCCAAACATGAAAGAGATACTTAAAAAATATTTTTGCTGATAATTATGGCAGTATTAAATATCCTAGAAGATTCTTTTTCAAATATCCAAACTCCTGCCTCTTATTTGATTCTTTTAAATTCTGCTCTTCTCTACTTTGTCTGTTTTTCTTTGGAAATTTTCTAAATTATAGAGGTCTTAGAATGCTTTCAGTAATCACTAATTGTCAGAGACCCTGTCTTTCGACCAAGTGATGATGATGTTTTGTATGTTTATTGTTTATTTTCTGATTGTGAGATTGTATCATGATTACATCCAGTCAAGTGTTTGGTATACACAGGCTTACCTTTCAATTTAGATGTTAAGCTCTTCTAGGAAAGGAACTATATTTAATCAGTCCTTATGACTCTATAGTGTATGACCAAGCACTGGGCACAGAGGAGATGCTCAACATATTTTTGTTGGTAATTGGAGAGGTAACAAATAGTCGTAACCAAGAACAGAGGCTCTGGAGCCCGATTGCTTGTGTTCAAATCTGCACTCAGCCACTTAATAGCTGTGTGATCTTGGGTAAATTACTTCACCTCTCTGTGCCTCAGTTTCTTCATCTATAAAATGGTTTATTAAAACCCTTCTTTATTAACTCATTGAGTGAGTTGAATGTTTGTGCTGTGCTTTAAATGGTGTCTGGCAAATTGTAAGCACTATTTAATTGTATGATAATTATGATTATGATTTTGAGTTAATGTTGCTCCCAGCCCACTGTTTATAAGCATTCACCAGAAGAGAAAATCATCTCTACAAGTGTTTTTTGGCCATCTATCTGCCTTCTTTGCTAAAGTATCTTTTCAAAATAGATATATCAAGATGTTTTTTTCTTCATTACTGAGTTTTGATAATTCTTTATATGTTCTATATAAGCATTTTATCAGATATATGTTCTGCACATATTTCCCCCCAGGCTGTGGCTCTTCTACAGTGTCTTTCAAAGGGCAAGGGTTTTAAATTTTGATGGAGCCCAATTTGTGTTTTCCCTCCAGGCTTTAAAAATGAACTTGCCGGGCCCCTGGGTGGCGCAGTTGGTTGAGCGACTGCCTTCAGCTCAGGTCATGATCCCGGAGTCCCGGGATCAAGTCCCATATCGGGCTCCCAGCTCCATGGGGAGTCCGCTTCTCACTCTGACCTTCTCCCTTCTCATGCTCTCTCTCACTCTCTCTCTTTCCTAATAAATAAATAAATAAAATCTTTAAAAAAATGAACTTGCCCTCTGGATGCTCCCATCAGACACCCTGCTTGTATCACTCTCAAACTCAACAAGGTCAATATCATTCTGGGTCTCTGCAGGGAGCATGTCACCCTCCAAGTTCTAGCTTTAGTTCAGTCTCTTCTCGTGTTTGACCTCTGTGCCTGAAGAGTACTACAACTTATCCTCCCTGAGGACAGTCTCCATGTCTTTTCCCCTTTCACACTACTCAATTAATTATCCACACTAATGTCAGGGAAATCTACAAAAAATGTCAACCTGAGCAACTATATTGTACACATATTCATGAATTAAATGCCTAAATAACACAATCTAATAGCCTAGAATGGCACATAGGGACACAAAGAATTTATTCCAGTCTTGCATCATCACACTCTACAGAACAGAGTCAGGCAAAGTGGGCTACTTGCTTTTCTTCCAACAAAACTGTCATTTCCGTAATTGGGTCTAATAAAGAACTGTAGCTGTAGCATAATTATCCTTTAATTGATTCATTGAAACTTTATTCCTCAATGAAAAGAGATATGTAAACAGTAGCATTTCGCTTCAAGGTCTTTCTGGGTTTTGTTTCTACTTCTGGTGCAAAACTCTTATGACCTTGAGTAAATCTCTTGCCCCTCTGGCTATCTGTTCCACCATCTGTTACTCAGTTTTCCATGTCAGCCATTCTGATTTGGTGGTAAAACACAGGAATTGTCGTGCCAGCTGTGTCCTTGGTGTTCTTTTTTACAATTATTTTAATATTGGTTAAGAGGAAAGAGCCCATGGAAATGTCTTTTAACAGTAAATAGATGAGTGGCTTGTCAAATATCAGTGAGCATTGTGAGAGGGAAATTTAGTGAGTTAGCCTTCTCCTCAATGTTTAATGCATCTGTCCATACTCCTCAAATGGAAGTCAGCAAGATTTTTCCCTATTTACATGGAAGTTGAAAAACATGAAGGGCAGGGGGACTTTCCTAGTCTTAAAGCTTTCTTTGTCTACCTCATTTTTGAAATTCTAAGGTACTCCACTCTAGTCCCTTCTCTTGAGTCACTAGGGGCCACAAAACTCCTGACTGATATTTTTTTTTAATTTTTTTATTAACATATAATGTATTATTTACCCCAGGGTACAGGTCTGTGAATCATCAGGCTTACACATTTCACAGCATTTGCCATAGCACATTCCCTCCCCAATGTCCATATCCCTACCCCCCCCCCACCTCTCAGCAACCCTTAGTTTGTTTCGTGAGTTTAGGAGTCTCTTATGGTTTGTCTCCTTCCCCATCCCATCTTGTTTCATTTCTCTTCCCCACCCCCCCATAACCCCCCTGCCCTGCCTCTCAAATTCTTCATATCAGAGCGATCATGTGATAATTGTCTTTCTCTGACTGACTTATTTCGCTTAGCATAATACCCTCTAGTTCCAATCCACGTCGTTATTTGAATTTTGAAGCATTCTAATGCTACTGATTTTCAGTTTTAGTTAGTGAATTTTGTGAATTGCATGCTTGGTTCCTTAACCAGTGCACCCAAAAGTCTAAAAGGGTGTGTGTGCACCCATGTGCATATGTGTTTGCGTGCCAGAGATGAGGGGGAAGAGGGAGGAAGAGAGAGAAAGGTGAAGAGAAAAAAAGTGAGTGAGGGGGAGTGGAGAGGGGAGGGATGAAGGGAGAGGAAGGTATCTTCCAGGTATACACGTGAAAATTGAAATGCAATAGATAAATAACTAAACTTATTACATGGCAGATTACTAAACTCTTAGGAAAATCACTGAATGATTGAAGTTTGTATCTGCTTCCTCTAACTTATATATCTGCTTCCTCTAACTTACCCTGGCACTTACATCCTTTCTGAATGTCATGTGATTCCCTTTGAGTGCTCATGTCCATCCGACCAAGACCCAGGTACTCTATGTTGTTTCAGAGCCACTCAGCTCCCTAAGCAAGATCCAAGTAAATACCAGCTTATTTCTGTCAGCTGCTACTCACCTTTCCAGTCCTTAGAGAATAAGCAATTCTTTCAAAAGGAATACATTAACCTATTTACATGGATATCTTTCTAAAGTCCTTTAGGGACAGCTACAGTATCCAGTCACTGTGGAAGCCATCTTACTTTACTCTAGGGGAAGGTTAGGCACATCCAGAATTGTTCTCTTACTTATCTAGTCACTTACAGGCAGATCTCCTGACACCCTTGTCAGCATAAGCCACCCCTCCCTTTATTAGAGTATTTATAATATTTCTTACAATGATTTATTTTCATTCCATTTCACTTTACTCAAAAGTGGTGACCCTGCCACCATATTCATCTTTATCTCTCCAGAGTTTAGCATGGTTCCTGGTGTGTACTACACGGAGAAGCTATTTTTATTTAATGAGGGAATTAATTGTACCAAGTGGGTGACTGTCTGTTGCACTATTAATTAAATTAACCTTTCGAAGTGTATTATTTACTATTTGTATCTTAATGAAAAGATAAATCATGGAGGGAAGAAACAGTTAACAACTTAGTTGATAACCTCTGGGTAAATTCATGTTTAACATGCACATTTTCACCCTGAAATGTAAGATGGATATAAACCAGAAGAGAGCACAACATCTCAGGAAAAACAAACAAAACTAGAAAAGAGCTAATTTTGCAAATGGGAGGCAGAGTTCCATCTGCACAACACAGATTTCTGTATCACATGGATCTCTTCATGATAATCTCAGTAAAATTCACATTAGGTATTAATAATTCTTGTGGAATAACTCAACTTTTTTCCTGAAGGTTTATTAAGGTTGAAATATCTGAAAACAGGGCTCTTATGGATGATCCAAACAATCTGCATTCATTCATTTATTCATTCTAACATGGATTCATTCTTTAGATATGGATTAACTTGCTTATTCTCAAAATCATTCATTCAACTATGTTTGAGTTTTTCAAAAAATAAAGGAAAACACAATAAAGTCTTGAGTTCAAAGTGATTATGTCCTCATGCGGGAGAAAGACACCTATATACCAGTTTCTGGAATAAGCCAGCATGTGGCAGGTAATTGTATAGGTGAATGAGCAGAGTGATAGCAACATAAGGGAAGGAGAGACTGATTTAAATAAAAAGACAAGGTGAGGTATCAAGGAAGGGGGAGTATCTTAGACTAGATTTAAAACAGGACTTCAAATAGAAGATATGACAAAAACAAGGGCAGTCAAAGATTAAAGAATAGTGAGTTTCAAATTAATACTACCTGGTTGATGCATAAGAACATAGGAACACAGTCCAAAGTTTGGATGGTAGGTGAATCACCACGAGCTTTAAATTGCAGCATACAGAGTTTGGGTTTCTTTTCTTTCTTTTTTAGCCATATCTTTGAACAAAGCATGGTGCCCAACTTTGAACAGTAAATAATACAAGCTTCTGATTAGAAAATCAAGGTCTTGCTCAAGTTACTTTTCTTTAACTAAGCTTTTGTGACTTTTTCAAATCCCAGTGATTTGAAACTAAGTTCAATTTCTATATATTTATTATTGTTGCAGTCATTCATTTCACTTAGCATTCTATGATTTGCTGAATTGTAATCTATTTGAGAAGGAGCCCCTTACATTTTTAAAAAATATTACCCATGATTCTGGGCCCAGGTGCTAACATATCAAAAAAGATCAATAAAAAAAAAGTTAAGACCTTTTAACCAATAAACTTCATAGTAAAATCTGATGTGGTAACCACAGATTGCAACTTTCACTAGTCAGTCAGCAAAACTGACTTTTACCTTGTAAAGAAAAATATTAGGGCTGAGGCTATTTAAACACATGGACAAGATAATGGAGTAAATATTTAAACCATAGAAAAACAAAAAGATTTGTATACTAATAAATTTCAGAGAAATACCCAAATTTTCTATCTGCATTTTATTGACCAGAGATTTTAGTTGTCTTTTATTTTCATATGTCTATGGTATAAAATTGGCATGATAACTCTGAGGTTATGTGAGATAATATAATGTTCGAGAAATATTTAATTTTATTCAGTGTAATTTTAATACATTCTACTGGCTATGATTTTATCTTATAATAGATGCAAATTAATTAATTATCAGTTTGAAATGTTGAATATCCAGAATATATTGTGCTGAAATTCTGGATAAATAAGGGGCTACTAAAACTACATTGATGTACAAAATCATGCTATATCAAAAAAATGGTGCTATATCAGACCGACTAATCAAACTTTTTAATATTGTACTTGGATAGTTTATATTCTGTTACAAATACCACCACATAGCTTTGTTATTAACATGAAGATAGTAGTTTTCTGGCACTTAAAAATTGAGATATTATTATGATTCTACTGAGAGTTGTGAAACTGTCTCAGTTTCCCCTGAGAGTAAAGAAATTAGAATTGGGGAGGTGCCTTGAATACATTTGGGATAACATTCCATCTGGGGAATAGATCTCATACTCACTGATTACTGATCAATTCTTTGAATAATGAGTAGCAGAGAGTTTAATACTTTACAAAAAATTCCATTATGTCCACCTATGATAGTGGAAAAGAGATTTTAGAGTAAGAGAGGCCTCATTATTGATCTAACTTCTTTCACCAACTTCGCAACAATGTGAAAGTGGACAAATCTTCTCACCTCTCAGAACTTTAATTTCTCATCTGCAAAACAGAAACCTAAAATATTTGGTATTTTTTAAGTTCAAATGAGATGACATAAATTCAGTGCCTGGGAACACTCAGTTATGGTGTAAAATCAGAGTATTAGAAAGGGCTCTCATTTCTCAAACACCACCCAAGAAAGAGAGAAATGGTCTGCAGGTCCTGATCATTTCAGTCCCATGCAAGTGAGTACTGAGTTGAAGCAAGGACAGATCAGTGGGAGAGGGACACAGTTTGTGCCAAATCATGAAGGAAACAGCATTTAATGCTTGAGACCATTGCTCTGTCTAGTGTGTGCTATGTAGGAGGGTGTGCATGTGTAGGAAGGTAGCAGAAGAGAAATCTAGGAAACAGTTTGGAAGTAAACTGATGGGCTTTTTTTTCACCCAAGTCTGAGAAGTTTGGACCTACCCAGCAGGTGATATGAAACCAGGGATAGTATTTAAGCAGAGATGTAATATGAATGAGTGGGTGACTTAAAAAACTTGCAAATCTCTCTCTAAAGGTAGTGTGGAGAATGGATTACAATGAATATAAGCTAGAGGCCAATAAAATGGCTTGGGTGGCTTTTTCAGTCGTCCAGCAGAGAGTAGATAATAATTTGAACTAGATGGGGTAGGCTCACAGCTGAGAAACTGGGAAAGGGAAATGTGATCCACATCACATTACTAGAGGAAACTCGGCAGATATCAATGCTCCAAGGGCCTGTGGGAATAAGAAACCAGACAGGAACCAAAACTGGCTGAGGTGTTTTGCTTAGATCACTGGTTACACCCAAAGGTTAATAGTATCAGTGCTTGAATGGTGAAAATTAACAAGTCAGGAAACTACAGGTGTTGGCAAGGATGTGGAGAAAGGGGAAACTCTCCTACATTGTTGGTAGAAATGCAAGCTGGTGCAGCCAATCTGGAAACAGTATGGAGGTTCCTCAGAAAGTTGAAAATAAAGCTACCCTATGACCCAGCAATTGCACTACTGGGTATTTACCCTAAAGATATAAATGTAGTGATCTGAAGGGGCACATGCACCCAATTATAGCAGCAGTGTCTATAATATCCAAACTATGGAAAGAGCCTAGATGTCCATCAACAGATGAATGGATAAAGAAAATGTGATGTATATATATACAGATATAAACACACACACACACATACACACACACACACACACACACACACAATGGAATACTATGTAGCCATCAAAACCCCTCAAATATTGCCATTTGCAACAATGTGGATGGAACTAAAGGATATTATGCTAAGCAAAATAAGTAAATCAGAGAAAGACAATTATCATATGATCTCACTGATATGGAGGATTTGAGAAACAAGACAGAGGATCATAGGGAAAGGGAGAGAAAAATGAAACAAGATGAAACCTGAGAGGCATACAAACCATAAGAGACTCTTAATCTCAGAAAACAAACTGATGGTTGCTGGAGAGGAGGGGGATGAGAGGGATAGGGTGGTTGGGTGATGAACATTAGGGAGGGTATGTGCTATGGTGAGTGCTGTGAATTGTGTAAGACTGATGAATCACAGACCTGTACCCCTGAAACAAATAACACGCTATATGTTAATTTAAAAAAAAAAAAACAGTATCACTGCTTGGGATACAGAATTGAGAAAAAGTAGGCAGGGATGAAGTCAAGGAGGGAGATATGAATGAGTCAAATTTCTATTGCATTATGTTTAAGGTACTTTTGGAATATCTGGTTAGATTATATAAGAACAGTTTCAAAAGATAGGTTTGGAGTTCAGAGGAAAGGCAGAAGCTTAGAGATATGGATTACGGATTAGGAAATCTTTAGTTTATAAGTGGGGAATGAAAACACAGCAAGGAATGAGATTCTCTATGGAGAATCCTCTTGTTAGAAAGAGGAGAGAATAAAGGGTATCTTTATGAATGGACTATAATCAACCAAGATAATATTTGCTGAGTTCTCTGTGCAAGGTACTTGGATAAGAAATTTTTCATCATTTTCTTATTGAATCCACACAATAATACTATGAGATGTAGATCCATATTGCCAAGAGGTAAAAAAGAAATATGCAGAGATGTAGGGAAGCCACCAGAAGAATAAAATGCAAGCAAGGAGAGTTGGTCAATCCTATTGGTCATGTAAGAATAGAAGTGAGAATATGCCATTCCATTTAGGAAATGAGAGTTCATGAAGAGAGCAATCTTGGTAGAAAACTGAGCATGGAAGTGAAATAGTAAAATACAAAGACATGAGTAGGACTTGAGGATTTAAGCACATATATACTTTTCATTTCAAAAATTTGGTAGTGACAGAAAAGAGTGTGTAAGTTCATACTACTTTAAGATATGACTTGGAATGGCTACAAAATTGATAGGAAATCATTCCTAAAATATAGTGGATACAATAGTCATATGCAGTAATTAATGCTCTTCTCTTTATGCATATTTAAAAATAGCTTGTCAAAGATGCTACAACTAGGGAACGGGAAATACCGAGACTTGATCTTAATTTTGACAATGAATACTTAATAATCATTCATCTTTAGTTTTTAAAAATACAGTTTTTCTATTCCTGTAAATTTTTTAAACAACATTTTATTACAGCTCTGTGACAGATTTTGACTTTTCTGTATTAGTTATATTGTTTGGTTTTGTTTTCAGCTAAGAACTTTCTCTTTTTTATAACCTGTTGTAAACTTTCCCTCACTTAGCTCCAGACAATCATTCTTGTCCTATTATCTTTTGTGACTGTAAATAATTTTCTTTGTTTATTTTGTTACCTTGACGATATTTATAGATCATGTCATAGATATCCTCCCTTGGAGACCTCTCTTTTGTAGACTGTGTAAATTTAGTCCCTTATGTCTAAACTTCTATGTCTTGTCCTCTAATCCTGGAATATATTTTGTTGACCTTCTGAATTTTTTTCTCAACTCACCTCTATAGCTTGTCAGTATTGCAAGAAGAAATTATGGTGGAAAGCTAATAATCTGGAATGATATCTAGTAAAGAACCAAGATACAGCTTCTCTAACATTCTAATTAAAATAGACAAAGCCAGGGAAGAGTAAGGCTAACTAGAGAAAACAGTATCACTGGCATTTCTGGACCTGGCTTAATGAAATCCATCAGTCTGCTGTTCCAAAAATTAATATGGGAATCTGTGAAATTTATATACTCTCTGTACCCACCCCCAGCTTAGAGATGAGGGTTTGCACCAAACGTGAAATGAGACATGGATTGCTCCACTTTCCAAATGCTGACTTTGAGATGATCAGAAGCTCACTTTCCTACCACCTTCTGAGAAAATCTATTCATAATTGCAACTCACCGTAATGGCAGTATGTCAGGTAAATGAGAGGGATATGGGTATTTAAGCATTGCACCCTGGAAAATTAGTCTCAACAAAACCAGAGAAATGAATAGCCCAGAAGGATGGCATGCTAGATACTGTGGATTATCTAAGTACTTCTGTTCAAGAAAGTAAGAGTGAGAGCCATTAGTATGGTCAGTCACATTCAAACAGATCCCTACATCTGAGGGTGGATGAGTAACCAAAAAAGGAGTTCCTGAAAAATACTGTGGCACCAGAAATAAAAGTTGCCGTGATCACAAAGAGAAAATTAAGGCCTCTGAAAATCTTAAACTCTTTAATTTTTGCTCCAAAAGAATATTTACAAATTCTTAAAAGTATGCCAGAGAATGGCCTCTATAGAAAAGTAGAAAGCTCTAAAAGGAAGAGTCTCTACACAAAAGTAGAATGCTATCTAAAGACAAGGATCTCGGAATAAAGTAGAGTAATGGGGGACACAGCATAGCAACCATAAAGTAAAGCATGTTACTTTAGTACCAGCTACCAGTATCGGCACATGGTAGGTTCTCATTAAATATCAGTTCTTATATGCAATGACATATAGGAAGAAAAGAAATCTGTTTCAATAATGAAGTTTAACCCCAACCAAAGATGGTAAACTCAGATCTGACGTTATTAAAACTTAAATCAGTGAAAGTAGAGGAGTACCTTAGAATTCTTCCCAGGATGCAGAGGAAAGGAAGTTGATGACAATGATGTTGGAAATAAGAGAGTTGGAGGACATTGGACTGTCACCCTACTCATTCTTCTTCTCTTCATTCTTCTTATAGAGGGAAGGGTGAGTGCACTAGACACAGTGCTGGGTTTGATGCAAAGCACCAGTTAAACCATAAGTTCAGAAGTCAGTTACCACAGGAGCAGGTGAAGGGCAGGGAGGAAGTGGAATTTTTTCCCCCTCCATTTAACTGCTAGGTGTGTTTCTTAGACAAGAAATATAAGGAACAACATCTTGGAAAGATACCAAACAGAAGCTAGAAGCTACTCTGAGGAGGATGTCCAACATAACACCAATATGGAAACAATGGAATTCCAGAAAAACCCAAACCCAAATCAGACACCATGGGATCCAGCCAGGAGAAATTTCCTGAACTGATAAATCGGTGTTTAATTAAGTGCTTTCATTTGTTATATGGAGAATAGCTCTTTCAGGAGTTAACTTTGCCTAGAGAGAATCTGATTTCCAGAAAATATCAGTTAATTATTTAAATCCAAATAATTCATTCATGTGTCAGTTAGGTTTTGAGCTCCCATAAGAGGTCTTATTTTGTTACTGAGCATAGTTCATTAAGATGCATAAGAAACAGTGTGTTGGTTTAAATGAAGATGGATGGCCAACAAAAAACCTAAAAAATGAAATGAAGTCAGTGCAGAAAGAGTTACCAGGGCCTCAACCCATATGTAGCTTATGTCAAATCAGGAAACCCTGTCTGTAATTGGGAGAGTTCTAGGAGCCCACAGAACCTGCCTCTGCCTTAAGCCTTGGATCATGTTAGTTCTGCACTCATCAAGCAGAATTCTGGTATCAATTTGCACTTTGAAGAAGATAATGTGAATCCTGAATTCCAGAAAGACTTTGTCAGTCACCTAGACCTACTTCTCCATCCCTGCAATATCTTTCACATCCCAGAGTTGCATTCATCCAGCTTTGGCTTGATACCTCAGAGACTGAGAGCTTAAGATGAACTAATTCAGTGTTTTATCATTGTGACTATTACAAATAACTTATTTATATTAAGATGAAGTCCTTCTCTTATTCTCTGCTTATCTTACTTCTGCCTTTGGAAGCGAGGTGGAAACAGTCTCGTCTCACTTTGATGAGAAAGCCCTTGCATCCTTTAACACAATTACTTTATACCTTCTGCTCTTCTTTCTCAGCACAGCATTTCCATGACAGTTTTGTGGCACAGATTAAGACTTTTTAGTATCCTAATAACCCCCATATAAAGGTCCTCTTCTAAATTCTTCCTTTTGCTATAGCTCTGAAAGCTCATAATATCTGTCTGTCCACCCAGACAGCTAATCTAAACATGAGACTGGAGAAATTGATAAAAATCACCTGCAGTTGTAGTAGCCAACAAACATCCTGCACTGTTCTGTGTGGCCTCAAAACCCAACTGAAGTAATTCTTGGGTTTAACTGCTGCTTTATATATGTGTGGGAATGGTCTCCATTTTTTCCCCCAAATGTGGATTCGCGCTTGGATGCAGAAATGCCTCGATTAACTTCCAAGACAGCAGAAGCCATGAAATATTCACTAGCTGTGCATTTCTCTGTGCTTGCTGAGGCACTTAGTGCCTCTCATAAATACCCCAAAATAGACCAGGAATGTAAAGTGTAGTGGATTTGGGTGGTTAATCTCAAACTCCGATGGGAGAAGACATTGGCAACTCCAAGGAAATAATGTGAGCTAAATGTTAGACAAATTAAAAAGTAAGACAAAGTCCTTGCTGAGATTGGTAGGTATTGATTCATTGTGAGAGTAAGTACACACATTAAGCCTCTTAAAGCATCAAAAAATGCTACTGAGGTATTATTGGGCTTGCAGAAGAAAGATCAGGATACCTGAGGAAAAAATTACTATTCACCAAAAATTACAGCCCTCAGTTCTTTGGAGGCTGTGAATGGAATGAAGTTCGATAAGGACTGAGGCAGAAATATCATTAGATATCTGTTAGATACTTAAAGTAGAAAGTAGGAATCTCCCGAACTGAAACCCAGCTGGGCTTTCTAGAGAGAGCAGCACTAGGAAAGTTAGATTTTCAAACAAGAGAAGGCTTGGTTGAAAATTATTTATCTAAGCCATTCTTAGCCATGAACAAGTTTAGCAGAAATTGTCTTATGAATTATTTTGAAGACTCTACAATTAATAATAAAAAAATAGTCCCAGAGTAGCAAAAGTGCTGAGAATTTGTCCCCGAGAAATTCGTCAGCTAATTAGGGACCCCCACAGATAGTCCTGCTGTGTCTTCTTGAATTCTTTCAATGACAGACAGCAAACCAGCCCTCAGCATGAATCCAAGATACCAGTGATGGCTCAGGTAGAGACCCAGCACCAAAAGAAAACATTATTTAATTCTCAGCTCTGCCATTTACTCCCAGGATGAAGCAAGATGCTTTATATTTCCATTACATATAAAACAAAACAAACAAAAATAAAATTAGGAACAGCATCCTTCATAGACTATACAAATATTAGTGGGTTTTGTTTCTCCTAAAATGTAAAACAAACACATGGTATATGGTTCTTTCATTATTAATTTGTTGAGGACTGTAATATATTGAAGTAAAAGTGGCTTCTTTATAATTTCTTCCCATTTGCTTGAGTTTTACTGTGTACAGCCTCAGAGTGCAAATGCAATCCTTCTCGAAAATAAATGTTCGAATGTTTGGAAGAAGTTATTTTTCTCCAGCTTAGATTTGTCTTTTGGAGGAAAGTACCCTAAGTTACTGCCAAGGTTTCTCTTTCAACACACTCTCCATTATACTGCTTACCTTCCTCTGAGCATATCATATCTGGTTTCTCAGGGCTGCTTACAAAAGTGGAATAGAAGTGAGCATAACCCTCTCCACCCCCCAAGAAAAAGAAGTGAGCATAACCCTTCCAGTATTACTGAGTGCTCCTGGGTACGGTGGGATGAATCAGAACAAAAATTCTATGCTTTTGTTTAGGCATCTTTTAGCCTAGTTATCTGTGCATTTGTTAAAATAATTTTTGTTTGATTTTTACATATGAATGTTCACCCAATTCCTCTTCCCTTCACTGTGTATTTTGTGACTGTTACTTCATAAAATGGATAGTCAAACTTTTTAAGAGCGGAGATTACTTCTTTGAAACCCTAATGCTACCTGGCATAGTTCTAGGCTCAGAGTGGGTCCCCGGAGAGATTATATGTTAAATTGAGTCTAATTGAACTATACTTGAAACTTCAACAGACAGCAGCCTAGCTAATGTACCAGCAGCCTCCTAAAGGAATATTCTCTAAATATTCTTCTCACACAAGGTAAGAAAATTAGAATTTCAGGAAAGAAAAAAGGAAGCTGGCAAAGACCACCTGCCTCCAATGCAATTAACCTCTGCTCGTTAAAAGCCTTCATTGTGAATATTCACAGTGTCCATATGTAAGTCCCACAATAGCATTGCCACTGCATCATGTCAAGGCTTAGGACAGGCTAGCTTTCTTAAGAAAATGGGTACACCCTGATCAGAACTTGATAATATATCAGTAAATGATTATTTCCTTTAAAAAGCCTACTTCACATCCCAGGCTCTGCATCCCTGAATAGCATCCCAGTCTCCTAGTACGTTATTTCCAGATATAACCATTGGATTGAGAGACCATGGGGAATGGGGAGAAGGGGAAGTGGAATTTAAAGCTAAAGGTTTGGAGCCACTCCTAATTGAAGGTCAACTCAAAAACTATTGAGCATCTGGGAATGAAGATCTAAATCAGAAGCAAGCAGGGATTTTACTTTTTAAAGGCTGTGTCTTCCCAGAGCATCCAGCATGGAGCTGATGATGCTGAGCCCTCACCCAGCTCCCCACCCTCTTCCCTCCCCCAACCCCATCCACTATTGGGCAGGGCTGCTCCTCAGAAGTTTCAGCAAACTGACTGTGTCTTTGCCATTTAGCCTCCTCTTCTGAATCCTAGCTCATCCTCTTCACAATTGATAGCTTTTTTGCTCTATCCTCCCTCTCTCTCTCTCTCTCCCTCTCTCTCTCTCTCTCGCGCACGCGTGTGTATTACATGAATTACAGCCTTCGTTCTTATATTTTTTTCATTCTTTTCCTCTCAGCCTTCTTAAGTCAATGTATTCCAAACTGTGAGCATTTTCTTTTCTTTTTTTGGTCTCTTTCCTTTCTTCTTCTCCTTCTCCTTCTTCTTCTTTCATCATCATCTTTTTTTTTTTAACTATTTTAGGAAAATAAACAACTTTTGTGTAGCAGAAATTCTGACACTTTTTTTCAGATCAGGGATGTGTTTTTGACAGGTGAAGCCTCCTGTCACAGCCTTAGATTGGGAGGGAAGTCCCTTAGAGAGAAGTTTGAGTCTGCTATAAGAAATCCAAGAAATAACCCAGCTGCCTCCTTGCACTGGCGTTGGGAAGGACAGAACTTGGGATTTTGCCCTCAGTGGAGCATCAAGCTGCCTTTGCAGCTGAGGGAACACGAGGCTTTCTGAGGCAAAAGGTCAGGTTGGATTCTCCAGATTGTGATTTTGAGATTAATGAGCCCACCAGGGAGCTCCAGGGGAGAGGATTTTAGAGAAAGTTTTTCGAGTAGGGAAGCCAAGCCTCTTTGAGCAAGGTGTCTCCACACCAAGCTGTCTAAGAAAAGAGCCTGTTACTTCCCGTGCATGGCACACTGCCATGGGAGAAGATTCGGAACTAAAAAGTGTTTACATTTTGAGTTGAAAACAACTGATTTCATAAAATGACCAAAATCTGCATGCAGCGCTTGCTACTCCTATACTTACAAAGGACAGAAATCAACCCCATATGCAAGCAGGCCTAATTGGAGTTTTTCTTCCCTGTCATTTTCCCCTCTAAAAAAAAATACTAGCTCTTTAAAAAGCTAATCAAAATCATATTTGTGCACGGTTTACAAAATATAAAAAAGCCGAGGAAGACTAGAATAAAAATTAAAACTCAAAGAAAAATCTACATGTTGAAGGTGAATTTGGGAATAAATGCCACCAGATATGGCCTTATTTTTCGTGAAGTTGTATGTGAAGTAAGCTGACAGTGAGACTGGAAAAAGTCTGCCTCACACTTCCTAGTAGCATATGCTACAGGTGAACGATCTGTTTTTAATTTAAATGCTTGATTACCATTTCTAAATAGCAACCTGATGAAATATGCATTTTCATTTGAATGGGAAAGAGAATATTTTGAAGGGAAAATAAAATTTTACTGAGATGTACAAAATATGCTAAATTTTGATTACCAATTTGCAGATGGAAAATAATTCAGGTACTTTTTCTGACTTTTTACTTAAAAATCATCTTAAAGACACTTCTCAAGTACTTGGAAAGTGAACAGCACAGTTTTCTGTGACATTGCTTTAGATATCAACCTGTGTCCGGTCTCTCATCCACTCATGTATCGGTGTACGAGTTTGCATTCTTTGCTCAGGACTGTCTGTGAGCTGAGATTGTGTGGGAATCTTGTTTAAATTGATCTTACATATAGGTAGAGTATATGGTCACTTGTAAGAGGGATTTGGACTCTTACTTTCAAATGTCTACATCACACAAATATCCTTGTGTTACAAAGTCTAGTGGTTTAGATATTCACAACATGTTCGAGCTGAGAGGGATTTTTAGAAATGGTTTATTTACATGTCTTCATTTTACACATTAAAAATATGAAATCTAGAAAGACTAGTTGATTTAACCAGGCTCATCATCTCTCTTCTTAGTAGCTAGACTAGTTAGTAGCTACCTTAAACCCAGGTACCTTGATTCCCTGTCCAATGATGACTACACACTCTGTTTCTTCTTCTTAAGTTCTACTTGTAAAATCTAAGTTTTTTTTTAAGATTTTATTTATTTGAATAAATAAAGAGAGATCATAAGTAGGCAGAGAGAGAGGGGGAAGCAGACTCCCTGCTGAGCAGAGAGCCTGATGTGGGGCTCCATCCCAGGACCCTGGGATCATGACCTTAGCTGAAGGCAGAGGCTTTAACCCACTGAGCCACCCAGGCGCCCCTAAAATCTAAGTTTTCTTAAGACGGGTTAGGTTCAGACACCAACCCAGAGTTTTTCCCTTTATTACTTTCCTAAATGTGGCTTTGCTATTGGGGTCCACAAGGAGCAGGGATGGGTGGAGAATTGCAAGATGGCCCAGTTGGAAAAGGGAGGTTGAAAAGATACCCAAAATGTGCTGAACCATCTAAACACATTATTTTAGAGAAACTCCTGCATTTAAGAAATATTACATCAAACCATAGTAGCTCTCTCAAGACAAGATTCTCTGATGATGCCCTTTCTATTTGATCATCCCTATCCCATTCCTGACTCCTCAGCCCCTAGAATAAAATGCTGTAATGAACATAAATGCCAAGGTGTAGAAGCCAGTGCCCTTCACATGTCATTTCCAGTGTGGAAGTGAGTTTCCTGCATCTGGTAGTCCAGGGGGAGATGGCACAGGCAGGCCCTGGAGGCTTCTTATGAGGTGCATAAGTGCTTACACTTTACTTTCTTTTTGTTAATGAAGAGATCCCCCACCATCTCATTTTATTAAGTGCATATAATTGTGCCTCTTTTGGTATTTAATGTGAAAGATCACATGTCTGATCCATGTAAATAGGAGCAAGAACCAGCTCATTTTTGATGGGTCAGAAGTGGATTGATTAGAGACAGAGGGATAAGCCGGCTGACAACTGCACTGGATGTGTCCAGAGGGCAAAAGTCTAAAAACGGCAGGAAGGACGGAGGAACTCAGCTGGAAAAAAGAAAAAGAAAAACACCAGAGGGGATTTAAATCAATTGGGCAGGAGCTAGCTTTTCCCTTCATTAATATGCACCTGGGCAACCTTCTCATTTCACCAGGGAGGAACCCTGGCTGGAAGGAGGAGTGACTGGGCCCAGCTGTGTGTGGTGTTAGCAGGAGGAAGAACTAGGCTACAAGTACAAGTAACACGCATGGGTCCTGTTGCCTAGGTGTTGACACCTTACAGGCGAAGATGGCCAAACAAGTAGATAATTCAAGGAAAAGTAAACACTGACAATGCTCTGAGGAGACTACTGATTGGTTTCCTAAGACAGAACCCCTTAGACTTTGGGGAAAGAAAGAAGGTCCTCATTGAGTGGGACTGGGGGCGTGCACAGTAGGAGAGACTAAAGGAGAGTTATTCTGGACATAGAACTCTGGCAGAATGGTGATATGATGCACAGCAGGTTCTTAGGCAGATATTTCATCTACCCTCTCATTTAATCCTCAATTAAGTGGGCATGAGGTAAGGATGAACATCACTGTCTGTCAATGAGGAAAGAGAGGTCCATAGATGTTAGTAACACACCCAGGACCGCCGTGGTGGGAAAAGAATTTAAAAGTTGGATTGTAGCTTTTCCATGATGCCTCACAGCTCCTCCTACATGGGCATATTATAAAAAGCAAATAAAAAATATATAAAAAAACATTTTCTGAGGTTTTCTGCTCTGTGCTATGGAATAGCAAGAGAAGATACCACCTTATAGGGGTTAAGTTCCTGCAGGCACTTCGCCCAGAACTTGGAGGAGAAATCTGCATCACGGTATTCCCAAGATCTCTCTACTTCCTAAAACACAATCCTTCCCCATGAGTCTAGCACTGGTTCCTGTAGGTCAGAGGGACTCCCATTCCTTTAACCAATAGAAAACTTAGGTTTGAACTCTTCAATACACTTGCTCTTCTGTAACAGCCTACTTTTCCATATTTTCTCTCTCTTTGATCCTAATTTAAATGCCCATAAATTCAAAAGTTATACAGCATGTTAGTGTACTAAGGGAAAATGCTGCTGGTCGTAATCTATAGTTTGCTAGGAATTTAAAGATCAGAAATTCCATAGTAATCGCTTTCAAGCTTGAGATGGTAAAAATGTCAGTGTTGAGACTGAAAAGTTATGCAAAGGAAGAATATCCCAAGCATAGGGAGCCTCCAGATGATCAAATTTCATCCCATTTCATCATATTCTATTCTTTATTACCCTGCTAATAGAGATAGAAGTGATAATTCCTGAATTTTAGAAGCACCTATAGGCCAAGGTGAAGGGTACGTAATCATGTGATACCCCATGGTTTATCCATTGCCTGCTTCATCCTCCTCCTCCTCCATCAGCATTATTTAGTGTAGAACCTTGTGGGAGTTTTCCAGAGACCATTTTTAATGGAAAGAATTTTGAATATTGTAGCCAAATAAAAATAATCTGGACTTTTCAAAATTGCCATTGCCTTAACCATGAGAAGACTACTATAATTTTTGCCTTTTAATACAAGGAAAAATGATTCTAAATTGAAAAGGAAAGATAATTTTTTTCAAAAACTTATAATGCCCTGCCTCTTCATTCTATAGGCTTATAATTACAATTCTGGATGGAATCCTAAATTAATGTGACTGATATTTTTTAAGTAGATTAGAGCTCATGCATGTTAGTCTAAAGCAATCCCTGAGATTCAAATCAAAACCACACTGAGATACCACCTTACACCAGCTAGAATGGCCAAAATCAGCAAGACAGTAAACAACAAATGTTGGAGAGGATGTGGAGATAGGGGAACCCTCTGTTGGTGAGTATGCAAGTTGGTGCAGCCACTCTGGGAAGCAGTGTGGAGATTCTTTAAGAAGTTAAAAATAGAACTACCCTATGACCCTGCAATTGCACTACTGGGTATTTACCCCAAAGATGCAGATGTAGTGAAATGAAGGGCCAAATGTACCCCAATGTTCATAGCAGCAATGGCCACAATCACCAAACTGTGGAAAGAGTTAAGATGCCCCTTAACAGATGAATGGATAAAGAAGAAATGGTCCATATATACAATGGAATATTATGCCTCCATCAGAAAGAATGAATACCCAACTTTTGAATCAACATGGACGAGAGTGGAAGAGATTATGCTGAGTGAAATAAGTGAAGCAGAGAGAGTCAGTTATCATATAGTTTCACTTACATGTGGATCATAAGGAAAAACATGGAGGACATTGGGAGAAGGAAAGGAAGGGTGAATTGGGGGAAATTGGAGGGGGAGATGAAACATGAGAGACTGTGGACTCTGAGAAACAAACTGAGGGTTTTAGAGGGGAGAGGGATGGGCACGTATTGCATGCACTGGGTGTGGTGCATGAACAATGAATCTTGGAACACTGAAAAAATAAAATTAAATTAAAAAAAATAAAGCAATCCCTGTATAACGCTATTATAGTTCTTGTAGCTATTTTTGAGATACCTAAATATTTCAGCAATTCCTCTGGTCTTATCTTCAGGTTCAGTTCACACAATGGAGAATACATAAGCCTCATAAATTTACTGTGTTTGAAATTATTAATTACCCTATCCAATAACTGTATCCAAAAAACTTACCTCATACTCTATGGAAATTCCCAAAGAGAATATCTAAGATTATTTTCAGCAAAACAGCATCTTTGGTCTAAGTAAATAGTATAATGGGCCCTTTGGTACCCACTAGTAGCATCTAAGATAAGGAGTTGTATAAAAACAGTTCAGAGGAAGGAGTGCTGAAGAAATTCTGAACTTCATTTAAGACTACCCCCCCCCAAAAAAGCTAAATTTACATTCTTTAGCTCCTAACAAAGTAGAATATTCCTGAATTTAGTCTTATCCGTGGACTTTGGGGTTCAAAGCTCTCTAGAACAATTCTGTGGGCACCTTTGAATTTTTGTTACTGGGACTTGTGGCCCTTCCCAGATCTGGTCTTTATGACTGTATAGGCTGGTCCTGCTTGGACCCCTGGTTCTGATTATTCTCTCAGAATTCCAGAAGTGATGTGTCACTTTCCAAGATCCTCACTTGGAAAGCAAGTAAAAATAACTTTCACTGAAATATGTAACCCTAGTATTTATTTAAAACTCAGTCATATTACTTGAAACCAATAATTAATAATTATTTGTCTCAAGAGTTGGAGTAGAATTAAATCCATTTTCCAAAATAAATATGACCCCAGTCATATGAACAACAGCAAAATATGCCCGAATATGAAGCAAGCAGGTGCCAGTAAAGACAATCCATGTTGCTCTTCTGTTTAGAATGCTGTCCCCAATTCTCCCCTTAAAATCCCATTCAAGTGGTCCCTCCTGTTAGAGCTTCCTTGGACCATGCTACTCTATAACTGCCTCTTTTCACTATCTATAACATCACTTCACAATCACTCATCCATTTGCTTATAACTACTGCTACGTTCTGTTAAAATATCTGTGTAAAACCTTTAATGTTCTTGGGACACCTGAGTGGCTCAGCCGTTCATTAAGCGTCTGCCTTCAGCTCAGATCATGATCCCAGCATTCTGGGATCGAGCCCCGCATCAGGCTCCCCTCTCAGCAGGAAGGCCACTTCTCCCTCTCCCACTCCCCCTACTTGTGTTCCCTCTCTCGCTGTGTCTCTCTGTCAAATAAATAAATAAAATCTTTAAAAACAACAACAACAACAACTTTAATGTTCTTCAATTTCTTGACTTGCTGGTATGTTTCTCTGAGTCCCCTGAATAGAATGTTTGCTCCTTTAGAGCACCAATAATGTCTAGCTCTCCTTTATATACCCTATACCATGAATAGGTTTAATGTTACTTGTTAAGTTATAATTTGATGAGGATTTCTTGCACAGACTTGCTTATCTTATAGGTGTAAAAATTCCATTTCTGAAAGCACTGCAATTTTATTAATATTTCCTATTTCTTTGTCTTACTTTCTTTTTTGACACTTGAATTTTGAACAAAATGTCTGGGTTTGGGAGAAAGGGACCGGTCTTCATATCTGAGCTTCCTCCTATAGCATGCACTTGACTTTAACTGAAATATGACCCTGAGGCCTGTAGACTTTAAGGAGAGCTAGGGCATAACAGAAGAAGCCTATGAGAGAAGAACATTCTTCTAGGACTAGTGACCAGAATGTACTGGAGGGCCTCATTTATTTGAGAATTCTCTCCATGACAATTGTCTCTGATGTTTGTAATTACTGTTTTAGATAAAGTCCCAGAAGTCCTAGAATGATAAATATGCAAAATCAATATGCAGCAAATTCAGAGTCCAAAAGACAAGGTGAGATTTAAGAAATAATGTTAACTTTTACACCTAGATTTTTTTTTTAAAGATTTTATTTATTTTTTTTTTGAGAGAGTGAGAGGGCACATGAGCAGGGGGAACCAGCAGGCAGAGGGAGAGGGAGAAGGAGAAGCAGACACCCAGCTGAGCAAGGAGCCCAATGTGGGGCTGGATCCCAGGACCCTGAGAGCATGATCTGAGCCGAAGGAAGACGCTTAACCAACTGAGCCACCCAGGTGCCCCCTTTATACCTAGATTGTGTGTGTGTGTGTGTGTGTGTGTTCCAAAGTATCTATCAGAAAGTATGTATCAGAAGATGAGATTGGAAAAAATAATCTCCAGATTTTGGTTGACTACAAGTTACAGATCTGACCCCTAGGAAAATCAACATTAGCTTACATTAACAAAAATACAGTCTAAATCATACTTTCCTGTAGTCTACACTCATCACTCACACCTGAGTACAGTCTTCTGTTCTGGATAAAATATTTAAAAGAGTTATTGATAAACTAAGGCAAATGCACAGCAGACTGGCCAGGATGATAAGAAGCTTAGAAACAGAGTTATCTGAGTAAGAGCTACTGGAGGTAAGGATGTCAATAGAAGAGAAAGCTAAGAAAAATAAGATAAAGAGGGTTCTCCAAATATTTGAAACACTAATATGGGGACAGAGTGCTGTTTGTGTTATAAAAACTGTTGTTAATCACTGTATATTAAGAGAAAGTTCATTACCCTCAAGATACAAATGTAGTGATCCAAAAGGTCACGTGCACCCGAATGTTTATAGCAGCAATGTCCACAATAGCCAAACTATGGAAAGAACCTAGATGTCCATCAACAGGTGAATGGATAAAGAAGATGTGGTATATATATACAATGGAATACTATGCAGCCATCAAGAGAAACGAAATCTTGCCATTTGCAATGACATGGATGGAACTAGAGGGTGTTATATAAGCGAAATAAGTTAGTCAGAGAAAGACAATTATCACATGATCGCTCTGATATGAAGAATTTGAGAGGCAGGGCAGGGGGTTATGGGGGGTTGGGGAAGAGAAATGAAACAAGATGGGATGGGGAAGGAGACAAACCATAAGAGACTCCTAAACTCATGAAACAAACTAAGGGTGGCTGGGAGGTGGGGGGGTAGGGATATGGACATTGGGGAGGGTACGTGCTATGGCAAATGCTGTGAAATGTGCAAGCCTGATGATTCACAGACATGTACCTGGGGCAAATAATACATTATATGTTAATAAAAAATTAAAAAAAATAAAATAAAATAGAAAAGAGAAAGTTCAGCCAAAGAGAGGTTGCCTGACAAGTTGAGCTATGCAGAGTGGGACCAGATGACTCCATGGACAGGAACTTCTCATAATGGAGCTGTTCACTAGACATTGAAGAAGCACTGGTTAAAGATCCTAAGAAGGGATTTGAGTTCCACAGACAAGATGGCCCTTGAGGTTGTTCCTCTGCATCTGGAAATATCGATGCAAAAAATAGAGCATCATAAAATTCAAAGTTACCATTAAAATACTCAATGCTTTTGAGACTTTCTAATTTTTTAATATGTTAAAAAATGTTTGTTTAGGTTTATGTACAACACAGAGCAAACTCTACAATATCAGAGCAAAAACAACATTGTCTTCCCATGGCATGTTTGGCTTCACTCTGCAGTAACTCTATCACAACCTTTGGCTACACAGGACAACCTGGACCATATAGGTATTGGTCAAGGAGGATTTCAAAATAGATTGGCCTGCAATTATGCCTATGTTTTTTTTTTTTTCTTCCTTGTTCATAAGCTATGCTAAGCACATGTCATCAAGGCCAGGGAAATAAACTGAACTTCATCCTTCAGGATCACATGCAGTATTAATTCTCATATAGCTCCTGAGAATGGGGGGAGAAACCTACCATTTCCTACATTTATTTTTATTTTAGAAAAGTTCACCTAATTTAACTGCCACCTGACTTTTATTTTCCTTCATGAAGGGATGCCAGGTATGATAAGGACCCAATAAGTCAAAAGCCACTTTTGGCCTCATTGTCTCTTTGTGTTAACAAAGCCTCATAAAAGCAGATGGATAGCCTAGGCCAACTTCTTTCTATGATCAGCTAAAGATAAACACTCTGTGCCTTATCAGTTGAAAAGGGAATTCTTCATTTTTATTGGAGAATAGACTGTAGTTCCTTAGTCTGAAATAAAAATCGATGGCTCCATTTGGCATTGTTTTTAAAAAACCGCTTTTTAAAAAAATTTTTATTAAAGCAGAGAAAAGCAACTAGATCTTCCAATTATTTCCCTCCCATGTAAATCCTGAGTTAAACAGTAAATGCTAAGTCTTGGCTAACAAACTGAATGAAAATGGAAGTGTAGATTCTATATAAGCTATCAGGAATTTTAATGAGATCATAAAACTAAATTCTCATAATTATTTTACACGAGTCATAAAAAGTTTGTATCCCAAGTTTATACTCAAAGTTTTACTTAATATAATGCCCTTTACTAGCTCCCAGACCTCCCCCTAACTCACTCTTTACAGACTGCACCGATCCTATCCCCCCAACTCCTAGGTTCACAGTGACCCCCCTACCCTTTAATATTTTTGTTGCAGTCTTTTGAGAACCATATATTGCACCTCTCTGGTTTAACTTTTGACATAGGCCATCCTGTTTCCTGGGATGGATGGTAATATTCTCAAAACTGGAAAACATGTTACCCCAGTTTTGCACCCCAAGGTGCTTTATTGAGTGAGCAAAGGACACTAGAATCAATGAATGTATCTGCAGAAGATTGTCTGCCCAAGTAGTGGGAGACTTGGAATTAGAATACAGGTTGCCTAACTCAAGAGGCCAGATTTTTTCTTCATCACCTGTATCTGTTGCATCTCACTCCAAAGTATTGGTCACTATGGAGAAGGACATAACCCATATGATGCCTTAATTCCTCTTTCTTCATTTTAAAGGAGATAAGGGAAAGTCAATGATGAACTGTCACGTATTATAGTAATGGGGGGGGTGGTTTCAATCAAGTAGGGCCTCTGAAATATAAGTTGCATAACAATATAAACCACTGTCAGTTCTGCTTATGTAAAGCCAGTCTCTCTAGGGAGTGTGCTGGGATAGTGATAATGCTATAGTCCAAGCAAACTGGGCTCCTCTGTCCTCAGGGAAGGTGTACTTGGACACAAATGTATGTCATCTGTGTCATGTTCACCATTATTTCTCCCAAAGCTGACAGGTACATTCTGGCTTTCTAGTCCCTGCATTTTGACTTTGTCTGATGTAATATAGTAAGAGAAACTATAAACATAAAGAAAAAAATAATCGAATTCTGTTTCTCCATTAACAATTACTAATGCAAAAGACATAATTTCCAATTACTTAGCCTATGTTAATGGTGTGGAGATATGTAGTAAAAAAAATCATCATAACAATTTCCTGTCTAATTACTTTCTGTTGTTTTGTAAGTACAATTTGTGCCTGAGCTATCAGCCAGCAAAGAAAGAGAAGCAAGAAGGAATGCAAAGGGAGCATGAGGAAATGCCCCACCTTTAAGGAAATGATGAATTTGAGGAACTCTTATGACAATAAAATGTGAGACAAATGAAAAAAAAAGGAGGGCATATCACTCCCTATGCAACTGTTTGTATGTATAATAAAATCAAAGTGGTTCAAATACAGGAGAGATTATTGTGATCTAAAATAGTTTATGACAATTATTAGAATCATGTCTCAGGAGGTAAGAGTTTCTAGCTATCACAACTGTCCAGTTTCTATTTAACTACTTTCTGTAGTCATTTTCTTAAATATTGGTCATAATGGCAATAAGAACAATAAAGTAGTTATAATATTGATAACTGATGTGCTTGGAGCTTACTATGTGACTGGCACTGATCTCAGGATTTTACATAAATTAAAAGACTTATTTCAGGGCACCTGGGTGGCTCAGAGGGTTAAGCCTCTGCCTTCACCTCAGGTCATGATCTCTCAGGGTCCTAGAACTGAGCCCCACATTGGGCTCACTGCTCAGCAGGGAGCCTGCTTCCCCCCCTCTGCCTGCTTGTGATCTCTGTCAAATAAATAAATAAAATCTTTAAAAAAAAGACTCATTTCTTCACAACAATCCTTTGTACTAAGTACTTTCATTGGATTCACTTACAGATAAGGAAATTGAGGCAAAGAGGAGCTAAGCAACTTACCTATGGTCACATAGCTACTGGAACTCATCAGTATCATCCATGATACAATATTGCCTCTTTTAGCTATCCAACATTTCCCATTTTATGCACATTTACTGAGTGTGTACCTAAGAATTTAATTTTACTCGTGTCTTGACAGTCAAAAGGAATCAGAGGAAAGTAAAAGGCTAGCTTACAGGGGCACCTGGGTGGCTCAGTCAGTTAAGCATCGGCCTTCAGCCCAGGACATTATCCCATGCCAGGCTCCCTGCTCAGTGGAGAGCCTACTTCTCCCTCTCCTTCGGACCCTCCCCCGCTTGTGCTTGCTTTCACTCACTTTCTCTCTCAAATAAGTAAAATCTTTAAAAAAAAAAAAAGGCTAGATTATGGTGAACTTAGCGTATAGATAAACATCAAACAATTATAATACAGTCTGGTCTCATCAGTGACTAAATAGAAAATAGAGTCAAGAGTTCTTCTAGGAACCATGGTTTGTATGCATGAGCTCTTGCTAGCTTGATTGCCAGAAATTAGCCTACCTTGAATGTTCCCCTGGTTTCTGAAAGTATCCACACTTACTACTACATGTAGGCTCAAGCTCAGGCTCCTGGAGTCTATGTGTTTTTGTTGCTGCCTCTTTTGATGATGCCCCTCCAAAAATTACTTTCTCCTGGATACTACTCTCTTTCAGTTATCATCACTGGGCCACCTAACCTTAATCCACCAGTAGACCCAGTGGTTCCATAAACCCAAAAATTTTTGGTAAAATCTCACTAAGGACAGCAGGATAACATAGAGAACTATTGCTAATTGAAATAGCAGTATTTGGACTTTCTAAGTCGGCCTTCCTAAGCCTTCCTGAGTCTATCTAGTAATCATTCCATACAAGCTCAGCTTAGACCCACCAGAAATGTGCAGGACCTATCATGCCCTATATTCTAAGCCCAATTGACATATGTCTCAGAGAGAAGACAATGTTTCTTTTTCACTCTTGTCTAGAGCCCATCTTCCACACTGTTATGACCTTTCATAGTGTCAGTTCCTTCCACTGATGATGAACAGCAAAAGCTTCCACTCCTATGGGTTACTGCGTTGGCCTCGAACCTTTTTGGACAATGAAATTGCATCAAAATAGAATGGATTAATCTGTTATCTTCAGGACATTATAAATTAGTCAGTTTCATAATGAATCACATCATTGGTCCAATCCAGCTATTCTTTTCTGACTTCTCTCATGTGAGGTGAAGCTCATGACTTTCTACAGCTTGGATGGATTGGGTAGACTGGGCAGAGTTACTAACTCTATTTTCCTGCTCAAGCTACTGAGAACTCACATATACTGGTGAGGAACGGATAAGAAAGATACAGCAACTCAAAAGAGGTAATTAAAGAGCGCTTAATAAAGACTGCGTACAAAGTTACCCAGTACTAAAGGAGACCAACAAGGAATGGTAAAGCCAGTAACAGCAAGGGAGCCATTATAAGTGGAGAAAGCTCCTATGAACCTGCTGAGACCTGTAGGTATAAGAGATGTTCACCTGATCAGATACTCGGCCAGTACCGCCCAACTGCCCATCAGCAAGGCAGAGAAATAAGGAAGGAAATACCTCAATTCTTTCCTCTCTCTTCTGATCTCTTGCTGGTGTGTTCCCTTTGCTAAACCCAACCAAAGCAAAGGGCAAGGGGCCTGGTTGATGAAGCCTACAAAGGTCAGCACTGACAGAAGGCTGAAGCCTAGACCTGGAACAGCTAACAGAGAATGTTCACTAAAACACATATCTCAGCGTGGGCAGTAGATACTTTACAACATAAAGAAAGTATAGATCTATACAGATGTAGCTTCCTGTTCCCAAACAGAATGAAAGACCAAAGAGGCTTGCCTCCACTGACTTTTTCTAAAAATAAAAAAAAGCAACAATTTACCTTAAAGGTAAATTCTGTTTTACATTTCAATATAGTTTTCTGAAGGAAACAAAGATGCTTATAAATATTGGTTACAGTTGTTTTTATTATTAGTGGTTTTTTTTAGATCTAGCTGGTATTTAATTAGACAAAAGGATAAAAGAGGAGAGCCAAAACTGAAGTGGGTGTGGTAATTCCAAAAGAAAATCCCAGCCAAGGACGCTTGTTGAAATTGGGCATAAATTTTAGTTCAAGGCATCCTGGAAAACTAGAACTTTGGTGAGTTATTGATCTCATATTATAATAAGAGAGTTTGTTTATCAGGAGAAATAGACTTTTGTCTTATGGTTTTTAATCAGGAGCAAGATCAGAGCAATGATTTAGAAGAGCAACTGGGTAGGAATGTTTAGATTAATGAGAGGAGACAAGAGATGGGGAAGACCACTTGGCCAGGGTAGGCGGGGAAGAGATCAACAGGAGCATCGGGGGAGGGGGGAGAAAGAGGTGCCGGGTCCAGTGATGTGTTACATGAAAACAGGATTTGGTGATATCATGGAAATAGAGGTTGATGAAGGGAGAAAAGTTTGAAATACCTACATGTAGGAGTCAGGATCAGGACTGTGAGGAAGGAAAGGAGTCCCCTGCAGGACAAGAGCTGAGTTCATTTGGGGAAGTTCACAGCTTAATGCTACCCTCATCCATTCTTATTTTATATTCACGGAAAGAGCTAGCAAAGGATTTTATCTTAGACGGATATCCAAAATAGATTTATCTATTTATTGATAGACATCAATATCTGCATTCACCTTCTTCCTCTTATTCTCCTGCAAAACTTCTCAAGAGAGGGGTGAAAGGTGTGCCACGGACTACATGCCTACAACCAGAACACACTCAGGGTAAAGCCTTTGTGGAATAAGACCAACTTTCCCTCTATCTCAGTTAAGGAATAGAATGTTCAGGGGAGGTGGGAAAACACCTGTGGGTTGGAAGCAACCAACACTATTTGCTGGTAAACAAAGGGGTGAATGAATAAATGGGTTCTGAATTGAGGAGGCTTCAAAGAGTATCCATCTGGCAACAAATGTTACACATTTGTAAGAGATGTTAAGATAACAGTAGCAAGTCTGCTCTGTTAAACAAATACTCCCTCTCTGCTCTGCACCAGGAAGAGCCTCCTGAGCTGCAGAGACCACAAGAATAAGGAAGTGTGTGAATTCCTGCCCTCCGGTGATCTGGGGCTGCAGAGATAAAACTTACTTTTACAAGGGCCTCAACTCAGGAGCTGCAAGTTCCTGATGAGTGGACAAGGTGAAAAGAATGAAGCAGGCTGATAAATTCTCACCTGATTAAGGCATGAAGGGAGGAAGATAAAATAATATTTATGAGGCTTCTTTAAAGTCTGGCCTAGTGCATCTCAGGAGAAACACAAAGAATTTGGACAGAAGCTTTAGCCAGGGATATACCCTTGTACTACACTGTGAGCTTCCAGAGAACTGAGACCCCTTAGGTCTTGTTTTGTTGCACTTAGCAATTCGTTAGATGCTCAATACGAGTTTGCTTTGGATAAAATAAAGAAAATGCATTAGTCCAAAACAATGGACAGTTAAAATATTTTGAAAAAATAAAAATTAATCAAGGGTGGTATTTTTACTCAATATTCTAACACCGATGTGGTGCTTTTGCAAGAATTAATAGATTAATAAGAACAAAACAGGTAATCCTGTACCAAACATATGTGTGTACCTATGTATATAAAATTATGAATACCTATGAAATAGTGAAATACATACATGAAAAATGAAGCCTCATAATACTACATAATACATCATTTAGGAAAATAAATGGTCACATCTTATACCGTGTACAAAACGATTTTAAGCTAAATTAAAAAGTTAAATTAAAAAAAAAACATAAAACATAGAAAAAAATGTAAGTGAATATTTAACATGCTCGCTCTTAATGGTTCACATTAACCCAGGGCCCTTGTGAAACAGTCCTGACTTTCACAAATTACTTTTTACTATTTCAATTTTGCCTCTGGCTTATAGCATTAATAATAAGCAATCTGCAAGAGTTATGACCACTAGAGGAAAAAGGCATAAAATATTCTAAGATGTCCAAAACATTAGATTCTTTTTGTCTAAACCAGTCAAGAAAACAAAATCATTTGTAGTTTGAGATTTGAGAAGCATATGTACCATCCAATTTCCCCTGCAACAGAGGAACCAAATTTAGGACTTGATAGTCAAGTTTATTTGGATCTAGGACTTATTACTGTTGTTTTATTGAGAAATATTTTCATTACTTTCTTTCCCTGGAAACTTTCTTGAACTCCTTAAAGATTCACTCAGGAAGTTCCAAATTAGTTAGAGCTATAGAAATAAATGGTAGCTAAAACATCTAAAACTTTCCTCCACAAAGGGTTTTAAAATCCAGGGAGAATTTTTAATCTCTGAGACTCTGTTCAGACAATCACTGACATCTCTTTAGGTATCTGGAGTAATAGAGTGAACACAACTTCCAAACAAGCCCTTCTTCCACTATTCAGTTCAGTTTTAGAAACAGTCTTGGGGGACCTTAAATAGACATGTCAGACCTCCTGAAACCTCACAATTATATATAATTACAAGCCCCTTCTCCCCTGGAAAAATCCCCTGAAGCTATTCCTCTCTATCTTTACTAAAATGATCTCTTTTATCTTTGATGCAGCAACACTTCAGCTCTGTGCCCATACTGTGCTTTTTGTCCAGCAGTCAAGGCCATTTTAATGAAAATACACGGAAAACTTGATTTGGTCTACAAATTTCTGCATCTGATCTTGGCCTAATTTCTCAATTCCCCTGGTCTTCATTGTAATTACTGACAACAATAATCATAAGCTACTATGTTTCAGCTCTGTGTATATATTGTCTTCACCCTGTGGCCCATTTCTCATTCATCTAATCTACAAGGCCTTTCTTTTTCCAGTCTTTTATATATTTACTATTCATAAACAGTCAAATCAGTATTATATGTGATTAACTAGGTCCCATGTTCAATGTGAAAAACATAAATCAACCTCTCACCAGAAGAGACACTAAAACATGATTACAATGACCATACATCCATGGAAATAGGAAAATTAGAAGTGATGAAGACTGGAGATTCATTATTTAATGATAACCTTCCTCAGTACTTTCTTCCTCTTTTTTTAGTAAGGATTCTTCCTTTTAAAATTTCTTTCACCGAAATTTCTTCAATCATCATTTGATACCTACCCAAACTTTGATGGTGCTACTCAGTAACATTTTGTAAATTATTGTTGAGTTCAGAAACTTCTCTGGATGGCCAGTATTATGCCACTCACAGAATATTCACAGTAATAAGCCTAATGATTTTTTTTAAAAGATTTAGTTTCTCTCTTTGAGAGAGAGAGAGAACAGGGAATAGAGGGAGAGGGACAAGCAGACTCCCTGCTAAGAGTAGAGCCCAATTCAAGGGCAGCGCTCCATCCCATGACCCTGAGATTATGACCTGACCTGAAATCAAAAATCTCAATGCTTAACTGACTGAGCTGCCCAGGTGCCCTAAAGTTTTGTGATTTAAATGAAATACTCTATATGACACAGTGCCCATTATACATGAAGCTCCCAAATGATGTTAGCTGCATGTTAGCTATATGTTTCTCTCCCTGTGTAGTTTCTAAAGCATCATTGAAATTCATTTGTAATTTGAAATCGAATATCTAAAAGTTTTAAAAAGTACAGGCCCTATTCGCAGGAACTATAACAAAAAACAGAACAAATTCTTGGAAATCACGCAGCATCAACAGGTAAGGGTGAGAATTAGTTAACAATGAAAATGAAAGTAAGCTCACTTAAGTTTTAAATCCAAAGAACAATTTGCAATGAGTTTTGACTGCTGGGGAGTGATCACAGTGAACTTTCTGGGCCTTACTGAGCAGTGACAGGCAAGTCATCATCTATCACAATAAATATAAACTTAGAGTTGAAGATCAGAATGAATGTTATTCCAAGCAACAGTGGTTGAATTGGCAAATTACTCTCTGCCATAAATAGAGTAACCTTGGGAAATTGTTGAGCCATAAAATTCACATCACAAAGACATCCGATACTTGAAAAAGGACTGTGCGTTAACCAGCAAAAGGGGGCCATCAGTCTTCCTGATAGATGGGTACAGATTAATCTTGTTTTCTGGTTCATAGCAAATCATGTAATGCTGATCTTCTCATATACCAAAATACTACTGCCCAAATGTCAGACAGTCTCATTAAACATCGATTAATATTCTCCCATCTTCTGTGGCTACTCATAAGCTCATTCTTATTTTAGCTATAATAACCACATCCTATTTTGAAGATGTCATGTTTAAGTTCTCTTTAAGGGGACTGCTTATATTAGATGTCAGTACATTTAAGTGAATTGTATTTATAGCTTATTTATGAGTGTTGTTAGAAATTTATTTTTTCCTTTGATAGATTTGAAGAGAGTCTATGAAAACTGCTAAAAAGTTCAGCCCAATGTGAGGCTAAACAATTAATTATTAACCACCATTTGTCTCTAGGTTGATAACATCAAAAAACTATCAAGTTTCATTTTAATTTTCTTAGGTTTTGAAAGTTTATATTATTATTACCCAGAAGCCATATTTTATGGTTAAACATTATATCACCCTGCTAGTAAATATAAATATTATACCTATTGATTAAAACTTCATCCATACAGGCATATAGGGGGATCACACATTTCAGATCCAATTGTCACAAATAAACATGGATTAGCTTGAGAAAATATTTTTACAAGTGGTTCTCAAAACAGAGAAATCATAAGCCTTGTGCACTATTTTCTGAAATACTAGCTTCCAAACACACAGCTAACATTGCCTAATGTGTTTCAAAAAAAAAAAAAAGAAGAAAAGAAAAAAGAAAAGAAAAGAAAGGAAAAGAAAAAAAGAGAAGAAAAGAACTACTAAGTCGAAAGTTCTAATACCTCTTTTCATTCTGATATATTTTGGAAGTGTTCTCACTCTTCTATGAGTTGCTAATACATGAATATCTGTAGCATTTATTTTATAACTAATCACATGCACTATTTGACATCTGTTCTGTTGTCTCTAAGCAAATCAATGTTGCTCGTTAACTTTTCTCACACGACTATGAATATAAGCCCAATTTCTCATGCAATTATATAATCATTAATGATGATCACAATTTGTTCAACCTGGGGGGAAACAACCCTAAAGTTTATCAAATATCTTCATTCTCTAGACACTCGCAATGAGATTCAAAGAATTTAAGTGACTTGTACAACATCATCCTAATTACAACTGGCAGTTCCAGGAAGAAAATGAGTATCTAGCTTCTTGCCTGATGCTCCGTCCTCTCATCTCTTTGACCATACATATGGTTAATTCTACTTAGGGAGTCCTCAGTTTTATGTTCTGAAGAAAAGATACTCGTTCCAACCATAGACCACTTGCCCTGCCAGAAACTTTACGTCTTGCCTCTTTGTCTCTTTTGGTGCCATCTCAACACATCACATGCACGCCACCACCCCCCCCACCGACACATACACCATGACATTTAATTGGCATAAATTATTTGTAAGTTCAGCCTAGAAAAATGCACCCACTGGCACAATTTGCCTATTACTATCTTTGGGCACTTCTGTGAACTCACAAATCATAATTTGTTTTACTTCTTTTGCTTTATCATCCCTCATTCACTAAAGCACTTCAAGCATCAGGGAACAAGGGTGAAGAAGGGGTAGAAGAAGACAAAATTCCCCATAGTCCGTTCCAAGGAGGAAGAGAGAGTCATGGCCAAAAAGATTACCTCAGAGTTTATCATTCTCCACAGAACATGACTCCCATAGATGGTAGTTGTTCAAATATATTTGATTTGTTCTCATTTTTATTTAAAAATAGGATTTCTAGCAAAACATTGACCAAATGTTCACAATTGCCCATCATTTATTCACTGATTTAACTTGGCCAAACTTTAGGCAGACTTCTCTCTTCCCCACAGGTCCCTGAACTCTGGCTTGCCCCTGAGTCTAAGCAACCACCAAAATATAGAAAATCCCCTCTTAATAGTTTGTTTAGAGGATCAACTGACCATAGCTAAAAATATTTCCCATTAGACCACCATGATCATGTTATAGCCTCTGTTCTCTCACCCATTTTCCCCTCAAAAGTCCCCAGTAGCCCTGCTTGCCCTACCCTGTAGAGAAAAGTCTTTTTCTGCTTGATTTTGAGATGCTTGCAAATCCTGTGGTTGGGACAGTATTGTAATAGCCTTTTTAAAATGAAGTTTCTCTTTACCTAAGTCTGATTTGTTTTTATTTGACATTATTATTAGGTCAAAGAAGAGGAAATTTCCTTCACTATGTCACATGCCTTTCACCCATAAAAAGCAGAAATCTAATAGCTTTGTACTTTTGGTGTTAGAATACCCTATGAATCGAACAAAGCTTTCTATATTTTTACTCTTAATTCTTTTAGCAAATTCAAGCAACAGTATTGGTGTCAGTGGGTTTGTAATAGAGAATAATGAGGTATGTTGAGCAGCCGTCAGCAACGCCACACTCTTAACCATAAAGGGACTGACTACAGGGAAGACTAATCAGAATTCATATTTTATATCCCAATTTTATTTTTGAACAGCAATGAAACAGACTTTCTCAGGAAATTCTGCATAACTGAAATCAGTAGAACTTCAGTCTGGTGTCTTAATACCATCTGAAATGTACTGAAGATTGCTGCTTCAGAATGATAAGCCTTGAAATATGGTTACTGGTTTAAACTTAATGTGCGAAGAATAATAAAACCATTTCACAACGAAAATAATGTAACATAAAGGGAGATAAGAAAAGACTATCAACATATCTGGCATTCAGAAATCTACATGTCGGAACATTATTAGAACAATTTACTATTGTATCTTATTTAAATACCACATTATTTCTAAAGCTATTACTACCAGATATGATTTTCACTTTTCTACTAACTCTATTCCATGACTTCAAAGAAACTTTGCCACGATTTTAGAGTTATCTACTTCTTCATGAGATAGAACATGAGGGATGGAAAGGGTAAGTTGTTCGGGAGGCAGCACCACAGACTGGGAAAGGGCTTGGCAGCCCTTCTTATTTCCCTCGTGGCGAGAGCCTCAGTTTATTGGGGTTCACGCAATTGGGCCCTCATTTTAATGGAGTCCAAATTCTATTATCTACGTTTTGTAGAAAGTGATGTACTCTAGAGTATGAAGGAGTTGAGATTTTTGTGCTATTTTATATTTTAAGAGATAATATCCAAGGAATGCACTGAAATAACTATGGATATACTTTAACCATTTCTATCTCTACCCGTTTGTTTGGAAACTCAGGCACACCACTATGAAGGGGACAAAGAAGTATAAACCACAGTGGGAATTTTGCTTGTTTTTAGGTTATTTTTTTATAGAAGTATAATTTTCAATAACTGAAATGCCTAGTTCTTAGGTACCGTAGGTTACTGATTTATATGTGACTCTCTCTATATATATATATGTATGTTAATAAATATGTACACATTATATATAGATATATATAGTGTATAATAGCATATGTATTGTGTGTGTATATATACATATATACGCATATATATGCATATATATATGCATATATATACACATATATACAGAATGTGTATATATATGTGTGTGTGTGTGTGTGTGTGTGTGTGTGTGTATATATAATTTTACAAAACCAGGGAGGCAAGAACACACAAAGTGTTTTAGGGACACAAGGAGAAGTCAGGATCAGACAGGTAAGTGCTCACTGATCTGGAAAGCTAACAGGCAATCTTAGGACTAAAGCATGGAGGCTCCCAAAATCAGGTGGAGAAATGTGTGTACTTTCTTGTGGTTTGTTAAGAGCAACTGATGCCAGATTCTGAGAAGCTTAAAAAAATCACCCACATAACTTTCATCTGATATAGATATTCTGAAAGCTTGTGGGTGGTAAAGCTGAAGGCCTTTAGATCATTTCAAAGGGTATTGTACATAAATCTTTGATGAAATAGTAAGAGCCAAGGAGAAGAATGGTCGAGTAGACTGAGCCTCTGATTTTGAGTCAGTTGGAAGGGAGTTCACAAAGGACCACAGGGGAGTCACTCGCATTCTCTGAGTCTCTTTGACCTCATCTGGAAAATGGGGAACGCAACACCTGCTTCATCACAGCATCATGAACATTAGAGGAGTTGCCTCATGCAAAGTTCTAAGTACGTGCTGCGTTTTAAGTGAAAGATACAACTGCATGAGAACACCAAGGAAGAAGTAATGAATTCTAGCCAGAGAGGGAAACAGGACTTTGGGGAGCATTTAAAGAAGAGGAGATACGAATCTGACTTGGAAGATGATCAGACTTTCAACAATTCAGTTGGGCATACAGGTTTTTCGTGACCTAATGCATCTCTAAGAGGCTTCCTACATTTGTATATTAATTTTAAAACTGAAGCAAAAATATGGAAAATGATTTTATAATCCCACAATATGTGTTCTGAGTAGTCTTTATTTCAGTGAAATCAGTATGTATGAATTTTTCTTCTTATCGGCACACACATTCTGTTAAGTGGTATGAATTTCTGCACAGGCAAGGAAGTCCAGAAGCAACATAGAAAATATATATGTTATCATTTTCTTAGCCTGAGATAGTAAAATTTCTTTCCGGTTTTGAGGAAATCATTCCTGGCAGCCAGTCTTCTTGTGATTGATTAGAATTCAGGAGAGAGAGAAAGAATGTTGGCACATTAGATGAAAAAAGGGAGAACCTGGGACTGTTTTCCAAGAATATTAAATGGTTATGGTCCATGGAGGTGTTGTTTGCCCTCATAGGGTTAGATTAACTTCTCATGTTTATAAACTTAAAAGCCCTGACTCACTCAGAAATTCTAATTGAATTTAGATTTTCTGGGAGAATTTGTTAATAATGCCAATTTGGCTTTTACCTGGCAAAGAACTATGAGCTAAATCTGAAACTAGGCTGCTGTGAATGGAGACCTAAGACATATATCTCACCATTAAGTTTGATAGTACAATTATCAATTATAAAAGCCATTGCCTCTGCCACTGTGACCATAACACGTCCATAAGTATTTGAGTAAGGCTTTTCTTCACCTTTCTCCTCTCTTTACTCCTACTTTGCAACCATTCAAAAACAGAGAGAAATTTCTTCCTGAAATGCTGGCGGGAAGGCTGGCTTTGCTTTGTAATATGAGCTACACTGGCTTCAGGCAGGTGGGTGAAGAGCACTTGTCAACTCAATGGAACATAGAGTGATTCAAATGCTCTGACAGGGGCATAGAAAGAAAAGAACAGTGCTCTTTGGTTTGCCAGGAATTCATCTAAAGAACAATGCAGTTGTTTTATAGAAAAGTGTGTATTATAAATCACTAAACCCCTCTGTTTATATTACAATATATGCCACCTCCAGATGGGAGCACAATGACTTAAATAAGCTCTCTTTTAATACCTAATAATAATGGGTTGATAGTTCAAAGATGTTTCCATCAAAGCATCTGAGGGAGCTTTATTTGCATTAATTGACTTAGCATTAGTTACTGATTGAAAGGTTAGTATTATTACTCTTCTTATTTTGTGTTACTGAATTTTATTTTCCCCCCAGTTGATACATTTTATTTTTGTAGGTCCCATCATTAATTCTGATAATAGAATTCACCAGATATAATAGATATAAGGTATTTGATATAATTGCAATAGTAGAATAATTGCAGGATTCCTAATATGAATCAGATTTTTTTTTTTTTTTTTTGCTAGGCATACTTTTCTTCCAAGATCTCCTCTGTTGTTTGACATTTTATTTCATTATGCCTTTTATCAAAAAGCTGTTATGGAATAATTTGTTCCACTGAGCTCTTTGCCTATTGAGAGTTTTATTTTTCTTCCAGGATCAACTCAGTTCCTACATTCTCAGGGAAGAACCTCCCTGCATAATCCACTATTTTTTTTTCCTTTTAAAATTTGAGAAAAGTTCTATGATAAACCTCAAGACTACTTACCTAATGTCTTTCAAAGATTGACTGTTAATTGTTCTCCAGCAAGGTTGTTATATTCTTATTAATGCATTAAAAGTAATTTTGATTACTGCTTCTGGCTTTGGCAGAAGGTCATAACTAACTGATGCCCCCACTGGGAAGAACTGGAAGGACTGGATAAAATATTTTTGGGAGAAAAAAAAACTTTTTGAAGGCTTTGGAAAGCTACCATGCCTCTAAGATCTGAAAGGCTATGTTCTTTGACATTAGGGAAATACAGATAGGTAAGCCTGACACTTGGTGGACCATTTTTCCTCGTAGCATTTTCAAATTCCAATGCAGCATCTCAGGAGCTGGACAGAACTCTGGGCAGTCTGACAGGATGAAGGAGGGCTGGAGTTCAGACTCCACAAAATGGAACAGCCCACTTAAATACCCAAAGTTTCATAGGGTGACTCTAAGGCCTATGTCCTTGGATTAAATGTAAAGCAGCATTCCTCAAAAGGGTACGTTCAACATTTAATTAATTAAATCCCTGATATAAATTATAGCAAACTGTCCCTTACCCAAGTATATTCAAAGAACAAATTCCTACAGAGCAACAGCAATCAAGACAGTGTGGTATAAGCACAGATAGACATAGATATCAATGGAATATAATTAATAATCCAAAAATAAACCATCAGATTCATGGTCAATTGTTTTTTGACAAGGGTCCCAAAACAACTCAATGCAGGGAAAGAATATTCTTTTCAACAAATTGAGCTAAAACAACTTGATATCCATGTGCAGAAGAACATTGTTGAATTCTGTATACAAAAATTAACTCAAAATAGATCAGAACCCCAGGGGTGCCTGGGTGGCTCAGTGGGTTAAAGTCTCTGCCTTGGCTCAGGTCATGATCTCAGGGCCCTGGGATCAAGCCCCGCATCAGGCTCTCTGCTCAGTGGAAGCCTGCTTTCCCGTCTCTGTCTGCCTGCCTCTCTGACTACTTGTGATCTCTCTCTCTGTCAAATAAATAAATAAATAAAATCTATAAAAAAAATAGATCAGAAACCTAAAAGTAACAATGATTTAGCTCTTAGAAAAAAACATAGGAATAAATCTTCATGACCTTGGATTTGGCAAAGCATTTTTAGACATAACACCAAAACTACAACCAACCATAATAACCAAAAGATAAATTGGACTTCATCAAAATTAAAAACTTTGTGCTTCCAAAACACTGTCAATAAAGTGAAAAGAGAACTCATAGAATGGGAAACAGTATTTGCAAATCATATATCTGATAAAAGATTTGTATCTATAATATATAAAGGACTCTATAATTCAACAAAAAGAGGACCTAATTCAAAAAGGGTAGTGGGTTTGAAAATATATTTGTCCAAAGAACATACACAAATTGCTAATAAGCACATGAAAAGATGTTTGACACTGTTAGTCATCAGAGAAATTCAAATCAAAACCATAGTGAGATACCATTCCACACTCAGTGGATTGGCTATAATCAAAAGATAGAAAATAGTAAGTGTTGACAAGGAGCTGGAGAAATACCAGCCAATAGAAATGCAAAGATATTGCAGACCTGAACAACATGGTAGATAGATGTGAATTAACTGATCTAATATTTTCAATATACATATTTCTTCAAAATTTACATGGAAAAATTACTAAAATTAACTTTAGCCAAGAAGCTATTCTTCTATTTTAAAAGACCGAGATAATTCAGAAAGTATTATCTGAACACAAGAGAATTAAACTAGAAATATAAAACCAAAAACAACTTGGGTATTAAACAAAAGAGAATTAAAAAACCATGGGTCAAAGAGGAAAACACACTTGAAATAAGATACAATTAAAAAAATGGTACTGAAAATATATACCCAACTTTTGAAGTGCAGCTTAAGGGATGTGCAGCTTGGGGAAATTTTATTATCTGATATAAGGCCAATATGAATAATGGACTTTTCCTATACACAAATAATAAATTAAAAATGAAATTAATAAGTGGAGGTCTTTTAAAATGTTAAAAATAGGGGCACCTGGGTGGCTCAGTGGGTTAAATTCTCTGCCCTCGGCTCAGGTCATGATCTCAGGGTCCTGGGATTGGGCTCCTCATTGGGCTCTCTGCTCAGCCCAGCATTGGGCTCTCTGCTCAGCAGGGAGCCTGTTTCCCCCTCTCTCTCTCTGCCTGCCTCTCTGCCTACTTATGATCTCTCTCTCTGTCAAATAAATAAAATAAAATCTTTAAAAGAATAAATAAAATAAAATGTTAAAAATAAATGTGAACTAAAAATAATTCATTGAAATAAATCTAATGAAAGATGTGGAAAGCTTCCACCTAGGGAAATATAAAATATGGAACTAAATTCAAATTATATAGAAAACGTTCGATATTACAAAAGTGCCAATCTTACTAAATAGATCTTTAAATTCACTGCCATTTTAATCATAATCCCTGCAGAACTTTGTTGTAGGTATTGACAGGCTGACTCTAAAATCCATAAGAAAACACAAAAGATCAAGAAAACTTAGTGTTGAAGAAGGACAACATTGGAAGACTCTGGTATGCTATCAACAATGATTAAAATAAACTAGTAATAAAAATGTGATAATGAGACATTAATAAACCAGTATCACCATTAGTACAAAATCGTCCTATGCAGATATGGAAATAAGAATTCTAAAAAGACGTTACTTCAGAGCAGTGAAGAAAGGACAGTTTTATCAGTAAATGACACTGCATCATTTGGATATCCATATAGATGACTAGTCATGGAAAATCCCTTTACTCCATCAGTTTGCAGCTCAAACTAGTCATAATTTGGATGATCTGCAAGAATGGACACCTTGGGACCGCCCTGGCCATAGCTGGCATCATGTACTGAGAGTCAAATGGTACTCTCCTCTCTAATACTTATTTTAAGTGACTCATCAAAAAATTTAAAATGCCTTGGCATCATTTCTCATTGGTTTTTGTCTAAAAGATTTGTAATGTTCCCTATGATAGAATTTCAGTTCAGTACAAAAGTAGTGGGTGGTATCATAAGGAAATCGGTATGCAGTTATTAAAGATATGAAAATTAACAGCATGATTATTTAAGAAGGCTTGAACACTTGTATCCAGAACATATTACTGTCTGTGTGTCTTTCCAACTGGATAATCTGGTGAGGACTCTGGATTTCCAGCACAGAGGATTACGTCATTGACTCTGGGTATTCAAAACTGTGTTAAGTTCCTTCTATATTAAGGAACTGTGCAGGCACTGTAGATATGTAAGTGAACAAGACAGAGATTCTTTGGTTCTATGAAGTGTGAAAAATGATATAAGATGAGCCATTTAAAAAAAATAAAGATGAGCCTTTTTTTTTTTTAAATAGGTACAGGGCAGCCATTCCATTTGGAGGTATTGCCTTGCATGTCCTATTTTCTAAACCTCTAAACTGGGGCAAACCACGAACATTCCATGTCAGCAAGAACAAGAAAAACCATAAAAACCCTAAGTTCACCTCCTGTAAATGGGTGCTATTTGGGTTTCTACCCACATCTGTGTACCTTTAATTGAATTCTCTAATTCCCAAATAAACACCTTGCTTCTTGAACTGGTTTCTTCGTTTTAGATTGACAGAAGTTTATAATGTAATATTAGAAAAATGTTGGTATTTTTATTAGTGAGGAATGGGTTGAAACCATTCATTTTCCCCCTAATTTCCCACAGTGGTTAAGCACCTGAGACTGTACGCTTTTTAGCCTGGATTGCCTCTTAGGAACATTATGTTTTAGGATATTCCTTCTCAAAATGCACAGGAGAATTTCTGTGCATTAAAACAATTAAATTAAAATAATTTTATGTTCTTCTTTGTCTCCAGGTATTTTCAAAATAATCTAAAAACCAAAATTGTGCTCAGCAACTCAGAGATGCCTACAATCTTTTTACAATAAACAGGCCCTCCAGTTTTAGTTTGGGGAAAGCATTATGGTCATAATTATTTTATAAATAAGAGAAGTGATTATACCATATCCCATTCCAAATCCCAATGTGAGAATAGCCACATTGCAGGGACTGAGAATTTTATGAATGCTTATTGGAATGAAAAAGAAATCCTAATTATATTCAAAGCATTAATTTACCTTTGAAAAGGCGAACAGGGAAAATGTGCAGCAGGGAAAAAACAAAAGGGAGTGAGATTGATTGGAAAAATTTTAGTTGGCAAATCTTTCTGCAGACATTTCAGACTGTATTTTCTTGATTATATCTTTTCGTGTACTGCATGGTGTGTTTGACACCACACAATATGACATGTCAAAAGCAATATCACAAATGGAAAACAAGGACATGGCAGATTCAGGGCCTCTGAATTGCATTTTTTTTCATATTTCTTAACAACTTCGATTTCCAAATATATCATCAGCAAGAATTCATAGACTTACCTCTAAAATTGTTCTGTGATTTTTGTTCAATCCTCCCAAAGTCTCATTTGCTTGAAAAAAAATTAAGAAAATTTAAAAATCTACATTATTTTAGGATGTGATGAAACAATAACCTACAAACTATTTTTAAAAAATGTAACTTTAAGGAGCATGTGAGTGGTGCAATTGGTTGAGCATTTAACTCTTGGTTTTAGCTGGGTCATGATCTCAGGATTGTGAGATCAAGCCCAAAGTCAGGGCTCTCTGTCCCTCCCCACCTTTAAAAAAAATAAAATGTAACTCTATCTCCAAATCATTTTTAAAATATTTTAAAGCAAATGACTAATATGTGGGAGAAATGTGCTATAATTCAGTTTCCAAAGGCCAAATTACAACTAGAATCACCAATTATAACTGTAATTTCCAGTTGGATTGCTTTCAATCCAGCGTTCAAGGAGGTGCTCAAGGAAATTCTGAGAGGTTCTTGAGGTCTTTGTAAAAAGTTTTAATTGAGTACTTTTATTTGTCATGATAGCATATATTCTGAGCATATTCTGCCTTGTCTGGTTACATTTGTAACCCCGTACAGCCACTTAGTTTTACTGCCCACTTTTGCATCTGGACCTCAGATATTATTTCCACCAAGTGAAGGCCCAATCATCTCTCAGTACATCTAGCACCTAATGGGTCCACTGAGCGAAGAAGGAAGTTCAGTGAGTGTGGGGGCGTGGCTCACGGTGGTGACAGTGATGGGAAGGCATGCAGAGGTCAAGGAACCACAGCGTGTTTTAGGCAACTCGATATGTGACAGTTCCAGGCAATAAGTTACAAATACTTACTTAGGTATATTGTGTTTCCAATGTTAGCAAAAGATTTTATTAGGTGACTACTACAGATTTCAGTATAGTTGCAATGTTAGTGGGAAAATTTCATAGAGTTATCAAGTAAACTTCATCTGAAATGAAGAGTTTAGTAAAATCTGAAATCCGATTTCCCCTAACAAAAAATCTTTGAAATTATTGGTAACATCTGTATGAAAAATCTTAGGAGGATAGTTATTCTCAGAATAAATATTATAGATATATTTAAAAATATAACAACCAAAAGATTAAATGTAGAACCTCTTCCCAAGCTACGTTTTCATGACATTAGACCTAACATTAGTGATTTAATTACAGAGAAAAAAATATAATCTATGATAAAAATCTTCATGTTGGTTATTAGAATTTATGGGTTTTATAGATTGGTCTTTATCTCATTTGTAAATTTTTTTGCTTATAAGGTTATATAAGAATTATAATCGTGTAGATTTTAGTTAGTTTTATTTTTGCACACTGAGGATCTAGGAATAAGTTTTTCCCCCTCAACAATGACCATAAATATGGCACATATATACTTTATTGTCCCGCTGGGATACTTCTGAAAGTGTAAGGGAAAACAAATAATAATCACTTGGTGAGGCCTGGCATAAATCAGATCTTTTCTGCGCAAATGGAGATGTAGGGTCATTTAATATACATGACTCAAATTTGGAAATTATTGATTTAATTCAAATGTTTTGTTTTGATGATGAAAAACCAGCACTCAAAGTCACATGATTTGTTAGTGGCTAGGCTGACACTTTATCTTATGATTTCTGAAATTATTCCTTTGATGCCCCTGGTTGCAGATAGAATTCTATAAAGGATTTTCAAATAACTACAATGCATATCTGTTACCAACTTCCAGCTGGCCACAGAGCCAGAAAGTCTTAAAAAAAATAGAGTACGAGGCCCAGCACTGATTTTCCATTCTGCAAGTGAGTATATACAGACAACAAAATAAGCTTCTATTCACCAATATCCTCAACTAATTGAATTTACCACATTACAATGTATGGTGGTCCATGGCAACAACATAGGTCAGAGTTACAAATGCATTTTGATGCCTCATTTATGTCACTTGCACACACCGTATCTAGGCATGTGCTAAGCTCTGGGAAGTTCAATTCAATCCACTATAGCTCATCTAGCTTCTACTCTCAACATTTGACAAAAATATGATCTATAAATCCAATTCAATAATATTCTTAATGCCGACGTTTTAATCTGAGAAAGTGAATATATGCATTTTACAAAGTATTTCAACAAGTGTGAAGAGGGGAGGCAATTCAGGGTAATCATCCACAGACTAGAAAATTCAGGTGGCTAGAACACTTTTCCTCTTCAATGGCTTTTCGGATGATGGAGGTTTCATTATAATGTGCTTTACATTTGCTAATATAGTTCTACTAAAAGTCACATATTCTAAAATGGTATTTTACTCCTCCTCTCTCTTCCCTATGCATGCCATCTCTAAACACCATTGATACAGAGCCACCTGTGTATATAGCACTCAACCAAGCATGGCATTTCTGAAGTAATTTGGAGAGCGATGACAGCAGGTGAAATTGGACTATTCCCAGAGGATGCTCATTCTGCATTCAGAAGCATTCCAGATATTTTTGAAGAATTTTTTTCCAATTTGCATTATTTCTAAATACATTTCACATACTTTTCCAAGTTTACTAGCTGTATTGCAATATGTACATTAATATTCAAGCTTAAGTCACGCAGGCTTAGATATATGAATTAACTAAGAGGCATAAATTAAGTGCACATTTATATAATATTCTGTGCAAGACATGTTATTGTGGCTCACAGCTTTGGAAAGGAGACAAAGGAGCCTGAGAAATCCTTTCTTATTGACCCTGCTATGCATTAGAGTACCTTTTTCTACCATCCTTAGACTACACATGAAAAAAAAATATAGCACGCAGCAAAAAAATAAATGCTAGTGGACTTCAGTAAATAGAAAATTGAATTTGCCAATATTTTAAGTCACAATTATAGAAAAGAATCATTTACTGTCAAGGTTGGAAAGGGCCCCTCCTCAAAACAAAACAACACCAAACCCCATGTTTTATCCCTTCTCTCTCTCAAATGTGTCTACTTGAAACTTTCCGATTAGGGGACCATCATTATTTCTGAAAGCTACTCCTTCTGGCTTTGTACAGCTCTAGAGATTTTTTGAATATCACGTTATCTATGGTAGGTAGAATTTTGGTCTTCATTAGCTTCAGGCCTTGGTTTTACTCCCATGGTTTATATTATATTCCATGGCAAATGAACTTTATAGATGTAAGAGAAAACAGATGAGGAAGTCAGAGATCAAAAGCATTAGACAAGTTCAATGTGCCATTCAACGAAATGGAGATTTAAGGTCTTCAACTCTGAGGAACTAAATTCTGCCAATGATCTGAAAAAGCACAAAGCAAATTCCTCTCCAGGGCCTCCATATAAGATCCCAGCTCAGTTGTCCTGGTGTTTTAAAACTCGTGAGACCCTGAGCAAGGAGCCCAGTTGAGCCACACTATGGCCAGATTTCTGAACCATGGAACTGTGAGATAATAAGTAGGTGGTGTTTCAAGTCACTAAATTCATGGTAATTTAACAAAAAACAATAGAAACAGTACACATTAGAAGTATACAAGATCCTAGAGAGCTTCTTGTTCAACACTCATTTATACATGAGGAAAGTGACCATCCAAGGTCATAGTATGTAAGTGGCTCTGTCATTATTATTACATACTAGCCTCTTAATCTTACCTACTATATTACTTTGTTGATTTGTTCATTAAAAATATTTTGAATGATTCTTTTGTAAAGAATGAAGAAGGCAGGGAATTTGGGATCCTCCAGGGGATATATTTTTAATCTACTACTATGTACTCAGTATTACATTTAATGCCTTAGATATAATATTTATTTTTTAAAATTCTAGTATGTAAATGACTTAGTAGAGTTATGACATATATAAATAAGAATATTAAAAATATAATAAGCATTAAATCATATATAGGAACTATTTGATAGAAGGGAGCTCAGAAAAAGAAAGCTTAACTTTCAATAGAAGTAAGCAAGGAAATTTCTATAGAAACTTCCAGAACATTGGTCCTGGAACTCCTACATGGTGAGAGTATACTGCATTTTAGCTGCTCTAAAGACTTCTGGCTGTTCATAGGTTGTCTTTGAGTAGCCTGAATAAAGGCACCAAGAACAATCCATGCTTGTGATAAGGGCATTTGCCCTCACCTGCCTTTCTTCATTCCTTTAATATGTGTTTCTTTCATTGGGATTGCCATTTGTTTAACTCTACCTACCATGGTTTGGATTCAGTAACCAATTTTATTAGGGTTTCTTTTATTCTTTCCTGATTTCCCTCTTTCATGACTTCTTCCAACACTTTATTCTTAGTATGATACACCACAACCATAGGCTAAGGTATTATTCCTATCCAGGCTATTCCTATATACCAGGCCTCACTGGTCCATAAGGGATATCTAAAGATAGAATGTGTATAAATTAAAACCAAGGAACATGACAATCCCTATAGATGTAATACATGAGCTGAAACGTAGGCTGGCACAGATGACTTCTTTACCACAGTAGTTGGATTATTCTGTTTACTTGGAATATAGGGCATGTGAAAATGAAAAGCCTATGTTATAAAGTTAAGTTGTCATGAGATAACAGAAGATCTTAAATACCAAGTTATAAAATTTGGAGTTATAAAGACTTTTAAGAAAAAAGATTAAAATTGACTAGATGAAGATTTTATCTCAAAATTTAAAAAAAAAACCTTGCTGAGAAAATAGAGAACTAAAATTTATTTATTGAATAGCTAATAGATTCACAATTACCAAACCCTTGAAAATATAAAAAGATTTCAGTAAAAATTTTTACACCCATACTTTTTCCTATCCACCCACTTCCCATTCCTCAACATAGAAGTCATTATTATTTTTGTTTGTTTATGACTCCAGAGTTTTTATACACATAAAAGTGTGTGTGTGAACACATATGCTTATGCATGAATGTGTATGCTTTTATCTCTTTTAGTCTTAGAAAAATGCTAAAATACTTTGCTGTGTTTTGCTTTTGTTATTCTACAATGCATCTTGGATATCATTCTACAGTAAAAAAGAGATTCCATTTCTTCTATATTTATAAAACCCTGCATTAAGACATTGGAAAGTTTCCAACCTTTTATTTCTTCAATCAATGCTTAAATCAGTAGTCACACATTCCTACTTTTTTGCACATTTACAGGTATAACAGAAACAACATTCCGAGGCCTGAAACCAATCTGTCAATACAACCTGACCACATTGTCCTCAGCATAAGTTGTATATTGATACTCTAACCAGCAAGTAGGAAAGCTGAACACTAAAATTTAAGTCAGATTTCTAAATTCTAGTCAAATTCCTGTGCTCTTATTTTAGGGAAATCACTCTGACAACAAATCCTGACTAAAACTAATGTTCTCACCTCTATCTGCTGATTGTCCCATTTTTTAAAAGATTTATTTAGTTATTTTAGAGAGAGAGTGCATCTGAATGGGGAGGAGGCTCCGGAGAAAATCCTTAAGCAGACTCCCCACTGAGTGCAAACAAAGCCCAACGTGGGGCTGAATCCCAGAATCCCCAAGATCATGACCTGAGCTGAAATCAAGTCAGCCACCTAAGCCATCCAGGTGTCCCTGATTGTCCCTTTTTTTTT
>CM052808.1:53369398-53543173 GCA_028533885.1 Nasua narica
AGAAATTATAATGATTCCAGTTATAATTCCATCAAAAGGAATATACTTAGGAGCATGTTTAATCAAGGAGGTGAGCTACTTTTATGCTGGAAAACATTAAGATATGGACAAAAGAAAGTGAAGATACAAATGAATGGAAAAATACTCTGTCCTCGTGGGGCACCTGGGTACCTCAGTGGGTTAAGCTTCTTCCTTTGGCTCAGGTCATGATCTCGGGGTCCTGGGCTTGAGCCCTGCATCAGGCTCTCTGCTCAAAAAAGATTTAGTTATTTATTTGAGAGATGGGGAGGAGCACAGGGAGAGAAAGAGAGAGAATTCCAAGCTAACTTCCCACTTAGTGTGTAGCCCAACACTGGGTTTTGATCCCATGACCCCGAGATCATGACCTGAGCTGAAATCAAGAGTCAGACACTCAACCGACTGAGCCATCCACGTGCCCCATGTCCCGTTTTTGTTTATGAATAAAAAATATATTAAACCACACTTGAGTGAACATTTGGCAGCTTGGGGTTCTCACTCCAATATGCTGATTTTCAATCTCTCTTTTTTTTTGGGGGGGGGTACAAATTGGAACTCTTAGCCCAGTGAGTTAACAGCCAAATCCCAGAACTAGATAAACTCTAATGTTCTTTTGTTTTTGTGTTGGAATGATTTTGTAGTGTCCCAAGTCAGTTCAAAAATAATTTTAATCTCCTTCCTTACACAGATATCCAACCATTTCTAAAAATTTAGTAAAGTCCACAATGTTTCTCAATGTGTACTTTCTTTGAATTACAAAGCCACTGTGCTGTTCATGTCCACTTTATTTATTTGTATTATTATAAAACTCCCTAAAAATTTATATATATATATATTCCCCCCTGGGATTATCTGTGTATTTCAATTATTTTTTGCCACACTTCTTTCTCACAGCAATAAGCAGCTGGGAGTTCTTATACAGATAATCTTATGAAAGTATGCAATAGCTCTACATAAGAAAAAGCAATATAATATTGATTAACAAGCATTATATATTGAAATTAGGTACATATATTATTTAAAATATTTTAAGTTACTGATAGTCTCTAAATTTGTTAAGTTAATAAAATGAAAGTAATTTCAAGAAGATATCACTTGAAATGCATGCTCTTGGAGTATAAAAAATATATTATCGTTGGCACCTCAGGAGGAAAAAAACAATATAAATATCATGAAAAAATTCACCTCAGAGAAGAAAGTCAGTGGGAAAGAAATGAAAGTCAGATTAGTTTATATATAAAAACAGCTGGAAAGCCCCTAGTTGACTGAATTCAGTAATTTCTAGGTTATTCCAAGGTAGATGTATGTGTATTTTAGGTTGTTTTTAAGATGTCTCACAATTAAGAAAACATTGTGTGCAATAAATGTGTTTATGATCAGAAGGGTTATATTCATATCTGAATAAGAAATTGCCTTTCTTAAAAAAATTTACCAGTGAATAAGACATTGATAATGTCTAGTTATAATCTGGGTTTGCACTGACTATATTTTAATATAAATATTAAAATATATTTCTCTATGCATTTCAATAATAAACAAATGATTTTGAGAATGTGACACTGGAGTTGTAGTAAAGCTGTGAGGTTAATAAAAGATTAGTCTTTTATGAACATGAGCTGAGTTTAATCCCTTCATGTCTTTACTAACTGTGTGATATGGGGAAAGTCATTTTACATTTATAATATTCAATTTCTACATATGACAATAATCTTAATAATTTGAACTTTATTCTGCCATTTTGAAGATACCTAAAATAACTAAAGCATTTAACACATTGTTAGGCACAGTATTTTCATCATTACCATCATCATCACATCACCTCTTATAGGTTTAGATTATGTTGGGGCATAATACACGATCTTGACCCACAAGGAGCCAAAAAACTGGAGTAAATCTCTTATAGGTATGTTATGAGCTCCTTGTGGGTGAAGATCATGTGTTATTCCTACTTAACTCCCCAAAATAAGGTCAACAATAGAATAAACCAGTATTAACAGAGTATCTACTGTGTGTCATACATTCCATTAAATATTTTCTAGGTATCTTAAGATAAGTGCTGATAACTCTTACTGAACCATAAGTCCTTTAATGCTAACGAACTGATACATAGGGAACCAGGCCATGGACACAGGTCTCTTTCCCCCCAGGTTGTAGATTCTCTATTACCTCTCCTTTTCCCTCCCCAGGACCTAGAATGGTGTCAGGAACATAGTAGACATTCAGTTCAAATTTGTGGAATAAAAAAATAACATAAGAACTAAAGCCTGAAATCAAATTCTTTACAAACTAAAAGTTAGATACCTTTATTTTTCTTCTTATAACTTTTCTCAGGGAAAATGATTCTTTGTTCTGAATTATAATTTAGACTCATTTTCCTATACTGTTTTTATGGAAACTTTGAAGAATTATGTCTGTGTATTACTAGTAAAATCAATTGAACTAAAATATTAATTTGGCTGGTAACATTGCAATATGTCCCTATTTTGCTTTGACAAGATAGTGTACATGATGAACTTAACTTGGCCCATATTTTTAATTATAATTGTTATTACAGAGTTTTTACTTTAGTGTCTGTAGATTTTACTTCCAAAGCCAATAAAAAAGAATCCCAGCAGTAATTTATGAGCAACATTTCCAGTGTAGGTGGGCTCTGAATTAAACCCACCACAGTTCAGTAAGTGTCCACCAAAGATGAACCCCGAGGAATGGCTATATCCACAAAGCTGGATGCTACCTTCAATATGGACTTTTCAAGGGCTGGTTCTCATTAAGTGTTCAACTGATTAGTCATACTGCCTTCCAAATAAGCAAATCAGACTACTGTAGGACCATGGGCCACATATTAATTATTATTCTGAGAATTCATTTTCAAGTTATAGCGTAGATATGCTGGAAAAGCTTAAAATGACATTCTTCCCTTGAATCAATTCCCCCATCTGTCAGCATGAACTCCACTCATACCCAACACATTTGAGACCATTGGGAGAGAAGTTCAATTTAAATTAGACACAATTTAAGTCTGAAAGTAACTTGACTGAAAAGGAGCTACCTTCTTTTTTTTTTTTTTTCTTTTTTTTTTCTCCCCAAATTTATTTTAATTTTTCAGTGTTACAAGATTGATTGTTCATGCACCACACCCAGTGCTCCATGCAGTACGTGCCCCTCTCGATACCCACCACCAGGCTCACCCCACCCCCACCCCCTCCCCTCACACTGAGATGCGGGCTAATCAATTGGAATTAAACGGTTATTGATTAACCCAATAAAGTCTGGTTTCCTAAAGTAGATAAATTCAATGTCCTTCAAAGGAGTTCAAACTAACTCAGGTTGTTTCTCCTTTTTATTAATTTATTTAGTGTCTCTTATTTACATACTTGAATTAAAAAACAGACTCATGTTTGCTTGTTTGTTTTACTAAGGTACATAAGTGGATAGGATTATAATTAATGTAAACAAATGAGATTAACGTTTAGTTTATAATAGGCCTCTGGAACCAGAATCGATAAATCAACATCATTAAAGCACCTGCTTTCCTTGGAAACAGGTTTATTCACAATGGAGTTTTATCTCATGTCCCAAGAATTAAAATAGGTCTTATAACAGCTCATTATACAGTTTTAAAGAATATCTGTGTAAATTTGTGTCTTCTCCTAAAAATAAGCTTATGCACCTCATTAATAATCTACAAGTGTCAAAGTTAAGTTGCTCCATAAATAAAAAGATAAAGTAAAATTCCAAAGAAATTGTTCAGTAAGATTATCTGTGTAAAGTCTCTAAAATGACCAGTTTGTATGCCTAAGCCCATGGAAAAATGAATTTCTGAATCAGAGGACCAAAGCTCTTTGAGTTGAATGGAAACAAAATAATCGTCTGGTAATAAAGAAAAGACCATCAGATTAGATGGGGACTATGAAGGATTTGGACATTACTACACATACTAGTATTATCATCTTCACACCATTGTCATCATTATTAATATTTTTCAGATATTATTTCAGCACTCAGGAAAATTAACACACTCAGTGAAAAGAACAAGGCCCCAAGCTTTGTTACCTAATTTCACATTTAAATCTCACCCAAATATCAAGCACAAGAATATAGTGTTACCAGATCCAGTTAAGGGGAAACTTAAATAAATAGAACTTTGCTCAAATATCACCTTTTGATATAATGTACATAGTTCCACTTACTGCTTATTAGTTAATAGGTGATTTGTCTTCCCAGTTCATTTTCTTCTAGAAAGAGGATGTAATGTTTTAAGCTCAAACTGATTATTAAATTCCCATATGGCTATACTTTCCAAATATAATAAAAATACATCTGGCTATACCCAGAAGTATGAAGGATCCCATGAAGCCATAGAATAAGCTTAGCACATTGTCCTAAAACATTGCTGTTTTATAAATGCTAAATAATAAAAGCTATTATTTTTATATTATATTATGGGTTAGAATGCCAAATTTATATGAACTCTAGTGATGAGAAAAATAAATTGAATTATTGTTCCTATAGAATATTTGAAAAAGATAAAGAAAAATTAATTATGTTCTTGACTGGTAAATGTTGTTAAGAGTCAAACTTCCAAGTTTATGTTTTTCTCTATGCCACTTGATTTTTCTGTGATCTTAGTTAAATTCATCTTTTCAACTTCTAGGTATCTCATCTTTCAAAGGGGAGGGGGAGGCATATTAGGACCTAACTCATAGAGCTGTTGTGACTACTACATTGTTTAATGCATGTAAGATGCTTCACATAGAATTCAAGAAATACTAACTGCTCATTCTTAGGCACTGTGGTAAAGTATGGTTCACAGTATCCATTTCCTTAAAGAGGAGGGAACTTCAAGAAAGCACATAATGTGGAAATGTACAATGTTCTACACAGAGATAGCTAAGTGCTGGGGGAAGCCAAATAAATTTCTACATTATAAGAGGTCATTCTTCTCCTCTCCTTAATCTAACTATTCCAAAGATAGTCACTGGGAAGTCATTGATGAAGAAGTCCACAAGGACCTGACTTTTCTTTCTTAAGGGAGAAGACAGTAAAATACATGAGTATCAATGACTAATAATCACTACTGGACTCATATTTCCTTGTTCATTCATAAAGAACAAAGATATTAATCATATAATTACACTGAAATATGTAACAACTGGAGATGGACTGTGCCAGGATGACATATTGGGAGAGGTGAGTGACTACATATTAAGAAGGTTTTACTCAATAATGTACATCCAAATGGGCTCCTCTGAAGAACCTCCAGGATTATAAGATTTCTAAAATGATCATGAATTTATCACATAGGAAAGACAACCAGAGATAAAACATTTCAACTCGAATCTATTAATTTACCAGGAAGGAAATACCTACTGACAAAGAAATAGTTCATCACGTAGCCCACTGAGGGGAAAAGAAATCATAATTTCTGTAAGTGCTAAAAAGTGGGAGTTCATGGTTATCATACATATTAGCACACTGGATAGGACAGAATGAGTCCACAATTTTGCACAAAGTTGGTTAAAAGTTAGATCCAGTAGCAGAAAGAGAAATTAAAATAAAATTACAACTGAATGAGAAAGAATAAAATACCTAGGAATAAACTTAACCAAAAAGGTGAACAATGTGTACTCTGAAAACTATAAAACGCTGATAAAAGAAATAGAAGATAAAACAAACAAATGGGAAGATATTCCATGCTCATGGATTGGAAGAATTAATATTGTTAAAATGTCCATATACTCAAAGCAATCTATAGATTCAAAAAGCAATCCCTATCAAAATACCAATAGCACTTTTCACAAAACTTGAACAAGTAATACTAAAATTTGAATGGAACTACAGAAGACCAAATAGCTCCCCCCCAAATAGCCGACACAATCCTGAAAAAGAAGAACAAAGTTGGAGGTATCACAACTCCAGATTTTAAGATATACTAAAAATTTATAGTAATCAAAACAGTATGGTACTGGAACAAAAATAGACACACAGATCAATGGAACAGAATAGAAAGCCCAGAAATAAATCCATGATTATATGCCCAAGTAATCTATGATAAAGGAGGCAAGAATATACAACGGGGAAGACTGGCTCTTTAATAAATGGTGCTGGGAAAACTGGTCAGCTACATGCAAAAGAATGAAGCTGGACCACTTGTTTACACCACACATAAAAATAAACTCAAAGTGGATTGAAGACCTAAATGTGAGATCTGAAACCATAAAAATCCCAGAAGGGAGTGCAGAGACAGTAATTTCTTTGACATGGGCTGTAGCACTATTTTTCTAGATTTGTCTCCTGAGCCAAGGGGGGAAAAAAGCAAAACTAAACTGTTGGGACTACAACAAAACAAAAAGGTTTTGCACAGCAAAGGAAAGGATCAACAACAAAAAAGACAACCTACTGATAGAGAGAAGGTATTCACAAATGATATATCCAATGAGAGGTCAATATCCAAAATATATAAAGAACGTACACAATTTAACCCTAAAAAAATAAACAATCCAATTAAAAAATGTGCAGAGGACCTGTTCAGGTCCTCTGCACATTTTTGTATATTTTTCCAAAGAAGATATACAGATGGCCAACAGAACATGAAAAGATGTTCAGCACCACTAATTATCAGGGAAATGCAAATCAAAACCACAATGAGATACCACCACCCACCAGTTAGAATGGCTAAAATAAAAATCACAAGAAATAATAAGTATTGGAATGGATATGAAAAAGGAACCCTTGTACATTGTTGAGATGAATGTAAATTGGCACAGCCACCATGGAAACAGTATGGAGGCTTCTCAGAAAATTAAAAATAGAAATACCATATGGTCCAAAAATGTTTATCCGAAGATAAGGAGAATGTGGTATACACACTCATACCCACACAAGCTGGAATATTATAGACCTATAAAAAGGATAGGATTTGCCATTTGAGACAACATGGATGGACTTAGAGAGTACTATGCTAATTGAAGGTAAGTCAGACTGAGAAAGACAAATGTCAAATGATTTCATTCATAAGTGGCATCTAAAAAACAAAAACAATGAATAAACAAATAAAAGCAGAATCAGACCTATAAATACAGAGGAAAAACCAATGGTTACCAGAGGGGAGGGGACTGGGAGGTTGAGTAAAATGGGTGAAGAGGAAAGGGAGATACAGACTTCCAGCAATGGAATGAATAAGTCACGGTAATAAAAGGCATACATAAGGAATACAGTCAGTGATATTGTAATAACAGTAATTGTAATACAGATGGTAGCTATACTTGTGGTAAACATGGTATAATGTATAAATCTATCAAATTACTAAGTTGTGGGCGCCTGGGTGGCGCAGTTGGTTAAGCAACTGCCTTCGGCTCAGGTCATGGTCCCGGAGTCCTGGGATCGAGTCCCACGTCGGGCTCCCGGCTCCGTGGGGAGTCCGCATCTCACTCTGACCTTCTCCCTTCTCATGCTCTCTCTCACTCTCTCTCTTTCCTAATAAATAAATAAATAAAATCTTTAAAAAAAATTACTAAGTTGTACACCTGAAATTAATGTAATATTCTGCAACTAAAAAAAAAAAAGAATCGGAAGGAAAAACATGTTAGGTCCAGTAAAGGTCTAGTGTCCCGGAATCACTCACAGCTCATGGTCTTTTATTAATTCCATCTGCCTAAGAACAATTGTAATGAATAATATTCAATTTGTGTATTTCCTAGGCTTCTGGTTCTTAAAGTGTGATCCCAAATCTACACCATCAGCATCACCTGCGAACTTGTAAGAACTGTAAACCCAAGTCCCCCTCCCCCAAACACCTGCTGAATCAGAAACTCAGGGGTAGGGTCCTACAATCCATGTTTTAATGAGCTCTATGGGTGATTCTGATGCAGGCTAATGTTTGAAATTCAACATCCCAGGTAAATAATTATGGAAGTGACTTTTTTTCCTTTTACAAAGTCCTTTTCTTGTTAGATAACATAAAATATTACATTAAAGAAAAATCTACAGCTTTAGTCTGTAGTACCTGGGACATACTTTTTCAAATGATAGCTGATTCCTCTTCTAGAAAACTATTCAGTAGAACATGACAGAAAGCCTAGAAGGCCAAATTAAGACGCCCAAAGCACACGTGTTTATTATACCAGTTTAAAACATACAATAGGGATCAAGGAGAAGGAGATGGGGTCAGCTAACACCCTTGGAGTGGAGTATACCTACAATTGAAATACTATATGTCTATTGTGGGCTGAATTATATCCCTCATGAAATTCATATGTCGAAGACCTAAACCCCAGAGTATCTGCAATTGGAGTTAGGACCACTAAGGAAATAATCAAGGTTAAATAAGTACATAGAAGTGGCACCCTGATCCAACAGAATTATTGTACTTACAAGAAGAAACACCAGAAATCTGAGAAACCAAGGAAAAATCACATGAGCACACAGTAAAAAGGCAGCCATCTACAAACCTGGGAGGGGCCAATCACCAAGAACCAAATCATCTTGATATTGGACTTCCCAGTCTCTAGACCTCTGATAAATTCATGTGTCTCGTTTCAGCCACCCAGTCTGTGGTATTTTCTTAGAGCAACCCAAGTGGACTAACACACTGTCTGAATCCTCTGTCTTCAATGGTCATATGTCTTTTAACTTTCCGCCTACCCCACTGTGGTATGGGGACAAGGACTAGAGTTGAGATTTGAGACAAGAGGCTGAGAGATGGAAGGTTCTAAGACCCAACAAGCCATACTTGCTCTGTTCAAGAATGGAAGGGTGCTGACAACTGCTACAATCATAACTTAGATGCTTAGCTGCTCTAGGTTTTATCTGCATGAGGCCAGAACCGGATCATAATGGGCATCACACGTATAGTTTTGCCAGATAAAACACAGGCCCTGAGTTCTATTTAAATTTTGAATCAACAACCTTTGAGTATAAGTATGTCCCAAATATTGCATGAGTCATTCTTAAAGTAAAAACAAACAAACAAACAAACAAACAAAAACCTAAGACACAAATCTAATTGGGTGTCCTATTTTTTTATTTGCTAAATTTGGCAATCCAACACCAGTGGATGTCTTTTTGGTTTAATGATGTTGTCTATCAGGAGCTCTCATGATTTGCTCCCTATATTTAAGATTTACTTGGTGTTTCTATCCTTTTCATCTATATTCAAAACACATGTGCTCCTTTTATCTATGACTAACATGTCTCACAAGTTATTTATCACTTCTCATGAGTTTCATCTATCCTGTTGTGTTTCTTCCCTACTAGAGCTGAATAAAATACTCTCAAAGAATAGCAAGCACTTATTGTACCAATTTTACCAGTGATGACCATGGCATTTCCATCTCAAATCATAACTGGTTTAGGGGCAGAGTACTCATTTGACTCATCTTTGGGGGTGACGCTGTTGGACCTCAGCCTCACCCATTGTTGAGGCCAAAAGTTCCTACCAAGATTCAACCTACCCAAATTCTGGACCAATACCTGCAGAAGCAGGTGAAATTTCTTCTCGATGGGGAAGAGATATGGAAGTATAGAAATAAAACCACTGTTAGGTGGGCTTAAGCCTGCCAAGTCAGTAAGCCTTTGTTTTCTCCTTGTCATTTACATGTCCCTCCTGTCTTAACATAATTCAGTGGAACATAACTCCTCCTAGGAAAAGACCACTACCCCTCCTGTGGCTTATAAGTTAGCCCCAGGACACACTTCAGTTCCTTGTACATATATTTCTTTTCAAGGCTTAGACACTTTTTATATGATTTACCTTCCAGTGGAATTTTTTAAAAGATTTTACTTATTTTTGGGAGAGGGAGAGAGAGAAAAAAAAAAGAGAGAGAGAGAGAGAGAGAGAGCAAGTGTGTGCAAGAGAGAGCATGAGCTGGGGAATGGCAGAGGGAAAGGAAGACGTGTGCTCTCTGATGAGCAGGGAGCCACACATGGGGCTCAATCCCAGAACCCGGGAATCATGACCTGGGCAGATTTAATTTCCACCGACTTTACAAACTTATGTTCTATATCCCAGATAAAACATCCGTTTCCTCATTCTAAATTAGGTCCACCTGTTACACATTTTCATACCACTATGTTCTGTACTTTACAGCATTTATCTCAAAGGAAGTTTGGGGCCTATATTCTTAGTTAACTAATATCTGTGCCTGCCAATAGCATGTCAATTTTATTGCAGCATTATTTATGATGAAAATAATAACATGTAGAATGTTCATCAGCGGACAATTTTGTCGTTATATCCCCTACACTTCAGATAGGCGCATGGCATGTGCATACCAGTCAGGAGGAGATGGATTTCTGTTGGGCCTGAAAAAATAGGAACCCAGATAAACTGGACTAATATTCTTATACAATTTATAATTTTATTTTATTTTTTTAAAGATTTTATTTGAGAGAAAGCAAGAATGCACAAGCGGGGGGTAGGGGCAGAGGAAGAAACAGACTCCCCACTGTGCAGGGAGGCTGATGCAGGGCTCCATCCCGGGACCCTGAACCAAAGGCAGACACTTAACCAGCGGAGCCACCCAAGCATCCCTATAATTAATAGTAAACTGCAAGGATATCTCTCAGATGGGTTTAGGAAAGGCAGCAATGATAGAATGAGGATACACCTCTCAAAAGTCAAAGGAGATTTATGAAGGCTTATCTTTATCTTAGTTTAATGTTGGCATGTCTATTTAAAAATATTCTTTTTTTTTAAAGATTTTATTTATTTATTTGACAGAGAGAGAGGGGGAACTCAAGCAGGCAGAGAGGCAGGTAGATTGAGGAGGAAGCAGGCTTCAAGCCGAGCAGAGAGCCTGATGCAGGACAGATCCCAGGACCCTGAGATCATGACCTGAGCCGAAGGCAGAGGCTTTAACCCACTGAGCCACCCAGGTGCCCCCTATTTAAAAATATTCTTATTCTCTGATAATAGTGAACACAAAGTTAGGATTTTGTTTTTACATTTGGCTAATTTTATTTTCTATTACACCAGAGAGCTGAACTCCAGCAGTGCTTACTTTTGCATTTTGGAGTACCCTACTTCACCGCTGATGCTCTTCTAATGAAAAGTCTAATTTGAGCAAAACTTCATGCAACTGAAACTAGAAGCCTTAGTTGCTATGAGATGATGACAAAAAGATGCCATGTGCAGGTAAAGCTGACAAATGCTTCAGAATGAAGTGAGGAGACAGGTGTCGTCAAGCTTTGTCATCTTCAGTTCCCAAGATATTTTACATTTTTCTAAACTTGACTGCCTGAGACATACGTTAGGAACCAAATGATATCATTAAAATTCAGTCAGCATCCCAGGCTAGAATTTCACTCTGTGTTTAACTCAAATCCCCGGCAAAACTTTTGGATGCCATTTTCGCATAATTTTCAAATGTTCCTTGTTGCTCTCAGAGTTGCATTTTCCTGTTTTCTGCTTCCAAATCATGGCTAACAGCAAAACAGATAAGGCAAAAATAAGAGAAATATGAATGTTTCTATGAGAACTAGGCAGTATAATTCACCATACCAGGTAGTAGTATTCAATCTTCTTACCTGTACCTTCCCCCTTCACTTTCCATAATTGGGATAATCAATATAAATGGACCAAGAGGCTGATAATGTAAATATTGGCCACATAATATGAACAGAAGCTGACTTTAAAAAAAGAGGGAAGGCATTATTTACACTTCGCGAAAACCCATCATCATCAATTTTACTCATTTCCAAGGTAACTAGCTGATCACAAGAAGGCAGGATTAGTTGAAGTCTTCCCCGCTGCCAAACCTTGCACCAGGGTCTTCCACAGACGGTTCTGCTATTTGTTCATTGAGAACTCCACGAGCTATTTATCCTCCTATAAGCAACCCATCATCTGGATTGAGGAAAAGGATGATAACCTAATATGCACTGTGACCGGAAACCACGCCTCGCCTGAGTGGCATCCAAGCACTCTACTTGTGCGCGACTATTACAACACTGAAAACTAATGATGCAAGAAAGAACTTCTGCAAATACTAGTAATAAACCCTGGCAAGGGTGGGGTGGGCAAGCAGTCTTGCATGCATTTGAGTGTATGCATGCACATGCATTGATGTGCATGAGTTTGTGTATGTCTGTATAGGACAGGCAGACAAAAAGTATTCGAGACTAGAATAATGTACAGACAGGAAGTTAGCTTCAATGGCAGAGACCTAGTGCAATCATGTTTCAAGCCAAACACGGTGCTTGGCACTTAGGAAACTTTTTAAATAAAATATGGGTGACATGACCAACCATAGGTAATTTATGAGAGAACAGAGACATTGCTGGGTCAGTAATTTACCATGGAAAATCACATCTTAGCATGTTTTTGTTGTCCAATAAAAAGCACTTTAAAAGCTTCATGATGAGTGCTTTGAGTCTTGTAAATTGGGACTTTTTATGTTTAAGTTTCTTTGAAATTAGGGTCCAATAAAAGCTGTGTAAAATGAACATAAACGCTTCAAGAATAGTTGCAAAAAGTTATTTTAACTTAAAGTTACCTGCATTTCAGTAAGGATTCCCTTGTAAAACAACTGATAGTATTTTAAGGGAAGCTTTTATTAGCAGGCGCTTCACAAATGAATATAAACAAGGTACTGCCCCTGAAGATTGCTCTTTAAAAACCTGTCAAATGTTCTTTATTTCCATTTTCCCCACTGAGTGAGTTATTTCAGCACTAAGCAATTTGTGTTTCATGTATATTAGTTTTCCAGGATCAAAAGAGGTAATAATTTTCAGATTTAAGCTCTTTTGAAGAGGTATACTTAATATGTCAGGTGTTAAGTAAATGAATGAACTTTATAAACTCTGGCTTATAATTATTAGAAAATGATCATAGAATTAGTGAATCTTCAAGTTGGAAAATGGTCCATTGTGATCATTTTCATTAGAGAAACAATTTATGCAAGTAAAATCTTAAGCTGTAATGCAATACATAAAAAATAAGTAATTACCATAAATTTATTTTATGAGTATAAATTAATAATTATATATTACAAAACTAAATAGAATGAGTATTTTATGACCATAAAATTTTCAAAGCTACAGTTTTATACATGAAGTATCTGGCTCAATATTTACTTCTATAATTTGTCTATAATTTCATTAGGTTGAAATCCTAATATAACAAGTTATATTACAAATGGTAGTATGACTTTTTCCCCATGAATTTGCCTCAACATGAAAAATAGAATTTTCTGGGCACTTGGGTTAAGTGTCTGCCTTCAGTTCAGGTCATGTTCTCCAGGTCCTGGGATCCAGCCCCACATTGGCTCCCTGCTCGTGGGAAGTCTGCCTCTGCCTCTCCCTCAAATGAATAATGAATAAATAAAATCTTTTAAAAATATTTTTAAAAATTAAAAGAAAATGGAATTTTATTTGTTTTGAACACTCCCAGTTTTCAATTTTTAAACATAATCTTTTTATTTTTAATTTTAATCTTTTACATATTTGTTAATTTCTGAGATTATTGAATAATTTAGTCAGATATTTATAAATAGTCAATGCTTAGCCAAAATATTTTTCTAACATATCAATAAAGTTTTAAGATTTGAAAATGTCAGATACATAACAGGCTGTCAATAAAAATTTTTAACAAAAATTATGGAGATAACATAGCACATTACCCAGTGGAAAAAATGAATATTTTATCATGTAAAGAATCTCACCCAACCCTGACACAATTCCTGACTCATCACAAATTACTATTGTCAAAATGTATTGTGTATTCCTCTATACACATGTATAGATGTATTATAATTTAATGTTTCCTCTTTATGGTACTAGTTTTTTCCAGTGTTTTTTTTTTTTTACTATATCAATGTTACAATCAATATCCTTGTACATATATTTTGGAGTGCATGGGTGAGTGTTTTTGTGATGTATGTTGTGCTACAATATCAACTCCTCAGTGATTCAATGAGTTTATTTCTCATCCACAAAGTCTGCTGCAGTTTCAAGGAATCTCCCAAGGAATGGTCCTCCACGTGGTAACAGACTGCTTCTGCTACTTTGAACTTTTGTTCTGTTATCTCGACCAGTGGCTAACTCCATGATCACCACAGCAAGAAAAGAAAGACTGAAGAATCATAGCAGTAACTAAATGCTTCTGTGTGTAAACGATACTTACCACTTCTGCTCCCAACCCATTGGTCAGAATTAGTTACAGGAGTCTAACTGCCAAGGGATGTAAAATGATAGTTGAAGGAAAGAGGTAGATGTGTGGGAGCAGTAGAAGTCTGTACCACAGATAAATTTTAGAATTGATATTACTTTGTCAAAGTTCATCCCATATCCTCATCAATAAATTAAAAATGTAATACTTTGAAATGTCAGGTATCTCAGTGCCCATAACTGTCAGATGTTCATCCAAAATTTCCAAGGAATAAATTTTATTTAGTGTTGCTGCTTGAGGCTAATTTTCTTTTTTAAAGATTTTATTTACTTGAGAGAGACCATGAGCAGAGAGGAGGGGGAAAGAGAAAAACAGAATCCTCGCTGAGTAGGGAGTCTGATGTTGGACTCCATCCCAGGACCCCGGCATCATGACCTGAGCCAAAGGCAGATGCTTAACTGACTGAGCCTCCCAGGCACCCAATAGAGGCTAATTTTAAACAGGCTCACTTTAAGACCCAGCACATCTGAATGGTGATTCTTTATCTTACTCAATTATCATCAGAAAGTTAATGAATTCTAATATACTCTTAAGAAAACGAAGCTGGTTCCATGTTCACCAGTTGTTGCACAACAATCACACCAAGACAAGAGGGTGAGACTCGATGGCTCATCTGAGTCAGTTCCCACGTTCAGTGGAAGTTGTCCCTGTGGTTTCAGTTTTCTTCAGTTAGTTGGCCTGAATAAGCAAAACTGACAAACAAAACAATAAAGGAAACAGTCTGAAAAAAAAAAAAAAAGACCAGCAGAGTGCCGAAAACTTGGACAATGAAACATTTCCAAGAAACTTAGCTGCATGTCCAGCACTAGTGGCAGTTGTATTCTATAAACTTCATAGAAACAAATGAAACTTGGCATCCAAACCAATTTGTCAGTCATTTCCTGTTTGTTGAATTTAATACATAACATTTGTAAAGTGATCTTGTTAATTCCCTCAGTTATTAGGAATTTGTTAAAAACTGATTTTTAAAAAATATTTATTTATTTATTTGACAGAGAGAGAGAGAGATCACAAGTAGGCAGAGAGGCAGACAGAGAGAGAGGGGGAAGCAGGCTCCCTGCAGAGCAAAAGCCCCATGCGGAGCTCGATCCCAGGACCCTGATCATGACCTGAGATGAAGGCAGAGGCTTTAACCCACTGAGCCACCCAGGTGCCCAAAAACTGATTTTTAAATAAGCACTTGTGTATAAACATATGAAGGAGGACTCTTTGAAAATGTTACCTAAGGACTCACAGAGAGATAGATGTTCATTTCGTTAGAATGTAACATTTAAAGATAGGGAATAAAAAGCCAAGAGGTCAGGGTGCCTGGGTGGCTCAGTTGGTTGAGCAACTGCCTCTGGCTCAGGTCATGATCCTTGAGTTCCAGGATTGAGTCCCACATTGGGCTCCCAGCTTCACGGGGAGTCTGCTTCTTCCTCTAAACCTTCTCTCCTCTCATATTCTCTCTTGCTTTTTCTGTCTCTCAAATAAGTAAATTAAAAAAAAATCTTTAAAAAAAAAAAAAGCCAAGAGGTCAAATAGATTTTAAATACCACAAAAAGCTGACATCAGAAATTAGTTAAATTAAAGCAAGCTCCAATTCAGTTTAAATGTGATTTTAGTGGATTTATTTACTCTTCCTAATTTTAAGTATTTTCCTTTGTGGCTAAGACAGAAGCAAACTCAAGATTTTCATAGTTCATCTTTATATGCCTCTCTACGTATCTGTTTTTCTTGAGATATAAGACAATGTAACATAAGACCTATAAAATTAAGTCATGAGGCAGTTACCTTGAGAACATTTTTCCCAATGATTTTAAATGCCACTTTCATAATTTACTAAAATGTTGAATATTTTGTAACTTCTTATAGATAGCACATTATGATTCTAGTATCACATGTTAAATATTATGACATTGATTTTAAGTATTTAGTGTATATATATTTTAATATAAGTGGAAATATCCTTGTTCAAAAAATTCCAGAAGTTATATTATCCCCATGAAATGATCAAATTTTACATTATTATTTCCCATGAAATATATTTTCCATGAAATTTAGGTTTATATTAACTTAAAAAAGCTTTTACTGACATTTATTCTTTTTTCTTTTTAAAGATTTTATTTATTTATTTGACAGAGAGAGATCACAAGTAGGTAGAGAAGCAGGCAGAGAGAGAGGGAGAAGCAGGCAGAGAGAGAGGGGGAAGCAGGCTCCCCACTGAACAGAGAGCCCAATGCGGGGCTCAATCCCAGCACCTTGAGATCATGACCTGAGCCAAAGGCAGAGGCTTTAACCCACTGAGCCACCCAGGCACCCCATGACATTTATTCTTTAGATTAATTTTAAAATAATTTTATCTTTATAATATTTTGCATTACTATATTAGAAACAACAACTTTATTTATTCAAATATTATTTTATATTCCTGTATATAGTATAATTTTCTTCATATATATAGAACAATTTAAGTAAAATGATGCTGTGAATATTATACATCATTTATATAATTGTATGTATATATACATTTATAATATATAATTGTATGTATATATGTTTTATATAGTATGTAATTGTATGCTATTCAAAAATATATATATCATATTGAAATAGCAAATTATCTGTTTACATAATTTTTCCCATAGTTTATTATGGATAAATGAATAATGATTTTGATTTTTGCACATTTATTGACTATTTGATTATATTCAACATTTATATTATTTCAACTTTTTCAGTGTTTTTTAAGATTTTATTTATTTGAGAGAGGGCAAAGGCAGGGGGAGGAGCCGACGGAGAGGGAAATGGAGAAGCAGACTGCCTGCTGAGCATAGCCAGATATAGGGCTTAATGTCAGGATGCTGAGATCAGGACCTGAGCTTCAGTCAGATGCTTAACTGACTGAGGTACCCAGGTGCCCCTTGGTGAGTTTTATTATAGTTTTTAGGTGAACAGTTATGTCAATCTAGAATAATGATATTTTTATCATCTTTTTCTGTTTTTATTTTTTTATGTCTAATCACATTGTTCCTATCTTCCACTAGAATGCTGAATAGATGAAATATTTTTTCCTATGATTTTAGTTTTTCACCTGTTCACATGAATCTAATCATTGGTTTGATTTAGATATTTTATTCAGATTAAGAGAACATTCTTTTATTATTAGATTTGGTATGGATAATTGATTTTATTAAATAATTTTCTGACATCTATCATCTTTATGATTTTTCTCTTCTGAAGTTTTAATATAATGAATTACAATATATTTCCTAATATCCTAGTCTGTCTTTATTTTTATAATAAGACTTAACTAATCTTGTAACAGTATTCTGACTATACTAATTTTTAATGAAATTTGCATTTCAACATGCAATGTTGGAATCAGATGTATTTTAACTTAGTAAAATGAACATGCAGTTTTTTTTTCCCATTCTCCTGGCTTTTAAACAGTATAAGAAGTAAATAAATGATTTGGTCTTTAAAGAAGTTAAAAAAAAATTTGCCTCCATACTAAGTACTGTGTTTTTTTTTTTCAATTACTTGGTGTATTCATTTTGGTTTTGGTAACTCATTCTTGAACCAATATCAATCATCTACGTATTTCCATACAATTCTTAATTATATCACTACTTCCAAAAATATTATATATATTTGAACGTGATAATCGCTTAAAAAATTTCCATCTTTGCTGCATTGATATTCTATTAATTTTTTTATTTATTGTTGGGTTTTTCTCAATTAAAAAATACATTAGCAACCTTTGTATTTTCAACTGTCTATTCGAAGAACCAGCTCTTCAATTGAGTTATAAAGTCTTTTTGCTGTCAAAAGGTGGATCAATGTATTAAGTAGCTTATTATTAATATAGTACTTATTTTGCTTATTAATTAATTTGCTTTTTAATTTATTAGATTATGTTTCTAGGTCTTATAAGACAATGATCAATGATCTCTTTGCATTGATGAACTCCATAAATACACATGTTAAGTATTCCTTCAAACCTCAAAATCCTTGCCATTCACCATTTGATTTTTCCATTGAACAAAATCATTTCAGTATCTTAGTATACCATTTCAAATCTCCGTTCTCCTTCTCAAGGTAAAGACTTTTTTTAACTTAATGAAAGTGGATTTTTCATTATCTTAGAAATGAGAAGAAATAAAATGATCTTCACAGTCTGTAATCCCGTACTGGAGCCTTATATAAATATCACTCTAACTTTTATGATCATTTTTTCTTAACATTTTACTCCAAACAGAGATTAAAAGGTGATTTTAGACATCTTACCTACCATTTACAAGCTTTTGTTCAAAGTGCTATCCTTTTGATATTCAAATTTTATAGACTTACATTTCCTATGATTAATGTTTCTTTTTCTTTGTATGTTTATTTATTTATTTTTTAAAAGATTTTATTTATTTATTTGATAGAGAGAGAGAGAAAGCACAAGTAGGCAGAGTGGCAGACGGAGAGAGAAGAAGCAGCAGGCTCTCCACTGAGCAGGGAGCCAATGTGGGGCTGGATCCCGGGACCTTGGGATCATGACCTGAGCTGAAAGCAGCCACTTGACGGACTGAGCCACCCAGGTGCCCCTGTATATTTATGTTTATTCCCTTCTTAGATTTGAGCCTTTCATAGTACTTATTGTGTAAGTAAATAAATAATGAAGAATAGGTTCAATCTGGCTTTGTTTGATTCTTCATTCATACATGATGTTTTTGTTTTTAATCAACTTCATTTAGACATAATTTACATAAAGTTAAAGGTACACACATGAAAGGTACAAACACAGCATATCAAAACATTCCATATGCAGCGAGGGCCATACGAAGTGGGATGTTTAGTGATAAATACCTACTTTAAGAAGGAAGAAAGACCTCATATAAGCAACCTACTTTCATACCTCAAGGAACAAGAATAAATGAAAGAGAAGAGAAAGGAAAGAGAACAGAAAAGCAAGAAAACCAAACTGAGCCTAAAATTAGCATAAGGAAGGAAACACTAAAGAGCAGAGAGCAGAAGTAAATGAAATAGCGACTAGTAAACACAACAGGAAATGTCCACAAACCACAAGTTGCTTTTTCAAAAAGATAAGCAAAATTGACAAACCTTTACCTAGACTAAGTTTGATGAGTTTTGTCAAACGTTTATCACCCAGTAACCACTGTTCAACAAGATATACAACTTTTCTACGTTTTCATCAACCAAAAAATTTCCAAAATGACTTTCAACCCAATTCCCCCCCTCATCCAAACTCACTACTGCCTCTAGATACCACTGATCATTTTCTGTGACTGTTAGTTTAGGCTGACCTAGAAAAACAATATAAGTAGAATCATATACCTATTTGTGACTAAATTATTGTCACTTATTTTAATGTTTTTGGCTACCAACCAGGCTTCTGTATGTATCTGTGGATTGTTATTTTACATTATGGAATAATAGCAATAGCACAATTAACTTATCTATTCACCTATCAATGGACATTCGACATTTTTCTAGGTTTGGATGTTATGAATGAATTTCCTAGGAACACTCCCAAACATGTCTTTTTTTTGTAAAGAAATCTTCTCATTTGGGGATAAATACGTCGGAGAAAAATTCCTGGCTTATAGGCTAAGTGCATGTTTAACTCTATCAAGACTTGTTTTTCTACATTGGTTAATTTTACAATTTTACAAACACAGCAATAGACGAGTTCTAGTTGCTCCAAAGTCTCACCAGTATTTATTGTCAAGCTTTTTCTTTTTTTATGTTAGCCACTCTAATGGTATCTAGCAGTATCTTGTTGCATTCGAATTTGAAATTACCAGATGAATAATGGTAACTACATACCTTCTAACGACTTTCTTAGGTGTCCTTTTGTTTACCTAATAATTCAGCCTACTTTTATAAAGATTGTATTTAAATTCAAGTTAGTTAACATATATTATTAGTTTCAGGGGCAGAATTTAGTGATTTATTACTTGCATATAACATTCAGTGCTCATTACATCAGGTGCCCTCCTTAATGCCCTTCACCCAATTACTCCATCCCCCACCTCCCTCCCCTCCAGCAACCTTCAGTTTGTTCCCCATAGTAAAGAATTTCTTATAGTTTGCTTCCCTCTCTGCTTTTGTCTTATTATTTTCCCCTTCCCTTATGTTCATCTGTTTTGTTTCTTAAAATCACATATGAGTGAAATCATATGGTATTTGTCTTTCTCTGACTTATTTCACTTAGCATAATATACTCTAGTTCTATCCGTGTCATTGAAAATGGCAAGATTTCATGCTTTTTAATGGCTGAGTAATAATATATTACCCTTCTGTATCCATTCATCAGCCCATTTTTAAATTCATTGTTTAATTGAGTTCTAAAGATATATATATATATATATATATATATATATATATATATATATATATACAGGATGCAAATATTTTGACATATATGTTCATATATATATAGTGAATATTTTCTTCTAACCTGTTACTTGATTTTATGTTCATGATAATTCATTTTAAAGAGAAGATCTTTTTTATTTTGGTGAATTTCAACTTAACCTTTTTGTGCTTATTTTTTTCTTCCAGTATTCTTATATTTCAACTTTTATATTTAGGTCTAATACCCATTTTGAAATAATTTTTGTTTATAGTATGTGGTAAGACTCAATATTCACATTCTTAATATATTTAGTTTTGCCAGTCCCATGTCTTTTAAAAGAATGTATCAATTCTCCCATTGAATTACCATATTGCCATGATTAAACAATTAAACATATACATGTGAATTATTTCTAGATTGTTATTTTGTTCCATTGACATATATATATTTCTATATGAATATGACTATTTTTATTTTTATTTATTTTTTAAAGATTTTATTTGACAGAGAGAGAGAGAGATCACAAGTAGGCAGAGAGGCAGGCAGAGAGAGGGGAAACAGGCTCCCCGCTAAGCAGAAAGCCCAATGCAGGGCTGGATCCCAGGACCCTGAGATCATGACCTGAGCTGAAGGCAGAGCTTTAACACACTAAGTCACCCAGACACCCCAATGACTATTTTTAAATGTAACTTTATAGTAGGTCATAAAATTTGTTATTATGTCCACTTACATTTAGTATTATTTTAGTTAGAGCAAATTCCAGTCCTAAACCATCCATTTTCTTTCTTTTATTTATAATTGTATCTCCTTTGTTAAGTTTCTGGTTTCCTCATTAAAATCATATTTTTCTTTAATTATGTGAGTATATTTTATAATAGCTTCTTTAACATGTTTGCTAAATCTAGTATCTGGATTATTTCAATGTTAGTTTTTATTAGGAGCCTTTTTTCCTGAACTATGGGTACGAGGTTCCAGTTTTTTGCTTATCTAGCAAATACTTTATTGCATCCTGGACAATGTAGATAATATGTTGTAAAAATTTTGGATTCTGTTATACTTCTCTGAAGTCTGTTGATTTTTGTAGTAGGCAGTATAATTACTGAGTGACTACCCTGTCCTACTGTAGGTTTGTTTTGATGTGTTATTAAGGCAGGTTTCTGGAAAACCTAAAATGTTTCTCAAACCCCTCTAACTAGATGATATTCCAAGTTTGTCTTTCTTGCCTCTCTTATAAGGATTTGATTTAGAGTGAATCTAGAATAGGTCCTATTTTAGGGTGTGGTTGCTTCATACAGGATCATTTTCTGAAGTCTCAGCAGGGTGTCTGAGCATTAATGAAGTCTAGGTATTTCTGCTACTCTCTGAAAATATAATGACCCCCGCCACCACTAGACCTCTTGGTATCTCTGTTCTGTTCTCAGCTTCATGACCCCTATTCTTGGTCATCCTCAAGTAGTCTTGCTCTGTGCATGTGCTTCGCAGTCCTCAGCTGAAGACTCACCTGAGACCCAAACAGGTTTCTGTAAATTACCTTCCTTCCCCAATTCCCCCTCTCTACTGCATTGCAGATACTGACTTGCTTCAGCCTCCCTTCACACATGTCTGTGCCTCCTCCTCTCAGCAGATCTGTTGGGTTCTGATTGGATTCTAGCCCAATATGCTATAGTCAGTTATTTCTCCAAGCAAAGAACTGGAACAATTCGAGAACTTATCTCTTGAGTTTCCCACCTCTCTAGACTTGTAATCTTGCTCTACCTGTTGTCTGCGACTTTGCCTTTTCTTCTGATTCCTGATTTTCTAATGTAGAAAATGAAAATTATAATACTGATTGATTTCTAAGTTATTTCCCAGCTCTAATCTTCCATGAGTCTGGAATATAGAAGTTATTTCTTTGCAATGTAATTTTTGTTTTCCATGTTTATCAGGTGCTAACGTGTTTGTAAAGAAACACTGATATATTTTTATAATGATAAACCATTCAAAGATACATAATCAGCTTAAATAAACAAAAATAATACATTGCAATTTCTTGAAATTTGTATCTAAAACTAATATTGAAGTTTAAGTTACATTTAGATTTATAAATCATTTCTGTTAGCAATCTTTCAGTATTTCAGCTAAGTATTCAAAAAGCATTATATTTAAGAGGCTGAAGAATCTACTTCTCCAGCTACCTGATTGCCCTTAGAAGGGAATAGCAGAATCTCCTCATAATCATAGCAATTCAGTTTCATTTATCCAAGAGTATAATTATCAGAGGTGATCTTGCACCTGGATTCATGCCTAATATTGGACTCACAATGAAGAAAACACTGTCTAAATTATTAAAATTAATGAATTAACTAACTAGGTCAAAAAGCACTTTATAAGGAAAGTTTTTTCTGTTTCTTTCTAAACTAAAAAGGTAAAATAAAAAGCCTTTTTAAAATACTATTTCAATGAAAAAATCTAATCAATTTTAAGTATATTTAAAATTGATCCACTCCTATATGTTAAACACTTAAATAGCAATAATTGAGTACCACAAACAACTGAAAGTGTGTCGAGTGTAGGAGAAAATATTAGCAATTTCTGAGCACATTAAGTGACTAAATTAAAAATAGATTTGAAAAGAAAGGTTAAAATGGTTGTATTTCAATTTGGATAATAAAAATGCTCTAACACTCAAAAAATTGGCAAATTGGCATTTTGGTCAATCTTCATACTTTTTTATTAATCATAATATTTAAGTAAAATATTACTCTTTTCTAGGATTCAGTTCTAGATTTAAAGACTTCTATCTATCTATCTATCTATCTATCTATCTATCTATGTTTAAGAGTGTTAACTAAACTTTTATTCACAAGAAGACTGGGTAAAATAAATTGGATTACCTTGTCCTATGTTCTAGTGTGTGCATACTATTTGAATGAAGTTGCCAAGGATGGAACACTGGGATGGCTTTCAAAAGATATTACATCTCAGAAGCCTACTCTCCCCTTACAAAATTTAAAGCCCTTTCTTATCTGTAATAGAAAGCAATGTTCAAAACCTAGACTAATCAAAAAAATGGAAAAATAGATTCATGTAACAGAGCAGAAATCCCAGAGTAGGCACACACAAATAAGGTCAGCTGATCTTTGACAAATGCAGAAAGAAAATACAATGGAGACAAGATAGTTCTTTCAATCAATTGTCCTGGAACAATTGGACATCCACATGTGGAAAAAAAAGAAAGAACCTAGACACAGAAAAATATTAACTCAAAGTGTATCAGAGACCTAAATGTAAAGCACAATACTGTAACATTCCTAGCTAATAACATAGAAGAAAACCTAGATGTCATTGGGTTTGACAATGATTTTTAGATACAACATTAAAGGAATTATCTACTTATGAGGTAATTGATAAATTTAAATTCATGAAATAATGTCTTTTCCATTCTGCAAAAGACATTGTCAAGAAAATGAGAAGACAAGCAATAAACTAAGAGAAACTACATAAGACATCTGATGAAAGGACTGTTACCTAAAATGCACAAGGAATTTTTTAAAACTCAAGAAGAAAATAATCCTTTAAAAAAATAAGAGATCTGAACAGAAGTCTTACCAAAGAAGATATGAATATTGGAAGAGATGCCCAACATCATATGTTACTAAGGAATTGCAAATTAAAATAAGGAGATACCCTACACATCAATTAGAATGGTCAAAATCCAAAACATGGAAGTCAAATGCTAGCAAATATATGAAGAAAGACAAACTCTTTCATTCCTAATGGGAATTCAAAATGGTACAGCCACTTTGTAAGACAGTTTAGCAGTTTCTTCACCATATACCATAACAATCATATTCCTTGGTATTTCCCCAAATGAGTTAAAAATTTATGTTTACACAAAAACCTACATGTCATATTTATAGTAGCTCTATTGATAATTGCCAAAATGTGTAAACAACCAAGACATCTTTCAGTAGGTGAATGGATATATCAACTGTGGTACATCCAGGCAATGGAATGTTATTCAGTGCTAAAAAGAAACGAGATATCAAGCTATGAAAAAACATAGAGGAATCTTAAGTGCATAATACTAAATGAAATCAGCCAATCTGAAAAAGAAAGCATACTATGTGATTCCAATTATTTAACATTCTAGAAAAGGTGAAACCATGAAGACAATAAAAATATCAGTAGGTGATAGGACACAGAGGAGGGAGGGGATGAATGATAGCCCACAAAAGATTTTTAGGTCAGTGGAAGCTACTATATATGTTACTATGATGATGGATACACTTCATTATACATTTCTCAAAACCCACAGAATGTACAACACCAAGACTGAACCCTACTGTAAACTATAGATCTGGATGTTAATATTGTTCAGTGTAGGTTCATTGATTCCAAAAAATGTGTCACTTTGTTGAAGGATGTTGCTAGTGCCAGAGGGTGCACAAGTGGAGATATAGAGTTACTTAGAAAATAGGCACTTTCTGCCCAATTTTCCTGCAAACCTGAAACTGCTCTAAAAATGAAGTCTGAAAAAAAATCAACCTATATTAACTTTAAAAGAAAGAGGTAAAAATACATACTAAAAGATAGTTATGAAAAATCTGTTCCAAGTACAATTACTATAAATAATACGATAAGACTACAAACCAGAGTTACAATTTTGCACCCATTTATGATGTATGGGTTTTTTCCCCCACATCAAGCAATTCTCAGACACTAGCTGTTATCCTATAATGCAACTCAATTCTGTCACAGTTTATCAGGAGAGAGTATCAGATGCCATAGGTTAAGGGCTCAATCCTACAAGACTGACTCCAGTACACACACTTAAGAAAATCGCCAGTCCAGGGGTACCTGGGTGGCTCAGTCAGTTAAGTGTCTGCCTTCAGCTCAGGTTATGATCTCAGGGTCCTGAGACTGAGCCCCAATATCAGGCTTCCTGCTCAGTGGAGAGTCTGCTTCTCCCTCTCCCTCTGCTGTTCTCCCTGCTTGTATGCTCTCTCTGTCAAATAAATAAAATCTTACAAAAAGAAAAATAAAATTGTAAGTCCAGGTCATCTCTTGTGCTTCTGACCCAACTGGCTATAGATCCAAGGTTCCTAAAACCCCATTTTGTGTTTAATTTGCTAGAGAGCAGAACTCAAACATTTTAATTAGTAGATTATTAGTTTATTGTAAAAAGCTATAACTCAAGAACAGACAGAAGAGATGCATATGGCAAGGTATGAAGAAGGGGCAAGAAGCTCTCATGTCCCTTCCAAAAGAACACCACTCTCCCCAAATCACTGCATTATCACCAACCCAGAAGCTTTCCAACACTGTCCTTTTGGGTTTATGAGGAAGCTTCATTACTCTGGCATGACACAGGCATGGGCCATTGGTGATCAAATTCAAACTCCAGCCCCTCTATCTTCTCGAAAGGTCTGAGAGTAGTACTGAAAATTCCAACCTTCTAATCACATGGTTTGGCTCCCTTGGCAACCAGCCCCCATCCTTAGGTGCTTTTCAGAAGTCATTCTATTAACCTAACAAAAGACACCTTTATGGCTCTCATCACATGATTTTCCAAGGGTTTTAAGATCCCCGTGCCAGGAAAGGAATTGAAGACCAAATATATATTTACGATTATAATTCACAATATTACAAGAGTCAAATGGAAAAAAGGTAGCAGCAGCCACTAAAAATGTCTAAATACATCTTAGAGTCCATTTATTGAAGATGTTTGTTCAGAATAAAAATAGGTAATAGTTACAATATAGTCTACTCAAACCACATTAGAGGTGTGTCACTTTGAGTTTGTTTCCACATTTCCTCATGAATATGCCAAGGGGATGGTATCAGAGTGAGAGGAAGAGACAAAGTTATTTATAAAACTCTTGGATAGAGTTGACATTTTAAACTTTGTGTCAGCAAAGGAATTTTCCATTGTCAGAAAAAAAGAAAAAAAATGGAAATGTCTCCTGGGGTAAAAAATAATTCTAAAACAGTCTCGGAAAGTGTATGTAATTAGCAATGTAATTCCAAGTAGGGTAGTGTTCAATGACAACAGAAAAATTCCCAGTGTTACCTAGTATAACAAAGGTTTATATCATCAGCTCGTAATACCAAACATGGATGCTACCGGTCCTGTTCTCCGGGGCCATTATCCTCCATTTGCTGTTTCATGGATTCTGACTTCCTCTGACAGAAAGAGGACTGCCATTTACTGTTCTTTGCCTTCAGGTGCATGAAAGAAGTGAAAGCATCCAAAAGAAGTTTTATAGCTAAAGACCTAGAAGTGACTTTTGTCACTGCTCCCCACAATCCGTTGGCCACATTGAATTATACGTCAGTATAATTGAGTGGGAGTGGGAAATGGAATTTTCCCATGTGCTCAAGAAGTTAATGACATGGGTTGGTAAAAATAGAGCATTTTTGTTTGCTGTAGACACCTCTTGCCACCATTTACCTTGGTAAACAATTTATTTTTATAAAAGTTTGACTTCATACAGTAACTGGTTTCCATTTTTTAAATCCCATTCATCGATATCACAATAATATTTACATTAATAATAATGTATACAACTTTCAAAAACTTTCATTTTTATATGATCTCAATTATCCTCACAATTATAGTGTTATTATGTTGGCATTTCAAAAATGCCCTTAAGCCATTTATGAATACATAGAAGTACCACAAACTGACTTATATTAATGTTTTTCAGCTGGCTAGGTAGAGATTGCCCACAAAACAAATGCATCATTTTTTTGTTTTGTACTTATATCACTCCCTGTGAGACTTCTCTAAGAGACTCTTACTAATCTGATATTCACGGGGATTTCTTCAGCTGACTTGTGTAACAATTATTTCTCCAATTGTTCTGGGGTTTGATCCTTTCCTCCTCAACATTCCCATTTTCCCTACTCAGAAGCATATGATGTGCTATAGTACTCCGTTAAAGTCATTTTCTCTCAAAACAACTGTGAATGTATTCCCTTCTTAGCAGGATTGCTTTCTCTGTGGTCATCCGAATATTGGCAACTATTCACAGTACATTTCCCCCCAGGATCTCCTTCATTAGTTTGTGACTCACTCTTTTCAAGTCTTTCCTGTTTTCTCTTCCCTTCTGCCTGCACATTCTCTGGCCTTCCCTCAGCCTGTTGACAGACTTCTGTTCTGTAGCCCTGAGGCGTTGAGGTCACGGCACGGGTATATATTGAAATTTCTCTCTCATCGCCCCTTAATTTCCATGATCTTTCAAATTCCAGTCCATGAAGACCTTTCAATTTTCTGCAGCTGTTCCAGGTCAGACCATAAAGTAAAGCAAGATTCTACTCAGTATCTGAACACAGTATCCTGTCTTTCCTTAGCCACAGTTTAGTTTTCATTTCCTCTTGTTTGACTTTTTGTGGGTAATGTGCTCAATTCCTTTCACCAGCTGGGCTGTGACTTACCTCCAGCAGGGTTTTGACTCTAAATCGTCACTTCCATCTGGCTTATATTTTTCTACAAGGATATTGTTGGTAAATTATTCTAGGTGTTGTCTGTCTTTTTAAAATAGATTGCGGATAGAGGGTAGAGACCACCTCATCCTATCATGCTTCCACAGATGTACACACACACACACAGCACTATACACAAACTCAGGGAATTTAGTAGAATCTAGCATTACAACAGTTCAATCTGAGAAAAGATTTGTAACGGCCTCAAAGGCACAGATGGGTAAGCATCTTTTTCATGTGTGTGGACATCTGTAAGAGAAGAAACCAGTAGCTCCCATTTTTCATGGCTTCATGGGAAACATGATAGATGAGGACTAGGAGGAGGGAAAAAAAAGAGAAAAAGGATGGATACATATGTGCTTCTTCTACAAAAAAGCCCCTCTCAAATGATGAAGAGATCGGCAGACAGGTGGCAAGCAGGGATTCCCATAGTAAACAACAGTCACAAACCAGAGGAGCGCTAGTTATTGCTATCTACCTGACTTCAAGTTAATTAAGTCTGGTGTGACTAGAACGCAGTTATTATTACCTACACATGTGATCCCCGGGTGAGGCAAGTTTAAATCATTTGCAAGATCATGCAGTTATTGAACGAATCTTGTTTTCTTACCTTCATTCCAGTACCTCTTTACTTGAGGACACACGCCTGCTCCGCCTCTGAGCCCTCTCTCCCCGCACAGCTTCCCCTAGCAGAGTGGGGACACAGGAGAGAAGGCTTTATTTTTGAGGACTAGTTTAGAATTTCCCAGACCTACTGCTCTACTAAAAATTGCACAGAAGTTCCTGCACCATTCCTTACCCCATCCCTTTGTTTCCTTATCTCCAGCTCAGTAGCAGAGCAATATTCAAAAGGAGTAGATTGGGGCAGAGAATGGTTTCTGTGTCCAGGAGTGCGTTCCAGTAAACAGCGAGGGCAGGCAGGGACAAACGTGCTCTGATCACTTCATTATGACAATTAAACAACGTTTAGCCTTTTCCACCATCTCCCAGAAATTTAAAAATATTCTAAATATGCACGCATCCAATCAACATCAGAGATTTAATATCTCTGCTCATCTGTGCCTCTTACATAATAAAGTGCTTAATTCCTACAAAAGTAGTATTGATTCCCTAACTCTCCCTATTAGGACTTTCAGACATCTTCCCTTCTTTCTCCTTTATTAAAATCTCTTCCTTGGACGTGCACAATGACTCTTCCATCAATCCTAGAAGTCTGTTTTGGATTCTCCGGTTTCCTGTAAAAATGTTTTCTCCTTGACTTATTTCTTTCCAAGGAGAAGTAATGAAGACATTACTAGCTGACTGTATACATAAGATTTTTCTCCCAAATATACAATTCTGTTGTTCTATGATTTATGAGAAGGGGGGAGCAGTAGCAATGGTAGGATTTTTTTTTAAAGTTCTAGAATTCCATTTCTATAATAATTGAAGAGAATGAAAGCAGCATCAGAAGAGGATATCAGGGGATGGATGATAGCAGGAAGGATCAGGGATCTACTGAAACAGAGTGGCAGGGGAAGTGTAGATACCATTTCTTCCAGGGAGCCCTGAGTAGAATAAGGTTGTCACCAAATGTGGTCATCTCTTGTTCAGTGCAATTAGACCCTTTTTTGGGAGCTAAGATCTTATTCAGCTAAGTCACCCACTCTGACTAGGGAAGACATAAGTCAAAAAAGTCATATAGACATGTGGCAATAATGAGCTCCTTTTCTCTTCTGATGTAAAACTCCAGAAAGGAGTGGAATTCCAAGTTCACACAGAAGTTAATGGGCATTTCTTTCCCAGGAAGCCCCAAGTTCCCAGTTGCAGCAGGAATAGTTTATGGCGTTGTTTTTTAATAAGGCACCCAGAAACTGCTCATTAGTCTTTTTGTCTCTTATATTCAATAAATAATTCATCTTTCAATATTGTGTCTATAAAAATAAGAGAAGTTAATCAGAAGCAAATGCTTTTATAAGCCGTGGGAGGAAATTTCTCAAAGATTTCTCTGTGTCCTGGCTTTCTCACAAAACAGCACTAATCAGACAGACCACAGTGTTTCTTATAGTCTGTTTGTTGCTTAATTTTTTCCCTTCTGCTCCAATAAAACTCTTATTTTGAACAGTGACTACTGAATAATAGATCCACAAGTAAAATCATTCTCACTGATTGAAGGATGATTATTTTAGTATTCTGTTAGGCAGGTCCTCCTTAATCTCTAACCATCAACCATGCTGGGTTTTGTTTTTTGATTTTTTTTTTTTAGTCTGTCCCTCTCAAAATTGAACATTGTCAACTATGCCTCATACCAGAAGAGAAGTCACTGGATTTGAAACGTGATAGGGGTGTATAATATCAAACTCTAGCACCATAAATAATTGCAGTTGACTAGGCCCTGATCTATAAAGTCCTTTACCTGGCTGTAGGTTCACAGCCTTCTGGGAGCTTTTCCGGTGTCATCTGAAACCAGCTCCCACGTGTGGAGGGCAGGAAGACACCAAAGAGCCAGGCCACTCCAGGTTAGCAGGTGGCAATTCTAATGACAGCAAAGGGAACTTACGAAGTTCGAAGTTCATCTTCGGTGGCAGCAAGACAAATGGATCCTTGGACCCATCCTCTAAAACTTAAAAGCTTTTAATGAGGCCCTAAGTAGATTCAGGAGTGTATATCAAGCAGGTGTTCTCAATATCACATCACCATCTGCAGGCTGTGTCCTTGAAACAGCCTCTCAGAGCAGGAAAGGCAAGCAGAACCCAGAGTCTGAGGGCAGGGGAGGGGTGAGGAGCCTCTGAGTAGCTGGGTTCAGCTCAGGGGTCAATTGCAGGTCACATCTTTTCAATCAGGCCCCCCAGCATTCTCATTGTAATGCATCTTAACTCCTTAAAGAATTGTTTTTGTCTCCTCTTACAGTCTCTGAACAGGTTCTTACAGGAAAAAAATTTAATTGATTTGTAATTTATTTGATATGATGATTTTACCAATATTTCTTTTGATGGATAAGACTAAACATTCTAACACGGGCTTAGGGATTTTTCCTGGATTTTATTACAGACTGTTTAAACTTAGTTGGCATGACTAGGTTTATTGCAAGGCCCCAGTGAATCAGTTGATGCTCCTTCAAATAGTTAAGGGTGCATATGCTCAGCACTGTGGAAACTTCCACAGAAGGAAAAGTCATTCATTCCAAAGTCTACTTTGGGGAGATCTGTAAGAATGGAGAGCTACGTAAGAGCAAGGCTTACATCATTGCTAAAATGATAGGAAAAGATGCTCATGTGCAATAGTTCTGAGGAAGAAAGCACTGTAGGCTGCCATTGCCACCTGAGGTGTCCTGTGAGAGGTCGTTCTTGAAGACAACATAGATTTGATTAGGCAGAGGGGAGGACAAGAACTTTAGGGAGAGGTGTAAAATGAGTAAAGACATCAAGCTGAGAGTTAAATGTCTTTAATTGTGGGTGAATAGAAGAGGCAGTTGAAGTTTTCTGGCTAATTCTGAGAGATCAGATACCATAAGGGTCCTTCGCTGAATGCGAAGTGTTCATTAAGTATCCAATCTGCCAGAATCCATACCTGATATCCACATTGATTGAGCCATTGATTACGGTGGAATTGAAATAAAATGTAATATGATGGGGTAAAAAAGATTGAGTTTTTATCATGATTCTGTTACTAATGAGCTGTGTCATCTTGGAAAAATTGATTAGTTTCTCTGTACTTGAATTTCATTCTCTATAAAATGAGATAGTTGAAAAGGATAGTCCATAATATATATTCCTTTTTTTAAAGATTTTATTTATTTATATGAGAGCGAGAACGAGAGGGGGAAACTTCTCATCGGTCAAGCTTTGGTCACACGCATGTCCATAAACATGTATCGAGGCCGTGAAGCTGGTGTGTGCTGATCAAGCACACAAGGTACTGGGCATAAAGTCAGCCCCGATCCAGTCATGTGGGCTGAGGTAAATTCTCAGCAAGAGACAAAAAAAAGAAAGAAAAATCACTGAAACCATAGCAGATGTTCACATACAGAAGGAGATCAGATTGCATTGTAATGAGATGGAGAGACATAGAATGGTTTTAAGCAGGGAAATGTCATTTTAAAAATCGTGTTTTCAAATTTGGTTCACTGGCTCTGGGAAGAAGATTTCAGAGGAAGTGGGACTTCTGTGCTGTGGGTTGCCGTAAAGTACTTTTCTGTCACTGCAACCATGTGGAAGGCAGTGAAGCCCCATACTTTCACAAGCAAATCATCCTTGATAGCCAAAATATTTGGACGTGTGATTTGAGATTATTCTTTGACTACTGAGTCTATAGGAGAAAGCTTTCTATGTGACCTAAAGGCTATGGGGATGTAGTTGAGGTTACAGGAGAGATTTTTTTGGTTTTTTCTTTAGCATTCTAAACCATGGGACCTCTAGAATGAGTGCAGTGTCCAGGTAGTCTGTGGTAACTATGCATCCAGGGAAAACCTCAAACAAAATTTGGGAGATTTGAATCCAAGCCTCACAAGAAATCCTCACACTTACTCTGCCTCTAACTAGTTAGGAATCTTGGGTAAGAGGCTTAACCTCTGTAACCTCCTGGATCCTCAACCTCACAGGGGTCAGTTGAGGATTAGATGTAATACAACTTTTTGCTTAATGCAGTAGTGGGCACAGTGGAGACAATTGGCAAATGTTCTCCATTTTTATTACCTGTGAAATTATGTACCTGTACCTAATAACCTCTAAAGTTTCTTTCTCAGGGCTGGCGGTCATGGATCCCATGTTATTTATTTTTCTGTGCCTCAGCACCATTTTATGTAAAAATGCACATAACATTTTTAACATAAAGTAAAAAAAGAAATTACTATGAGTTCAAAGAATGCATTGGAAATGTTGAAGAATGCAATGTAGTATTATTACTGCAAAGTTCTTTCTGGAATTGATCATGACATCTTTTTCCTTGTAGAGTCTCTTCATGCCCCTAAGCCCTAGCTCTCATATAGTACACTACACATCACAGAAATGTTGAGATTTTACTATGTGGGATGAGATACTCTGTGTGTGATATAATGGGAAAGCATTGGAAGACTCAGACTCTTACAGACTCCAGTGGTTTTTATTCTGCTCTGCCCCACATTAGCTGTGAGATTCTGAATAAATTATTTAACCACTATGTTCATTAGTATCTCTATCTGTAATAAGAAAGGGAAGAGAAATGGCTAATATCATCTCTGTAACATTGGTATGGGGATTAGAGGTGTTTGTAAAGTCCCTCACACGGACTTATGATTCAATAAATGATAGCTATTAATACTAGGCATTGAAGAATTATAAGTACATTGAAGAATTATAAGTACATAAGTAATGATCTTTTCAAGAGTATTTCAATCTAGACAGAAAACAAAAACATATGATCCCCTCTCTCCTACATCATTGAGAGGGGAACTTCTGACATTAGTCGGACCGTTGGAGAACTGCCGACTTATGGCCTCACGTAAAAATAAATACCGCCATGCTTGGGGTTATTCATTAGTACCTGTAGCTATCAAGTAATAGGAACATTGTAATGATGTCCTCTGCTTAGTTAGCATTATCTCTGGGGACTTCAAAGTAATTTTCAGGTGGAAAATTAAATGATACAGTTCAGGATAAAATTGAATTCCAAATAATTGTTAGAGAATTAAAATGCAATTGAACCAGAAATTCTAATCAGATATGAATCCAAGCATGTTCCTGCTGAACTGTGAGGAAAACAATTTATGCAAGATGTTACTTTGCTCCTACAAAGGCTTCCATGACATATATTTATATCCTCTCTCATTATAAGGATGTTGGAGTGGGCAATAGGAAGACCATCCGAAAGAGGTTTCCCATGGACTAGTTCCATAAATCGCGGGGCAGTTGTTTTCCCTCGCTGGGGGTCACATCTTACACGCTACCATTCACACTTTACTCAGTAGGAACATTAAAATCCAAATCAGATCTCCAAAGTTCCTTCTTGCTGTCACCTTGTAACAGACTCTGCTACTCTGGTGTGAATGGAAACTGTGTTCTGAATGAATAGAGAGGGACATCAGAGACATGTTCTCCTTTATTCTAAACAATGGAAAGAAATTTCTGAATACACGGAAGCCCTTTCTACCACCCTTTATGAGACAGGGAAACATCCAACTGAGCACTGTAGAAACGAAGGCTATTTAAACTCCATGGGGTAGAGTGCGTTCAATGATTGGAGAGATATCTGACCCCACCCTCCTTCTCTTGGTCTCATTCACCTTGTATGTCAGAAAGCAGAGCATCATGGCATCTGCAGCTGCGGCTGGCCAAGTCCAAGGGCAAGGTACATTGTAGCACCTCTCTCTTTGGTACCACTAATTCCAGTAACACTTGCTTTCAATATTATACTTTACGCCTAAGAGACATGGTTCTCTGCTAAACAAAAACACTCTGTGACTTATCCTAGTTCTTACAGTTTAAAACATACACATTCCAAGAACTCCTTAAATATAAAGACAGAATAACACAAAGGTTACCCTTTTTTTTCCCTTCTCAGGGGTTACCATAGATACCAAGATTGCAATGGCAATTGCTGGCAAATTCACCTAATTGGATTTCGATAAGGGTAAAAAAAAGTGCAATTACTAACTTATAAGCATGTGGTTTTATTGTGAAATAGTTAATTGCCCTCAATTATTAGCAAGCTTCTCTATAGTGCCATGTATTGTTTGCAAACAGCTCTCCCATTTATTTTTCCTCATTATGCTTACAATAACTCTTGGTGCTATCCCGGAGAAAGAAATGTGTATGGGTGTGTATGGGTGTGTGCGTGTGTGTGTGTGTGTGTGTGTGTGTGTGTAAAAATGATGGAGGCACAGTTCAAGATAAAAACTCCAAAAAAAAAAAAATGAGATACAGGGATATAGAGAAGAGCACAAATTGCCAGCTTCCTTCAATGGCTTTGACAATATACGCACCGCTTTATTCAGTTCAATTTTCTAGACATTTGTTGGACCCTCTACTGTAATGATATGTGTAGCCCTAATCACCTCAATCTTGTCTCCTTTTCCAAAAGTAACGGGGAAAAAAATGTGATGATTCCAAGGATCACAACATGATTTGATTTTAACTTTTTCTCTGTCCCTTCCTTTTTTGGGTCATCATTTTTCTCTGACAAATATTGTCAGCCTGTGCCCGGTCTGAATGAAGTAGTTGAAATGCGAGAGCTCACTGGAAGTTTCTGCATCAGACCTCTCCAAAGTCTCACCCTTGGGGACTAGTTCCCTGACAGTTCCTTCAATTTATCCTTTTGTAGTTTCCTCACATTACCCAGAGAGTTAATTATACCCTTTTGTATCATGAGTAATTCAGCATTTGCCCCTGGTATTTACATCTGTATGGACTTGTAGATTGCTATCTTATCTCTAAGACCAATGGTTTTTCTTCCCTGGACAAGAACAAAGTCACCATCAGGCCAAGTCCAGAATGTAAATAACTCAAGTCCCATTGACACTTAGAAAACACGTGGAATAACAAGGAAGGAATTAAAGAATAATTTGGTGTCTTTAACAACTAAGAGTCCCTTTTCTTTCTTTCTTTTTTTTTTTTTTGGTTTCAATTTCTTTTCACCTTGACAACTATTTTTAAAACCCCTGCTACAGGGAGATGTGAAAGAGTACCATTTTAAATCTAATGATCTAGGACCATTTTGCATAGTGTACAAGAAAGAAAACAATATTGAATATAATTTAAGGACAAAAGATCCATATTATGGCCATGCTTCTTTTAAATTTTGCTTTGGTAAATTGATTTTTCTGGGTTTGCACCTCAGAATCTAATCCAGCTCAGCCGCAGACCCAGCATTGCCCTCATTTGATAAATGGTACCTTCTCTCAAGAGCTTCACTGCCACCTATTTTTCTTAGCTTTCGCTAATTTCCCCAACTTATTCAATCTTCTCAGTTTGGCTCACTTCCCACCGTGAAGTATAGCAGATACTAGGAAGCTCCAATTCTATTCCCTGTTAGGGACTACCAGTGACAAACATGTTCATTTTAGTTTGGTGTTTCCTGAGTCACATTCCTTCCATTTTACTCCTACAGATCTAAGTTAGGTTCCTGTACTCTTTACCTAGACTACTATAATAAACTCCTAACTCTTCTCCTCACCTTCACATTCCACTCAGTTCTTCACAGGAACATGATCATCACACAGTGCGTGCGTGCGTGTGTGTCTGTGTGTGTGTGTGTGTGTGTGTGTGTGTGCAATAGAGGAAGCTTCCAAGCTTCCAATGATTCTCTGTTGCCTCCTGGACATATTCCAAATCCACCAATGACAGGATAACATTTCTCTATTACGATGCCTTTTGTTCAAGTCATTCCTTATGCTTATAATGCATTTAATTGTTTGCCAAAATTTCACTCTTCACTCAGGACCCAGATCAAAGGTTTGCTTTAGAAAATCCTCTCTTGGTTTCACCTGGAAGTTGGTAACTCTTTTCTACATTTTTTTTGTAAATGCTGCACCTGCCTAGAGAATAGTAACTGAGTAAACAAATGAGCATATGGAATAATTAATGAATGAAAAGATTTGGTGTACAGAATCTCCACAGTCACTTGCACCTCTAAATGTTCTACAATTCTTGATATTATCTAACTGCTCGTGGGAAACCCAGACTAATTAAAAGGAAATAAGCAATGTACACAGGACAAAGCATGCAAGTAGCATTTCTAATAATTATAATCATAATAAACATCATAGTCATCAACCCAAATATTATCTAATTTAAAGCCTCACAAAAACCCTTGAGATAAGCAGAAGTGATGTTATTACTATATTACCAAATTCAATGATAAGGCAACTAGTTTGGGGCACCTGCATCAGGTTCACCTGGAATGCTTGATAAAATGCAAGTTTCCGTTTCCTATCCTGTATCTACTGCGTCAATTTTAGGAGAAAGCATCCACGGAATCTGCATTTGTACATTCTCTCTCCATCCACCTGATTTTCACGTGTACTAACATTTTAGAACTAATAGAAGGGGATATTTTGGTTCATCAGATTAATCGGATTTCATACACATGTCTGAAGTCTCCCCACCTACAAGAGAAATCTTACAGTTGACAGAACAGACTGAAAAATAGAAGGGGTTGAGAGGTTGGCCAGGGGAATCAGACATTAAGTATAGGGAGAGAACATGGAGGATAAGAATAGGGGGTGGTCAGGGAATTAATGAGCATGTGGTCTGTACATACAATAAATAAATAAAAATGAATGAAGCCGTGTCATCTGCAACAACATGGATGGACCTAGAGGGTATAATGCTAAGTGAAGTAAGTTAGTCAGAGAACGGCAAATACCATATGATTTCACTCATGTGGACTTTAAGATACAAAACAAACAGAAAAAAAACGAGAGACAAAAAAGCAGACTCTTAAATATAGAAAACAAATTCATGGTTGCCAGAGGGGAGATGGGTGAGGGGATGGGTGAAATAGATAAGGAGGATTAAGAATACATTTATCCTGAGGACCACTGAGACATGTATGTAATGGTTGAATCATTTTATTGTACACCTGAAATTAACTCTGTATGTAATCATACTGGAATTTTTTTTTAAGTTTTTATTTATTCATTTAACAGAGAGAGAACACAAGCAGGCAGAGAGGCAGGCAGAGGCAGAGAGAGGAGCAGGCTCCCTGTGGAGCAAGGAGCCCGATGCGGGACTCGATCCCAAGATGCCGGGATCATGACCTGAGCCAAAGGCAGTTGCTCAACCAACTGAGCCACCCAGGCGTTCCCATACTGGAATTTTTTAAGAAAAGGAAATTAGGAAGTCAAGGGCAGAATCCAAATTTAGCTGAGTAGATCTGAGATTAGCAGTTTATTACTCCAGAGTTAATATTTTGCTCATTTAAGTCATTTGCACTAATAAGTATTTGAGATTATTACCTTGTGTTTTTTTTTCCATGTTGAGAATTTCCTCTTAAAGGGGATTTATAAGTGATGAACCTTCACTGAAATTTGGAGTGGCATAGACCTCTTTAAGAATGGGCATATCTGATAATATAGAAATAAGCATTACAAGAGGTCATGTAAAGATGTAATCATCTCTGGGTCCACTTTGACTGTGTACCTAGAAAAAGATGGAAATGTCAATAGTCTACAATCATATTCTTTGGATGTATTTTGGTGGTAACTTCCTCAATGAAAGCCATCTCTCACTGAAAAGAATTTTTTTTTAAGATTTATTTATTTATTTGACAGAGAGAGATCACAAGTAGGCAGAGAGGCAGGCAGAGAGAGAGGGGGAAGCAGGCTCCCTGCTGAGCAGAGAGCCTGATGCGGGGCTCGATACCAGGACCCTGAGATCAGGGCCCGAGCCGAAGGCAGAGGCTTTAACTCACTGAGCCACCCAGGCGCCCCTGAAAAGAATTTTTAACTAACCTTTGGTCAGAGAGAAAATTTCTCTGATGGTTTACATTTGATCCTGTGAGAAGTCAATACAATACCTCGTCCTACCTACTTGTCTGGAACAAAGCAATGAAGCTGTGGATAGAATATGTGTCTTGAGCTTTTCTAGAAGAGAAAAAGCCTCTCATATGTTGAAATAATTTCCATAACCTCTTTTTTTGTTGTTTAATTACTTCATAATATAAAATGAACCTCCCTTCAAGACTGCAGCCTTCCAAAGATTTGAAATAAATTTAAGACAAAACTCTTCTTTTTAGCTGAACACCTCTGGTTCCTTCTTCCCTCCATGATATGGTTTGTTTGAACTTCATCAGCCGAGTTCTTTTCTGGACGGGCTTCATCTCCTCCAGTTAACTCAGTGCTCGGGATGTGATTCTACCAGGGAAAAGAACAATGGAAGTTACCTGTCCTCGATGCAAGAAGTTTAGCTCTCTCTTTGAAAACTAAAATAATGTTCTCTTCTCAGAAGCAGTTTTGGTATTACTAGAATACAGCCTTTAAAAAAAAAATGGAAGAGACCAAGATTAATTCCAGCTTCACACTGTTATTAGCTGTGTGCATTAGTTAGGTTGTTTAACATTTTCGAGCCACATTTATATTACTTATTTAATGAAACACTTTAATGAGAAATGTGGGATTATTTTGAGAGGATTAAGTGAGGTAATTAGGTAATTAGCATAGAGTGAGTCTTTACCTTCACTAAAATCATCAAAATAGAAATTTTAAGGCAGCCTGTCTCTGAACAATTGCCTAAAACTACTTTTGTATAGGAGAATGCATTCCCTTAATTAAATTAAGGGATGTCTGACAAACCACTCTGCTAAGCAAACATAATGTAGAACAATTAAACTTTATATACATTTCAATTTATACATTTGGCCCACTTAAATGTTGCTGCTGCCTACTTAATGGTGTAAACAGGCTTGAGATTTCTAGCTTATGCACATGAGTTTTATTATTTATGCTGAGACTATACCATTTTGACACTGCAATACCCTTCACAGAAATTGTCCAAGGGAAAATGCCAAAATATGGACACATACTCGAGAACACTCAAAAGAATCCAGGTGCGCTGATTGGGATCTCAGATGAGCAGAATAAATATGCTAGAAAGGCATGGTAGAAGACTAAGAAGGCAAAAGGCAAGACTCAGCTTTGACCCTGCCCTTATGCCCTGTGACTGCACTCTCATACACAGATGTATGTGTCATCACCTGTAAAATGGGGAAAACATTCTAGCTACCAAGTAACCAACAAGATTAAATGTGAAATGATAAAAATAAGATAGAAACTGGTCAACATTTTTTGCACCATATATAACAGAAAACATGCTTAATATCTACATTAATGAAAAAAATCACACAAATTATTGAAGGAAAATTTAATGGGAAAAATAAGCAAAGGATGTGAATAAGAGATTCACTAAAGAGGTAAACTGATAAGCCCAAAATATATGGCAAATTATATATCTTCACAAGTACCATCTAAGCACAAACAAAAACAGCAGTTATATTATCATTTAATTCAAGGCACTGACAATAATGTCAATAATATCAATAATTGGCCTTGCAAGATGAGGAAAACCATCGCTTTTTAATACTCTGTTAGTGTGTATAAGGGAAGAGCCAATTTTAGGAGCACTTTGACGGAATCTAGTAATACTGAAGATATATTTATCTCACATTGCAGAAATTCTCCTTCTAGTTTTATTCTCTAGAGAAGTCGTTCTTAAAGTCTGGTCCCCAAGGTCAGCAGAATAAGCATTGACAGAGACTTGTTAGAATGCAAATTCTGAGTTCCACTCTTTTTCTACTTAAATCCTAGGATGGGACCAGAAATCTGTTTTATCAGTTCCTCTAGATGATTGTGATTCCTGTTGGAGCTTAAGAACCATTGCTTTAGAAGAACCTCTAAATTGAGGACAGCAAGATATCTACAAAGATACTAATTGAAGCATTGTTTGAAATAACACAAAGTTTAGGAAAAAAAACAAATTGAATGACCTATAGGCAGGGAGCTGATACACAAACGATGCTATATTCACACACTGGAAAACCATATAAATAGGGCACAATTTAAAAAAATACAATGTTGAATGAAAAAAGTAAAATGAAAATTTATACATAGGGTCATGATATTGCATATATATTTTACATAATGTATAAGAAAATCTAATATATTATCTACATTCTCATATGTATGATTGTAAAAACTAAAAACGGATTGGGGGACTATCCCTGAAATTATTGATCTAGGTTATATCTGGGAATAACAATGTAATTACAAGAGATAATGTTTTATAACATACATACACAAATATAAATACATGTGTATGAAATACAACAAAACAATGACAATTGATATAAAAATGTAGATGTTTATTATTGTGTTTCTACATGATTTTGTTAAAGTTCTCCTGAAATCTATTAATTTATCTGAAGGGTGATTTGTTGTCGTTGTTGTTGTTAAAGATTTTTTACTTATTTATTTGACAGAGAGAGACACAGAGAGAGAGTTTGGAACACAAGCATGGGGAGAGGGAGAAGCAGTCTTTCCGACTAGCAGGGAGCCCAATATGGGGCTTGATCCGACCTTAGCCGAAGACAGATGCTTAACAACTGAGCCACCCAGGTGCCCCTGAAGGGTATTCTTTGAGGGGGAAGGGAGAAAAGCCATGAAAATACTGTATGTACTCCGAAGTTTCTTCTGTCACTTTGTCTCCTCTCATTTCTCTAAACATATCTGTAAGCTAATGAAATTCAACCGCTTACTATTGTCCATACACATTCTATTTACTTCTTTGCTGTTCTCATTTGTCTTTTTTTATAGACATCTTCTCTATCCCAAGCTATTAATGTCCTGTCCATCACAAACACAGCCTTCCATGAAGACTTTCCAAATTCCCTGGCCAGATGTTAATTTCTCTCCTTGGAAGCTCATTTTAACGAATGCTTTAGTCCTTATTATAGTGTAAATAGCATTATTGTCATATCTATGTGCATTTTTTTAGCCCTCTCACATCTTCATCATATCTATTGTTCCATACAGTTTATATAGTTTCTACAGTGTGGTATATCAATTATCAGTTCGTGAATGAATGAACATTAGTTCATTAATGTTTACTTCATGTCTGACACTGCTAGAGACTGGAAATGCAAAGACTCATGAGAAAACAGTTATTATGAAGCAGATTATAAATTGTTCTGAGCTTAATCTGGTTCTCTATATTTAATTGAGACAACCTTGGAGGAAGAGATTTATTTATATTTTTATTTACTTACTTTCAGCCACTGAATTAGATCTACTGAATTACCCTGGCCTTCTTAAGCTTAAAGCAAGTAATATGGTGTCATTACCTGCTTCATGAGACAGAGTTCAACATTATTTTTCTCTTACTCTCACACTGTCTCATATTAATGGGCTGTAAATTATTCTCTCGATTATTCTACCTGTCAACTTCTTCCTTGACTCTTAGCCACTTGATAAAGAAAAGAAAAACCTACTAGAATGTCTACTACATCTCTTTGATGATTATTATCAGAAAATGTTTTTTTTTTTATTATCAGAAAATGTTTTCCAATACTTTGATTAACTCAATTGTAAATGACCCTAGCAACAGAACTTTTGCTAATTCCATTAGGAAGACAGTTTACCACCAGAGTCTGGCTTCTGTATTCCAGCCAATCCACTATTTCATCAAAACCATGTACCTGCCAGACTTACATGTTATTCTTTTATATCACACTGTATCAAATGCTTTTTTGTGCTCGCTTCAGCAGCACATATATTAAAAAGATTTTATTTTTAAGTAATCTCTACACCGTAGGTGGGGATCGAATTCTTAACCCTGAGATCAAGAGTCGCATGCTCTACTGACTGAGCCAGCCAGGGGCCTCTCAAATATTTTTAAAATTCCAACTCAATTACTTCTATTCTTTGGTCTTTTTGAATTTCATTGTCAGTTTCTTAAGAAAACACATCCACTACTTCGGAGTAAAAGACTGATTTAAATAGTTCCATGTCGACCTGGTCAAATTTTGTGTTTTGAATACATCTGGAGCTTGAACATAATCACTAAATTCAGATATTCAATTTGCTCTTTATCCTCAGAAAACTAATAAATTTTAAATAAATTTAGAATTTAGCATTAATTAAAGAAACTTGAGAAATATTCTGCCACCTTTCTTATTAAAGTCCTATTAACGCACTGATTTGTTTGTTTATCTACCCCACCAACAACAGCGCAAGAAATGATTGTTTTCGGTCATCATCCCAAATTCTGCGATATAGAAACCATATATTTTCTTGTTTTTTATAGAGAAAATCATGACAAAACTGAGTTTTTCCTTCTTTCATCCATATATGTCCCATAAAATTTCCTCTTAGATCCACTTACAGGCTCAGAATTCTTTTATTTTTTTAAAAAGATTTTATTTATTTATTTGAGAGAGAGGGAAAGCATGAGAGCAGGGTGAGGGGCAGACAAAACCAGACTCCCTGCTGAGCAGGGAGCCTGGTAAGAGGGCTTGATCCCAGGACCCAGAGGGAGAGAGCCTGATGCCCGGCATGATCCCAGGTTCCCAAAGGCATTAGACACTTAACTGACTGAGCCACCCAGGTGCCCCCTCAGAATTCTTTTATATGCCTTAAATCTTAGAGTGATGATGCCATATAAAATAAGCACAAAATGAGGTGGAAAGAAGCTATTATGTCATGAATTTAACATATTTTTATTTTTTTCATATTTTAAAGAATAATCATAGACCAGTCACATAATCTCTTCAAGCTTCTATTTCCTCATCAATACTTTTTATAGTGTGTGTTTTTATACTAGTTATCTGGATAACTTAGACCTAATTGACTTCATCTGGCAGTTTTCCATTTTTCCTTCTCCTTAGTTTGTAAGATGTAAGATATCCTTTAAAATCAGCTTAATTCTCTAAGCCATGAAGGAAGCAGGAGCAGGTATAAACTCAGGAATTTCTGTTTAGATCTTTCAAATTATAAATGCAAACGTAGCAACTAATAAATTTTGCCTTTTATATAAGGTGAAATTTGTAAAGGAATAGCTTTTTTCTCTTCTCTGCCCCTGAGAAGAAATATTCATAGGCTTACATACCCAAAAAGTAAGAATGTGAGGGGTTAAACACACATCCATAGATCCAGTTTTCTCTAGCATCTGAAGATCTGATTTCAAGTATCAGCAGAGGTTGAAGTATTTTCCCTGATCTGTCCTTACTTTCTGGTCCCTCTTTTGTTCTCCTACAAAATCAGAAACTTCAAAGTTGAACATCTCTTTGTCTCTATTCAAATTGAAATTCCTATCCGTGCAGACTGACTGATTTCCAAGCGCGGGGGAAGGGGAATAGGTGTTATTACAGTAGCGGGATTACCGTAACTCCATCAAGTAATTCCTCTGCACAAATTCCCCAAGTATCTATGACACGCTCAAAACAGTAAGTGTAAATTACAGAACAACACGTACAAAGGTGTGAGATAGAAATCAGAGAGTCAAGATGAATGCACAATAAATAAGTTAACCATGCAACATATAAACAAAAACATATTTATTTATGTGCCTTAAATTATAAATTAAGAATGGATTCAAAGAAGCAGAAAAATACAAAGAGTTGGAAGAGGAAATGGTGGCTTTGCAGAAATGGCAGGTCTCCATTTGACATCAAAGGAATGAGCTGAATTTAGAAAGGAAGAGGGACAATGGTAGAGACTAGTGGGCAGGACACAAACACAAATAAAACAGACGAAAATCTTATGTAAAAGGACAAGATAGGTGTCATGATGTAATAATATGACAAGGAATATATTTTTAGGGACACAAAGCCCAGCTCTCCACCTGCAGCTTTTTCTCACACTGTATAACATGTTATTTTGACTATTGGCTGTAACAAGGGGAAGAGAAAAAACTACCCCATTGTCTGCAACCTAGTGACTCATCTGTCTTTCCTATAGACTACTGCTAATTTGCTTATCTTAGCACTGCTTAGACTCTGTCAGCTCCCTACTTAAACTCTTAAATATTTCCGGCCAAATGATGTCCACAGTTCTAGTCTTTCCACGCGAGTCCTTCAGTGATCTAGCTGTAATCTACCTTTTGCCGAATGTCTCTCACTTCTCCCCAGATGTGTCCTAGACCTTAGCCCAATCTGATTTTGCTTTTACTAGAACGTATTTGGTTTGAAGCCTTCACTTAACGTGTGTCTCCTATATCCAAGTCTTAAAAATTCCTCCAGTGACTTCACACTGACTTTGGTTTCATCTGCTCTGTTCTTCAGAGTATCCAGATGGAAATAATGGTTCACTCTTCAATGTGCCTACAATTATTTATTGCATTGCTCCAAGACGTTAGCTTTGTATACTATACTCTAGCTAATTCTATATATCTTAGCTTCCCCCCTGGTTCAGGTAGGAACCATACATCACAAATAGCCCAGGACCAAACATTTAGTTATTGCTCAGCAAATGGATGTGAATTGAAATGAATCAAATAGAATATATTATACATGAGCAAATGTCATGGCCTGTGGGATCCATTTATCTGCAAGAGGAAATTATGAGGATAATTGCTAATTTTACAGAAGAATTTTCCTTAATCCCAACAATGACTTGAAAATGCCTTTTAACATACTCTGCAATGAATTTCTCAACAGACTGGAGAGGTAGAATATTATTACCCTATTTTACAGGCAAGAAAACTGAAACTCAGAGAAGGTAAATGCTTTGTTGAAAGTCTTGCAATTAGGAAATTCCAAAGCTAAGCTTAGAAATCAAAGTCTTCTCATTCAAGACTTGATTTCCTAATAAACCACCATGAAACACGCACATCAGATCATGGTAAATAGGGGATACATGTATAATTGGATGGCTATAACCTATCTCTTCACTTCTCCTATAAACCAGTAAAATCAAACCCATTTAACAAATATTTGTTAATTGCCTCACCATACATGTATGTGCACACGTGCACACACACACACACACACACACACACACACAGTCACTAGGATCCTCATAGTTCCTGGGGCTCCACAGTCCGTGTGGAGCCACCCATGACTCTGGGGGATGGGAGAGAAATAGTGAATGCACCAGTCATCCGGATGCTTCTTAAACATCCAAGAATTAGACTTCTTCAATTTTAAATTTACCTGCAAATGTTTGATGTCACATTAAACATAATCTCTGCTTACATGGAAATGAATTTAATGGCTTTAAATCACACAAATTCAGTGTTGGAGTTGACTAAAAGAGAAGGACTCAATGAATGAAAGTTTAACACAAAGCCAGAGAATTTTCACTGAGGTCTCAATAGAAACTAGATCCAATGTCTGTATGCTAGGCATTCCACAATTGTAGTGTCTTTTTTGACATTATGGATATTGATGAGCCCTCTAGGGTCAGGATCTCAACCCTAGAAAAATTGCTTATTCAAATGATCTGCAATCTTAAACCTGCTGAGTAAGATACAAACTCAGCCTCTCTGTGAATATTCTCTGGGCTTCTCAGCCTGGATGGAAAAGTGGGCCAACTTGCTGAGCTTGCAGAACTTACATGCCATTTAGGTCAGTTTCCACATGGAAATAAGAATGATGTAAACAAATGAATGTTGAATGATGTAAACGTATGAAGAGTGGGAATGGTTGTAGCATTGGTATCTAAATATATAAGGTAAAAGGAAACAAGGTCATGATTTAATTCACTGGGTCCACTTCTTGTGCTTACAGACTCGTGTGCTTATAATCAACAGTTGAGTGCCTGTGACTTTTAGCCCACATTTCATATTTTCTCGGTATCAGCACTGCCATTGATAGCAGTAGGCAACCAAATACAGGATGGACTAGACATGGCTTTATGGTGAGATACAGTGTACAAGGATGTCTGAGTAGAGTTAGTAAAGAAAAAAAAAAAGAATGCACGTGAAGCTAACTTGACTTCAGTAGGTAAACACCAGGCAAGAGCTTAAGTTGCTGATGACACCAGAAAAAATAAATTTGACTCTGGAGATTCTATGTGGGTATCTGAGAAGGGCCAAGCAGAAGAAACGATAAAATACAGTGCGTGAGTAGGTGTGATGATGTTGAGTCAAGAGAAATATAACATAATGCAAGGGTGGTAAAAATGTCACTTAAAAGTTTGGAAGGAGTCTGTGTCCAAAATACGAAGAGGAAAAAATTAGGAAAAGAAGATAAGACTGGGAGACTTGAGTATTGCTGATCCCAGGTAATTCACATGTGCAGGTGTATATAAAAGTATCACTGTGTCAGGGCAACATGACTCCAGCCAGGTGTTATCTTTTCTTGACCTTGGTGTCATGCAGCCTTGCTGTATGAGGAAAACGAAAGAGTAGCTGACAAGTGTGAATGTTCTGCAAGGCAGCCTATATTCTACCAGCCAGGCCTGATGATTGCAGTAAAGCAGAGAGAAGATTCAAATCTGGAGCTGAAATTTTAATTGCTTCCAATCATTGGTCATCTATACTTTGTCGAGCATTTTACATGCATTTTCTCATGAAGGTCTGCAAAGGTAGGTGTTCATTGCATCATTTTATAGCTGAAAAAAAAACTCAGCTCTCAGAATAAGTTATTCAACGTCACAGAGCCAATAATTGGAAAAGATAATTTAAACCATGATCAGTCTATTGGCATAGTCTATACCATTTCCAGTGATGCCGAGCTGCCTCTTGGTCAGTCAGAGTCCTGGCTACATGATCAGGGGCTATTATCTGATGTTGATGAGGCTGGAGAACAAGGAAAATAAAAGCTTTATAAGTTTAAGACTTTATAACATACTTACATGTAATAAGAGGACTGCTAACACAGCAAGTTTAACCCCCTCAAAAGACAACAACATATAATAACAGTAATAATAAGTTTTAGAAAGCTGGGATGCCGATGGCCGTGTGACACTAAGAATTAATAATAAGGAAATTTTGCTTTAAAATACCGAGAAACAGCATCTTCTCAACAAACATAACCAGAAATATGTAAGTAAACATTTCAATAAATGCAACATAATTTTCTCCCCTGCTATGAGGAAATGATTGATCCATTCTTTTCTAGATTCCTTAGTATTCGAAGAGAATTATGCATATCTTTCTATTCTCTGGAATAAATTTCAACGAAATATGCATAATTGGAATAGCATGCTATCTGATCTGAAAATAAATGGGCTTGGCAGGGGACTACCTGAGCTCTCTTGCCAGTTGTACTTTTAACATATGACTTCAGCACTGCCAGCTTTTCCTTTCATCTCTCACAAGTAAATTGTCCTAAATTCACGGTTTAAAAATAGTATTTGGGTCCTCCACTCATGTTGGAGTGGAGAGGCTCTTCAAACACTTCTATGGCATGTTAAAATTAGGCTTGAAGGGAGCAAATTTAGTAGCATTAGAGAAAGGTCCTTCTAGAAGGGCATCAACCTTGAGAAAGGCAGAATATAGGATGGTTCCAAAAGGACAGGCTAAATGAGCCGAGTTGCCAAGGAAAGGTTAGAATTTAAGTCTGGAAGAAGAGCAGCGTGAGAAAATCACAAAAACTGATCGGAAGATTCTAGAGCACTTTGCTTCAAACTAGTTTGACCTTGGGGAAGTCATTTTCCTTCTTAGATGAGCAGTTTTGAAACTTGGGGAATAATTGCAGTAACACACAACTCCCAAATCTCAGTGGCTTTAACCACAGCAGAGGAACCTTGAGCTCAACTCTGTATCCTAGGAGCCAGGAGCACGGAGCAGTGGCTCCATGTGAAATATCGCTGGATACCAACCAGGGCAGAGGGAAAAGGAATCCAGCAGAGCACTCCTTCCTCTTCACAATTCCACGTCAAATGACAACATAATTTTTGTACACATTTAATTGGCCCAGATAAATCATATGACCTCTTCAGGTGTGTGAGATAAGTATACTCTTTTTATGTTGGCCAAAGAGTGGGAGATTGGAAGCTGAGAAGAGTTATCGGTTATCTTTTACCATGCCCTGGGAATCCTACTCCCAAGACTGCAGATGGAGGGTGAGGAGGCAATGGTCTACATGGACCCTCCTAGCCAAAAAGAGCTGTGGCACCAGCTATTATCACTGCCAGAAAGTAGAGTTATCTCCTGGAATCCTTCTGGAAACAGTTTGGCTTTCACTCAATCAATCTTTCGGGACCCTAGCATGGTAGCACAAACAAGCCAAAACAACTGAGTAGGTTGGCTTACCTGGTCAACTCATAAATACCTATTTCTCCCACACCAAAACCAGAGCCCAGTCATAATAAGAAATGGGCAATGTCTATTTTCATAAGGGGGAGGGAAGTTCCAACCCTGGGAGCTAAGGTGTCCGGGGGTTCCAAGTGATAGAGAGCAGTGAAGAAGTAGCCTGAAATTCTGGAGTTTGGAAAGAGAGGGATGAGGCAGGACAGTTACTGAAATTAATTCTTTTTCTTATTGTTGGTGTTTGTAATCATGATGATAATTGTAATTTTATATCTAGAAGTTCTATACATATACATTGTTATCACACTTGATCCGGTAAAAACTGTGAGAGACAGAGGTGACTTTCTTTAGAACTCTTAGAGAGGTTAAACCAGGCTCATTTTATTAACAGTCCTGAGAAACAATATACTTCATACAGAAAGAAAACCAAGAACTGAGACATCCACTTGGCAGGCAGAAGATGGAAGGAGGGGAATTCTATGATTTTATAGCAACCACTCTTCAAGAAATACTGTCCTTGCACCACTCCAAATTTATAGGCAACCCTGGGAAAAATATATGACATGAAATTTAACTTTCAGTTTCAACTTTTGTGTCCATTTGCCTAGAATTAGAGATACATTTTTAAAAAGAAAGATAATTTTCAGCCATTCACTGAGATTATATTTTATTGGGAAGAAAAAAAAATAAATGTGTCAAAATACCTGGTATGTGAAACTCTACACTGTTTCCTTCATTTTTTGGTTAAAGACAAAACCCAAAGGCATAGGGAACCAAGAACAAACAACTTTCAATTTACTCAGTATATACAGAATAATATTCAAATGCCTTAGCAGATCATTCATAGTATTCCAAAATCTAGTCAAAACATACATTTTAACTCTCTCTTCCAAACACTTAACCCCCAAGCACAACAGATTACTTGATAATTTTTGACAAGCCATGCACTTTCTTTTCGTTTTACCCTTATTTTTCCTTGTATAAATGCCTATTGATATCAAACTTTAAAGTTTTAGCTTAAAGCTACTTCTGAAATGCCAGTGGTTTTGGGTTATAATTACCCTGTCTATTCTCTACAATCCTGCCTTCTTTTATATCATTATTACAACATAGAACACATTCTCCCTGTACTTTAAGTCTCGTACATATGTCTACTTTCTTTTTGTGGAGGCCTCGAGGGCAAGAACCATGTTTTATTGATCTCTTAATCCCATCACTTACAATTCTACAAGCATTGGTGTGCCTAATACTTTCCTTGATTTGAAAGAAATTCCCATTGCTCATCTGGTATACCACTTGCCTCCAAAGTACCCTGCCACTCCACAAATATCAAAATTGCTACTTTTGAAACATTCCTGGATCTTTTTAAGACCAGATTTTTTTAGATCAAGGTAACTGAGCAATTTCAAAATCTCAGAGCCCCAGTTTAGCTTCTCAGAGATAAGAATTTGATGACTCATGATATCACCATGATAATTTTGCCAAATACTTAACTGGAGGCCAGCACTTCAGTGCTGAGAGAACAACAGAGGTCATCTGACCCACTATCCCGATTTACAGGCAACAGGAGTCTACCCAGCACAAAGCTGGCCTCTCTTACCCTGGGATTCAGGAATGGTTGGAAAACATGTAGGGGTCTTAAAAAGATCCTGCTAGTGTTCTTTTTACATGATGCTGTAGAATCCAGAGAGAGAGAAAAAAATCAGATATATAAATTAAATCCAAAGGTAGTGTATCAGAAACAAGGGGCTTTGCAGGAAGGCTGTAGAACCACAGGAAGAACTCACTCAGCTTCATTTCCACCACAGCCCCTTTGGGATCATCCCTGGGCAACTGCACATACAAATTACAGCCACAGCTAACTGGCAGAGTGAAAACCAGAAGGCCTCAGGAAAGGACTATCTGAATTTGGCTACAGGAGAGGGAGAATCTCTAGGACTCACCTAATTTGACACAAAAATAAGAGGTGAGGAATTTTCCACATGTCCATGGAAGACAGGGTTCCAGTGTGACCTCCAGGCTCTGGAAAGTACCACGCTGCACTAGCAGTAACGGTGGTCTGGGCCAAGGGAGCAGCTTCAAACAGGAGGTATTTGTTTGCTGTGTGAGCACTTGCAGCGGAGCTGAGGCCGGGGCAGGAGGAAGCTTGCTATGACTTTTAGGGAAGAATCCCTGGAGAGCCCGATGCTTCCAGAACGTCAGCACAGGAAGAGCATCTGTCTAGTGAGTGGGAGCAAATGGCCCATGTCGAGAAGAGAGCATTTGTGTGCATGTGGGTGATGTTCCCCAGCAGCTGTCACAAACAGAAGATCGTGTGGGGCTGGGATGGAGAGGTGGGAGCTGAGCCAGGAAGGCTGGGACCAGAAGCATTTGAGGGAGGATCTCAATGGCTACTGCTTCTGGCCGGGAGTGTGATGGTCATCGTCATCCCTAATTGGTATGGCCAGGAAAATTAAAGCATCTTAGAGATGAGCAAACTCAGGCCAAGCAAAATTAACTTTTACACAACTAGTGAGTGAAAGCCGACATTTCATGGCCTAGTCTTTCTGCATTTCTGGTGGATTCCAGACCTCTTATTCCACATCCTCACTTTCACAGAGAATCAAACACCCTTATGCTGTTCTTCATCTGGCCAGGGGATCTGACTTCCCATTCTCAATAATGCATTTATTTCCAAACCTCTGACTCCACGTGCAACTAAACTATCCACTAAGCCAGGCTCTTTCTTTGTGATAATGCAAAGGGCAGTGCATAAGCTCTTCAGGAAGTCTGAAGTGTGAGGGACTGGAAAAGGACCATGCCTTGCCTGTGGGCACACCCAGTTCTGTGAAGTGGTATTTAATGCCCCGATCTGCATGTCTGTAAATTTCCCTGGTGACACTGCTGTTCACTAGGCACCTCGCCTAAGTCTTATTATCTATTGATTGAGGATGTTAGGTTAACTAGATCTCTAGCGTTTCTGAAAGTCCTCAATTTCTATCACTCATGTTCTGATTCAAGCTTGAGATTTTGTAAGACAGCCTTACATGTTTGTTGCCACTAGTGGAAATTTCAGGGCAGTGGGATGCTGCAGGATGGGGCATCTTCGCACAGGAGAGGGGCGCTGTCTGCCTTCAGCTACCTTTAAGTTCACAGACCTGAACCCCTTCTGTTGAGCTGTGAGACTTATGTACCATAGTATGTTATTGGGTAACATTTTCATCTCTTGGAAGTTATTTCAAATCGCAGTCCAACAGAGGGGCAGTCTGCTGTCACCCGGTGGAATTGCATTGCCTCCCACTTTGCTTCTAGAAAGCCCATGACAGATTGAGCCTTTTCACCTTCATTGCAACACGGGAGTTGTCAGTAGAAAGCAAATGACAGTCATGTCCCAAAGGTCAGGCACAATTTCTGAGAGTATTTTGTGTTTAAGATTCAGGAGAGAGGGTCCTGCATACAGTTGCCTTTCAATTCCCCCCCCCCCTTATTTGGGCTTTCCTAAATTAAGAAATTGGATGAAAGTGAACATTGAGGAGTCCAAATTTTGTTTTCAGCTACTTGTTTACATTCCTTTACCAGTCTTTCCAATGGTAAATAATTAGGGACTTAGGCTCTGAAGATGACCAACTATTGTTAAAGTGCAAATGGCTAAATACATTTTTAAAAAATATTTTATTTATTTATTTGACAGAGACAGAGAGAGATAGGGAGAGGGAACACAAGCAGGGGAGTGGGAGAGGGAGAAGCAGGCTCCCTGCTGAGCAGGGAGTTGGATGCTGGGTTCAATCTCAGGACCCTGGGATCATGACCTGAACCAAAGGCAGAGCTTAATGACTGAGCCATCCAGGCATCCCAACTAAATACATTTTTTAAATGCATCCAAGAAGGAGGTGGGGAACAAAGTTGGGTATTGAGGAAACAATGAGGGGACTGGCTCTTCTCATTCACTATTATATGTCGGAAAATGCAAATCACTTCCCAAAGAATCCCAGGGAATCCTAACCTCTGGGTCTGTTTCTTTGTACTCCATGGATTCCAGAAACTGCTGCACAAAGGAAGGGGTTTGGAGTGAAGAGGCAAAACTCATAAATACTGAGTGCAAATTCAAAAAGGTTGCTTTTAACATTTGTGGGGCCTGGTTTCTCTCAAGTATACATCTATTTAACAAATGCTGACCCAAGGGCTCAGAAAGCATAAGATGTAGCAATGAAGAAGCTGGGTCATTACCCTAAGGTGGGTCCTCCATTCTGGTGGTTGGAGACGGAAAATCAGCCCATAAATACTTTCTCAGGAGGAAATAAGAGCTAGGGAGAAAACTAGTGAAGGTGGAGGTGGGGCAGGAGATGGAGTTCACAGCAAGTTTCCCTGATGAAGGGACCCAGAGTTTACCTCTGGAAGAAATGAAGGAACAAGTAGTATTGCAATTTCGGGGCGGGGGCGGTGTGTGCACAGGTTCTGAGAGAGCAGGTGTTTCATGGGCTTCCAACACATGGAGTAGCGTGGTGGTGGTGGAGAGATGTTTTCAGTGGCCAGATGTGCTACAGGTGCGTGTGTGGCTATGAGAGAAGGAAAAGAATTCAGATAACTCTATGACTGGGGACTAAATAACTGGAAGCAAGGAAGGACTACTTCCTGAGAAGTGGAAGGCTATGGTAAGAGTTTGCAGGTGGCAGGGAGAGGATTCACTGTGAGTTCTGTTAGGGATGTGCTAAATTTGAGACACCCAATTTAAACATCCAGGTAGAATTCCTATATAAAGCAGACAGAAGGAAATGCCAATTGAAAAAAAAAATCTGTACTCTAATTTTTATACATGAGAAGGAAATTCTTCACATCTCAAAAGAACATACTTTTAAAATACTCTCTGTAGCACGATATTGAAGAAAGGATATGAAACTTAAAAATAGAAGACTTTTTTTTAAAAGATTTTATTTATTTATTTAACAGAGAGAGAGAGAGAGATCACAAGTAGGCAGAGAGGCAGGCAGAGAGGGGGAAGCAGGCTCCCTGCTGAGTGGAGAGCCCAATGTAGAGCTCGATCCCAGGACCCTGAGATCATGACCTGAGCCGAAGGCAGAGGCTTTAACCTACTGAGCCACCCAGGCACCCCAAAAAGATTTAATTAAGCTCAAATTGTCCTTTCTTCCACTTTGGACAATAAGCTATATAATGCCCCTGAGCCTCAGTGTCCTCATCTGTAAAACGGGCTCGAAAAATAACACCTAAATTATTCACATGACATTTTTTATTGAATTTTGATGAGTTAAAAGTGTATCAAGGTACTTTATAAATCAGTGTTGCTTAAAAGTTGCTGGCAGGTGCACCTGGGTGACTCACTTGGTTAAGTGACTGCCTTCGGCTAGGGTCATGATCCCAGGACCCTGGGATCGAGCCCCATGTCAGGCTCCCTGCTTAGCAGGGGAGTCTGCTTCTCTCTCTCCCCCTCCCGCTGTTCATGCTCTCTCTCTCTCAAACAAATAAATAAAATCTTAAAAAAATAATGGTAAAAGTTGCCGGCATTAAGAGGTGCCTGCTGAGGTTTCGTTTGGTTTTGGTCTATTGTTTATTTGTATATTTGCCTTTTTAAAAAAGATTTTTATTTACTTATTTGGGAGAGAGAGAGAAAGAGAGAGAGAGAGAGCACAAGCAGGGGGAGCAGCAGAAGGAGAGGGAGAAGCAGGCTGAATGAGATGGGGGGGAAGCAGAGCTGAAGATTCCAGGGTCCTGGGATCAAGCTCCGTATCAGGCTTCAGGCCCTCTGCTTGGTGGGGAGCCTGCTTCTCCCTCTCCCCCTCCCCCCTTGTGTTCCTTCTCTCGCTGTCTCTCTCTCTCTCAAATAAATAAATAAATAAAATCTTAACAAAAAGGATCTTATGTATCTTAAGTAATGTCAAGAAAAATGTCAGCAGATTCCCCAGTGAGCATCAGCAAGTTAATATTGAACCCTAAGGAAGAAACAGAAACAGAACAAAACAAAAGACAAAGCATTTCCAATAAATATTTGTTTAAAGGAAGGCACTAATTTTTTTAACTTTTTATACCCTATTATTTGAGAAGTAGTCTCTTTTACCTGCAGAGAAAGCAGATCTCAATCGGTCCGAAGGAAGATGTTAAGGGAACATGGCAGTTGCAGAGGTCCCAAATCAGTCTCTGAAGTCTCCCGATTCTTTTATTTCTCATCTGTCATGTCTGTGGGAGGGCAATGAAGGAGCAGCTGGGAAGAAACCACTACAGAAAGAAAAAAAGGCCCACATGGACCAAATGTAAGTCTTGATTTCAACATTGTTGTTTGAAATTTCTCCACTGTCTTTCATTTTGTTTTTGTTTTTTCTGAACTGTCCTTCATGAAAATATGGAAGAACTGAATTGACCAGAGTTGTTAAGGAACTAAATGATATCACAATAGAACTAAGTTATCTTGGGTGATACATAGTCATAGGACCTTAAAATGTTAGAATGAAATTGATTCCCTCTGCTAATAATAGATTGGATTACGACGATATTAAAACTGCCAGTCCTATTTCAATGCAGCACTGTTTCACACTACCTCTTTATGATTTTTTAATTTAATATACACATTTCTATGATAATTAACATGATAATATTATGGAAATAATTTTTCATACTTTATAGAAAATTCATTATTACTTTTAGCAAAAAAACTGGTCTGTGGTTCATGGAATGACTAGTTTTTCTCTCAGTAGTGAAAAAGTAAACCAGCATATCTGCCTCTCTTTTTTTATTTTACTTAAAGTATTATTATAAGTATTAATAATAGTGAAATGCTTGTTCCTAGTTTAGTCCCACAAAATATATCTTCAGAAAAAGTTACATTAACTCTCTCTGGACAAAGACAACTGTCCTTGTGACTGGCTTTTGGGAATAATTAAACAGACCCTGTTGTCCATATATTTTAAGGGGAGGGCAAATAGAATAAGAAAACTTCATATCAATATGGTATCCAGATGTTCAACAGTGAGTATAAAATAACATTTCAGTATACATTTGGGGGAATAACTTTCTCTCTTTCTCTCTCTCTCTTATGGGCTGAATTATGCCCCTTCCCCCAAACTCATATTCTGAAATCCTAGCCTCCAGTATCTTAGAATGTGACCGTATTTGGAGATAGGGTCTTTGAAGAGTTAATTAAGTAAGGTAAATGAGGTCATATGGGTGAGCCCTAACTTCATATGACTGGCCTTCTAAGAAGAAGAGATAAAGACTCAGAACATACACAAACACCAGGTGAAGAAACTGGAAGAAGACAACCATCTACAAGCCAAGAGAGGCCTCTGAAGAAACCAGCCCTGTGAACACCTTAATCTTGGACCTCTACAATTGTGAAAAAATAAGTATCTATTGTTTAAACCACCCAATCTGTGCTATTTGTTACAGCAGCCTTAGCAAACTAACACATAATCTACCTGTTTTACATTCCTCAGAGTGCAAATCTATATACTGTCACTGTATAATTAAGTTGGATTGTTTGGTTTCATTATAATTATTTAAATAAAATTATTACATTTTAAGTAGTAATGATACTTAATGATGTTTATCTTTACAAATACTCCAGTAATATTTGCCTTAGTGTAATTTCTTTTACAGTATTGGAAACTAAAGAAAGTAAAAAAAAAAATTTGCTTTTGCTCCTAGTAACTGGTTTGACACAAAGCCCCCAGGGTTCTGCATGTATATAGTAATATGCATGATGAAGGCGGAGCTGCATTAATATAGCAGTAAAGTAGGTTGACCAATAAAAGTGATGTTTCAATTACTCCAAAATAAAGCATTTTTCTAAATTTAATTTAAATCAAATATTTTTCCATAGAGGTGATATTATCTCCTTGTTCCCTTGACCCCATCTACTCTCCCCATCATTCATGCCATGTCCCCATCATGATGGTTTGGAATTTGTCTGAATCATTATTCTTTTTCTCTGTTTTCTGTGTGTTTTGGCTCTGTACTACCTTAAATCTAAACTCTGAAGTGCTCTCTCCCTCCAGTCCTATGACTTTTTCCATCCCCTCAATTGCCTCCATTGGTAAAATAACAAAAGTTAATCTGTGATAAATCACCAAACTTGCAAACAATAGAGAAACAATATCTTTCCTACCGTCTTCCTGAATTCATTGTAAGAATTAAATATTAAAATGGATATAACAATATGTTGTAAAATAGAACTGTAAGCTCCTAGAAGCAGAATAACTACTAACAGATATCAATACCTATTTTAAAAGACTTACAGTTTAATTTTCTAGATTTTCTTTTTTTTTTCTTCTTTGGATCCAAAGAATTCAATACACATTTTCTGAAACCCGTCTCCACACAGTATTAATCATTCTCACTGCTATCCTTCTATGTAATCTGGACATTGTGTTATGATGGAATTGTTATCAGCCCTCTTTTAGAGAGGGAGAAATTGAGACATGCAAGTGTTTAATAACAAACAGTCCTCACACAGCTAATAAGAAATGAAGTCAAGATTCAGACCAAGGAAAACTAAATTTGAAACTTTTTTTTTATCCATTAAGACAAAGAGATAATGAAAATATTTCATGTGAAAAAAAAAAGAAAATATTTCATATGAAGGAGAAGTTGACCTAATAAAACAATTTAACCAATTCAAATTTTACTAACATAAAATCAAGAACTGTGGAATTTTACTTACTAGAGTCTGAATGGAAATGTTTCCTTTAAAGTAAGAAAAACACTTCCCAGTACATAGATAATTAAACCCATCAGGTTTCTGTTAAGACCTGAATTGGCCTCATAATCCACCTCAGCATGGTTTTCCACAAAGTCATGACTGCTGGATTAGCACTGGTATTCATGATGATGTTGAGCTGTCACCTCTGCATCCAACTTTAAAACAGGAATGTTCAGAGAAATAAACAGAAGTTCTTGAAAGGCTTTTAGTGGAAAACCCACACATACTCATTTTCATTTTCTATCACCTTTAAAGAGAAAATGTTATAATGCTTGTTAAACATAGCAAGGCAGACTTTATTCAAGATTATTGTAATAAGGGAGAGAGATTGAACTCCAATCAGAATACAGCAAAGATAACTGGGGGTTTATAATCAATGAGCAGAGTGCAGGGTCAGTGGATTTAAGATTACTAAGAGGAACTTTTTTTTTTTAAAGATTTTATTTATTTATTGGACAGAAAGAGATAGATCACAAGTAGGCAAAGAGGCAGGCAGAGAGAGAGGGGGAAACAGGCTCCCCGCTGAGCAGAGAGCCCATCCCAGGACCCTGAGATCATAACCTGAGCCGAAGGAAGAGGCTTTAACCCAATGAACCACCTAGGCACCCCTACTAAGAGAAACTTTACTGGATATCAAGAGTAGAGGGATTCTTAGTAAATTGGCTTGACAGAAGTCTTGCTAAAGGCAGGTTAAGGACTTAGATATCAAAGATGGGATGATAAACATGACCAGATATCAAGTGTGGGGAGGGGATTTTCAATATACTGGCTTAATAGGATTCTTTGCTAAAACTTGGTTCAACCAGCTAAGGTTGAGGCATAGACAAGAAGAAGGCTTGTGGAAGCCTGACTAAAGTTCAGTCAGGGAAAGAGTCTTTGTTGTATGATCTATGTTAAGGAAGGAGGGAAGGAAGGAAGGATGAAAGGAAGGAAGAGAGGAAGGAAGGAAAGTTAGAAGGAAGAAAGAATAAATGAACAAACCTAGGGAATTAGTACAACCATAATTCACAGTATTTTCAGTGTTTGCCATATGTCTGACATCATCATAGGAATTGGAAAAGAAGCAAAACACATGATTCTGCACCAGCTTAAAGGCAGGTCAGTGTGACGCTTGTACACACAATGAGGACTTTGTATTCAGGAGGCCCTAGGTTCCATCCCACCTTTGCCACTATGTGGTTCAAAATTAGATAAGATTCTGAGATTTATCTTTATCATAAGTACCTAAAGGAATATTACCTACATCTTGGGGTGTGCTGTACGTTAAGTGAGAGGCTATAAATTAGAAAACACATTGTACTATTGTTTTAAATTTCAATCCAATAAATGTTTGCATTACCTCCTACTATGAACAGATATGGGGGATACAGAAATGCATATCACAGAGAGAGTCCCCATCAGAAAATACAAACTTTATACAAGTAATTCCAAATGCAAGGCAGTGCTTGTTAGCACTAGAGGTAGTATAGAAGCTTCACTAGGGTCATCAGTTTTCTCTGGTCAGGGGGCCAATTTGGGGTTAAGACTGGATGTATTTCCCATCCAAAGGTCAATTGTCTTTATGGGTTCTCTACCGAATGAATGACTTACCATTGTAGCAGAGCCTGAGGCAACACTTTAAGTGTGTTCCTGCCTTCTCCACCGGCGCCTTGTGGACTTTTGAGGTGCAGGCCTGGCATCTACTTGCTTGCTCGGATTTCCCGACTGCTCTCTGCATGACTGTGCTTAGGCCACCTAAGCAGGTCTTCAGGAATTCCCTGATCTTAAAATCTTTCACTTAGATGAGGCTTTGGTATTTCACCAGGCTATTTTTCATGTGTGCTATACAACCTCAATGTTAGGATTTCAAATCATCCACAGGAAATATTCTTTCTTCTTTTTTTTTCTTCATCCAGAGTAAATTTTCAAGTGAAATTCATATTCTACTTGATTTTAAATTGTCTTTCCTTGAGTTCAGATGATGTCCTATCAGGGAATACAGAATCACTTTAGTACTAGCTTAATACTAGAAATTGTGAGTATAAATCCAGCTCTAAGAAATAAATAAAACAGTTCATCCCAAAACTAATTTGAAAAAGTTTGGGATGTCTATTATATTTATATTCCTTCTCATATATGATAAATTACATCAGAAGGACAAAAAAATCCTTCTATATCTTGTAGTGACTTTTTTCTACTGTTATTCCTTAACAATAGTGGTTTTTACAATTTTTCCCATATAATAATCAATTCAATTCAATTCAAATCTGACACCGTGGCTTGTACCTTAATTAAATATTCCTTGAGCTTACATATGCAACCTAGCTACTTCAGACGTGTAAAGAGCAATGAAATACATGAAGGCCTTACATTATAATGGGATAATAAATACATGTTCCCAAATAGCCATTTAAAACTGATGCTGTAAAAATTACTATACAGCTATAAAGAGAAATAAGGACTTGCTGGATATGCAGCCAAGGAATTATCTCCATGATATATTGTATAGCATTTTTTTGTTCAACTAACAGGGAAATATGAATAAATGTACACATTTGTTTATATTAAAAATTGGAAGGATTAAATTATAACTTTTAAAAGTCATTATGTATGGGAAAGGAGATATGGGTGACTATAGAAATAGAAGATGGGCTTCTGTTAATGTACTACACTTTGTAAAAGGATCTTTAGAAAAATGTAAATATATAAATATTAAATAAGGAGGGCATGTGTTGTGATGAGCACTGGGTGTTATATGCAACTAATGAATTGTTGACCACTACATCAAAAACTTATGATGTGCTATATGCTGGCTAACTGAAAATAATTTTAAAAAAAGCAAATATTTCATAGAACCTTAAAACAAAATTGAATTTAGAAATCAATTTCTTAAAAACAGAAATAGAAGCAAGCAAATAATTTGCTTTAATGAGTGAGCCGGTGACATACTTACATAGGAACCATCTCAAAAGAGCTTACAAAGCAGTCATTTAATTAAATATTCCTGGGGAGATATATGTTAAGAAAAATGAATTGCCCCCAAAGTGTGTTACATATTACCAAAATTTAGAAATCATATTGTGGTAGTAATGTTAGTATTCTTACCCCTTTTTGTAAAAAAAAATGATTATAAGTGGCTTCTATCTTATACTTTTCTTTTGTAACAGTTCTATTTAAGTATAATTTATATATAATAAACTGCATATATTTAAAGTGTAGGATTTGATCAATTTTGATTCATGAATATAACCATGCAACCATAATCACAATCAGGAAAATGAACATGCCCATCACCCCAAAAGTTTTCTCCTGTTCCTTTTTAATGTCTCTCAGTCACACTTCTCCATACTCCCCCTTTCAATTCCAAGTAAACAGTGATCTGCTTTTTATCACTATAGATTAGTTTGCATTTTTTAAACATTTTCTATAAATGAAATCTACATTATATATTCTACATTGGAGGGGCAGGGGAGATTATCTGGCTTCCTTAATGCAGCATATTAATTGTTAAGACTCATATGTGTTGTTGCATCTATGAGTAGGTCACTTATTTTCATTGTTTAGTAGTATTCCACTGGTGTAGACAGACCACAGCTCATTTACCCATTCACTTGTTGATGAACATTTAGGTTGAATACAGTTTTTGGCCACAACATATAAAGGTGTTATGGAAATTCATGTACAAGTGTTTGCGTAAACATATGCTTTAATTCCTCTTCGTAAATACCTAGAAGTGGAATGAGTGGGTCATATGGTAGGTGTATGTTTAACTTTTTTGTTTTTTTAGATTTTATTTATTTATTTGACAGAAAAAGAGAGAGAGAGAGCAGAAGCAGGCAGAGTAGCAAGCTGAGGGAGAGGGAGAGGCAGGCTCTCTGCTGAGCAGGGAGCCCGGTGCGGGACTGATCCCAGGACCTCCTAACTTGTTAAGAAATTGATGACTTGTTCCCCAAACCAGTTGTGCATTTTACATTCTCACCAGTAGTGTAGGAGAGGCCTAGTTCTTCTAGATTTTCACCAACATTTGACATGTTCAAACTAAATTTCAACCGCTGTCATTGATGTGCAGTTTTATCTCACTGATCTTACTTAGCATTTCCCTAATAAGTAATCTCCTCAGGGTCTCTGGTAGCTTTTGGCAACTAAAATATATCTGAACACTTAAATATAATGGCCTACTAATTCTTTCAACATACCTGTGCACCCTCCTTACACAGTTAACATGATTTGCAGCAAAAATATAATGGCAACAGATTCTAGTTCCCTGCCATTTACAAGGCTGTTTTTCTAAGTGTGTTAACATGGAACACCTCCGATAGACTGATGTTATAAACAGTGGCTGATCCTCCATTAGTGGGTTCCTTAGCTCCCATTCACCTTAGCTGGTATTTGATGGGAACGCTGTAGATGTCCTGAGAGTTTTTTCTCCCCCTTTCTAAGAAGAAATAAGACTTCCATTTCCACACCAGTTTTCTAACCGTATCTATCTGGTGCGAGGACATGGGAAAAATGGACAAGAAAATAAAAGGCAGTAATATAAAATAAGTAATGAAAGAGACTACAATGAGAAATAAGATGGCCAAAGAGAGAAAAAAAGAATAAAGAATGGTGCTAGAAAATAGGGAAAGACTAAATAAAATATGGAAAAGTGAATATACTGTAGAAAGGAGAAGTCTTGGGGTACCTGGGTGGCTCAGTTGGTTAAGCATATGACTTTGGCTTAGGTCACAATCTAAGGGTCCTGGGATCGAGCCTCACTCAGCAGGGAGTCTGCGTATCCCTGTCCCTCTGCCCTTCCCCCCCACTCATGTTCTCTCTCTTTGTCTATCTCTCAAATAAATAAATACATAAATATAATATTTTAAGAAAAGAAGAATAGGTAAGTCACAGAATTTGGACTCTTAAAGGGATCTAGCAGATTCAGTTGATGAGGGCTTCTCCAGGAGAGTGGTATGGCATGGAGGGAAGAGCATGGTCAGCCAAGAAATCCTTTTATTCACTATCCACATGCACTTGAGTCAGTTGCCTAAGCTCCTTGAGTCTCAGTTTTTGCTTCTGTATCATAGGGATAATAATAATTGTCTCAGATAATTGTTATGAGGATTAAACAAAATAAGACATATGGAAGACCTTGGTGCTGAATCACTAATGATCCCTATTCTATGCTAGGAGATCTATTCAGGAAACTTAAAGCTTAGAAAGAAATAAGAGAATTCTTAGTACAGAGTCTATTGGCAAAAAGTTTGAGTTGAAATGAATTGGGCAAAAGCAGCAATTTATTCATGTCTTACAAACATGGTCTTACAAACGTCATACAGAGCTGGCACAAAAGAACAGACAGCATCTCATACACCATGCTTCCTTCCAAATCACTTCTATTGAGTCACAACATTAGAACAAGTCAGTTACTGAGTTACACGGTTCTTCAAACATAGAGACCTCCCCATGAGGGTGGTTGGATTGGCTAATCAGACAAACAGTTAATTTACATGTTTCATACAGTGCAGGATTTGCAACAGAATTCAAGATATTCACCTTGATATTGTAATACATTATAAAACAGTTTAATTTTCAGAAGATGATGGGATCACAGATGTCCCTGTCTGTTTCAATTCCTTTCTAGTTTTCCTTCTTTTTTTTCTTAAAAGCAGTTACAAAGAGTTTTACTCAACTTTTCACACTCAAAAACACTTTAAATTTTAAAAACTAAAAACTATTTACAAATTATTCATTGTAATTTTAAAAGTATTCGTTGTTGGTTTTGCTGTTCCACTTAAAAAAAAAAATCACCTTCCAACAACCCTACTTTACTTGGTACCACCATTACCTTCTGGCTGCTGTGAAGGATACTTAGAGTTGACTCCTCACAACTTTTCAGAACTCCAAAATATATTCTGTTCCATGGCCCATGATAACAAATATACATACAATAAAAAGGCCATCTGACTTCCCCAAAGCACACACTGACTACAATTCATTTCGTGTGGCTTTCATAGAAATGCCGTGAGGTGAGTTCTGGTGGATAAAGACAATGATTAGGGAATACTCTTTTTTTAATCCCAAAGTCATCTTAAAGCACAAAAAAGAGGCTGACTTCGATCTTTGTACATACAGAATGTAAAACATTTTCTTTACATTAGGCATAGTCATAAAAAGCAGGTATGTTGTTGTGAAAATGCATTGTCATAGAATTTACAAACACTGTGATATCAAACACATTCTCAAAAACAGCTAAAGTACTGACACAAAACCTGACTCAAAATGTAAATTTTTCAGTAGACTTTATTTCTAACTTGCATATTTAATAATTCGACTGTGTCCAGTTTCATTCATAGGCTCTAAAAACTCAATTATGGTGACGTGACCTCGAGTTCATCCCTTCAAGTAATTGCAGGGTACTGCTTTGCTCGAGCAGGTTTTCATTGAATTTCAGAGCCCTGCCACTGGCAAACCATATAAGACACAAGTCTATAAACTGCTCCACAGACAACAGCTCAAGACAAATTAGCCTAGGAAAGATAGTTAAACATACTTTGTTGTGCTAATTTGACAGCTTAAATAGATTTTGTGTGAAAACGTGTAAATTATATTAGGCTTTGCTATATAGCTATTTTTCAGGCATTACTTAGTTTCTTGGTTTAAGCGAGGCTTTCTGTCTGGCAGTGGTTAAAACTTCAATCCTGTCTATTTCTTTCCAAATAGTAGCTTAGTCCTTTCTGGGGGAGGACAAGCTACCAGACTTAGTCATGCCCTTTCTGTAGACGAGGGATGGCCTTGAATGCACACTTGCATACCACACATATTTCCTTTCAGAAAGCTGCATTTCTAACTGGATTTCTAGCTGAAGTTTATTTCTTTACCCACTAACTAATTCCACAATTTCACAAAGGTAAACAGGGTTTTCTTACACCACACTGATGTTTGTGCAGGGCAGTGAATAATTCAAGGCCGCAGTTCTTATGTGAGATCATATTTTCCAACAATTTGACTCACATATAACCTTAGGAGGGAGAAAATAATATTTCAGCCACAGTGTTCTCAACTCAGCCCTTTAATAAAATGATTTCTCAGCTTGTTCACTGTCCTTTTGAAACAAAACCAAGTTACTCCTTGTAAGATAAAATTGCATCAGATAATTACAAAGAGAAATGACCATATACTTTTATATGCAAGACAACCATTTGCACATGACATAATGAATAAAAACAAACTAGAGAACATTTCTTTAATATCTTTGGATTTAAAGAAAAATTGATTTCCCCATCTGAAGAAAAATGGATGAATTTTCATAAGAGAAAGCATGCTTTTTTTTTCTAAATCCTAAAAATCACATTGCTTTCCAGCGACATGTTCCCACAAGATCATCACCTTCTAAACCACATCCATAGCTTGGGATTGCACTGTAGGATTCCTAAAATGCTCAGCTACTCTGATAACCTACAGAAGAGGCTGAATATCTCATGAAAATTTATCCAATTTCTCAAATACTGGGGGAAAGTACCATGATACACATTTACAGTTACTTTCTGGTTGGCTAATTCAATCCATTTCTAACAAAAACAAACAAAAAAAAGGGTGGCTTGTTGTCACAAGCTTGCAATCACGAATCAGGAAAAAAAAGGGAAAGAAAACTCTCCTTGCCTAGTAAAAATCATTAAGTTCCAACTTGTCATGGCTAGGACGCTACCCATCACAGAGCATATGCCACTTGGCAATTTGTCTCCTGGGATAGTCACAGATCTCTTTCCAGTGCTCTCCACCGGTTCCTTCCGCTGCTGCTCCCAGGACCAACCTCCCTATCACCTCATTTCTGGACCCCCTTTCAGAATCCAAAACCAGAAATTCAACAGTTATCTCTTCAAGACCCTCACAAGGAATATCAAAGACAAACAGTTCATTGAACACTGCATTGGGGGTGCATTTCTTCACATGAGTCTTCTTTTTCGAGATTCTCTTTTTGGCATGGTACAGGTTCACTTTCACGTAGGGATCTGCAATGGTAAATGGCAGACATTATCCTGGCATAACCTGGCTGGAGAGTTGATCTCAACACAATGGTGCCCTTAGAGATTGCTGCATGCCAATAAAATGAGATTGCAATGAAAACAAGTCAGAACAAAGTGAAAAATATGGATCAAGCATGATCTCTCTATTGTCAAGAAAATGAAAACAAGGAAGAATGAGCAATGTGAAGAGAAAACAGTTCTAAACCATAGGATGGGAAAGGAAGTACAATGGCAAGAAGAAGAGACAATATAAAAAAAATTCTAATGGCTCATTCTGATTACGTATAACTCAGTCCAGAAAATAAGATAGAAGAAAAAAGCATTAGACAAGACCCAACCTGACTGAGTTGTATGACTTTGGGTGAGTCTCTCTAACCTCTCTGTTTTTCTGTTGTACAGGGATTTAGAATTCACAATGGCAATGTCCTTTTGTGCTTTAAATTTTGTGCTTCTTTAATCACCAGCTGGGTTTGCTTCCTGTTTTCCAGTGTTGATCTTCCCTGTGTCATCCTTAATGTGTGGATTTTAGGATCATGCTACCTTATCACACATTTAATTATATTATTTTTGCCTCTTTCTGGTTGAGGCAAACCTTTAAGATCATGTGTTCAACTGCCATTAATAAACAGTAATAGTAATAATAATAGAAATAGATGTTATTAAATGAAATATATCTTTCTAGTCTTCACAGTCCCCTTCAAGGTAAGTATTATTACATCTCGTTTGTATAGAGATTATGAAACATAGCCAAGATTATATACCAAAATGGAAGAGTTAGAATTTGAACTCAGATCATTTTACTCCATAGGTCATGTGTTCTTTTCACTGTGTGATACAACAAGGAATTTTTTTAATTAGTCACAAAACTGAAAGCTAATGTTTAAAGCAGATACATAAGGAATTAAAGGAAAAACAATAAAAAAACAACGGAAGTGTGAGTGTAGGCAGGCTCACCAAAAATACTAAAATTATGAACTCTTCTCCCAAACCATTGTGAAATTTTTGGCTATGACCTCTCACCTCAGCATTTATCACTGCTTTCTGCTTCAAACCTATATAGTCAGATATCTACCATGTATTAGCAATGGCTTAGATCTTAGGACTATGTAGTTTTCTTTTTCTTGCTGATGGCACTGGCTCACATTGTTATTTCATTAAATGAGAAACAGAAAAACAATCAGATTACTTGTGCTTGTGAGTAAAAGGCAAATCAAAATCATGTTAGTTGCTAACTATTTTGCTCAATGTATTACTTACACACTGAGACTGAATTTTTCAGAAGCATTCTTACCTGAGAGTCCAGACACATCAGATTTAGGCAGATGTCGAGCTTTTAAAACAACCACAGTGAGAGTATTTGTAGTGGACTGATAGCAGAGAGAGATCAGTAACTCACCCCGTCCTGAAGACTTCTAAACAAAGAGAGATGTAGTATAAGTATTTTTATTATTTTCCTTGTTTTGAAATTTATACTTATAGCAAGATTTTAAAACAATATAATATTGTTATTTAAATGTAATTTTCCTACTTTTTATTTTAATATGCTAAAGAATTCAAGAGTAACTACAAGTTTTTCTATAGTACCATTACCTTCTAAAAACAACTGTCTGCCATCTTGTGGTGGTTTTAGGTACTACAGCATGTTAAAATTTGAATTGAGTTAGCCACACCCATTACTAGAAATCTTTAAAAGGATATTGAGAATACAGCCTATACAGATATATTGTTGTTGTTTGTTTGTTTTTACTTTTTAACTAAATGACTACTTTTTGAAGTTATTAATAAATGTCTAATCATTTGAATCTGTGTAGGGCAAAAATGACTCATGGTAAGTTTGATTTGATTTCGATTTTTTAAAAAGCACTGACATTAGTGGAATTTGAATTCAGAGCAACTGAAATTTATTCTGACTGCTACCGTCTCCTGTCCCAGAGGGCTGATGGAGTTAAAATCTCCGTCCCCAGACCACACTTGAAGTCCTCATTCAAATCCAAGAAATGAAGTATTGGAGGGAACTGACCCAATTTTTAATACTTTTGTTTTTGGAGAGTATCGTAAGATACTTCTTTGTATGCTTCTTAGATTTTATTTGTACTTTAAAGACATTAGGTAAGAAGACCAAGAACTCAAATTACAAGTTTTATCTGATACTAACAAAATGTAAACTCAGGGCTAGATTATAACTAAGAATGATGGCTGGCCAGAGCTCCTAAAACTTCAACCTATTTACAAAAACTGACATGCGGTCATTATATGAGTAAGCAGTCCAAGAAGAATAAGAGTAGGGAATAGACCTTTATTCCTACTATGCTGCTAAATAGGTTGGTGTCTCAAACAAGCTACTTAATTTTTTGAACCTCGACCTTTCATCAATTTCAACAAAGAAACAAAGGTGAGCTTAATGGTATTCTATAAAATCATGCCTTATAGAAACAAATTACTCTGAAGTACTACAGTTTAACTCAATTGAGTTCTGTGTTTAAAGGGGCAATTGGATTAAATTTGATATCTTATCATTGTCTAATAGTCTCAGAACTACCAAAGCAGCATAACTACAAAGACAGAGTAACTCACTTCTTTTCATAGAACATAGTGATGAACATTTATAATTCAATATGATATGATGTCTCCTCTTTGAAAAGCAATTCCATGAAAAGTCAATACAACTTCCAAATCCTCAGGATAAATTGATTTAATTTTTAATTTCAATTTCAGTTTCAAATTCAATTATACTGACCTTAAAACATCTTTTTTTTTTTTCTTAAAACATCTTTGTTAACTTGTTTATGAATAAGAAATATTTGTCTACATTTTAGGTTAAATGGCAGTCCTAGTCAAAATACTTATAATAGAAATTAACAGAAATATTTATATAAGTGTTATTAAAATATCCATAAAGGATATCTATTTATTTTATATAATTAAAATACTGTAAGCATTTCAGTTGTGGATTAAATTTTCTTTCATCTACTCTAGTCCCTAATTCCCCATTTGATTATGATTAATAATAATTAAACATGGTAAATATGATATGTATAAAACCTATCAGTTTAGTGAAAATCCCCTAGATACACAAAAGCTACATAAAAGATTGTTTATAAATACTTTAAGCACTAAAAATGAATTACCCTAACATTTCTCTTGATAATCTCTCTGTTCATTAACATTTTTCCATCAGATAATTCAATTCCTGCAAGAGGAATAAGGACTTCTCCAATGATATCATCTCTTGAAAACCTGTCAAAACTCAAGATTGTGAAGTGCAAGGCCAACTCTTGGATCTGGGTGTAGAGGATCCCATAGAATGTGAAGGTCTCATCAAAAGCTGGGTCCAAGGTCTTTCTCAGAACTCTGGTTTTCACTTTATGCTTCTTCTCTGGGAGGATGGTCATTTTGATATATGGGTCAGAGGTCATTGACTGCTCATCCATGGCTGGCAAGCCACGGGCTTCCTTGATATTCACTACAAATGCTTTCTTCTCAAAGTTGTACTCTAAGGAGAAGAAGAGGGTTCCCAGCTTCTCCTGCTTCTCTTCTGAAGTAAGGGAAGTGCTGGACTTTAAGCTATCAGGGGAAACAGCCTCTTTCTCCCCTTCTGAAAAGAGCTTTGGGGTCACATTCTCCAGATCAGAAGGAATACTAGCTTTGAGGTTTGTTTTGGGAAAATTGCCATTGAGATCTCTCTTCTCAAGGTCAAGATGTAATGAATTCTTTGGCACAGCTGCTTTATTCTTTACTTCATTTTTGTCATCTGCTCCAAACTTCTTCTTGCTACTTAGATTTTCAGGATAAATATCAACTCCTTTTAGTACGTGCACAAACTTATATGGAGGAGTCTTGTTAGACTTGGATGATTTTCTCTGACAGCAGATCCATGCAAACAGAGAGACTGTGAAGACCAAGCCAAATGCACTGAAGATCCCCACCACTGTGGGGATTTCATCTGAAAAATCAAATGACCAATAATATATATTAAAGGAGTAGAGTTGGAGATATGAGCCTATTTGAAAAGCATTCTGGAGCTGGCAATTGCTGTAGGTTGCACAGACTGGATAACTTTCTGACTGTTCTGGGTATGAGTTATGTACACATTTCATATCACCTTCAGGAATAAACACATACACTGTGTGACATACAGAAAAGAAATACACTATGATAGAAACTTCTTCATTTCAGTAGTTTTTTTTTTTTTTTTTTGCGAATAAAATAAAAAGATGAAACCAGGCTTAGGATCAGGGATGAGGGATGCTAAATGACCCTGACCTACCTTTGTTTTCTCAGATAATGTGAGTTAACTATAGCATGATAGGTCAGTACTAATTTCATTATGCTTTCTTGACATTTTAAGGCTTTCCAGAAGCATCGATTTTTTACTATGAAACTCTAAATGCACATTCTTCAAATACTGAGAAATTTTATATTCTTATTAGTTCATTATTTATCCCAGATTCAAGCAGGAAACATCTAGGGGCTAGTGGTTCTAGGAATTTTAAGAAATGAAGGAACATTATCTGCTAGTATCACAAACTCATCGATAATTTCCATTTCAATTATGGAACACTGGTAAGAGATATGTTACATATATTAGGGAAAAAAGAACAAAAACAGATGAACAGCAGGGTTTTGATATTATATAACTTATACCACTGCAAACTCCTGGTATACAGACCAAAACCTGTCAAACACTGAAATATCTGAAGTACATATTAATTATACCTAAGTGGGATAAAAATAAAACAATGGTTATAAATGAGTCATCATTCCTTAACATGTATTAAGAGTGAGTACAGATAATTTAGAGTTCAATTTTATCCGTAACTGATTTTTTCTAGCATTTTTCCACATGGAAAACGGTAATAAAATTGAACTTGGCATTCTTTCCTTGAATGAGGGCATATTAAATTACTGACATTAGGTAACATTGATTATGCATGAAGCTTATCGTGTCCCCCATGTAAGCATATTCCTCCAACTAATGATTAGTAACATGGTATAAGTAAAAGCAGTATTGTTATACCTGGACACAGAGCAGCATTTAATATGGTCATAGTGAATATAACTAATATAGTATTATAGATTTGGTTTCATTCTTGTTTATTTTTATCCCAAATAGTGAATAGTAAACTTAGAGGTCCCAGTCAGGAAAGGGTTAAGGCTTGTTTGAATAACCCCTGAAAGAACAATCTTTTGTTACTCCCCTTCCCCATCCCCCCTGAATCTTCTGCCTATCTACCTCATAATTTCAAAACTGAACTCAAAGAATATAAGAATCGGTAATGACAAATAAGAGCAGACATGTATAAGATCAAAAAACAGCAATAAAAAATTCCATAGTTTAATTAGATCAAGGAACTGGTCATGTAAAGATGAAAAATAAACCTTTGAATTCCCCAAGTAGAAAAATCAGTGAATGCTACAGAAAAAGAATGAGGCTAAAGATAATCAGCTAAACTTAGTATCAGCTTTTTGGTTTTTCTTCCTATTCAAGTCTTTGTGGGGGGAAAAAATCCACTCTTGGACTCTCCAGTAATCCAAGGCCAGGAAACAAAACCAAAGTCATGAACTAAGGCAATTCCTTAATCACTGCTAGGAGAACAATAAAAGCAATAGAAAATGATGTTGGTTTTTTTTTCTAAGTAGACCGATGGCCCAAGCTAGAATATATTTTTCTCTAGTACCATCCTTGAAAATGCCTCAGTTTTAGAAAATTTCTTATTTTCAAATCAGAAATCAGGAATAAACATCACAACAATATAAACTCAGTTATCCAAATGGAAGGCTGTAAAGGAAACTCATTTCTGAATATAATGTCACAGATTGTCTATTTAATACTTATGTCACAAGGCAAAATATTCAATGTATCACGGAAAGACGCACGTACTCCCTCTGTCTTTTCTACTGATAAGGTCTTAAGCTTTTGAGAGTAAAGAGCTCAGTCATTTCACTCAGTTTAATAACAATTATCATGTACTCATAGGTATCATTCCTTATTCACAAACTTCTATAAAATTTCCTGATTTTTTTTGAATACTTGTAAAGTAAGTAAAACTCCATCTCCTGTCTTTGAAATATAATGGTACCTAAAATATGACTTTTTTTATTTACTGAGAGAAGGAGAGCAATGGTGCCAAAAATTTGGTATAGAAAGAGGGAAATTGAACTGGAAAACAGGATTCCTAATTTTACTTTCCAGTAGCTTTTAGTTAACTGTTTGACCTGCAACACTTCCCTCACATCTCTGGGCTTTGGTTACCTCACCTGCGAAACGCAATGAACCAAGCCAGTTCATTTCAAATATCACTTTAACCCTAGCATCATAGGATTCTGTGTCTTCCACTAGCAACATATTTCAAGGATACAAGAAAAACACAGCAGAGAAAAACAAGCTTAAGGTACACTCCAAAATAAAATACACATCCCAAACCCCCAACATTCAAGTTGTTTTATACCGAGATCAAACCCTTATGTAATCATAGAAACATTGGCTTTTCCTGGTAAGTTAAAAACAGATTTACTTACAAATAAAAATCACCTACAGAATTAATGAAACCAACAACAAACAACAGACTCCCTTTCCTTTACTTAGCACTGCAATTTACATAGCTACGTGAATGTTTAGAACTTCTTGGATGTAAAATCTCCCTAGCAGAAGGCAATTTTAAGGAGAAAGAGAGCAAGGAAGGGAGAAACAACAGAGATAAGCCACGATTGCCCTTTACAGTTCTCATTTTCTTTCAGATTAACTACCTAGGTAATCTATATTCAATATTCCCTAGAAAAACAACAAGAACAACACCAACAACATCACAGCCCACCCTGGAGTATTCAAAAACCACAGTTGTAAGTTGAGTAACTTGCTTACCAAATTCTTCCCGGCTGGTAGTGATCGGAGCCATTTTTTGCTGCGTGTTCTGTCCGAGGTGCTGAACGGAAAACTCCCTGGCTTGATTCACTTGCCTGGATCTGAAGCGCTGGCTTCCCTGAGTGCTAAAAACAACACGCAGAGCTCAGGGGACCTGCGCCTGGAACAGGGAGGAGGCAAAGAGGGAGGTCCACTCGCTCTCGAACAGTGATTTGCCACCCCTGTTCCTGTTTTGGCTCTTCTGAGAAGCTCGTCTCTAAGACTCTAGACGTGGCTGAAACCCGAATTGACGCAATCCTGACGCTACAGGGTTGAAATCAGCACCTGCCCTCCTCCCCTCCGCCCTCCAAGCCTCTCCTCTCCTTCTTTCTTCCTCCCTTCTCTCCTGAGGATTCAACATATACTCATCAATTATTTTAACTGTTGGACTACTGGAGATTAGCTTTGCTATTCTGTGGGGGTTCAGAGACACATGGAGAGGAACCCCCAAACACTTTCCTGTCAGTTTCTGACAGAAAATCTGATAATCAAGATCAGTAAAAGCATATCTGTGAGTTATCAGAATAATGAAATTTTCAGAGGTGATTTAGGGTAAGAGTGAGAAGAGAGAAATTTCTGCATCAAATGAACATTGTGACATGCAGGAGTATGTTTCTCGCTTTCTAAATTTTTCTTTGATATGTTATACCTATGTTAGAAAAGAATCCACTGCACATTGATCCATTTGAAATAAGACAACAGTTTTCTCACTATAATCACTTATTTTCTAATAAATAATATAAACATTTTGCTGATGCTGTTGCTCCGTCTATCAGCTCTCCTCCCTTTAATATCTGACATTTGACCAGTTAAAGTACTTAGGAACAGATGGGAATAATCCCTTCTGTATTCAGACTCACTTTCAATTATGACTTTTGCATATAATGAGACTGCTCCTGGAATGATGTTTCTGTTTAAAAGCCCTAACTTCTAATAAGATTGTGCAAAAGAGTTACAAGAATCAGACCAAAATTGAAAATGAATGAAATTGATTATTATAGGTTATTTTCAAAGGAATATTATTTTTTGAAGTATACTGTTTTTCTGAACTGATGGGGTTTCTGAACTGGGGTTGGGAACTGGAGAATATATGGTGCCAGATTCTGATTAATTTTAATCTGAAGAGTCTGCCCTTTAAAACAAATATTTAGCAATTTTCCAAAGGAGAGAACTCAGGTTGTAACTCCAACTGTCAATTTTTACTCCACAAAGAATTCCTTTGCTCTGGAGCTCAGTAAGCAAATGACATTCAGTATGTGTTGGGATGGGGGAAGGAGGGGGAACTGGGTGGCTCTCAGAAAGCTACTGTACAAGTGACAGGTTCCTGCACATTGGCAAACAGTCGCTCTGAGCATCAGGACTGTGTCTGGGGAAAAATTAGCTTCAGCCTTTTGCATCATGGAAAATTTTATAAACCAAAGTCCCTTTCTTTCCCTTTCTACTTGCTCGCACATACTTGGCATTTTAACATTCTTCTAACAGATTTTAAAAAACCTTATATTGTCATGCTATGAAAACACACAAACTAATTTACTGTATTTAATTTTTTCCATTGGCAGAACCTGTATTTTGTATTTTTATCTTTTCACTTCCTTCATATTATTTGCTTCCTCAGTTATGCATGAACCTAGTGGGACTGTTCCTAGGAACAGACATTCATTAGATGAAAGTGGCATTTATTTGTTATGCATATATCACAGGTAAACAAAATATATGGTGTGAGGTTTACCAGAATGTGTGTTTTCTGGCTAAATTATTGCTAACATATGGTTAAACTCATTTGTTGTAAACATAAGTACCTTATTTGTATGTTTTATACAAATTAGTAGATCATTAATTTTTCCTTCAGGTGGCAAAATGCTGTCATCTAAAACCTGTCTAGACTGTTTAAACCCTGTTTCTACAGAACCCCATCCCACCCTGGGCTGTCTCATTTCTAAGGACACACTGTGATAAAATTACCTCTTGCCCAGAGCTAATGCTATTGTGAATATAGTAACTGTTTCACTGCTTGCTTTAAAAGCAAACTGAAATAACTATTATTAATTTAAATTCAGAGGTTTCCCTCATTGTCATTTGATGAACAGCATATTCTTTGTTATCCAATCTCTTTAAACAAGCTTCTACCAGCACCAGATGAGGAGTGGGAAGATGATGGAACACACAGGAAAAACCTGTAAGTTTTTTACGTTTCAGATTTATACCCTACCACATTATTACATTGTTCTCTTTCGATTCAGCAAACAAGTAATCAATTCACTGACGTGAACAATACCATTCTAGCAGTGGAGACTTGGGAGGAGGGGTTGTTGCTAGGTAACCACCTTTTTGCCACCCTAAACACACAGCCTCAAACAACTTCCTTCCCTGGGAAACAGACCATTCTGTACAAGTGGCAGTATTTACTTCAGAATGATTCTTTGACTGTTGAAATGGTTTAGTATTTACCCTACTTAATTTTGGATTCTGATTACAAATATCTATACATACTTCGAGAAAGAATGAACAGAACACTTGAGTTCCATTTGTTTTTAAGAAATCCAGTTGAATTTAAGACTATTGGTGATTCAGGGCCCCTGGGTGGCGCAGTTGGTTGGGCGACTGCCTTCAGCTCAGGTCATGATCCTGGAGTCCCGGGGTCGAGTCCCACATCGGGCTCCCAGCTCCATGGGGAGTCCGCTTCTCACTCTGACCTTCTCTCTCTCACTCTCTCTCTTTCCTAATAAATAAATAAATAAAATCTTTAAAAAAAAAAAGACTATTGGTGATTCATTATGATTGTTTCTATCCATTTTAATCATTTTTTTAAAAATTAGCTTATATAGTTTAGTCTGTATTTTCTCTGGTCCCTTACTTAAAAATAGTATTGTAACTAGTAAAATAGTTAGATGTGTTTAGGATCTTCTGCTAGGCAAAAGAATATTTCAAAAGGTTTTGAGAATGTTGCAGTGATCTTCAGTAATCTTTAGTAATACCCAGATTAGTAATACAAAGGCATTTTACTGGTATGTGGGTGGAGTAGAATGAAGTATCTGATAATGGATAATGGATAATTGTTTTAATGTTCCATATCATTCTATTAAGAATGCTGGCTCTGATGTTAATGGAAAAGATTTATATTACAAGCACACTCAACTCCAAATCCTGTAAGACAAATGCTTTCCCAATTGGTATCACAAAAAATCCTTTCATTATGAACCACTTCCACATTTGTTTTTCTTCAACATATTCAGTATTTACTCTGTGACAACCTAAATTAGGATTTGATGGCTCATGAATGAAAAACTCATTAACCCAAACCACAAAAAAAGCTTATCATCTCCCTTCTTTTCTCCTTTCTTCCAACACACAATTATTAAACATGTACTAATTCTTAGGTTTTTGGTAAGTAGGGGATATATATTAGATGATAAAAACGATCCTTATCCTAATGGAGCTTACTGTCTAAAGGATGAATGGACAGTTTTCCCTCTAGACCTGGGAAAATAGATGATAGTCACATTTATATTACTTTTGCCTGTATTTCCTATCGAGATTGGTCAGCAGTACCATTTTCTTATACCGCATGCAAAAATAAATTCAAAATGAATTAAAGACCTAAATGTGAGACCTGAAACCATAAAAATTCTAGAAGAGAGCACAGGCATTAACTTCTCTGACATTGGTCATAGCGACTTGTTTTCTGAGGCAAGGGAAACAAAAGCAAAAATAAAAATATTGGGAGTACATTAAAATAAAAAGTTTCTGCACAGTAAAAGCAACAATCAACAAAACTAAAAGGCAACCTATAGAATAGGAGGAGATATTTGCAAATAATATATCTGACAAAGAGTTACTATCCAAAATATATAAAAAATTTCTAAAACTCAATACTGCAAAACCAAATAATCAAATTAAAATTGGGCAGAATACATGAACAGACATTTCTGCAGAGAAGACATACAGATGGCCAACAGACATATGAAAAGTTGCTCATCATCACTTACCATCATGGAAATGCAAATCAAAACTACAATGCCATATCACCTCACATCTCTCAGAATGTCTAAAATCAAAAACACAAGAAACAACGGGTGTTGGTAAAGATATGGGGAAAAAGGAACCTTTTAGCACTGTTGGTGGGAATGCAATGACATGGATGGAGCAAAAGAGTATAATGGTAAGCAAATAAATCAGCCAGAGAAAGACAAAAATCTGTGAGTCCACTCATATGTGGAATTTAGAAAACAAAACAAACGAACAAAAGGAAAAGAGAGAGAGAGAGAGAGAGAAACCAAGAAAGAGACTCTTAATTATAGAGAAAAAATTGAAGACTGCCAAAGGGGAGTGGGTGGGAGAATGTGTTAAATAGGTGGTTGTGATGAGCAAGCACCAGGTGATCTATGAAGTTGTTGAATCACTATATTGTTCACCTGTAACTAATACGACACTGTATGTTAACTAACTGGAATTAATAGAAAAACTTAAAAAAAAGAAAAAGAAAAGACTGGTATTTTGTCTTTCCTTATTGACCCTTTTCTTCATAATTGTAGATTCATTATTAGAGTCAGATTGCATTCTTCTATTTTTGGTGTTTGTCCACATCTCTCTCTTTTTGGAATCAAAGTTTCATTACACTATGAAGTTTCTGACTTACCAGTACTCAAGGATTCATTCTGATTTAAATTCTTATAGCACTAGCTCTACTGAAATCCTTTAAGGCAGCTTGACATATTATCAGCTATATACCAACAATTTCCAAAAAGATAAATCAAAGGCCTCCATCAATTCTCACTCCAAATAATTCACAAGTTTCCCATTTGTTCATGATCTTCTTTTTACAATTTTTTTCATGAGTCCTGACCTCATTTTGTTTTTACATTCCAGGCCTATTTTTAAGTTGTGGTCTTTGAAGTGACTTCTCTAATTCTTGGGTCTTGGTCCTCTAACAAGCATTTGACCTGGAGTCATTTTAAAAGCTTGTCCTGTTTCAGTTTACCTTGAAGATATTTCATGTTAGCTCCTCAAAACAGATCTATCTTCTTGCTCCCAATCTATCGTTCTTTTTTTCTTAAGATTTATTCATTTTTATTTAAGAGAGAAAGTGAGAGTGAGTGAGGGGAGGGATAAAGGGAAAGAATCTTCAAGCAGACTCCCCTCTGAGCATGGAGCTGATGTGGAACTCTACCCATGACCCAAGCAGACTCCCCTCTGAGCATGGAGCTGATGTGGAACTCTACCCATGACCCATGAAATCACGACCTGAGCCGAAACCAAGAGGTGGTTGCTCAACTAACTGAGCCGCCCAGGAGCTCCTCCAATCTATTCTTTAGTCAGACTTCTTTTAGCCTCCCATTATCGATAAAAATGGAGATATTTTATATTTTGGGAAGTGTAGGATCAGCAAAATTACACTAAAACTTCCAACTGAAATAGTGGAGATTCAACAAATGTTTTATTACTTAGTAATTAATGAAATATATTTATTTTCAAAATATAAAAATAAACACTGGTACAACTGATAAAGATTAATGTTTAATATATCATTGAATAGTACATATTCTAGCATAAAATAGCTATAAAATACAACAGGCAGCAAGGACAAAATTAAAATGATTATCAATAATATAAAAAAAGACAAAATAAGTAAACTAATTATTTAAGTAAGCATAGAAGATTTTCAAATTGCAAGATAAATGGTTTCATAAGTTAAAAAATAAAACATAACAATATACTGTTTACAGTATAAGTACTAATGACTATAAAATTAAAATAATAGAATGTATCATGATTTTTTAAAAATATGGAGATGAGGGGTACCTTGGCGGTTCAGTTGGCTAAGTGGCTCTTGATTTTGGGTCAGGTCATGATATCAAGGCCTTGGGATCAAGCATCACTTTGGCTCCATGTTCAATGAGGTGTCTGAGGATTCTTTCTCTCCCTCTCCAACTCCCTCTGTTTATGTACTCTCTCATATAAATAAATAAATCTTTAAAAAATATGGATATGAAAAATTAAAATTTAAGTTAAAAAGTAAAAAAAAACCAAAAAGAGGAAAATATGCAACTTATATCAATAAAAATATATACTGACAATAAAAAGGCAACAGTTTTTAAGGCTTATGTTCCAAATAACTTATCACCCATATAAAGCAAAACCGTGATAAGTGCTGAAGAAAAATAAACAGAAACATAACTTTTTAGTAGACATCATTTCTTTCAGCCACTTACAGATCATTGTAATTCCAGGTTTAGACTATTTATCTAAGGTGGATTAGTTTTACTGACAGTGCCTTTTTAAACCATAAACAAGTAATTTTTAAAGCATACAAATTCCTGGAAAGTAGGGAAAATTTCTCAAATATGTAATGCAGGATTACTAAGAATTTTTTAAAAAGTGAGACCATACTAAAATATAAAATATTTCATTAAAATATATGGACTTAAACGTCAATACAAAGTAATTTTCAAAGATGATATATTAGAACATGATTTAAAGAAGTAAATAATTATATGTGTATATACAATCATTCAGGCATCCCCTCATTAGTACATATACATCGCAAAGAAATTCTCACACAGGACCACGAGGTGATATGTATGTTATCATACACACTGATTGTGGTAGCAGGGAATTAAAGGCAACATGTGAATGTCCATCACAATGTGAATGAATATGAAAATTGTGTTGAAAGCAAATTATATGATATTATCCTGGAGTTAAAAGCAACAGACTATACTAACTACATATACACATATATACATATACACACACAGACACACATATTCTTACATATATACAAACTATATATATATATACATATATCTTATAAAATATTGAATAGAGTTAAATAAAAACACCACTTATGCAAAATAAACACACACACACAACTACACATTTTCATAAATAAAAAACAGACTTTTCTTCAGGTTCTAGTGGATTCATCTGTGGCAGACCTGCCAGGAATAATTAGAAAATCCACAGAAAATCTGTTTTAAAAAGTTTGTTTTAAAGCATTTATGAACTGATGAAGCAACTGAAGCTTCAAGGGCCAAGATATAAGTGAAACAGCAGAGAGATGAGCTGATATTCTGCAAATCACTTTTCCTCTCAGGAAATTGGCTGATTCTTAAAAATCGGTAAGAAACTGTGCTAAGAAATAGAAAAACAAACAGATTTTTTGGCACTCTCACAGGACTGGAGAGGCAATAATTATAGTTAGGGAAGGCCTAGACAGTGAGGAGAAAAGTGGCTTGGATCCTAGAAAGGAAGGAGGTACAGAGATAGCTCCTGCACTGAGTGATTTTATGCCCAAGACACATGCATAGTTCTTCAACTTTGCAGGCAAGAGGCTCAGAAGCTAAGCAGAAAACTGCTGAAAAACAAAATTATGGTTTAAGCTGACTCATGAGGCTGAGGAGACCAAAATTATGCCTCATGATTCATCAATGGGAAAGTTCCTTAGTAATCACCACAGGCTTCAGTTGGAAGCACTGAAGAATAGCCAGTGGAGAGGACAAATCGGCTGTAGGATAAGGCCTACAGAGCTAGAACCCAGACTCCATTTAGCTTAATTCCTAGAAGGATTAATGTGATGTATTCCCCCACAAAGGTAGCCTACCAGAGGATCTTTGAACCTGAGCTGAAGAAAATTATATCATATACAGCAGCTATAACTTTTCATATACAATGTCCATCATTTAATAAAAAATATCGATCTAATGAGAAAGTGAACCAAGGAGGAAATGCATAATTTTAAAAAGTCCACAGATTACTGACATAGCTAATGGTCATTAATATTTTGATAAAGAGATGATAAGATATTTTCTAGAGAATTAGAATTTACAAGTCTCAGACTAACATCTTAGAACTGAAAAATAGAGCTTTTGAAATTAAGAAATGAATGGATATAATGAACAGGCAACTAAATAAAATAGTAGAGAGTATTAACGAACCATAAAAACAGTCCATAGATAATAAACAGACTAAAGCATAGAGCACTAAGAGTATGGAAAACTCATAAAACCGCTTCAGAGATAAATGAGACATGATAAAAGGTAGTAACAAAATTGTAATCTGGCAACTTAGGTACAAGTAATATTTGAAGAGAAAATAATGGAATTTCCCAACCCAAAGAAAAATACCAAAAAGTACTGAGAAGTCTAAGCAGAGGTATTAGGAAGAAAACCACATAATGCAACCTAGTTAAATGACTAAAAACAACAGACAAAGAGAAAATTTGAAAGAAATCAGAAAATAAATCAGAAAATAAAATATATTACCTTCAAAAAGCAGCAATAAGACTCATCTAATGCCTCATTAGAGATGACAAGTCTGAAGACAATAACTCTGAAATGATGAAAGAAAACAGTTGTCAGTCTAGAATATTGTATCAGCAAAACTCAGGGTGAATGAAAGAAATTTCTAGAAAAGCAGAAGCTGAGAGAATTCAATGATAGCAAATGTTAACTAAATGAGAGAAAATGATCACTGACCAACACAGAAACATCAAGCAAAATAAAGAACATGGAAAAGTGTCAATATATGTCTAAATGTAAATGAATATTAGCAGCTTAAAACAGTAAAAATGCACTGTGGTATCTAAAATATTATGGAATTGAAAGTAGGGCTAACAATGATTCGGAGGGTAAGAGGAAGTAAATTGAGTTCCATTGTTTTAAAATCTGGGAAATTATAAAAGGAATAATATGTTTCCAGGAAAACTCTGAACAAGTAGCAGGAAAAAAATGTGTATCTAAGAAGTTAGCAAATGCCAAAAAACTAATAAAAGCTAAAGGAAAAAAGAAAAGATAGAAAAAAGAAAAAAGTGGTCTAATAGAATACAAATGATATTTTGGAGGATACTAACTCAAAGATACTGTAATTACATTAACTAAAATGAACTAAATGCTACTATTAAAAAGGGGATAAAAGATTGTCAGACTGGAGGAAAAGATACAAACCCAATGCACCAACTCCATGGCACTTTATAGGAGACAAAAATTTTAAAAGACAGAAAGCAGAGAAGCAGGCAGAGAGAGAGGGAGAAGCAAGCTCCCTGCAGAGCAGAGAGCCCAATGCAAGTCTCAATCCCAGGATAAGTAAGAGAATAGTAAATATACCTACTGTACACCAGCCAAAATAAAGCTGTAACATTTATTTTTCTGATATACATATATTAGAAAGTAGATTTTTAAATCAGACAAAAAGGCATAGGAAAGATAAAGGATATTTTAAAATGGGAAATTGTAATTATATTAGGAAGATATACTTCTAAATTTGTATGTGCTCATTACTACAGCTTCATATTGAAAGCACTAGATGAGAAATAGACACAACATCAAAGGAAATTTTTCCAAGTCTTTTTCTATCTGATAGAAGTAGACACAGATCAATATAGAAACACAGTATCTAAATGCATTAATAAATTTGAGCTAATTATCAAATGGCATTCAGAGTGTTCTTTACAAGTGAATATAAAACAATTGACCATGAGGTGGCCATAAAACAAGTTTCAAAACACCTCAAAAGACAGAAAGAATTCAATTTGTTCTCTAACCATAGAAGAATTAAGCAAGGAATTAGAAAAAAATTATCTGGAACAAGTTCTATAGTTTGAAAACCAAGCAAACCCTGTATAAATAACCCATGGGTCACAGGAGGAAATCTCAATAGAAATCAGGAAAAAAACGTGAACTCAATGACAATGATAACATTATAAAACAGATAAAAACTATGAAATACAGCTTAAAATACTTAGAAAGTATATGGACTTCTGTGTATATACTAGAATAGAAAAGAGAATAGAAAAGAAAGCGGAAAACAGTAATCTATTTACTGCAAAATGTTAGAAAATAAAAAGGAAATTCAACCCAAAGAATGCTGACAAGGAAAAAATCGACAGAAAAATAAATTAATACCATTAAAAAAAAAACCACTGCAGTAAGAAAACAACCTAACAAATCTAAAATAACTTATTTGATACATTAATGTTACTGGTAATTTCTGATAACATTGCCCAAAAAAAAAAAAGAAGAGAGGAAAATACAAGTCACAAATGACTCAAGAGAGTAAAAAAGGCACGCCACAGAACAAGAGTTAGAGAATAATATAGTTGCAATACTTATTTCTGACCTAGAAATTGTATCCAGAAATGTGTGAAGAAAAATCAATTTCTAAGAGATACATTCCAATTTAAAATAGGCAAAAGGGGGGGCGCTTGGGTGGTTCAGCGGGTTAAAGCCTCTGCTTTCAGCTCAGGTCATGATCTCAGGGTCCTGGGATTGAGCCCTGCATTGGGCTCTCTGCTCAGCAGGGAGCTTGCTTCTCCCTCTCTCTCTGCCTGCTTCTCTGCCTACTTGTGATCTCTCTCTCTCTGTCAAATAAATAAATAAAATCTTAAAAAAAAAGATTGCTAAAATAGGCAAAAGGATTGTAGAGATACTTCACTAAGAAAGATATATTTCAATGGCTAATGATCATATGAAAGGAGCTTAAGCTTAGCTGTCCTCTTTGGAAAATGCAAATTAAGACCACCCACAGGATAGTTCCACACACCCACTGAAAGGCTTACATGGCTTGGGGTTGGGTATAGGATACCAATTTTTTTTTTTTTTTTTGACAATACCAAATGTAGGTAAGAATGTGGAGGCGCTGCTTTTGGGCTTTTTATTGGTACAAACATTTTGAAAAACTGTTTGATCGTATCTAACAAAACAGAATGTAGACACAAGCTATGGCCCTGCAATTCCAACCATTGCTAAATTTTAAACTGAAATGGTTGCATCCAAACACAAAAATGTTCATAGCAGCATTATTTGCAGTAGCTAAAAACCGAAACAACTAGATTCAATGAATAAATCTGTATGTTAGAATAATATTCAGAAATGAAAAAGAACAAAATGCTGCCATATGCAACAAAGATGAATCTCATAAACAAAATGTTGAATGGGAGAAACCAGACAAGAAAGATTAAACACTGTAAGACCCACTTATTTAAATTTCAAAAAATTAAGAAAAACATATCAGTGTTAATAGAAGTCCTTTGGTGATTATCTCTCTGTAGGAGGAAATAACTGAGATGAAGCACAGATTTCTGTGGGGTTAATATTCTCTATCTTGATCTGGAGAGTAGTTACTACATTTTTGGCTTTTGGAGTTTTTTAATTCATTGACTTGTTCAGTAATAGTTTGTGTAGTCTTCTGTAGATATGTGTGTGTGCCTTTACATTTAGGTTCGCTACATATTTTACAAGGGTAAATGTGTTCTCGAGGACATACACAAACACATTAGGGTAGATATTAAAGTAAATGCACATAAGGGAAGAAAATATCACTGGTAATGGTCATAAGGCAGAAAAATAAATTAGAGATGGACTGTGCATAATTTATTATGCAACTAGACTTTTTTCCCCCGTTGAGTATTCTTCTGAACTTTAACTTTCCAAATATCTACTCAGTTTGGATCCTACCTCACAAAGATCTTCACTTCTCTGTGGATTTACAGTAATGTATCATTTCTACAGATGTTATAAAATAGATGGTATGAAAACTGAAAGCACTAGGAATCAGCTCTGCATAAAGATTATGTAAAGAAAATGTATATGAAATCTGAACTTCTTAAACTTCTGCATAAAATGAATATGCATTTTTAAAAAATTTTATTTATTTGACACAGAGAGAGAGATCACAAGCAGGCAGGGAGACAGGCAGAGAGAGAGGAGGAAGCAGGCTACCCGCCTAGCAGAGAGCCCGATGTGGGGCTGGATCCCAGGACCCAAGCTGAAGGCAGAGGCCTTAACCCACCAAGCCACCCAGGTGCCCCAAAATGAATATGCATTTTAAATGTTCTTCCCATGGTCTCAGCATTACCAAAAGAAATGAACAAGGTAAAAGTCACACATTTCATCTGGCAATCCTAGAAACCCCACAGCATGTGTGAAGTTTGATTATATATATAATTCAGTTAGGGGTAAAGTTTGGGGAGCTGGAACCATTATCTAGCATCAGACTGGAGGGATAGGAATGGGACAGTGTAGAATTTCATGACCTTAAACTTCCTTTCAATTATTCAATGTTAAGAAACAATCCAGTACCTCAGAAGTAACAGCTCCAATCCTCATATTACTGAACCCATTCTGCACTGAGTACTGAGAGCAATGCACATATCCAGAATATAAAACTCAAGGGGAAATACGTCTTTGACATTGTCATCCTTGCTTTATGCAAGCTTTATTTTTTATCTTACAGCACTCACTTCTTCACAGTTAGTATTCATCTGCTTATTTATTTTTCCCCTTTCCCCTCACAGATGCATGCCTTCTCTCAGGTGAAAAATTAATAAGTATTGCTCATAGCATGCTTTGAAATAAAATCTTTCTGTGACTTCTCTTGGGGAGATTGGTATTCTAAACACTTATATTTCTGAATAAAACCAAAATTAAGATCAAGTTTTAATGGTATTGACTTACTTGGCAAGGAAGAAAAAAGACAAGAAATTGAAAAGTTTAACTTAGAAAATCATTTGAGGGGTACCTGGGTGACTCAGTTGGTTAAGCATCTGCCTTTAGCTCAGGTCATGATCCCAGGGTCCTGGGATCGAGCCCCACAATAGGCTCTCTGCTAGGTGGGGACCCTGTTTCTTTCTCTCCCTTTCCCCTGTCCTTGCTTGTGTGTTCTCTCTCTCTCTCTCTCTCTCCCCCAAATAAATAAATAAAATCTTGAAAAAAAATAAAAGAAAAAATAAAATAAAAGAATTTGATACCCAACAGGGTAGCCATTATCTGGAGAAAGTTAGTCAATGATAGTTTAGTAAGTCTTTAGGTTTCCTGGACTAAATTTCTTCAAGGATGAGGTGAGGTTACACACACACAAAATGAAACAGTTCTCAGATACTAGCAAGGTGTCTGAGAATTCAACTCAATTCTGACATTATCCACCTGGAGATGATAACAGATTCCAAAGTATATGTATAAAAAATCTATATATTTATATATTTTATTAAGTATATATCTCTATCTATCTATCCATCTATCTTTAAAATCTCCTGTGTGATTACATATATGTTCTACAAATCTGAAGCTTGTCTATGTATTCTATTGACAGTGCCTTTGGCAAAGCAAAAATTTTTAATTTTAATTTATCCATTTCTTTTATTTAATAGATTATACTATTGCTGTCATTTCTAAGAACTCTTGGTCTAACCTTAGTCAGGAACACTATTTTTAAGGTGTTTTGTTTTTATTAATATAGTTGAGACACCACGTCATATTAGTTTCAGATGCACCACATAGTGATTAGACAAGTTTATACATTATGCTATCTATGCTCATCACAAGTGTAGCATCTGTCACCTTACCAGCTGTTACAGTATCATAGACTATATCCTTACATTCTGCCTTTTATTCTTGTGACCTATTCATTACATAACTGAAAGCCTGTATTTCCCTCTCCCCTTAACCCATTTTGCCCATTCCTCACCCTTCATTTTTTTAATAGTTTGTTTTCATTTCAATTTATAACCCACTTGTATTTTTTAATAAGTAAGGTTTATCTTGAGCTTCACTTTTATGTACATGTGGATTATCAATTATTCTAACACTATTTATTGAAAAGATTTTTCTTCCTTGAATTACTTTTGCACTTTTTTTTCAAGATCAAATGACCACATTTACATCGGTTTATTTTGAACACTCTTCTAGTCCATTAATCTATGTATCTATCCATTTGCCAAAATCATTGTCTTTCTAACTGTAGCTCTGTAGTAAGTTTTAAATTTTGGTAGTGTGGTTCTTCCAACAATGTTCTTTTTCCAAATTGTTTTTAGCTATTCTAGTTCCTTTCCCCACTCATGTAAATTTTAGAATTGGCTTGTCTACCTCTGTAAAACTCTGGCTGGGATTTGGCTTGGTATTGTATGAAATCCATAGATAACTCTGAGAAGAACTAACATGGTTACTATGTTGATTCCAAACCATGATCTTGGTCTCTCCATTTATTTAAGTCATCTTTGAATTCTTTTATCAACATTTTATAGAGTTCATCATATAGCTCCTGTACATTTGTAAGCTATTTAAGTGTTATGATGTTTTTAAATCTTGCTTTCCAATTGTTCATCATTTGTATATAGAAATATACAATTAAATTTTGTGTGTTGACCTCGTGTCTTAAAACCTTATAAAACTGGGGCCCTGGGTAGCTCAGTGGGTTAAAGCCTCTGCCCTCAGCTCAGGTCATGATCTCAGGGTCCTGGGATTGAGCCCCGCATTGGGCTCTCTGCTCAGCAGGGAGCCTGCTTCCCCCTCTCTCTGCCTGCCTCTCTGCCTACTTGTAATCTCTCTCTCTTTACTAAATAAATAAATAAAATCTTAAAAAAATAAACGTTATAAAATTCACTTATTAGTTCTTGAAGTGTCTTATTTTCATAATTCTCTGGGATTTTCTGCATAAAATTTTATGACATCTATATTATTTATGCAAGCTGTATATAAATCTCAAATTAGTCCAAAATAAAAAAGTTTATTTAAAAAAATTAGTAAGAGGTGCATATACCACTTTCAAACACCAGTTTCTGCGTTTTCTTGTAATAAAGTAGGACAAAAGTCCATTTTGGAAAATTATTCCCAAATATAAATTGTCATCCAGTCATCTGGTTTAACCATGATACAGCAAAGGAAACATGTACAAATATCTGTAGTATATATATATATATATACATATATATGCATATATATAATTTATATTAATTTATATATAGTTATATATAAAGTACATAATACAAATAAATATAATACATAATTGATATTAATATAAGTATATATACATACATACGTATATACATATATATGAAGTTCTGTATTAACAGATGTTTCCCTGAAACAGAAGTGTCTAAACAGGCTTATTGCATATAGAAATTAGATTTTAGTAGTGTTTATACAGGATGGAAGTGGTTAAAATACTGGAAATGGCTTGGGAAGAGTTTGTACACCTTCACCACCAAATTAAGAGACTTGTACTTTTTTGAGTTGTCCATTCAATAAACATTTATTGAGTATGTCTCTACCTTTGGGCCCTTGTAAGAACTGAAGCTAAAAGGATGAACTAAACAGAGTTTATACTGAAGAAGTATATATTGCAGTGAGGAAGATAAGGTTATAAACATCAAAGAATCACAATAATTTGCAATAAGTTTTAAATAAATGGACATGCACATTTATGCATTCTAACCCACTGATTATTTGAAAATATTGTATGCTTTCAAGGGGTAAGGAGTGTCTATCTAAAATGACTTTAAATGACTCCAACTCCTTCATAAGAGTAAGTGACTTTTATTTAAGTCTATTCCCCAAACTCAGTCATTCATGAATTATGCATTTCCTGCCCAGATATTATCAACCTATAGAGCTAATCTTTTATGTTATTATTAGTAGCACTTGGGGTGGTCTCAAATTTGGGTGAAGTCATCACCAAACTTGAAGTTGTATGAATTTAGAATCCATGCTCACTTTTAGAATTGTAAACCTTTGTCAGATTCTTCTAATCTCCATTTATGGAGTTAACAAAGAGAACCAACATATATCTATTAAGTATCCAGAGAAAAGATATGTTTTAGTAAGTGTGGGATAATAGATGAGAAGCATAATGATGGTCCTTGCCTTTGAGGAACCGATATTCTATTAGGTAAACAGATTTTATTCCCACATTCTAACAAAATTGCTACCAGAAGGAAACCTGTAAGCTTCTCCTTCTGGTTTTGTATTTTAATCTTTTAATACTTAGTATCATTTTCTACTAAAATTTTCTTTTTTCCCCCCAAATAATTTTATTTTTCAGTGTTACAAGATTAATTGTTCATGCAACACACCCAGTGCTCCATGCAATACATGCCCTCCTCAATACCCACCACCAGGCTTGTCCAACCCCACACCCCTCCAAAACCCTCAGTTTGTTGCTCAGAGTCCATAGTCTCTCATGGTTCATCTCCCCCTCCAATTTTCCCCAATCCACCCTTCCTTTCCTTCTCACAATGTCCTCAATGTTTTTCCTTATGCTCCACACGTGAGACCATAAGATAATTGACTCTCTCCACTTGACTTATTTCACTCTGCATAATCTCTTCCAGTCCCGTCCATGTTGATACAAAAGTTGGGTATTCATCCTTTCAGATGGAGGCATAATATTCCATTGTATATATGGACCATATCTTCTTTATCCATTCATCTGTGGAAAGGCATCTTGGTTCTTTCCACAGCTTGGGGATTGTGGCCATTGCTGCTATGAACATTGAGGTACATGTGGCCCTTCTTTTCACTACATCTGTATCTTTGGGGTAAATACAGTAATGCAATTGCAGGGTCATAGGGTAGCTCTATTTTTAATTTCTTGAGGTATCTCCACACTGTTTTCCAAAGTGGCTGCACCAACTTGCATTCCCACCAACAGTGTAAGAGGGGTCCCCTTTCTCCACATACTCTCCAACATTTGTTGTTTACTGTCTTGTTGATTTTGGCCATTCTAACTGGTGTAAGGTGGTATCTCAGTGTGGTTTTGATTGGAATCTCCCTGATGACTAAAGATGATGAACACTTATTCATGTGTCTATTAGCCATTTGTATGTCTTCTTTGGAGAAGTGTCTGTTCATGTCTTCTGCCCAGAACGATAAATAACTTCTGAGGAGTTCTTTATAGATCTTAGATATCGGACCGTTGTCTGTAGTGTCATTTGCGAATATCTTCTCCCTTTATGTGGGTTGCCTGTTTGTTTTGTTGACTGTTTCCTTCACTGTCCAGAAGCTTTTTATCTTGATGAAGTCCCTAAAGTTCATTTTCACTTTTGTTTCTTTAGAGACATGTTCTGAAAGAAGTCGCCATGGCTGATGTCAAAAAGGTTACTGCCTATGTTCTCCTCTCGGGTTTTGATAGATTTCTTCCTCACATTGAAGTCTTTTATCCATTTAATCTTCATGTATAGTGTAAGAGAATGGTCAAGTTTCATTCTTCTACATATAGCCGTCCAATTTTCCCAGCACCATTTATTGAAGAGACTGTCTTTTATCCACTGGATACTTTTTCCTGTTTTGTCAAAGATGATTTGACCATAGAGTTGCGGGACCATATCTGGGCTCTCTATTCTGTTCCACTGGTCTATGTGTCTGTTTTTGTGCCACTACCATGTTGTCTTGGTGATCACCGCTTTGTAGTAAAGCTTAAAATCAGGCAATGTGATGCCCCCAGCTTTGTTTTTCTTTTTCAACATTTCCTTAGCAATTCGGGGTCTTTTCTGGTTCCATACAAATTTTAGGTATTATTTCTTCCTTGAATGTTTGGTAGAATTCCCCAGGGAATCACAAATCAGGACTCTATCGATACCAAAGATTGAGATGATTCCCTGCATATTCTCAGACCGCAATGTTTTGAAACTGGAACTCAACCACAAAAAAAAAATTTGGAACAAATTCAAACACTTGGAAGCTAAAGACCAACCTGCTCAAGAATGTTGGGATCAACCAGGAAATCAAAGATGAACTTAAACAATTCATGGAGACCAATGAGAATGAAGACACATCAGTCTAAAACCTATGGGACAAGACAAAGGTGGTCCTAAAGGGGAAATACATAGCCATCCAAGCATCACTCAAAAAAAAAAAAATTGAAAAATCTTGAATACACCAGCTCTCTTTACACCTTAAAGAACTGGAAAATCAACAACAAATCAAGCCAACCCCACGCACAAGAAGGGAAATAATCAAGATTAGAGCAGAGATCAACGAGTTAGAAACTAGAGAAACAGTAGAATGCATCAACGAATCCAGAAGTTGATTTTTTGAAAGAATCAATAAGATCAATAAGCCACTGGCCAAACTAATCCAAAAGAAAAGAGGGAGGACCTAAATTAACAAAATTATGAATGAAAGGGGAGAGATCACGACTAATCCAAAGGAAATAGAAACAATCATCAGAAATTATTATCAACAGCTATATGCCAATAAGTTAAACAACCTAAAAGAAATGGATGCATTCCTGGAAACCTATAAACTTCCAAGACTGAAATAGGAAGAAACTGATAACCTGAATAGACCAATATCTAGTAATGAGATTGAAGCAGTGATCAAAACCCTCCCAAAAAACAAGAGTCCAGGATCTACTAAAATTTTCTGAGGTTTTTCTTTTGCTGCTGTCCTCAAAAAATGAATGAACAGAGAGTTAAAAGATATTAAGGGTAATTCTAACTCTGAGACCTGTTTTTGCAGCAATGTCCTTCTGCCACATAATCAGAGTAAAACAATGATTACTTAAGGATGGTCCTTGGTATAAAAATGAAGGAAGAAAAATTCACCTTAAGCATTTTCCTACTCACTTTCAACCTTTCCTCTTTCATCTTCTGAAACTCTCAGAATTTACCACATAGCACTCACACTAGGAAAAGAATTTACCTACAAGCCAAACTTGGCTTCCCTGTCACTTTGCTCACCTTTATTTTAACCTTTTTGGGCCTTCCCCACCCTTGCTGGGACTTCTCTGAACGATTAGATTAAATTCAGTATTGAGTCATAATGGCCTTTTGTATTTATTCCCCTTAGGTACTATTTATAATTTAATAGCTATTGTAGTGGCAAAACCACGGAAACTAAGCAACATGAGCCTTGTAAGGAAAAGCTGGAAAAAGTTTTGAGTACTGTGGTGCGGGACACTACATACAATGTCACATTGGCGACTGTTAGCTTATATGGATTGTTCCTGTCTTGACAATTCCCCAAATCTCTCTTTCAGTTGACTTTCCTCTGTGATTAGAGGAAAGGGTTTTCTCTGTCATGACATTTTGAAGTCACTGAGCAGCTAGGAAAAGCTCAGATGAACCTTGAAAACAAGGGTTTATTCAAGGAGGCAAGGGTCAAAGTAATTTTCCTTTGTTGTTTTTGCAATATCTTCAATAACTCTGGAGTCAAAATAACTGATAATAAATAATGTTTCCTTATCTGCCTGGGCAGCAGCTTACATGTATAATGTGGGTTCTTTGTATCTCTGCATGTACCACAAGCTGCATTTTCTTTTCTCAGGTCTCTGTGGCTTTAGTTAAAATCATCCAATCTCTGTATTATTTTTATGGTTCCTTGTGATGTTGTAATGTTTGCTTTAGTCTCCTTTGTGTCAGTATTTATTGGGATTTCACTCTGAAGCACAGTGTTAGAAAAATAAAAATATGATGTTCTTTATTTTTCTACGTCACCAAACTTGGCATAGTTGGTACTTCCATACCATACTTGACCTTTTCTGTAATATATACAACCTGCCATGTTTCTTGCCTATTCTTGTTATTTTGTTTTTATAACTCATAAAATACACATCATTATATTAAAAATTTTACACTGTCAATGTCTTGGCTACTTCAAATTCCTGGGCAATTAATCTAAAATGATCCTACATTATGTTGAAACCTAACATGCTTATTCGTGATGACTTTATCAACCTGAAATAACAAGGTCATTAACATTATTTCATGAACATTAGTGAAAATTTCCAAAAAACAAACCCAAGCATTGTCATTATAACTCTTGGGAAGGAAGAGTTTGAAAAGGCAATAGAGGACAGTGGGCATAATGTTTATCCTTAAATGAAGCAGAAAGGGGTTTAAAACACAATGGTTAGGATGGGCTACAACAAGAAGTTGCTATAATTCCATTCCTTGATAAACTTTAATATCAAAAATATTTTATATTTTTGTGAGAATATTTATGTATCTATTTTATAGATAAGGATATTATTAAGGCAGAGCAGGAAAACTATAGGGGTTTTCCCTTTTTTAGCCTACCTACCTTTATAAATACATCCCTAGAAAATGAATCCCACAGATGTTGATGGAACTAATAAGCCCCGGAAGCCATACTGAAGAAAACCTGATAAAATTGGGTAAATAGGACTTTGTTTACACTGTACATTTTTGTTCATCTTTTGGCCTTGCTGAGACATTGTGCTTTGTTGATGTACTGTTGGTCTCCTCTCCAACCTGGCACAGGTACTCTGGTAGCAAACCAAAGTGATGGAGAAGAAAAGAAAATAAACCAACTGTGACATTTAAAACTTAAGTGTTTAGAACGTCTTAAAGACAAAAACTCTATTAAAGTGTCTGAGGCTCTGAGAGGATTATCTGTTCTTTATGTACCTCATACACTATAATTTCCCACAGATTTCTAATCACCTAAGTAACACTGGGACACAATAGTTTTTGAAGCAGTTAAAAATTTAGCAATAAGAATATTGCTTCATTTATCTATTTTTATAAAGAACAGTGTCCTTCCACTTCTAATATAAATGTTTTATTATCTATTGTCTCCTCAAGTGAGTTGAACACATGACTCATAATTGAGAGATAGTTCTTTAGACATGTGGCATCATCTGATGGCTTTGATTAAAGATGATGATGCAGAATGTGTAAAGTATCTGCATTAGTCAATGGGATCTGCAGGAGCAATGACTGGAAATGAGTGAATCATCAAGTGCAACTTCTGGCTTCTATGAGCAACTTCAGTTTCCATTTGCATTAATGCAGCTTCCTCTCAAATAGCTGTGGATTTTATTAAGATAATAGAATCATATAATTTTAGAGCTATAAGATATTCAGAGATCTTCTTTATAATCAATCTTGTTGAGGACAGGAGCGCCTGGATGGCTCAATTGGTTGAATAACTGACTCTTGCTTTTGGCTCGGGTGGTGATCTCCAGGTTGTGGGACTGAGCCCCATGTGGGGCTCCACAGTCGGTAGGGAGTCTGCTCAAAATTCTCCCTGTCCCCCGCCATTCACACTCTTTCCTCTAAAACAAATAATTTTCTAAAAAATAGAATAGAATAAAATAAAATAAAATCTTGGTGAGGACACAAACACTCAGGATCATAAAGAAGAGTTAGGATGAAAGGTCACACAGCATAGCATCCAGTTTGAACCACATTCTTTTTTTTTTTAACCAACTCATGTTATCTCCCTTCAAAATAACTTTTTCAGTTTCTGTGTTTGATAAATTCAATACAGTTCATCTGTCTCTTTTATTGATAAATATTCAAGGAAGTAGAAAAAAAGTTTTAGTTATGTTATTATATTTAAAGTTCTAAGAAAATTCTGAAAAAACACAAATTATTTCTTCATTTTTAAGATACTTGAATCTACTTTAGCTGGCTATATACTTCAGAAAAGTTGATAGAGTCTATAATTAATGTTTAATATTACAAAAGGAAAAATAAAATCTATTTCCTACGTGATGAAAGTCAACTGGAAGAACCCATACCTCTGCATGATGTCCCATTAAAAACTGTCCCCATTATCATCTAAAATTAAAATGCTCCTTCTAGTTATAAGCATTATTCTCATTGCTTCTCTGTGTGCATTGATATTTATGGATCAATATGTAATTTAGTATCAGTACGTTTAATCATAATCAGCCAGAGTGCTGTGTTTAGTTGAAACTATAAAATGTACTATAATGATTCTAAAATGTTTAATTTAAGAATCACTGCCTCTGTGCATATGAATCAGAGACCTGTGTTTAATTATTGATAGCAATTAGTATACAGAAGCAGAAAAACACCATCTGGTGGTAGAAATGGTTCTATAGCTGTACCCATTTCACTCTTGGTTTTAAAGTAATGCATTTGACTGTGTTGACTGTGTTGACAAGTTGACTGTGTTCCCCTAGATGTGAAAATTGTTTTTCTTTCTATACCCCAACTACTGGAATTTCTATCCCTTTCAACCCCTTGGTATCAACCACCATTGTTCTCTGAGCTAATAGAAAACTATCAAAACTATGGGGGTAGTCAACTGGGTTTGGTTGTCATAATCAGACCTCAGTGAACATTTTCAGTAAGAATTCCTCATTCTGTGTGCATCTCATGAATAATAATAAGAGATATGTTAAAGTGGTTGAACCTCAAGGTCAAACATTCAGAACAAAAAGCAATGCTCAAATAAAATCACAGCAAATGCCAAATGAACTAATTAGGTGTTATTTCACTCAGACAAGAACAGGTGTATATGTGTACACATGCATGTGAGCCTGTGTGTGTCTGTTGCTGTATGGCTTGGGTAGATGGACTTCTATCTAATGAAATTTAAGTAAGTGTTTGATATAAGGGGGGAGGAAACTATGTCTGCTCTTAAAGGGATCCACCATTATCATCTCACCTTTTTACCTTCTGATCCTTCAGCACAACTGCTTAAACCTCCGATGAGAAGATGCCACCAGGGCCCCGGAGTTGACCCTTCTTTCTTCCTTTTTCTTACTGTTAAATCAACCTGTGTAACCTGTGATACACGCTGGGCAGAACTGAGCTCTATGTGTGTGAAGATCCTATCAGCCCCTGGGACAGCCATGATGGATCTAAGGCAGCCCAATCTCCTAGGTAGCCCTCCAGCATCAGGTAGCCTCATCTAGTACTTCTTAGACCAGATTTCATGGTTCACTACAAGGTACCTATTCTAACAGGTGTACTGAATAAATCAGAGTTCATAGTCCATCTCACTGAGCTCAGTGCAGACAGGAGAAAATGCTGTCAAACAAACACCCACTTCAGGGGCCAGTGACAAAGTGACAAGGTGTTTAACAATGTTTCATGGGAAGGGTGGCCTAAGGAACTTCTGGAAGAACTTGTGAGTCTGGTGTAAAGAGCACTACACCCAGGTCAAAGTGCAACTAGGATGGAAGATGAAGGCTTGGGAGGAGTCCTAGACTGAGATCTTAAATCTCTGACTATATCTAATTTGGATCTGTCTTCCCATATATTGGCTGCCTCTAGCCATTTGAAACTTATATGTCCTCAGCTGGAGTCCAAGCTGGAGGATCAAATCAATAAAAGCAAACAAGAGTCACCTTCAAGGTCTAATGAGGTGGAGGAGAGTGTGGAAGTAGGCAGTTTCAAGGTATATTAGAGTTGCAGGCAATTTGCACATTTCCAAGGGGGCCCCAGTCTCATGGGAAGAGGAGCATGCAGGAGGTCCAAAAACTCTACCCACATTATTGAGGGATCAGTGTAGGACACTAGTCTGAGAAAAGGTCTGGCATAGCAGGAAGAATATTGAGAATTTCCAGAGCGTGGTAAGAAATCAAGGCCCATTGAGTTTTCTGGCCTAGTCCAACAGATTTAGACCACAAACCATAAAGCATGGGGTCCTATAGCAATGTCTCAGGGGCCATTTGTAAGGGCAGTAGTTAAGCAAGGAAAATCTGGGCACCCCAACCCAGCTATTATCTATTTTATCCACTGTGCATAATAGGTACTTTTTATCTATAAGGCAGAGTACATGCTCATGAAGGATTGCATTTGAAGAAAGAGCACAGTCATTTAAAAAGCCTCTAAAAAACACTTGACTAGTCCACAAAGGTGATGGGGATGCAGCATCTCAGAAGCCAGACCTGGATCCTATTCTGGTGAGCAGCATGATTCACCTCCAAACATGGAGGGAGACATGAAGGTTTCTGCTGCTCTTGTGACAGATTCAGGAACGGAGGTAGCCTCTGCATCGGTAGCTGTCTGGGAAAGACAAGAGCAAGGGGATAAACAGGGGTTGCTGATATAAACAGGTACTCCTAGAGGCAGTGCAGAATAATGAGTGGGTTGGGTACATGGGCTGTGTCTGCTGTGCTCTCAGGGACTAAAGCTAGGGATTTGATCAGACTCTGATTTTACAAGTAAAAGTACATGGGTTCTTATCCAATCTACTGACTTAATTCAATTTCCATGAAGAGGTTAAAAGCATCACAGATCACTGTGCTATTTTCTTTATACATCGTCCCTGAACTATAGATAATTGTAGCTGCAGCTGTTCATGAAATATTCATTTATTCAAACAGGGCTTAAGAAAAGTCAAGACCAATGACATATTTGCAATGGGGCAAATATGTTCAAAAGATCACCCATGTAGTGTCCCCAAAAAGTAACCTGGCAGAGGATCTAAAGAGATAGTAATTTTTATCATAGAAAAATAACAAGTCGAGTCAGGCCCTTGCTGCTAAGAAGAAATTCTAATTATATTTTTCCAAAAGATGCCAAAAAATGGATGCATTCTTATATTGTAAAAATGAGTCCTTTTTGGGTAACCTTTGCATTTCATGGCAAACCCCCCCACTAAAATAATTTGCACAAATTCCTACTGAAATAACCATGTAGGTGTGGGGATTTGGAAGATTTGTTTTAATGTCTAGGAAATACATTTTTGAGATTATATCAGGTTTCTCATTCAATTCCTGGCCCTTTCCCCCCTGACTCAAGAGGGTTCCTTTGAAGTTCTAATTGCCTCAGGAAGGGTGTTCATAAACAGATTGATGGAAAGTAAAAGAGTGATTTATCCAATTAGAAGTATAGTAATTCATACAAACAATTAAAGTTAGAAATTATAGGAAGAAGAATTCCACCTCCAGACAGTAATATAAAAAAACATGTGCGAGTTTCTAGACTGTCAGCCTGTCTTATGGAATTGGGCTTTTCCAGCAACACAGTTGAACACAGCAGCCTCCTGCCTTTCCTGAATGGTATAATTTTGGAAGTACTATAGTGGATTTCAGTAAACCACCAAGATGGCAACACAGGTTGTTTCTGACTTCACTCTCCCTCACAAGAAAAGCAAGTAACAACTATTCAACAACAAGACACTTGAGAGAGCCCTAGGGCAGAGGGTAAAGCTGAAGCACTCCACTGTACCATTGCCCCTTCCCCAGGTCACAGAGAATTCTTTCCTGAGCCTTCAGTTCTTCCAGTGGGAAAAAAGAACCCTAGAGGGTACAGCCAGATCTCCCCAGCATGGAGGGTTATAGCCAGTGGCACACCCCATTCCCATCCTCAGAGCTCAGAGTTGCCTCACTCCATTAGTTATTAGGGAAATGCACATTAAAACCACAATGAGATGTTACTCATGCCTGTTAGAATGTCTGTCACCTGAAGGACAAGAGATAACAAATGCTAACACAGATGTGAAGAAAAAAGAACCTTGTACATTGTGTGAGATTCTAATTTGGTACAGTCACTATGGAAAACAGTATGGAGGATCCTTAAAAAATCAAGAATAGAACTACCATGTCGTCCAGCAATTCTCCTTCTGAGAATATATCCAAAGGTAATGAAATCACTTGCTCAAAAAGGTATCTGCACCCCCATATTCATAGAAACATTATTTACAATAGACAAGGCATGGAAACAACCTGTGTCCATCTATGGATGAATGGATAAAGGAGTTATGATATATACTTCACACACACACACACACACACACACACACACACACACACATACTTATATAAACAATATATACAACTTCTTTACCCATTTATATTATATTAATTATATTCACACACAATGGAATATTATCCAGTCATAAAAAATGAGGAAATCCTATCATTTGTAACAACATGGATGAACCCTGAAGGCATTATGCTAAGTGAAATAAGTCAGACAAAGACAATACTATATTATCTTACTTATATATGGAATTCAAAACAAACACACAAAGAAAAAACTGCATAAAAAGTAACCAGACTTGTGGTTAACAGATGTGGAGGTAGAGGAAGGGAGAATTGGAAGAAGACAGTCAAAAGGTACAAACTTCCAGTTAGAATATAAGTAAATATTAGGGACCTAATGTACAACATGGTGACTAGCACTGCTGTATAGGAAAATTGTTGAAAGAGTAATTTTTTTTAAAGAGTTTACTTTTTTGAGAGAGAGAGATAGAGAACATGAGTGGAGGGGGAGGGGAAGAGGGAGAGAGAGAAGCAGACTCCTCGCTGAGTGGGGAGCCTGAGGAGAGGCTCTATCCCAGGACTCTAAGATCATGACCTGAGCTGAAATTAAGAGTTGGAGGCTGAACTGACTGAGTGACCCAGGCACCCCTAAAAGAGTAAATCTTAAGAATTCCATCACAAATTTATTCTTCCTTTTGCTTTCTTTTTAAAAATTTTTATCTATATGAGAAGATGGATGTCAGCTGAACCTATTTGTGGCAATAATTTCATAGTAGATGTAAATCAAACCATCATGCTCTATACCTTGAACTTATACAGTGATGTATGCCAATTATTACTCAGAAAACTGGAAAAAAATATGTCAAGAGTGCTTTCACAAGTGCTTTTACTCAGTAAAACTGGAAAAAATAATAGAAAATGTTGCATCTGAAGAATTTCAGAACCCCTATATTTGAAGGTTGAGGTCAAAGTGAGTTCCTGAAAAGGGCCAACTAAATATTTGGAATTCCTGACCATTGCTACTGACCTACCAGAGTGTCACCAGAGGTATGTGATATGAATTAAAAGCAAACTATAGTCTGCACAAAATTAGCGATATTCACTGAAAGATAACAGCAAAATTTCTCTGGATTTTTATAATTGAGTCTTAGTAAAACATTTAAATTTAATGTTTTTACATTATAGTGGAAGGCAAAAGAATACTACAAAACGAATAGATAATAATGAAATCTAGTTAGAAGTGTTAAGAACTTAGAGAAAAATTTGCTAATATTAGAGAAATTGTTAAAACTGTGGCCCCATAAAGCATTAGAATTTGCACAACTAAATTATCTCTTAAAATAACTGAATCTTAAGATTTGAGGATATTTTAAGGTCACAGAGGCTAATGACTCATTGTTTAAATATATATAATTATTAGTGAAGATCACTGGTTCCTGAACACACCTAGAAGATCATGAGATAAATAGCATAGTAGTTAAAACTTGGCCTCAGCCAAGTAGACTTCACATCTGCCATTTACCAATGGTATAACTTGGTAGATGACTTGACCTCTAAGAATGAAATGGGCATAATAAAGTTAAAATTAATCCTCATTATTCAGATTCTGTATGTTGTATATTTACCTACTCACTAAAATTTATTTAGAGGCCAATGTGAATACCAGTGGTACTTTCATAGTCATTCACAGACATGCACAGAGCAGTGAAAAATTTGAGTTACTCAATACTCATGTCCCCAGCTGATGCCAAACAAGGGGATACTCTTCCTCTTGTTTCAACTCTCTTATTATAAATGATTGTCCTTTTGGACATGGCATACTAAATGTATGCCATGGACTTACTAAATGTCCTTTTGGACATGGCATACTAAATGGCATACTAAATATACAGATATATTTAGTGCCATTTTTTTTTACACATTTTTATGCTTCTTGGTGATTTTGCTGTTTAAAATGGCTCTCATAGTGCTGAAATGCTGTTTAGTGTTCCTAAACATAAGAAGGATATGATGAACCGTATGGAGAAAATACATGATCTAGATAAGCTTCATTCAGGCATGAGTCATAGTGCTCTTGGCCTTGAGTTCAATGCTAATGAATAAACATTATATATTAAATAAGATATCTTTAAACTGAAAGATACATAAAACATGGATGTGTATTGATTGGTTGATAAAAATATTATAAGCAGAGGCTCACAGGAATGCAACCTTGTGCTTCCCCTAGGAACACTGGTTCAGTCAGTGTTCACTAATTCACTGCTCTTAGAAGTTTATAGAACATAACTACCATGTGTAATAGAATCTACTATACTTAGCTCACCCAGGAGATAATGCATTTTAAACTGTTTAGTACTAGAACTCAGGATCTGGCATATAAAAAATATGTTTCGTAAACTGGATACTGTTATTAAACATAGTATCATAAAGAGCTTCTCCCATTTTTAAACATTTTACATTAACTCATTAATTTGTAGCATTACAAACTTGGTGTGTGTGCATGTGTGTGTATGTGTGATAATGTGATATAATAAGAAGTATGTATCTAATTTTTGTCCCTGGTTCCTAGTATAAAAGCTTCTAAAACCTTTGGAATTTCCTGAGTGATGGGCTAATAAGAGCATCTTTTGTTATAAAAGCTCATCTTTGTTCCTGGTTCCTGATACAGAGTTCCCCAAATTCTTGTAATTCCCTGAATGATAAGAGTGCCTTGGTAATAAGGAGACTCTTGGCTGAGGAAGTCCCAGAGAGCTTCAGGATGGGAGCTGGTCACCAGAAAATCCAACCAAGTGATTAGAGGGTTGGAACTTTTAGTCCTATCCCTGGACCTCCAGGGCAGACAGTGAGTTCAGTCACTAATGACCAATGATTTAATCCATCACGCCTATGTAATGGAACCTCCATCAAAACCCTAAACAAAGTGTTCAGATAGCTTCTGGAGTGGTGAACATGAATGCTGAAGGGTAACACACCCAGAGAGGGCATGGAGTCCTCCACCTCTTCCTCTATACCTTGCCGCATACATCTCTTACTCCAGGTAGTTAGTGCCAGAATCGAATTGAATTACAGGTCATCCAGCTGGTGTCCAGAGAGTAGAAGAACTTGGTGTGGAAAAAATTCTACATCCATTTTGTGTCAGACTGTTTTAAGTATAAATAGATCATTCTGTTATTTATATCTTCATTCAAGTCTATTGCAATGTTAACCATGAAAACTCTGTGTCTCCTTATTAGAGAACTCTTTTTCAAACTGTGTCAACAAACATGTTCATGACACTCATTGAACATGTTAACACACTTAACCTATTACAGATTCTAATATAATAAGGAATAACTTCTTCAGCGTTTTGTGACTTTTCAGGGGTTGGGGAAACGGATATACATTAACCTTTGCAGTAACTTGGTACAGTGAAAAGAGTTCTTGGCTAGTATGGCAGAAAGAGATTACATATCCACTATACTTGTGAACAGTTTCTTCTCCCAGGAAACAACTAAATGACTGACATTCCCTAGCTTTGCTTGACACTGAACAGAGTTTTACCAATGTAATGTGAGTAGAAGTGAGGCATGCCACTGCTGGGCCTGACCCTGTATATATCTTCCATATTTTTTCTTCCTACACTAGCTTGATACAAATAGGGACAGTGGTATTGGAAGCTAATGGTGAAGTTTGTGTCCTTTACTCATACTTTGAAAAAATTGCCTAAGAGCACCTACTTTGTACTTTACCTGAATGGGAAAATTCTATCATATATTAGCTGTTATGCATTTTGGTATTTGTTGCAACAAACAACATTACTTTAATTGATACAGTGAGGATTTTGAAGACTTGAATTCTGGTATGAGTTCTATCATCAGATGGTGATGAGGTTTCAACTGAGATGAGGTATTTACTCTTGCCATATTTTGGCATCCTCATCTGTAGAATGGCACTCACTATGCTTTTTCAACCCATCATGCAGGATCACAGGAGAGGCCTAATAAGAAAATGGATTGGGGAGAACACTGAAAAGCATGACATATGATATATGTGCTGGGAATTATAAAATAATTTAGGGTGTCCAGGTCTCTTAAGTGACTAATAAATTGAATTAATACTTCCACTCTGTGACCAACTGATCTTGCTTCTTCTACATATGAATGATTTCTTGCTCAGCTTCTGAAATTCTAATTAGTATAGATGAAGCATCATAATGTTCTGAAGAGAGAGTTAGCACATGGTTCCCTATATCCCTGCTTTTCACACCACAGTATCAAGACATTCCCCTGTGCATGCTTGTTCAAAGGGAAAACACTAAATTAAAAACTAAAGTCAATCATAATCTAATCTATAACTTCAGTCAGGCCTAAATAAGATTAATCTCACTGTAGTAGACATGCAAATGAGAAAAACACCAACATGTGATATAAGGACTCAGGAAGATGATATTGATGGCGTGACTCTGAAAACCCAGAGCAGTGCTTTCAAATTCACTAATCCACTTTTCTACTTCTTTCATTATAATTGTTTGCACATATAGAGTTGTATAGGTAAAAGTGAATGTACATATTCTTTTCTTTTTTACCTAAAAAGCAGCAATATTGATCTAAACTTTTCTGTAGGTTGTAGGAAATTTTTCCAGTAACAAATAACCAGTAGATTTAAAATCCACACTTAAAAATTTGCTGATGGAGTAAGACAAACTACGCTGTACCTGAGAGCATCACTGTAGATGTCCCAAAATGTCTCCTCCTTCATCCCAGTCCCCACTCATCATCTATCTCATTTGGCAATGCTTTTCAAGTATATACATTTTAAAAATTATTGTTATTTACTTTATAAAAAAGGACATATTGTTGTATATAATCTTTTTAGAATGATTGTTTCCACTTAATATTATATTGCTAGGGTTCATTCTGTGATGTTATGTCACTAGTTTATTTTGATGGTTGTATATGTGGCAGGCAGAATAGTGGCAACAAAAATGTCCCTGTCCTAATCCCAGAACCTAGAAATATGTTAAATTATGGTAAATGACAAAGGAGAATTATGATTTTAGGTGAAAATAAGCTTGCTAAGGGCTTTGAGATGTTGAGATTATTTTGGACAATTAGGATGGGTCCAATATAATCACATGCTTCTAATGTAAGAAGGAGGCTGGAGAAGGCCTATCAGAATTATATCATGTGAGAAAGACACCACCAGGTATTGATGGCTTTAAGAAGGAGGGGGGCAAGGAATCAAGGAATGTAGGAAACCTCTAGAGGCTAGAAAAGGCAAGAAAATGGATTTTTTTTCTTAGAAAGAAACAGTGCTGCGGACACCTTGACTTTAGCCCGGAAAGACTGTTTCAGACTTCTGACTTCCAGAACAGTAAGATAATACATTTGTGCTGTTTTAAGTCAAAGTTTTTCGTAGTTTCTTATATCAGCAGTGGGAAATTAACTCATATAATATTTAATGGAGGGAATATACCATTGTTACTCTCCATGCTCCTGTGAACAGTGTTCCTATGAACAGTGATTCTAAGAACATTCTTGTACACATCTCTTTTTGCACACATGGGCATTATTCTCTTAGGTATTTACTTAGACATAAAATTGCTGCACCAGTAGATATAATGGTCAAATGTAAAAGATATATTCAAACTATTATCTAACCGATTGCAAAAATTCTCATTCTTACCAATAATGTATAACAAATTACGTAGTTCTACATCCTCTTGGCATTTGTTAAGTCTTTATTTTTCCTTATTGAGTGGGTTTAAAATTCTATCTCATATAATCTTGATTTGCAAATTCCTAATTATGAGAGGTATCGATCACGTCTTTGTTTACTGGTCATATGTGTTCTAACTTCTAGAAATGTTTTGCATGTTTTAAAATAGGCAAAAAAGTTTACTTTTTTTATAAAGTAAAGGTTACTGGTAGTTTTGTTTTTGTTAGAATTTATATACATTTTTGTACTAATCTTAGTCAGTGATGTGGACTAAAATTTCTAAGGTCTTATATGACAGACTATTTTAGTATGACAGTATTACTGGATACAAATTCTATGTTCTAAGTTCTTGCTTGAAAGTATATTCCATGCTACATTTAGTGCAATCTTAAAAATGTCTTCCCCTTTTAATATGATCTGTTATTTCCCTAAGCTTTTGGAATGTTTTTGGCATCTATAGTATTCTTACATTTCATGATGTCTAAGTGCCTCTCCTCATTGGTACTTTACAGGCACTTTTAATCTGATATCTGTCATCTTTTTTTTTAAATCTTAGAAATGGACTTCCATTAGTTGCTTGAATGTTTCTTCCTCTTAATTTTAGTTTTCACCCTTTCTTGGACCTCCTGTACACCATCACATTTATGTCTATTTTCTTTTTATCACTGCCATATCTTTTTTTACCTGTTTCTTTTTTTCCTCTGTTTTTGGTGGGGAGAGTGATGCATTTTTTTCAAACTACTCTTCCAGTTTGCTATTTCATTCCTCAGATACACTTCATCTCTTCTTTTTAAACATTTATTTTAGTTATTATATTTTTCATATGTCTGGTTCTTCTATAATTTCTTGAGTTTATTTTACACTGCTAAACTTCACACTGGTAAATTTCCCAAGTCACTAGCTGAAATACAATTGTTCAATTGAATCAAAACATTGTAGGTTGTGATCCAATTTTAGTCTTAATTCTTCAAAGATGCATCTGCAATTTAAAAGTAAGACACAAATTAACTTCTCATTTGTAGACTATGTGGGCTAGTAGATTTTGGCAAAGGGTACTTTATAATTTCTTGACTAATCTCATAGCCATCAAAGCTATTCTCAAGAGTCAGAGCATAGCATGATATATTTGGCACTAACTTCTCAAAGGTTGGGAATGAAGGGCCTGATTCACAGACCTAGAACAGTGCCTAACTCCCACATAGCAGGCAGCCAATAAATATTTGCTTAATAAACCAATGAATAGGCAACACATAAGAATAACCCAGTTTAGTTCTATTTCTTTAATTAATTAGAGTAGAACACCCCCACCCGGATGAAAGAAGAATCACGCATGTTCTATTGGCCTACTATTTCTAAAGCTATGTGGATAGGTCACAGAGATTAATGCTCACCTCACTCTGAGATTCTGCAGACTGATGCTTTTAAGGAGGTAATAAGGTCCAGAATGTCTCTATTATATTGTTCAATAGAGAATGTTCCACTATGGACTTTCAACCATTTGACAAAAAAAGTTGCTCTTCTTTTCTGAAGTAGTGGAGGGGAAGATTGAAATGAGGAAAGGAGGGGAAATTAAAATATAATACCAGCTCTGTGGAGAAAAGAAAAGAGTCTAGGTCCCTTGAGCAGAAGATACTAAAAGAGAGTGAAGATGCAAGTATTATTTATTTATTTATTTAAAGATTTTATTTATTTATTTTTAGAGAGAGAATGAGCATGAGTGGGGGGCAGAGGCAGAGGGAGAGAGAGAAGTAGACTCTCCGCTGAGCAGGGAGCTTGATGTGGGGCTCGATCTTGGGACCCTGGAATCATGACCTGAGCCAAAGGCAGACGGTTAACTAACTGAGCCAACCAGGCACCACAAGATACAAATATTTAATAGGAAAAGGCCCATGAGAGAAAAATGGAGCGGGAGCTATGGAAGGTAGGCAGACCTATGAGGTAGTGATGCAAATTTGTCTCTGGGTGAAGGAAAAAAGACTAGGTATAAGCATCTTAGCCCACCATGCGAGCCAAGGAAAGTTTGACAAGCCTTCTAAGATATTCTCAGGCCAAAGCCAGCATCAAAGGGCATGTGTTTTCCAGGAACAGGTCTTAGAGTCGATACTGAACTCATTGGCAAGCAACATGCCAGGGGAGGCATGGCCTCACTGTAAAAACAGGCATGGATATCAGAGCTCAGTGCCTTCAGCCTTCAGTCAACTATGTTGCCTGTGATGGGAGGTCTGTGAAGCCTTGTCCTGTAGCTGCCACAAGCCTGGAAGTATTTGATTTCAGATTTCTGGCCATTAATGAAGATAGTACTGTGGACAGAATGGAATGGAGAATTGGAAAATGACATAAGAATCTCAGTTCTTGTGTATAAAGAGGACAAAATAAACATATGTTTTATCTGTAATAAATGAGAACCAAGATATTTTTGTTGTTGTTTTAAACTTATGCACTTGTATGAAGTTGATGAATAGTTCCCTGCTGAAACAACATTCCTTGACTTCTGAAATCCTGCTTTGGATCGTTTCCTTAGTATTTACAACATCAGGTTAGACCCAAGTTAGGAAAGCTTTTTTCTGTACAAGGCCAGAGAGTAAGCATTATAGATTTGGGGAGCCAGATAATATCTATCACAATTACTCAACTCTGTGAGAGAGCATCCACAGATAACATGTAAATGAAGAGGCATGGATGTATTTCAAGAAAACTTTACTTATAAAAGCAGATGCTAGCCTGGATTTGGCCCATAGGCCATAGTTGATGACCACTGATTTAGACATTTCAAGCAATCAAGTACCTATGCATGATCAGTTATATCAGATCATTCTGAAATTCAAGACAGCATAGTATATATATATTAGGGTTTTCACACTTACAAAATTGTGAAAGATAAAGCTCAATAGATAACCAAGGCCCAAAGTATCATTATATTCAATTCCAAGGAATTTGAATTGTATCCACAGTAAATCAATACTATGTTTAATGCGGGGAAATGACATAAACAGTCATGGGGGCAGTGCAGAAGGAGATGAGGTTGCAGAACACACAAATAAGAAACTGCACAGTAACCAGATTAACAAAATATTAAAGCCTCACTCAAAAGGGAGTTACTATGTTTAATAAGAGAAAGTAGTGGGTTAGAAAGCTTGAAAGGGTATAGAATTCTTGGAATGCAGTAAACTTAAATGTAGAAAATGTGGAAGAAAAAGTACCATAGAATGATCCAGAGCATTGTTTAGACTTGAGTCACAAGGTGACTGATCACTAAAAGAAGGGTCATAAAAGGAGTTTTCTGATTTAACAGGGTCAGATGAGGAGCTCTTTAGGGAAGCTTGAATTGCCTGGGGGATGTTGCAATGGAAATGTCTAGTAGGCAGTTGGCTCTTTGGCTTCTGAGCTGAAGAGATAGGTGTATATGTTAAAGGACAGGGGTTGAGAATCCTAGGAACATCAATATATAATGGAAGGAGGAAGAAAGAGATCACTGAAGGGAGACTTACGTATCTTTTCTTTCGCATTACTTTTTCAACTTCCTTTTGAATGTTGAAGTTTTCCAGGGTTCTGCTATTGTTCCCCTCTTTTGGTTGCTTCATGTGCTTTTCTCTTGGTGATTTTATCTATTTTTGCCTTTGGCTCCAGGTTGATGAAATTTCCAGACACATTCTTTTCAGAAATTCTAACATATTTCCAATTGATCATAAATATGACCAGCTCTAGACAACATAAACTTAATATGCCTCTCACCTAATTATTTTGCCCAAGAAACTGCCTCAACTTCTGTGCTCTCAAGGAAAATGAACACTCTCCACATCTACCCAATATACTTCTCTCATTCTCACATGCTGTCAACAAACCTGGAACACTGTCTGTCCTCAGATTCGTCTGCCTCTCTACTGACATGGTCTCTAACTTCACCATTTCTTGCCTTGGACTATTGAGCATTTATCCGACTACTTAGTCCCAGTGCTTTCCAATTTCAGACCATGTTTCACACTTTTCCAGAGCGATCTTAGCTAAAAAGGGATCTATTTGCTTTGAATATTTAAAACTATTTATCTCTCAACATCCCACCACTAGCAGTCACATGTAGCATAACATTTAACAGCAAGGGGTTAGGGCCTATTTGAAGAAAGGTTGCCTGCCATTCCAAGAGAGTTAATTAAGATGGAAACTGTCAGAAAGAGAGCCTTCTACAAAGATTTCCTCATTTAAATTTCCCAAATATTCTCCCTTCAGTGTTATTCTCCTCTTAGTGTGTATTATAATCCCTCATCTATTTCATAGGAGGAAATAAAAAGGATTTCTTCGGAGAAGTTGCTACAGTAAGGTCACATTTTCTTGTCCATTCCAAATCTCAGTTACCTAAATTCCAAATTTATATTCCAGTCACATTTCTTTCTAACACTTTTGTTTAACAAGACTTATGTCTGATCCCAGTTTGACCAGAAGAGGATAGAGAAGGAATAAACAGAATAACATAACTGGTAATTAGTCAAAGTCATTTTCTTTAAGGTGAAATCTTGCTTCTCTAGATATTTAGAGATATCCCACTCCCAACTATGAAACTCACTATTAATTCTATTTTAATATTATATCATCATCATCATCATCATCTTAGCATATATGCTGCTTCAGTACGCTTGACATTGTCTTAAGTACTTTACATTTATTAACTCATCAATCCCCCAAACCACCCAAAGAGGTAGTTATAACTATTATCCTTGTTTGGAGATGAGGCAAATGAGAAGTTGAGAAACTTGCTAAAAGTCACAGAGTTTATAAGAAGTAGAGCTGGATGTGTACCGACACAATCTGACTTCAGAGTCCATGATTTTATCTACTACCCAATACCACTTTTCATAACCATGAACTATACTGAAAATCATACAAACAATATAAACTAATATTATTCCTTCCACTCTATAATTTCTTGAATAACATCCAAACTTGTCATCTCAGAATATAAATAAAATCCAAATACTTCTGCATAATATTTTCTCTCTAGCTCTTCTAAAGATTCTGACTGTCCCTTAGTCCATGCTGCTCTCATGGCCCTAGAGAATCTCTACATGAGTTGATTCACAGCCAGGTGATAATGAGGATCAAAACCAAATACAAGAAATTTGCCTGCATTTATGTCCTTTATAAAACATGAATGACTCAACTTTTTAGTATGGGTCTCAATTACATTTTCATTTTCCATAACTGGTAGGCACTCTGGAAATGCACAGATAAATAAAAACAAAGAGCACATTATAAACTTTAGTCACTTAAAATCTTAGCTTTTAAATAGAATATATTAGGTTGTGTTGTTAATTTGTAAATGCTTACTTAAAGAAGATACCACACGTTTAGTCTTTTTGCACAACTCATGATGTCTAACTATGGAAGCACATGTCACTTTTGATTATATTTCGTAAATATTTATTTATATCCTACCTTGTCCCACATACACTTACACATATGAATAGCATAGTCCCTTTGGTTACATGAAGAGCACATGGATGCCTGTTATTCTGCATTTTGCTGTGAGCATTTAGTGAAACAATCCCTGAGGCAACCTTTCAAAACAGGCCGTTTTTTAGAAAAAAAAATCTCCTTAGGGAATCCCTTCTCCTGTTAACTCTTTCTGAATAATCAGTTCTCTTACAGAAAATAAAGAAAGGTGTTTCAAACATGTATTGCTTGTGAATTTATGCCCTTTCCCTATAGGGTAGCAAGAGGGAGTAGAAAAAAAAATCACCGGGTTGGTTCAAGAACTTTATGGTTTATTCCATATGTTTATTCATGATTTATTTCAAACTATATGGTTTATTCCATGCATTCCTTTACTTAATATACATGTTTTGAGCACCTTCTGTGCATCAAACTTGTCTTTAAGAAGTTTACAATGTAATGGAACACAGAGATATACTCCTTCATTCAACAGTGTATCCAATCCATCCATAAGTATTTATTGTATGCCTATAGTATATCTTGCCTTTTCTACCGAGATAAATAATGGACTGTCTTAAGTACTATGAGTCTTCTGAGGAGGTCATGTATTATAAGAGATAATGAATTTAGTATAGTGTGTTGTAACTGCAGTGGTGCAGGAAAGTGGCAGGAAAACCAAAAGACAACCTCACAAAGGAGGTCAGAACTTAAAGGGTGCCTCCTTAGTCATATGACTGGAGAACTAACTCAACTTTCGGAGCCCAGATAAATTAATCTGAAAAGGGATAAGATTATGCAAGAGACCATACAATTTCTCTTGTGGATTTAAAAATATCAATTGTACTAATTTATGAAAAGAAAAGTAATATAGCTAATGGCAATCAAGAATAATATATTTCCCGAGGCTTAAGATCTGATCACAGCTAGACTATAGAGTGCCTCCAATGCTAAACTAGGGAATTTGTCCCTTTTATAGGTTATCACTGGTCACCAAACAGTTTCAACATCACTTCATCATTAAAAAATAATACAACCCCACTATGTGAGTATTTATTCATTTATGAATTTTACAAACATGGAATACATTCAATCTTATATATACACTTCTCTAGGGTCTAGATACACAGAGAATACTTTCCAGATAATTTTATAATCTTGATTCCTAAACCTCTCAAGGAAAATATAAGTAAGGAAAACTATGGACCAATCTTGATAAGACTATAAATGACAAAAATTTAAAAAGAATGTTAATGAACGGAATCCAGCAGTACATTTTAAATAGTAAAGTTAAAGTAAACCTAGAAATTTAAGTTTTTTCTAACATTAGAAAAGTCAAGTAATCAAATAATAAAGTTACCATGTTAAAAAATTAAAAGAGGAAAAGTTAAAAATAGAGATACCCTACGACCCAGCAATTGCACTACTGGGTATTTACCCTAAAGCTACAAATGTAGTGATCTGAAGGGCACATGCACCCCAATGTTTATAGCAGCAATGTCCACAATAGACAAACTATGGAAAGAGCCCAGATGTCCATCAACAGATAAATAGATAAAAAAGATGTGGTATATATTTATACAATGGAATATTATGCAGACATTAAAAACCCCAAATCTTGCCATTTGCAATGATGTGGATGGAACTACAGGATATTATGCTAAGTGAAATAAGTCAATCAGAGAAAGATAATTATCTTATGATCTCTCTGATATGAGGCATTTGAGAAACAAGACAGAGGATCATAGGGAAGGGAAGAAAAAATGAAACAAGATGAAACCAGAGAGGGAGACAAACCATAAGAGACTCTTAATCTCAGGAAACAAACTGAGGGTTGCTGGAGTGGAAGCGGGTGGGAGTGATGGGGTGGCTGGGTAATGAACATTGGGGAGGGTATGTGCTATGGTGAGCACTGTGAATTGTATAAGACTGATGAATCACAGACCTGTACCCCTGAAACAAATAATACATTATATGTTAATAAAAAATAAAAAACTGTATCTACATGTCAATAGATGTAGAAAAATCATCTGATAAAATTCAACAACCCACTGATGATTTAAAAAGAATCTAGCTCTCTCTCCAGCCACCCAAGATGCCTGAAGAAGGCAAAGGGGAAGAAGGTGGCCCTGGCCCCTGCTGTCATCAAGAAGCAGGAGGCCAAGAAGGCGGTCAGTCCCCTGTTTGAGAAAAGGCTCAAGAATTTTGGCATCATATAGGACATCCAGCCCAAAGGGGACCTTGCCTGCTTTGTCAAATGGCTCTTCTACACCTGGCTGCAGCGGCAAAGGACTATTCTCTATAAGCATCTAAAAGTGCCTCCCCTGATTATCCAGTTCACCTAGACTTTGGAACGCCAAATAGCTCCTCAAATGCTTAAGCTGGCCCACAAATACAGCAAGAGAAGAAGCAGAGATTGTTGGCTCCAGCTGAGAAGAAACCTCTACCCACTAAGAGGCTGCCTGTCCTCTGAGCTGGAGCTTTTCCTGTCACCACCTTGGTGGAAAACAAGAAGGCTCAGCTGGCAGTGACTGCACATGTTGTGAATCACACTGAGCTGGGTGTCTTCCTGCCTGCTCTGTGTCACAAGATGGGGGTTTCCTACTGTATTATCAAGGCTGAAGACCAGGCGGGGATGTATGGTTCACAGGAAGACCTGCACCACTGTCGCCTTCACACAGGTTAACTCAGAAGACAAAGGAACTCTGGCTAAGTTGGTGGAATGTATTGGGACCAATTACAATGACAGATATGATGAGACCTGCTGTCACTGGGGAGGCAACATCCTGGGTCCAAAGTTGGTAGCTCACAATGCCAAAATGGAAAAGGCAAAGGCTAAAGAAGAACTGGCCACTAAATTGGGCTACGTGTATGCTGTTGAATTTTCTGTACATAAAAGTAATAAAAAATTCTCTTTCAAAAAAATTTTAAAAAATCTAAACTCTTTTTTAGCAAACTAGGAGTGGAAGAGAAAATTATTTTCTTCTTATAGTATTGACAAAATTGCTCAAGGTAAGCTGCATAATAAATGGTATTTTGTGATTAGAACAAGTGCAGTATGTGCACCATTTCCTCACTCTTACATTAATATAGTACAGGTTTTGGCTAGTGCTCTATGGCAAGAAAAACCTATAAAATATGGTTAATTAAAAGGAAGATATTTAAATAAATAAATAAAAGGAAATATTAAATTATCATTCTTGAGAAAGAAGTTATTTATGTAGAACTTCAGTAGTAGGATTATATTAGTTTGGATGGACTAGATTATGCTGTGATAACAAAAAGCCACAAAATTTCAGAAGCTTAAAAAATAAGAACTTATATTTTATTCACACTACCTGTCTAATAAGGGAGAGCAGAGAAGTGCTCATTGCATTCTCTCAAGGACCTCAGCTGACAATGACCCAAATGAGACATAAACAGAGGGAGATGGGATAATCACCAAACTTGTGAATGTTGGCTGCTGGTAGATTCAATCCATTAGTGATGCCAAATCAGATCAAAGGTAGTCATAAAGGGAAGTAGGTTTAGTGGTAAAGGTGGTGCTAAGTGAGAGAGCAGTGCTAACTACAAACAGAAACATCCAACAAGCCTTTAGAAAGGTAGGATTGAAGCACAGAGTTGAACTTGGGGCTCATGATGAAAACCCATGAAGAAGTAGTATTTTACTTGATTCAATATGTTCAATAAATACTGGTTAATTCCAGGAATATACATTATCCAAGACTACTGATTGAAACTGTCAGACTAACAAACCCTATCTTTTTATGGAATCTTATCAACAGTGAGTATTATTTACACGGACTAAATCTGACAGCAGTGGTCCATTTATTCCCCTTTTTTTAAAAAAAATAAAAAGGAAAATACAACTTGATTGCCTCACAGCTATATCAGACGAGGCACAGAGATTTTTTTCAGAGTCACTTGTAGTGGAGGTCTGAAAAAGAGTAATTGGGATGAGTACTTACGGTATGCAAACATTGAATATTAATAACAATAACTATGTCTTTTTTATCAGAATTCCATCAAAACTGACCTTTGAATAACTTATGTTACTGCTTTAAAAAAGCCTTCTGTAAGATGGCAGTGAAAATCCCAGAAGAACAGGGAGAGAAAGGCCTGCTGGAATGGGAGCAGGCGGGGAATACTCTAAAGGGGGACCACAGGAGCAGGCGGGGAATACTCTAAAGGGGGACCACAGTGGGCAGAAGCAGTAAGAAAGAAGAGAACTATAAATTTTTTTTCTCTGGTACTTAGATATAGATGTAGGTTTGAATTATGCCATTATATGCACAGATTTGTACTTACGTGAGTTTAACTCTCAAGTAAGTAGAGAAAATTATTTTAATTGAGCTATTTAGAAAACACCTCCAGCAAAATCAAAAGTAAACTGTGTGGTGCATTCTACTTTCCAGGGCACTCTATTTTAGTGAATGCATTTTACCTTTATGATAATTATCAAACACTTATGTTTTATGGATGGAGCCCTATAGCATAATGCTCAGTCTGCTTTGCAAAACTATGATGATTTGCTCCTCTTCTTAATACAGCATAAATGTTTTTGTACTTATGCAATTGATCTTGTTCCCTGGTGGTTGGCTCAAAACACTGGGCCTGCATCCAAGGTACTGGTGCAGAATATTAGCCTCCTAATAATAAAAAATGTTCATTTTCTTCATCTGCTGTGATTTTGTTTTTCTTAGTCTCGAGCTTCAATGGCTGAGCATCCCTTTAGCTAGCTCTCAGTTAATTAAAAAGCCTGTAGCAGAGTACAGAATGTGCCCACAAGAAAACCTTAGGCAGTGCAGATGGCACCACCTCTGCTCTCAGAAGCAGAAAAGCAGTTCTCTGAAACAGCTGTGGGCTGGGAGGCTCTGGGTGGCCTCTGCCTTCTTGGCATGCAAATAAGAAGAATGAATCTGACTTGCATATCCCCTGCTCAAATCAACTAATGCTACAGTAAACAGCTTTTCAGCTGCAGGAGAGTTCAAAATGTACTGTCTGCAGCCATAATTTTTTGCTGAAGTTGTGTGCTATCTGGAATGATGTATGTGCTACATATTGCCCAGAAAGCTGTGCCTACATGTATGTCAGTACAGAAGATGGAGGAATCGAAGGAAGAAGAGGAAACAGTACCCCAGATGTTTTCTATGAGCTCCCATTTGATCTCGTGGGGTTGTACCTTTATTCATTTTTCCTCTAGTTGCTCATACAAAGAATTTGAGAAGATTCTACCAGCCCATGGCTTAACTGCTTCCAGGTTTGACCTTACCATATTGTATAAGCGATAAATATTGATTGGATGTAAATGCATTCCAATGTATTCCCCTGCCCTCCATCCCAAACACAAAAAAACAAATTACTAAGGGGCACAGAGTTCAGTTCCCCTTTTGTGAGCATGAGAAATCTTGCTGTAAAAGCAAACTGAAAATTAATGACCCCGTGATATTCCCAAGGGCCTGGTAGAGGAAAAGATGTCTCAACTCAAAATCAAGGAATGCATAACAGCTTGAGGTGGAGTCTCCACACACCAGTGATTAATTCACCTATTTGGATATGACTTTTAAATTAGTGACAAATTACACTATAGCCAGAGGAGATTGATCTTGTTACTGTTTCATTTCTCTATAGGTACATTACCATTCTACCCTACAAATCAGGCAATGAACAATGAGTACATTAACAAAGAAAGAGATGAGGTGAGATGATCTCAAGCATACCACCAAGAGCCATTCCCAACTGATTAACTTCTATGCTTGTTTTTAATACTCAAACTGACGAGATTTCTGTTATCCTAGTTATTAGACATTGGTAGGAGGGGAGAAAATTCTTTGGGACCAAAGGATGCAGGACAATTTGAAGCTATCTCATAGAATATGAGTTAAATGTATAATAAAAAATTAAGAAATTAATAGAGCAAAATGGATTTTTGGTTTAATGGGGCAAAATGTATTCATATCTTAAAAAAGAACCATCTTCTGCTGACAGAGCTTATTATACTTCATTTAGGAGACTACAATGTAGTTATAGTATTTATCTATCATTATAATAAGAAAACCACAGCAGTGTTTGTCCCTAATTACAATTATGGTGCCATGGTGCTTTTTATTCAAGAACCAAAACCAGATTTTGCCTTTATTTTTAATGCTTAAATTAGGAATGCATTGAGATACAAATTACTGTGTCAAGATTCAGGGTAGAAATGCAATCAGGATTTAGATAACAAATGAGCAAAAACACATGATCATTATACTTGTTAGTATAAAATACTTCACTAAAGACCTTATTCTCATCTCATTTATGTGTTGTATTGCAACTCACATTTAAGAGATTTAAATAATAGGTGAAAAATCCATGAGCCATTTAAGATATAAGCAAACAAAGTAACTATTGTTCAGGAAATGGTCTTTACATATGAGTATAATGAAGCTACCAGGAAATGCTACTATGAAAACCATCATTTATCTTGAATCAAACAAAAATTTGCTTAGCAAGATCACTCTATAATTCTTTTTGTGAATAACAACTAGTTTGAAAAAGATGTTAGACAAAATTCCAGTGGGTTGTTAAGATGTCCTTTATCATTTGGAGATTTTTCTCAATGACAACAATGAAGTTCTGTAACAAATATCCTTATTTTCTTTTCTGTATCAAAAGTAGGATCCTTGACTATGTGTACTCCTGACCAATTATTAGGTCAGCAAATCAGGTCCTAAGAGTGTAAGTCTAACTCATAAATGTTTTCTGATTTTTAAAAATTTGTTATCATTCTGTTAATTTAGATTCCTAAGAACAAAAGCAGAATGTTCAATCAAAAGAGGTAATACATTCATGAATAGATTTTATTTTCAAATACTAAAAATCTCTACTGAGATTTAAAGCTAAATTTACATATTAAAATTAGGTACATATCTTCCATTTTATTATGAATGAATTTTCCTGTGTTACATACGTTTGGAACTGTCACAATCCTAACATCATGGCTACACTGCTTAAGACAAAAAGAGGGACACCTCAAAACTAGCAGCACTCTTATGAATAAAATCTGTCCTTGCAATGTGTACTTCTCAGTGCTCTGATAAGGGTACTGAGGAGGGTAGAGTATCAGGAACTGACCAGGGGACAAGGGAGGGATAGAACACCAGAACACTGACCCATGAGGCTTCCATAGCTAGTGAGAAAACTGAATTTGTTTTCAGATTCTGCATTAAAAATCAAGTATAGGTGCTTAGGAGGAAAAGGAGGTGTTCTAGTATAATTTTGAAACTGGTTCATAGTCGGCAAGAGTAGTGATTATATAAAAGTAATGTCTAAGTTAAGGATTCTTAATCTTTGCTTCAGGTCTTCTTGCGAACTTTTAAAAACTGTGTAGAAAAGTGTGTGTGTGAATGTGTATGTGTGTGGAGAAAGTTTAGAAGAAAGTTTAGAGTTTGGGCTAGTTTTTCAAAGAGAACTTCTACCTCCTCAGCACCCTATACCTCTGAAATGGGTACAGACCACTGGCTGAAAAGTAAATACTTCTTTTTTGGTATAATGGGGATAGCGTGGCTGGAGTCAGCTGGCTCCACAGTTCCTTTACTCAAGAGACTGAGCTAATTGTTTCAGGTGAGAGAGTCTCTGGTACAAGGGCTGCCAGAACCTAGGGGTTTTTTGAGAGTATTACAAAAGGAACACCTTTCACCCACAGGCTGAGAATGACATTCAGCTCCATGTGGCTCTGTGACTTTAAGTAGGATATAACTCGTATGCTCCTTATTAATAACATGGGACTGATTTAGTCAAAAATATTTTCACTTATTAAGTGCGGGGCTCAATCTTAAGCAGAGGAAGCATGTATTGACAAATTGGACCAAAAGACCCTGTTCTTTTGGAGCTTATATTCTGGGTGGTGGTAGTTGGTTGGGGAGCAGCATGGTAGAGGGGCGAGAGTTAATGAGAGACAGGGAAGAAGCTTTATAATTTATTAACATTTTCCTTAGTATATGCTAAGGACTTAGATGGGATTTTATTATTTTGAAATTGTAATGTGAAACGTTACTGGGAAAAAGAGTGCTTCAATTCTAGGAAGTTCAAAGTGTTCTTATACGGCACTACATTGCAAGTGGTTTTCGAATCATTAAAAGGACACAGTGCTTCAAATCATAGCCTACAAATAATTCAAAATGACAGTTTTTACCCTTCATGCTTACTTCAAAGGCCCCAAGAAAGATCTGAGCATCTGGAGTTGACTAGCCCCACCATAGGAAATGGGATTCTGTATCTGTGTACAGAAAGGAGGAAAGGACTCAGATTCTAACAAGTTACCTTTCTTGCCCCCACTGACAGCACATTGGGGCTGGCCAACATTTAATGTCTTCTGGGATAAGCAATCTCCATGACAAACCATTTGTCTTCCTGGTTAGCCAAGGAGATATTTAATAGAGTTGTCAATCATTTTGGGAAGCAAAGAGAAAAAAGAAGTGGATGAGAGAAAGAACTTGTTCATCTTGCCCCAAAACTATTATTTTCTTTTCAAGATTATAAAATTCTAGCCCTGTTGCATGAAACAGATTTGTCTGCTAGCTACTTTACAGGCTGAGTTGACTGCTCATTTCTTATTTTTTCACAACAAAAAAATGGTTGAGAACGTCATTATTTCTATTTCCATTTCTTCTGAAAGCTCTGTGAAAAGGAACTCTCCTTGGGGACTCATAGAGAGCTAATTAAGCCACAAACTTGGCTATATTGCTGAGCCACAGTTGTAAAAGAAGGAGAAGAAAAAAAAAAAACCAACCAAAACACTCAAATCTGTTCCCATTACAGTGTTAGCTCTATCTTGGAGCCCGAAGTGTAACATGACCCCTTCCTGGGAAGGAAGGAAACATTACTGCACTTATCTTGGCTCATTTAAGGTGGAGATACTGTGTTCACAAAATGAGGCTTCATAACTGTCTCCAGTTACTGTCCAAATCCCAGGACAACAATAAAATTATGATTATAGATGTGCATGGGTCATTCTGCTGTCCCTCTGACTTCCCAGCATGGCTGACTGCATATTTTCTCCACAGGGTAATAAAATTCCCACTTCTATCTACCATTGCACATGCATCCTTTTTAATCCAGAAATTGTTATTTCTGTCATAGCCATTATTACTTTATAATGTCTTTAAAAGCTTCTAAAATCTGGCTGTCCCAAGTTCTTCTCTGGATATTTATTTAATTAAAAAAAATCAAAACATTTATTGATCACCTATTATGTACAAGGCACTATTGAGATAGATGAATAAACATGATATCTGTTCTAGAAAAACTCATAACCTCTTTTTGACCAGTTTTAGAATTCTGTCACAATTATAATTGCCTGTTGCCCATAAAAAGGTGAAGTAGAATCCAATATTAGGCTTATGAGAACATTTAAAGCATATGCTCACATTTTTCTAATTTCCCTAAAAGCATTTCATTGTAGCCATACTTATACAAATCAGAAAAATGATTATTTAGACAAACACCATTATTTTGCAGGTCTATTATTTGGACGTAGTGGATCATCTAAATTTCCCTTGGGAGTTTTAGTTTTTCAGGCAGATATGTAAAACTATATATGGAGTTAAAACTTCTATTTGCCTTCAGTTTATTTGGAAGCTCCACATGTTTTACTTTCCAAATAAAGATTTGCTTATTTACTTAACAATATATATCAAGACTTTAAAGTCTGTTAGGAGCCATGCTAGCAGCTATAGATATAAAGAAGTCAAGCCTTTAAGGAATTTACATTGTGCGTTAAGAGCACGTTTTTTGTGAGATTAAACTGAAAATGTAGAAAAATGACTTAGAATACACATGTATTAGACTTTCTTTCAAAACCTTCTCTGGAATAGCCTTGCTCTACATTTCTTTTTCTAATCATAAGCATTTATAAACTTTATGCTTCACTCGGATTCAACCACTTGCTATTCTCTGCCTTGCCTATGGTCCCACCTTATATTTTTGTGTTTTCTGTCTTCCATACCACTGGCCTTTTGTTCTCCTAGCATCTGTGGCTCCACATCCATTCATCTATCAAGTCCTGCTGCAATGCCATCCCTCTATAACATTTTGTTTCAAGTATTTTAGTTGGAAAGAATCTTTATCTCACATAATTGTTCATACTACTTTGAATCACTTAAGAAAACATCCACTTCAAATATTTATCTACATTAGTTGTCATCTCTACTAGATGTGTGTAGTCTCTCAGGAGAGGAGTCCTATCTGATTCATTTAGACTAGCTTCTTGATTTGAAAAGTACTCAAATATTTCCTAAAGGAGTCAATGATATAAAGTGCGATCAAAGCAGGACTTCTCATACTTCACTGTCTATAAGCATCAGCTAGAGAGATAGTTAAAACAAGGACTGCAGGGCCCCACACAAGAGATTTAAATTCTGCAGATCTAAAGGGGCAAAAATAATGCTGATAGTGCAGGTCCGTGAGCCACTGAGTAATACCCTTCCCCACCACCGCAAACACAGAATACTTAGGTGTGGGATTAGCTTCATAACATTTTTCTGGAGGTGGAAGATATATACCATAGACGAAGAATAGCCCCATCTTAGCAAGAAGTTATTTTAGGAAGAATTACAAAGGTATTGGGGTAGAAGTAAAAAGCAAAACCAAAAACAAACCATTGGCTTTACTGTATGTAATGTGGTATTCTCTGGGAAGTGTATAGGAGTATATAAGACTTTTCTCTTCAAACATACAAGGGAAACAAAATTCAGGGTTTCTTGATGAGGCCTGAAAATTAAACGGACATAAGACAGATTTATAGGAGGAGAGCAAACCAATTTATATAAGGTTTACGTGACACAGGAACCTCATAAGGAAACAAAGATTCAAAGATACATCAAAATCTAAAGGCCTTTTTTTAGTAGGCTGAACCAAGAGAAGCAACTGTGGAAAAATAACCAAATTACATGGGGAGGTTAAGGGAAGATAAGAATTATTTTAACAAGGTCTGTTTGTTCAGAATTCTCTCAGCTATGACTCCTCATCAAAGAATGTTACTATTTTTTTTCTGGTACAAAGAGGGCATTTTTCACATGGAAGTTTTTATCTCCCATTTTCAGAAAGAAAAGGGAATACTCAAAGACTACCCTTATATCTGCTGTTTTTCAAGTCTTTTAGCTTAAAATAATCTTTATGCTAAAATGGCATATTTTGGGGTGGTATATTCTGCCACTTTGCATATTTTTGTTACTGTAGCAATTCTTCACCATTGCCATGTATTATCCTTGCCATTCTGAACTTACCTGAAAGATATTCATATATTGTACTAATTATCAAGAATACAAGAAACAGCAAGTGAGAAATTACCATATGTTGTTATATAGCAGAAAATATATAAAAATGTTAAAAAAATCTTAGGACAAAAAAGGAATGAATCATATGCAGAAATACAGTGAATAACTGAAAAGACGTATATCCAGTTCTCATATAAAAGTTGATCTTTATGACAGCTGGGCTGAAATTGTCCATGTATCTTATAAGAAAGCAAGGATGGCTGACATCAGAGGAATATAAAGTAACTTAAGGATCAAATGGAAGCTCACAACAATCATTGTCTGATCTTGGTTGAATTTAGTAAGGAAAGCAGCAGGAAGTTACTTTCCTTCATAAAGATGCCATTGACATTGAAACTTGATGAAGAGGTTGAGGGCAAAAGAGGAAATGACCAAAGAGACCAACGGAGTATTGATGAGTGCTGTGTGTGCATTCACTCCAACAGCCTTTTAACATTTGCACGACAGCCTTTATTAATGAATGGAATGCTATTTACTCTGTCAGGTGGAGACACTGTGATGCCATTTCCCAAGCCCAGAACATAATTCATATGTGTTACAAGGTTCATTGAATTTGTATGTCCAATAGCTTGTTATAATTGAAATATTGGTATTTTTAATCTGGCAGGCAATTTCTTACTTGCTGTTTCCTGCTATCTTTGATAATTAATGCAGTTTATGAACACCCTTTAGACAGGCTTGGGATGGCAATTCCCATTCCTAATAAGGTTGTTCTGGATAATGGTTACTTAGCAATTAATGCTACTGCCAATCACTCTTGTTTTTATACTTGTCAGAAGAAAATGGAAACTCCTTGCCATTAATGGAGTGCAATCCAATAGTAACCCAACTAAATGTGCAAGCAAATGTGATTTTATTTTATTCCTCTCTGTTCTTCCTCACTTCTACATACTTGCCTTTCACTGTTTGCTATCCAAGGAACAAGATGACTTTCAGCCCCAACTGTTTTTCTACAAATAATATTTAAATTTTAATTGATTTTATCTTTGAACTCCTGATCTCTAATCCTAAACCAGTCTCACATAGCTTGAGAACAGAACCAACCATCTAGAGATGAAGGGGGCTCAGTATTTGTAAGGAACAAGTTAGCCCCTGAAAACCAAAGCCTTACTCTCTTAGAACAGTCAGGACTTCAGCTAATATTTGTAACATTAGCACTTCATTTAGAAATTAGTAATTAAAAATAGCTTTTAAAATGTCATTATTTGTTAAGAGAAATAGCCTATTAAATCTTCAGTTCTCAAGGTTTAACATGCATAAATCCCTGGAGCTTATAAATATTCAGATTTCCAATCCTCACTTCCAAAAATTCTGTAGGTCTAGGTTTCTATAGCCCTGATAATTAGAATTTTGCTTATTCCAATCAATAAAAACATTTCTTTAAGAAAAATAATATTGTTATTAAGTATAGCCCAATGGAAAATTTTGGAGAAAAATGTACATATTTAGGTACATGTATTTTTGTATGCATAGAAATAAGATAGATTTTACTTTTTTCCTGAAGTCAGAATTTGTATTTTTTGATAATTAAAGAATACAAATGATTATTTAGTGATAGTTTTAAATACCCTTTCTCGAGACCACAACTGCAAAAACTTAATTCTGAATTTTGGCAAGAAATCACCAGAAAAAGGATTACTGCTTAGTTCAATAGGGGAACCCACTAAGGATCTCCAGGAGGCTGCAGGTTTTATTCCTTAACTAAATAGATCCTTTTTTTTTATTTGCTATAATTTATTTTAAAATTCCATAGCAATAGATAGCTTCCATTCTTTTACTATACAAATAATTTATAAGGAAAAGCCTTCCTGATACTTTTTTTTTGCTCTTGCATTTCCTTAATTTTATTTATTTATTTTTATTAACATATAATGTACTATTTAATTCAGGGGTATAGGTCTGTGCATCATCAGTCTTACACAATTCACAGCACTCACCGAATAGCACTACCCTCCCCAATGTCCATAACCCAGCCACACTATCTCTCCCCCTTGCCCCCCAAAACCCCCTACCCTGCCCCTCAAATTCCTCATATCAGAGAGATCATATGATAAATAGATCCTTATTGAGCACATAGTAGGAAGTGGAAGTGTATATTAGACAACACTGGAGACACCCAAACCATGAACTTCAGGGCATTCAGTTCAATAAAGAGAAGTACAGAAATGGCTATGTCACAAGGTAGAGAAGTTAACAGTCATGAATGCTACAACCAAATGCTATGACCACCAAAAAGAGGGGCAGATGAGTTCCAGTAAGGGTACTTTAGGGATGGTTCTATGAAGGCAGTGTTATTTTTTCAGGATTTTTTTTCACAGTAAGTATAGTGAGAATATGGACAAATAAAGAGGAAGAAAGGCTAGCCATTCTCTGAGCACCTCTTCCAGGCCACTTTGTGCAAAACACTTTGCCTATATGCATACAGGTACAGATAGGCGGATGCAAAGGGAATGTTTAGGAAAAGATGAATAGTTAAGTTCAGCTGGAGTATATAGCTCATGAAAGAGATTTAGGAGTAAATTGAATTTGAAAGCATTTTGGGGGTGATTCATAGAGTCCTTTGAAGTCTAGATTAGAAATTCATTCTTTATTAAGTTTAATGTAGCAACAATGCATAGAATTGATTGAAAAGGAGAACCAAATTGAGTGGGAGGGGAATAGCTAATAAGGAAGTTATAATTATTATCCCCAAACGAGAGAGGCACAGGCAATAGGAATGGAAAAATGACACCCTATATGTGAAGTAAGATAGATGAGTAGGGAAAGTTAAAAGGATAGTGTCATAAATACATTACCATCTTACAAACATGCCATGACTGACCCCAATTTAGAAACAGGAGTCAGGGAGAATTATAAAACACATCCACGAGGTATTGGCTCAGTTGGTAGAACATGTGACTGAGATTAATCCCAGGGTCATGAATTCAAGCCCTAAGCAGGGTGTAGAGCTTACTTAAAAAAAAATCTACAGAATAGTCTCAAGTGTCGTTAGAACAAAGAGTTAATTAACAGTTATTAATAGTTCTTTGACATCTTTTAAACACAGCTTGATAAAAAATAATAAATCTAGACTCACTAAACTAATAAGTTAATGGGTACCTGTTATATATCTGTTTAATAATGTAGACATCAATCTCATAGCTTGAAAAATCTTTTGCAACTCCTACTTTCTGGAATAAATTCACAATTTGACCACCAAAACAAAAAATACTTCCGTTTCTACTAGCAATTTCAAGGAAGGTAACATTTCAGTATGTCATTATGTTCAATAACCTTCATAATTAGGATGTTTTAAATCACTGACTTTCCTTTAAGAATGTTACGAATGTGACATGAATTCACTATAATATCATAATTATCAAATACAGACTGATACAGCAAAGCAAAAGAAAAAAATAATTGTTATCTACAAAAATAAACAAAACAACTACAACAAAAATATGTTTTATGTTTATCCTTCTGGTTTTGCCCCACACATATGAATCCTATTTAGTTCTTTGCCCACTGTGCCCTGCACATAACTCTCTTATCAGTTCCAAAGGTGTTTCACACTTTAAATTATGTCAGTTCTCCATGCCAATCCATTTATAAAATTCATACTGGTTAAATTTTCTGAAATCTGACACACATAAAAGGAAGTTTTTAAATATATAAAAAAATCTCTAGCCCCACAACCTATCAGTTGGAATGTTATGGTATACATCAAAATGCAATTATTTTACATGCATAATATAAAGATGCCAAGTTGGATATTCCCACTTTTATTATTCACTTTAGATGTCTAAAATGGAAAGTATTTACAAGGAAAAATTAAAATCTTGCCCAAATTACCTATCTAAGTTAATAATGTGTTCTTTGACAATTGTTTTTTTAAAAAAACATGTATTTGCTGTGAAGTGAGCTTTACAAATTAATATCTCTACATTATAAGCAAGTGGGAATCTTACTATTTGGAGGATATCTTTAGATTTATCATTGCTTGCTAATAAAACCAAACAAATTAAGGGAAAAGAGTTTCTTTGCCAAAAATAAATTTAAATGGGACAAGTAAGAAATAATCTATTTTAGGAAAAATACATATGGTTGTTTATGCAGATGTATGCTGTAATTTTAGTATTTTCAGAAAGTAGAGTCTAAAAACAAAGGATGTAAACAGTATTATATTTCTTCAGATGTAGGCTATGAAAGTATATACCCTTTATAATTTTACCCTAAGTTGACATATCCACAAATAACTAGGGAGATGTTCTAAATGCTAACTTGAACTTAGTCTCTGGAGTCATGAAAGTGACAGGACATAAGATTTAAACCAAGAGAAATGGTATCTTCCCCAAAGGAACACTGAATGATAAACACAGTTATAATTATTTAAAATAAGCATAAAACAAACAGATTAGATCTCTCTTCTCTTTGAGGGTGATTTTCAATGAGAGAGAGAGAGAGAGAGAGAGAGAGAGAGAGTGTGTGTGTGTGTGTGTGTGTGTGGTTATTCATTTGGTTATGTCTATAGGTCTAGAGTTGAAGTTTGTCTATTACTTTCCCAAAGACCATGATGTAGGAACTATATCACTGAGTGGAGACTATGGACAAGTGCTTCAAAAAGGCAATGAAGAACTTCTTTAGCACTGAACTTGATAAAAATAAAATAAAGAAAAGGAAAAAGAAGGCAGTGACTAGTATTCCTTTTTTTGGATTAATATCCCTTTTTAAAATATAAGAGGGTAAAACATTACTGTTTTGTAGTATCTTGTATTAAAAATAGTGGAAAACATACTTTCTTACTAAGTTCTTACTTTATTCTCTGAACTGGCCTTAATCAGTATCTTTCAAAGCACTTTGCAGCCCATTATTTTTATTTTTTAAAATATTTTATCTATTTATTTGAAGGAGGGACAGCACAAGTAGGCAGAGCAGCAGGCAGAGGGAGAAAGAGAAGCAGGCTCTCCAGTGAGCAGGGAAACCAATGTGGGGCTCCACCCCAGGACCCTGGGATCACGACCTGAGCTGAAAGGCAGATGCTTAACTGAGCCACTCAGGTGCCCCAACTGGTAGCCTTTTTTTTTTTTAAGGATTTTATTTATTTAATTGAGAGGGAGAGAGACAGAGATAGCAACAGAGATAGTGGGAGAGAGAGAGCCTGAGCAGGGAGAAGAGGGAGAAGCAGGCTCCCTGCCGAACAGGGTGTCTGATGCAGGGCTTTGAACCCAGGACCCTGAGATCATGACCTGAGCCAAAGGCAGATGCTTAACCAATTGAGCCGCAACTGGTAGCCTTTTAGATGATTCTCAACCACTGCCACTGGAGGAGAGGGGGCAGGTGAAGGGAGTGGCTATATTCAAACAAACTTACTCCACTCTTGGAAGGTAAACAGACATGAATGAACAAATGACCATCAAAGCCTGCATGTCCATGGACAGCATTAGGATCTTCACATATCAAAAGTGACACAATACTTCAGAAATGGCACAAGCTTCCTCATAACTTTATCATCTTCTCTAACCATGATCCATACTCCCATACATCAGTGGTTCTCAAAGTGTGGTCCCTGGACCAGTGGGTTCAGCATTACCTGTACCTACTAAATTACCTGTTCCCACTTAATCATGAACACTGGTGGTAGTGAGGTCCAGTAATGTGTGTTTTAACAAGTTATCTCCAGGTCATGATCAAGTTGAGAACCACTGATATACAAAGCTGATATATTTTCTCTGTAGTACTAAATATTTCTATAATATACCTGCACTTCAGAAAAATTTTTATTCTGTAGCAAATTAGGTAGAAAAAAACAAACATAAAATACCTTAACAACAACCATGAAAATTTGCATATACTGCATCTTAAAACAATTACAAAAGGACTAGGAAAAAAATTACTTATCCTGCCCCAAATTAAAGAAATTACCTGTCTTGGAAACCATCAAAATCCTTGAAGAGAAAATAGGCAGCTTTGACTTTGACTTCAGCTGTAGCAACTTCTTAATAAACATGTCTCCTGAGGCAAAGGAAACAAAAGCAAAAATGAGCTATTGGGACTTAATCAATATAAAAACCTTCTGCACAGCAAAGGAAACAATCAACAAAACTAAAAGGCAACTGACCGAATGGGAGAAGATATTTGCAAATGACATGTCTGATAAAGGGTTGGTATCTAAGATCAATAAAGAACTTGTTAAACCCCCAAAATACATAATCCAGTTAGGAAGTGGGCAAATGACATTAACAGACATTTCTCCAAAGAAGACATATGGATGGCTAACAGACACCTGAAAAGATGCTCAACATCACTGATCATCAGGGAAATACAAATCAAAACCACAATCACACCTGTCAGAATGGCTAAAATTAACAAGTCAGGAAACGACAGATGTTGGTGAGGATGCAGTGAAAGGGGAAACCTCCCACACTGTTTGTGGGAATGCAAGCTGGTGCAGCCACTCTGGAGAACAGTTTGAAAGTTCCTCAAAAGGTTAAAAATAGAACAACCCTATGATGCAGCAATTGCACTACTAAGTATTTATCCAAAGGATACAAAAATACACACACAATTTAAGAAAGAAAACAGATGAACATAGGGGAAGGGAAGGAAAAAATAAAATAAGATAAAAACAGAGAGGGAGGCAAACCATAAGAGACTCTGAACTATAAAGAACAAGTTGAGGGTTGCTGGAGGGGAAGTAGGTGGGGAGAAGGGCTAAATGGGTGATGGATATTAAGGAGGGCATTTGTTCAGATAAGCACTTGGTGTTATATGTAAGTGATGAATCAGTAAATTCTACTCCTGAAACCAATATGTTAACTAATTTGAATTTAAGTAAAATAAAAATATTAAAAAAAATTAATACAAATTAAAAAAAAATTTTAAAAAGAACTTGCCTGTTTCAAACACCTGAGATGGTAGAATAGTGGCAGTTATTAACAAGCTATGGATCTGAGCAGGGCCTACCTACCTTGTTTGGAATGGTCATATGTAGGCCACTTGAACAATAAGGTTCCCTGCCCTGTCATAGGCTAATGTGGCAAGCCCTGCTCAGAGCCATCTTCCTAATCCTTCTGTAATCAGATGGTTTGCTGTCACCAGGAGGAAGGGTTTTTCCCGTGCCTGGATGAAGCTTCCAACTCTGCCTCTGTATGAAATGTGCTAGTGCAATAGGCACATTATTTGGTTGTTCTGAAACTATGCCATCCCTCATACCAAACTAAGAATCCAGAATGGTTTTTCTTCTTAGAACATGCTGTTAGGAGGCTCTTCCTACTGGTGAGATCTGGTTTCACTGCTCCTGCAGTGGTGATAGCCCATGGCAACTCAAATACTGGAAACACTGTACATGTATGAAGGACAAGAAATGTGTAACAAACACTTTCTAATTTTGGAAAATCTCATGCTATCATTCCCTCACCATGGTGTCCATTGGTGGTGGAAGACTGCAGTTCTCCAAACTCTAAAATTCCCTGTTAATTATACTGTGATGTTGTTAGTTGCTGTTTCCATTTATGAAATGTTAGGACATCAAACATTGCACATCAATGGACAACAAACATTGTCTGGACATCAAACATTGTCATAAAATTTACTTTTACTTATTCCAATATTATGTACCACCCAAAATTGTTGCAAAGTATTTAAGCTAACATCACCCTTCTTCTTTTGCTTTATTGGTTGAGGAATGTTGAAAGAATTAGAAGGAGGTCACAAAGGTGATGAAGTTTAGACATTAACCATTGATTCAAAGGCAAAATTTCTCACATTCTTGTCTAATTTTCTCTGCACAATTACCACCTATGCTGCATCATAACCCACCAGCAATATAGCCCTGATAAATTGGTGCCAAATGGACTTTAACTTCAGCTATTAATGCACGTGGGATATTATTTATTTTTGGCCCAGTATTTTCACTGCAATAGTGCATGATCTGTACAAAGACCTCACTATTTCTTATGTAGTAGAGGTAAAGGCAAATAGTTTCTGAATATTTCCTTACTGAGGCATAGATAGTCCCTTCTAGGTCACATGAGATCAACTCACCCTGTTGCCAGTTTTAGCAGTTTACCTCTACCACATGTGTACTTCTCATTTACTTAAGTTAGTCATGCAATCCAGAAATTGATATCAAGTTGATATCCCACAGGAACTGGATTAGGTGCTAGAGAGGTGCAGACAGGAAAATAAAATACTCTCATATTTTTTCTTGTCCACCAGAGTTCTTTATTTCCTTAGGAATCCATATCCTTTTGATGGTGAATTCCACTATTGTTTTAAAATGTCAGATGCTCGTTCTTGGAAATAAGTCTTAGGTTCACTGATATTAGTCTTTCTTTAAGAATTCCTTCTGATATTGCTCAGTTGGACTGGCCACCTCATTCTTATACATGTACAGTGTCCTCAGCTAGAGAAGAGTTACATAGTATTGAAGCCACACAATGCAAATCAATCAATTTAATGGTATTTTAAGGAAATTTTAAGATTTCCTTGGGTAGATATTGGGAGTAGCAGAACATATTTGGGATATATTCAGGGAAAGGTAGACTGGTTCTCCACAGATCATAAGGTACAAGGTAGAGGACATATTATGGAAGGAAATCCTGTGAATTTCATGTAAAAGCCATATTTGACAGGAATTTGAATGCCAGGTATGGGATGCCGGGTGTTTACATGATTCTGTGTGAATCAGGAACCACTGAAGGCATTCCAGGTGTAGACTAAGCTCAGCAAATCTGGATCTGGGAAGTACCTGTGGAAGCTAAGTAGAAGAAAGAGTGGAGAATGGAAAGGAGCAGGCAATGAAGCAGGAAGCTCCTGCAATAGTCAAAGTGAGCAGCAATGACTCCCTGAAGCCGATAGCTAGGAAGTGAACACGATGATGAGGAGAAGGATGCTGGTGGGGATAGTAACAGTCTGAGAGAGTGATATATATGAGGACATTTCTGTGGCACCAACAAACAAAGGCCATTGCAATAAAAGACATAAAGCAAATCAGAATAAAATGTCCTCATCTGGCTTTCTTGGAAATATAAATACTCTGATGCATGACAGCTATATAGTTTTAGTCCATTATCATATTGTCTTTAATGTAAGAGAGATATAATATGAATGGGTAATTACTTTTAAGTGATAAATTCTAAATTGTGTGCATTAAGTTTAAAGTGTATCAAATGAAAGAATGATCCAGAACACATCATAAAGGGAAATCTTAAAAGATGGACTTATGTTTGAATTCTGTTTTTGCCTAATGGATGCCTTTGGGCCAAAAGTTCAAGTTGCTTTTCCAGAGAAGAAATTAAATTTCTTTCCTAAAACAATGAGTCCATAGCCACTCCCTTTCCTCTCCATTCTCATTCTGGTGACTCCAATTCATTTGCATTAAGAAAATTATTACTGAATGTCTGAAATATGTAAGGCATTGCATTTGGTGGGAATGGGGCAAGGGGGAAGACTGAATGAGTGAAAGGTAGTCCTGGTATAAAAATCTAATAGAGAAAAATGTTGCTAAAGATAAACATGTTGGTAATAAGATGAAAGAGATTTTAAAGCACTGGTTCTCAGCTTTAACTGAACATAGGAACCACCTGGGAGCTTTAAGAAATACTCATGTGTGCCCCACCTCCATAGACACTGACTTAATTGCCATGGGTTGTAGGAAGGACATCATGATTTTCTAAATCTTATCAGGTGTTTAATTATGAAATCGTTATATGTGAGGTAAAACCTTTATGGATGGATAAAATCTTGACAGGCAGAGATAGAAGTGAAAACAGAAAGACATTTGCAAAGGAACAAAGGCAAGTAAGTGAGAAGTAAAATGAAAAATGTGAGGCAGGGCTGTATTCTGGAGTTCCTCATAGAACAGACAATGCAGAAGTAGGAAGGACACCCAGTTAGGCCCAGCATACCCAGTTTCATATCCTAAATATGCCCCTTACTTGTGTGAATTTTGACCATTTCCCTAACTTCTGAGTACTGGCTTCCTCATTGGTAAAATGGACATAATAGCTATTTCTCAAGGTATACAGAGTCATTAACACTGTTATAGGCCGAACTGTGCCCCTCTCCATCCTTATGTTCAAATTCCGAGTCCTAACCCTACATCAGAATGTGACCGTATTTGGAGATGGTGTCTTTACACAGGTAATTAAGTTAAAATGAGGTAATTAGGGGGAATCTTACTCAATGTGACTGGTGTCCTCATAAGAAGAGGGAATTGGACATAGAGAGGTACAAAGGGAGGCTGTTTCAAGATGGCCGTTGAAATGCCAAGGAAGAAGGCTTGGAACTGCTCCTTCCCTCACAGCCTTCACAAGGAACCAGATCAGATCCACCCTTGGGTTCACACTTCTAGTCTCCAGAACCATGAAAAAGAGTCTGTTGGTTAAGCGGCCCAGTCTGTTGCACTTGGTTACAAAAGCCCTAGAAAACTTACTCAAGCACCAAGATGAGGAGTTTATATCAAATCTGTAGTGTATAATCATCGAAGGATTTTTTACAGAAGTGTGAAATCACCAGAGCCACTTTCCTTAACCCCCCATCACCTACTCTTCTATTCTGAGTCTGAAAGTCCTCAGGACTACAGAGCTTCTAGAATTCACTTGTCTCCTTTCTTTTCACTGTAAAATCAAATGTAGGTACTTGAGGTCACTCACTCTTAGGTAAGTGAGATTTCTTTTTTTAAATTTATTTTTTAAACTTATACTACTAGTTTTTTTCTTTATTATTTAAAAAAATATGTTGTATAACATCTAAGTATGGAGGGCTTGAATTTCCAGTGTTCCATATTCCTTCAGGTAGGGGAAGATGACTTTGAGCCCAAGAGGTAAGTAAATGCTACACAAACCATGCTTTATGAAGTTAATTCTTGAAGCAGCATGTTGGGAACATATAGAAGAGAATTTCATTAACAATTTTGCACAGTTCTTGATTATTTCCTGTTCCACTTTAGAACATAATTTATCAGAAACAATTTCCTTCCATACCAATATGATAACTTAATTATTTAGACAGATGTAAATCCATGAGTTGTGCAAATGAACATCTGAAAAGCATAAAAACTAAGCATGAATACTATGCGGGCCTCCAAGGCAGGAGACCTGTTTATCACGTAAAAACCCAGCAAATGGGGACAGTACAGGATTCAAATTAAGCAATATTTATAGAATGCCATAACACCTAGAATTTAGAAAATAAGCAAAACAGAACCAATTTCAAGGTACTTATTTCCCATAATCAGAAATGTCAGGGCTTTATAGATTGAATCTGTAAATATATTAACATCTATAAATCAAATACTTGTGTTTACATATTAGGTAAGAATTAATAGTTTACAAATAAATTGTGACCAAAATGATGCAACCTACTGAATGAATTATCAAAAATGGTGTTATGATTCAATTAACCCTTGAGAAGAGGGTACTAAACTTTTTCATCTTTGTAGCCTCAGCACCAGTAAAGGTCCTGGACTGTGGCAATCTTTGAAATGTAGGAATTTGGTCCAGCTTAGGCAGTTTTCATAAAAACTCATTTCCATTTATTTCCCTTTATTCTTCGTGTTCTCTTTCATTCCATCTTATTCCAGTACTTTTCAATAAAAAAGCAAAACTGAGTTATAATTCACGAAATTGATTTCATGATCCTCTTATGAGTCATGGGTCTCTAAATGGGTCACTCAACTTCAACTCTAATGGACCACTAAAACCTGTATTTTGAGAAACATTGCTCTGAAAATCTCAGTGTGCTCTAAAAATCTGAATGTGCCCTTTGGTAGGAAACATCCATACCTCGAGAAGCCTTGGTTCTCTACCTCAGACAGAAACTAGGATCATGACATCCCTTCCCCCATTAAAATAACATCATAGTTATAAATGTTATTAAAATTGGAGCATTTCTGGACTCTGACCATTGCCAGAGGGCTTTTAGAACTGAATCTGATGTTCATATGAAAGAGATGCTAGTATTTAATATTTCACCTAGCAGTGCTAAGAGGACTTTGAATAAACCTAAATATGTCGAAAAAAATCATGTGCTTGTCTTTAAAAACTTGGCTGATTCCTCTAGAATGAGTTTTTTCTGCCTCTGACTGGAGTAAAATGCAGAGTTAACGGAAGAGTGTTAATATTCCATATGCCATACTTGTGAAAAGCCTCAAGCATTTTGCTCAGATTTTAAGAGAAGAAATTTCCTTTGAAATACAAATCAATCATTTTATGAAAAGATTCCATATTGCCATCTTAGAAATATCACAGAGTTGGACCCTACTCTCTTGCAATGGTTATTTAAATTTGAGGCTGAGGCAGATCTTGTCTGTATCACACTTTGCTTGGGATATCTTTAGTGGAGTATTCTCAACCAGCCTACAGCTTCTGAACTAAATAGGTTGAAGCAAAAATCAAAACAAAACAAAACGAAACAGAAAAAACAACCTTTGGTTTGGTTAACCGAAACTTATCATTAGCTATATGTTAATGGTTTCAAAAAAGGAATAGGACAGTAATTTACTATCTTTCTCCAATAAAGTAACACTCACCCCTCTCTTCTCTCTTGCCAGAATTGATGTTGCCTTCTCTGGAAAGGAAGAGCTTTGTTTCACACAAGGCTATTGTGCTGCACATTCCTGCTTGACCATCCTGTTCCCTGGCAAGGTGATGGCACTCACTGGCTCCTTGAAAATCCTGCTGCTGCCTAGCAATTCCTGCTGCTACCCTGTCAGGTACCATTTCAAGGTGTTTTCTCATGCATGTGTATATGTGCTTGTGTATAGAATGTAAAGAAAACCAGAATATTTATTTTCTGAGCACAAAGTGTAGTTCATATGTCCAGAGCACAATCAGGAGACCGAAACACCTTAAAATGTATTTATTTTTAAGATGTATTCTGTCTACGCCTCTCTACTAGACTGTAAATGCAATGAGGACATGGATCTTTGTCTTTTTTATTCATTGATGGTACTCCTTAGATGTAGAATAGTATCTACATTTATTTCCAAAAGATTTATGATATTTCTTTATAAATAAAAGATATAAGGATAATTATTTGTCTTATATGTTGTAAATTTTTCTCAGTTCATAGTGTGACTTTTTATTTTATTATTTTTTTTTAGTGTAAGGTACTTCCAAATTTAAAAAAAAATTATGTCTATCAATCTTTCCCTTTATGGGCTCCTCAGTTTCCTAGCTGCCTTCAGTATCCTCAAAGAAGCGTAAAATCTTCCCTCGGGATTCCTATTCCTATTTCATTTCCTTTTTTGTGCGTATGTCCTTCACATGTGAACCTAGCCAGCCCAGAACCATTCAATTACTTCAGCACTTACTAAGCACTCACTTTTGCAATAAACACTGTGGAACATGCAGTGTATATACAACACAGGAACACACTAAATGTTTCTGATACATATCAAGGAATAAATGTCCAAATATTAATATGAGAAGACATAAATCCAGTGACCTTTGTAGCAGATGATAGACTGCCAAATATAGATCTCCATTTCTATGAGTTCAGCATACAAAAAGAAGGATGGCAGGGCACTAGAATGAGGTAAAAAGTTCGAATTAAACTTTAACATTATCTGAAGGGCTAACCTGGCAGTGAAAAATGATAATTTCACTGCACTGAAGCAATAGACTTATATTTCTCCTAGAAAATAAAAAGTTTGAAATGAGCTGTGCTCAATATCAGTGTCTGAACCTTTATAAGAAAGGAGGAAAGTAAGGACAAAGCAAGGAAAGTGTGAGGAAAGAAGAAAGAAAGGAAGGAGGGAGGGAGGAAGAAAGGAGGGAGGGAGGAAGGAAGAAGGAGAGTAGTAGGGAGCAAGGGAGGGAAAGAGGGAGGAAAAGGAGAAAGGAAGGGGGGAGCAGAGAAGAAAAGTAGGGATGGAAGGAGGGAGGGAGGGAGGGGGGAAGGAAGGGGGCATTCAGAAAAGGCAACTAGGTTTCTGTTGGTTTCATGTAAAATATCCTGAATAGCTCCCACTATGTTATATATTCTAGCAGAAATAAAGCATCCTCTCTGGTGCTAATTATATTTTCCTTCATTGTAATCCCTGGTTGGATGGTACGATTTATAATTCCAGGGGATCACACTCATTTATACTCAGAAATCTGAGTAGTTGTGGGGTCATTCCACTTGGCTAAGAATTAGTCAGTAGTTGTGGGGTCATTCCACTTGGCTAAGAATTAGTCAGACTGGCTGCTGACCCAAATTGCTATGGCCCACATCTTAAAAGGGCAAATGAGTACTGGTCAATGTGTCTTACTTCACTCTTGCTTGGATAGTTCTTAAATGCTTAAATGAAATAACTGCTAAGTCACAGAAATAGTCCATTCTTACCCATGCACAGTGAAGGTAATAGTCTCACATGCTTACAAACAAGAGAAATGATACAATTGATAGAGGACAGGTATGATTCTTCTGGAATTATTCATGTCTTAATGCTCTGCTAAGTGTTTAAGGTCAGTCCTATTACAGCAGCTTAGTCTAGACTGTAGTGACTGACTTTTTTTTTCTCCCCCAAATATGTTTATTTTAATTTTTCAGTGTTACAAGATTGATTGTTCATGCACCATACCCAGTGCTCCATGCAATACGTTCCCTTCTCAATACCCACCACCAGGCTCGCCCACCCTCCCCACTCTCCAAAGGAGTTTGTTGCTCAAAACTCTCAGTTTGTTGCTCAGAGTCCACAGTCTCTCCTGGTTTATCACCCCCTCTGATTTCCCCGCATTCATCCTTCCCTTCCTTCTCACAATGCCCTCCATGATTTTCTTTATACTCCACACGTGAGACCATAAGATAATTGACTCTCTCCGCTTGACTTATTTCACTCCGCATAATCTCTTCTAGTCCTGTCCATGTTGATACAAAAGTTGGATATTCATCCTTTCTGATGGCAGCATAATATTCCATTGTATAGATGTACCATATCTTCCTTATCCACTCATCTGTTGAAGGGCATTTTGGTGACTGACTTTTAAAGCAAAGACAATCAAAATGAAGTTAGCATACTTCCAAGTATGCATACTGAGGTTAGCATACTGAAGTTATTTAGTGAAGGTGGAGAAAGAGTGGAAGTGTGAGAGAGTAAGAGAGTAGGAGGTATGCTACATTGCTGACATTGTGCTCAACAAAATGTCAGAGATAAGATGGCTCCCTGTACTTTCCGAAGTGGATTATAAACTGGGCATGAGGCATGAGCTCCCTCACCTGACTTGGCTGGGAACCACTCCTGCTCCAAGGACCTTGTTGGAGGCCTGTTTAGTTGTGCAACCTGTGGACTTGCTATTCTACCTCCTGTTACTGGCTTGACCTTCAGCGTGGCTCCCCTCCACCAGGACATGTATGATCACACACCCCTTCCTTGGTAGTTTGTTCATGCAGTACATTTCAAAATTCACTCATTGTATAAAGGGGAGCCTTATCCACCATCCCCCATCCAATCAATAGAGCAAACAACTATATGACAATTATAGAAGGAATGGGGCAAATCAGGGACCACCATAACCAAACCTACTTGTGTGTATACCATATATTGGGCAGACCAGAAAAGGTCATCCTGAGTATTATCCTTAGCTGATGATCTTACTCTAATTGGTTATATCTAAGAAATCATAAAGGAATTCTCAATATAAATCCCAAAGCTCTTCTGAAAAGTAGGAGGAATTTAATGTGAATTGTACCCTTTTATGAGAAATATCTGAGCACAAAGCAGTGACCCTTGTCACTTAGACTGAATACCCTTTTCATGTCCTCTTACAGCTGTTGAAGCATTGTAAGATAAAAAGAACATTTGTCTCTTTATCTGCCCAGTTAGGGAATATGTCTCACTGTATGCCAGTTTTACATTGCTGGTTCACCTGTGTACACATATGTCCCCTTATGGGAACTCCTTTTCTATGCTTTACTGGTCATTCCTCAAACTTTTGCTGTTACTTTGTCGCCAAGAGTTAAAGATTTAATTCATTCATTTGTTATTTCATATATTCACCAAACATTTATTTAGTTCCTATAATATGCCAGATACTGCTCCAGGCACCAGCGAAATAAAGAAAAAGGTGTTCTTGGGTGTCAAGCAACTCACATCCTTGTGAGAATAATTAAAATAAGTATTTACCTCATTTTTCTATGAGTAAAAGCAAGTATCACATACATTTCTATGTTTTTAGTCATGTTAGTGAAAACTCAAAAGTCAGTTTCTGATCAATTTTGAGATTCAATGGTGTCTTTTACTCAGTTTTCTCAATCCCTGACTGAAATTTATTTAATGTTTATAATATACACTCCTCTCTCCATCTTTCCTTTTTTCCCTACCTCCCTCTTTCTCCCTTTCTTCCCATTATAAGTGTTGAAGCTTGTGTTTTTGTCTTTTCAACTACTCATCTAATTAGTTTTGACACTAAATGACAGGGCTGCTTCTGAGTAGAAAAGAAGCTACTCATACCTAGGAACCTTGATTTTGATGTAACGGAGGAAGAATGGAAAACAGAAGAACCTTGCTACGATTTTCTTCCTGTTCTTCTGTGAACAAAAACAGAGTCAGTGAGCAAAGATGTGGGACAATGTTATACATGAGAGCTAGGAGGCAATCCCTTGTTTTGGTAAGAGAAGATATTAGGGTTTTCAATAGAAGGACTGTTAATGTGAAGTTATATTACCTGCAGAAATGCCCTTACTTCAAAGTGAGTGCACATTGGCTTATTCCATATCAGAGTTGTAACAAGCATTAAAGCTAATATTTTTAGCCACATTTTCAATTTTGGGATAAATTTATACACACTACTTTCTCACAAACATATGCACTTCATTTTGTGTGGTTATTTGTCCTTTCTTGTTTATTGTCCAGCTGTTCATCAATTCTTTTGATTTTGTATTTGGCCCCAGGAATCAAATTTAGGGGTGACATTGATTTCTTTTTTAAAGATTTTATTTGTTTATGTATGTATGTATGTATGTATGTATGTATTTGAGAGAGAGAGAGAGAGAGAGAGAGAGATAATATCATGAGCCGGGGAGAGGTGGAGAGAGAAGCAGACTTCCCGCTGAGCAGGGAGCCCAACTTGGGGCTCGATCCCAGGACTCTAGGATCATGACCTGAACCACAGGCAGACACTTAACCAACTGAGCCATCCAATTTGGGTATTCTCTATCCTTATTTACATTGGTCCTATTTGATCTGACTGGGACCAAAAGAGATATACTAAAGACTCCACTACGTATATCCTCTCAGCTTTCCTTGATTTACAGGAGTTTTCATTTTAATGACCTGCTAATCAGCCCATAAAGGTTTGTGACATTCATATCGTCACTGTAGATTTTACATTTTGTTACTAAAACATGACCTATTTAACTCATTTTACTTTGAAAAGAGCCTCTACTTTGCCACTTAATAATATTGCAACCCTGCTTAGCTTTTTGTTTGCATATGAAGGACTATGCTATTCTTTTTGCTTTAAAATTTTCTAAGGATTTTTTTCTTTTGGTTTAAACTCTTTTTGATACTAAATATTTAGACTGGTGTTGTTTAAATAAATCTGAGGGTTTTTTTCCCCCTATTTTTCGTAGGGGACAACTTAAGGACTTTTCAACTATAAAATCCTCAAATTTTATATATACTTTTAAACATTTTCCAGTTTGGTGACAGTACTTTTTTGCCAATACTGTTCTCATCTGTGCATTATATTTTATCTCATTTATGTAATTTACTATAAGAGTAATTTTATTATTATTATTATTATTTTTTTTTTTTTTTTGCAGAAGATACAGTGAAAACCTTGGGCTACGTTAGAAGATCATGCATTTAGAGTTAGCCAGGGATTTGTAAAGTGGCTTCAGCCATCCTCACACTCTTGCGCAGAAAAGGTGACAAATAGAGATTACATTTTGTTTGGTTTAAGTTCCCTGTGAACATGTTGCTTTCAGTGTAAGAATAAGAAGGACCAGAGAAGTTAAACTTAAAGAGCATTTGATCTATGTAAATATTATGTGAATTGTTTTAGTTAGCATATTTCATCTGAGAGTACCAGGCATGGTTAAAAAGCTAAAAAATTCGAGACACTGGAAATTATTACTACCAGCTTTCCCTGTGCTGATTACCTTTATTCTTGGCAACAGTAAGCAGCAAATTCTTGATAAGCACAGACGCTGGCCTACTCTGGGGTGTATGTTTGAGGACACACACATGCACATGCACTGGCACACATACACACACACACACACACACACACAGACACCATTTCCCTTGACCCCATAAGCCTTAGTTTATTGGCCATTTAGAACATGTTCATAACAAACAGGTAGTTTCTTATAAAGGGTCTCACAGAACAACATTAAGAAATCACTATCTGAGAATGAAAAGTATTTAGGAAATTTTTTGGATGAACGGGAACAAGCTACATCTTAAGAAGACCAAATCAAGATTTGAAGGGTAGGTTTTCTGCCATGTTCATTAGAAGAAGTATGCTGAAGGGATCAGAATTGTGTACACTATGCCTGGGGTATTAGGCTGATACACCTGGTGGGGCATTTAGTGTCTGAGTGGTACCACACAAATATAAGAAGTAAGGAAATTTCCATTCCTTATCCTTAATCCTTATCTACATTATATACGGATAAAATGTAAGGATATCCATATCCTTACATTTTCTCAGCATCCCCTAGGGGCTACCAAACCCATACTCTTAGTAGTGCATTAAGCAGATTGCAAATAAGAGGTCACACAGAACCCTGGTTATGAAACACCTCAGTCAATTTGAGGCTTTTTTATTGCCTCCTCTTCTCCCTGTTCGTAAGGGATGAATTTCTGCCCTAAGGTTTTGGGGAAGGCCAAACATCGACACCTGCCACTTGGACAGTCCAAGTGTATCAGCCACGTATACTCAAAGCCCAGTCAACGGAGGAAGACCATGCAAGCCATGCAGGGCCACACAAGTGTTGCACCAGATAACAAAGTAAACAACCAGGGGCTGTGGGAGGCAGGCTCTGTATTATAGAAAGGATGAGGTGCCCCTGGTTCCTGCTGAAGGCTGTGACTGGCTTGTTTGTCTAATTCCATAGGCTGGCAGGGAACTGAAACATGCAACTCTGGGATAAGCAGGAACTGTGCCTGGATTCCAGATAAGGAGGATTGTTTGAAGCACTCCTTGTATGTCAAGGCAGTATATCATACTGAGTGCTAATTTTAGGACTTAGGTTACAAGCAGGGAAGGACAAACCCTCTACAGGCCAGGTTTGCCCAGAATCATTTTGACCACAGTGCCTGATCTTAACAGAGCTCATATTCATGTGGAAAGCTAAAGCTGCCTGTATGTCAAGGTTCTGACTTTTTTGAGAAATCATTTATCTGTTCTTCTACTCCCTCCATTTTTGGCCAGCTTAAATGGTTCCCTAGCTAGACTCTGTGCCCTTCAGTTGCTGAAACAATACTGCCCGCAATGCCGCCTGCTCATTGCCCAGATTTGGGGCATATCTCCTTGAGTTCTTTTGCCTTCCAGGCCTCTGGCCATTATGACAGAATTAGGTTTAATTACTCCCTCCCCTGCTTTCTGCCTCCAGTTGAAAAACCTGAGCATGACAGTAAATTCCTTGTGGGAAAAGATTTTTCTCATTGATCACTTTGTCCCCATTTATAAGTACCCAATTCCCACTCAGTTAAGAACGTAGTCCCCGGAAAAGAAGGAACAGCTGGCAAAAGTCAGTCTCAGGCCCTCTGCATCCAAGTTCTTCAGGATGAAGGTAAATCTAAAGTGGGAATGAGTTTGGGGAGCCTGAAAGAACATCTGGGGGAAAGGTATTTGCATTTGAACAGGGAAGTAGTCAGATAGTGACAGACTCCTCCATCCTCTGAGCTTTCAGAGCATTTGTAATCTGGGGCCAATTCATTTTCCACAAGTATATATTACCTTATCCAAATAATTAAATTGAATTCGAAACATGTAATTATAATGAATACATAGAGTCAACTTCTCATTATATTTCTCAATGAAAAGAGAAGGCTACACAGGTGACAGAAAAAATATTAAAGAATCTAAAAATAATATGTGCTCCTTTTGAGCAAGGATTTGAATACAGACATGGCTGAAGACACAGGAAAGCCATCTTTTAACATAAATAAAATTCAAGTCTCTATATTTTATTGACCAACCTATCTTATGGAATGTAATGGATTGAATTTTTATGTCCCTTTGAAATGCATATGTTGAAATCCTAGCCTCCAGTGTGATGGTATGAGGAGGAGGAGACTTTGGGAAGTAATTAGGTTTATCAGAAGAGAGTCCTCATGAATGGGATTGTGCCCTTATAAAAGAGACCCCTGGAAGCTCTCTCTGCTCTCCTCCACTTGAAAATACAAGGTAAAGATGGCCATATACAAACCAGGAAGCAGGCCCTCACAGACACCAAATTTGCTAGTGCCTTGATCTTGTACTTCCCAGACTCCAGAAATGCAACAAATAAATTTCTGTTGTGTAAGCCACCCAGTCTATGGTACTTTGTCATAACATCCCAAACAAATTAATATTTAAACTAAGGAAAAGAAAAAGGCAATTGGAAGGACTGAGAGGGAGAGAGATGTCTCAAGCAGACGTCCCACTGAATGCAGTGCCCAATGTTCAGTGGGGGCTCGATTTCATGACCTTGAGATCAATACCTGAGCTGAGATCAAGAGTCAGATGCTCAACTGACTGAGCCACCCAGTTATCCCCAAATCCTTCAATATTTTACCAATAGAGTTGACTTTTTGTTTTGTTATCTAGAAAATATTCAAATTAATGAAAACAACTCTTACACCTGAAAATATCTTAGGAGTGAAGATGTGCTCAATGGCAGATTGTAGCCTCACAAACCCTATTCTGGGGAAGACAATGGCAAAATGAACAGCATGGACTTTATGGCTGGATACATGTGAGTTTTAGTCTTTGCTTCATACCAGTTTCTCAATCATGGGCAATCCTGAGAGTCTTGAGAATCTTGAAGATTCTTAATTTTCCCCACACAAACAGGAATAATTCAAAACACATTTCACTGTTACTAGGACAACTACTGATATCATACTTATGGAAGTTTTGATTAGTGCCTGGAACAAAGGGGAACTCAATTAACATTAGTGACTGTTTTAAACTGTGGCCTGGTAAGGGTCTCAGTTTTGCCTCCATCTTGCCCATGACAACACAGATCTTGCATAATCTAAAACTGCTTGCCAGTGTACAGCCCATTGTCCAGTCAATTTGGCCTTCTTCCCAACACAGACCACAACCATTCCTGCCTCTGTATAATCATACATTTATCTCTCAACTAAAATGATCTTCTTCTTTCTTCTTTAATTATTCAAATTCTACTTGTCTCACTGGATAAGATGTTCAAGAACCATGATTAATATTTATCTCAGTATATAACAACAATCTTTCATCTATTCCAACTTTTAGTAAAAACAATTAGCACTGACTCATTTTAGCCACAGCACTGGCCTCATCAACTGCCTTCTCTCATTAAATTACCAGTAGATTTTATCAGGCCTCATCAAGGGTACACTTCCCATCAGTCTTGCCATATTTCACAAGGCTGTGTGTGGACAAACTTTACAGTCTAATCTTGGGCCTGTCTTATTAAAGATATGATATGTTGATTTAACTTGAATTCAGATCTCATCTTCCAATTCCTCCTAAAAATATGCTAGCAAAATATCTCACACTTATGTGCATTCTTCTCTGGTCTTTGGCTCTTCTCCTCATGCTTTTCTCATCCCCTTCTTAGTTCATTTATTCATCACTCACATTTTATTGAGTAGAAAAATGCATACTATTTGCTGTGCACTGGGCCACAAAAATTTAAAACTAAATAAGCTCAGTTTCTAAACTCATAGAACCAAAGCATGCTGAGGGAGATAGGCAGATAGATGAATTGTAAACTAATGTTCCAGTTTATGTAAGAGAGCCTTGGAAGGCTAGATAAAGTTAACTCTAAATAAATAGTGACAGAACACCACAAAATAAGTAAAGAAAATTTCACAGGAAAATTAAATTTTGACATGAATTTGGACAATTACCAAGTTTACCAAGTTAAAAGGTAGTTTCCAAATATTTCAGAATAGGGAATCAGGCTGTTCTGTGAGATGAACCACATTCCTCATTTGAGAAAATCCAGATAGTTAGGATGTGAGTAGAATTTAGAGTCAGTGGAGAAACAAATAGAAGATAGACTAAAAAGAGAAATGAAGCTTGGAAGTTTGATTCAGTGAATTATTTTGACCAATAATCTTCATTTTTTGATGGGAGTCTGTATGCTTTCATGATTGATCTTTCCCTTCTGCTTGTTGCATCCCCTTTCCTTGGCCCACATAACTATATGCTGTTCCTTGGAAGGCCCAGAGAAGCGCATATAACGTGCCTTCCCAAGGATTTCTCACCAAGTTAAAGTTGAAGACATAAATTGTATGTGGTTCATTGCCTTTATTTAGGTCTGGCTAACTCATATCTGCACACACGTGAAAGCTTAATTACCTACTGTAATCTTTGTGTTAAAAAGCAATAAGCCTTTATGAAGGAGGAATAGAAATTCAAATTCATGGAGTAATTGTGGGTGTAAGGAGCATCCTCAAACAAAAATGTCTTTCTACACAGATGAGGACGTACCTCCATACTTTGTTCATGCACTTCTATCTAATCAGTGTGCCTGTCTGGCATTTCTTCATGTTGAAAGTTTACCATTCTTCAGTCTCAGGCATCACATCTTCATTAAGTTCCCTATATGGGAAATGTTGCTTTTACTTCTTTAGATAATTTACCATGTTCTGTCTTTTATACTCAGGTACTTAACTACATCCTACTGTAGGCGGCAAGTTCCTTTGGGTCACATATTGTCTTTCTCTGAACCTCATTATACCTCTTTGCGTTTGGCACTTGGCCTTGTGGAGTCAAATAACTCAAATGAAATTATATTTGGTCTTGATAAGAAAAAGAGCAAAAATTTTCATCTTTAGAAGGGGAAAAAAAACTATGCCTAATTTACAAATTATAAATTTCCACTCAGAGAGTCAACATTCCCCTCCCACTCCAAGATATAAATTTCCTCTGCTGGTCTGAATCATTTTGTGCTTAATAAGTTGGAAATGATTCAGAAAGCTTCATGTTTTCTAATCATTAAAATTGGTGACTCAGTGGTTAACATGCCCTCCAACCCCACTAGGAGCAACAGAATAAAACACAAGTGCTCAATAAAAAAAGGTTCCCTGGCCAAGCCAAGTCAGGATCTGGAGATTTTATGTCTCAGTGTTTGGCATGAAGATTTTTTTGATCCATATTGAGAGACACAGTTGGTTTTCTTAAAGGTCAAAAATTCCTCACCAAGATCGCCATGTCAACTTGAGCACAAGCTCGATAAACAGCAAAGCTGAGTACAAAGTCAGCTCACACAACAGGGTCATCATGAATTCAGTTCTTTTATGCCTTTTACAATTCTAAGATTTTCTGGTCATTAGTGTTCATTTCTCTACTAAACAGTGAGAGCAATATGATACGTTTTTCTCCCAATAGATAAAGAAAATGAACTTTAACTGGTAATACACTTTAAACTGAGAGTGCAGTATTCCTTTAATTCAATAGCAAGCTGACAAATTCAACTATCTTAAAACTGATCATTACATTCTCATCTCATAGGGTCTGTTTCCAATAATAATAAAAAAAAGAATTACACAGTATCCTAACAGTAAAACTCATAAGAGTGAAAAATATCTTTTTGTGCCTATACTTTCATATTTCAGGTATTTTTGTTTTTCCAGTTTTGTTTTTAATTCCTTATTCATATGCATTATTATGTTTTATGTGAATCACAAATATGACATGGCTCTCATAGTTAAAAATAGCTCAGCGTTCGTGCTTAAAATATTCAGTTTGTTCAGATCCTTAATATTTATCAGAAAAAGGTGACAAGTAGACAATGATATACTCAATTTTAGTGAATACATAATAAAAGGGGAAGTGAGGATACCCTGCCTATATCCAAAGCTGTGTCATGAGCTGAAGTCAAAGAAAAACAAAATTCTTGGGAAAGACCAGGCTAGGATGGAAAAACTCTGAACACAAAACATTATAAATATTGGTCTTTACTACTAGGTTTTTTTTTTTTTTTCCAGGATGTATTGGACTGAATGTCTGTGTCCTCCAAGATTCATATGAGCCCTAATCCTCAGTGTAACTATATTTGGATGTGGCTCCTCTATGGAAGTAACAAAGTTTAAATGAGGTTTTAAATGTGAAGCCCTGACTAACAGAAAGGTGTTCTTTTAAGGAGAGACAAAGAGAGCTCACTTTCTCCAAGAACATACAAAGAAGAGATCAGGTGAGTGCACAGTGTGATGATGGATGCCCACAAATCAAGAGAAGAAACCTTAGAATGGAATCTACCTGATTGGCACTTTAACTCTTAGACTCTAACCTCCTGAACTATAAGAAATCAATCTTTGTTGTTTAAGCTCCTCAGTTTGTGGCATTTTGCTAAGGTAGCCTGAATAGACTAAGATGGAGGAGGGGGGGAAAGAGTTAAATAATCATTTCCAAGTGTGTACAATATCAAAAGAATTTTCTGATCAAATAAATGGCTTGCCTTATATCTCTAGCCTGTGTCTTCATCAGCAAACTGGATTAGATCAACTCCGAAGTCTGTTCAAGTTCTGATAATGTCAGTGAAATCTCCTCATCATTCTGACAGATTGCATTTTCCCAAAACAGTTACAACAATCTCTCTCATCCCACCTGCTTTTCTTAAAATGTATCTTGGGCATTCTTTCACCAAGATGTGAGATCCATACTCCCTGCCTTTGATTCTGGTTGGGCTTTGATGACAGCAAAAATGATCTTTATGAGATTTTCAAGGTGAGGTCATAAAAGGTGATAGAGCTTCCATCAGATTTTCTCAGTATGATCTTTTAGAATTCAGCTGCCGTGCTGGGATGAAGCTCAAATGGCCACCTGGTGGTGCCACATGCAGGTGTTCCAACCAACAGGCTCAGCTCAGGTCCCAGCCAACAATGAATACCAACTACTCCACATGTGAGTGGATAAACTTTCAGATGACTCCAGCCTGCAGTCATTAATCTGCCTCCAGCCAGTAAGTCCTCTTGGTTGAGTTCCAAGACATTGTGAAATGAAAAGCCACCTCTTCTGTGTTCTTCCCTAATTTCCAAACCAAAGAATCCATGAGTGAAAGAAATATTGCTCAGATTACTATGCTTGGGGTGGTTTGTTATGCAGTGATAATAACTGGAACAAACATAACCTTTAGCATAACAGATTATTATTATTATTATTATTAATATTTTATTTATTTATCTGGCACAGAGAAAGAGAGAGATCACAAGCAGGCAGAGAGGCAGGCAGAGAAAGAGGAGTGAAGCAGGCTCCCTGCCGAGCAAAGAGCCCGACGTGGGGCTCGATCCCAGGACCCTGAGATCATGACCTGAGCCGAAGGCAGAGGCCCTAAACTACTGAGCCACCCAGGTGCCCCGATTATTATTTTTATTTTTGTTTCTTTGCTGATGTTGCTGTTGCTGTGACTACTCAGGTGAACTGGGCTTGAAAATTTGGAGAAAATCTGGGCAATAGTGAATTATGCTGGGTCAAGAATTTGTAATTTTCCCATAACTGGTTGAGACTAAATGTCTGTCTGTCTCGCATGCTACAGAAGGCTTTTCTGCACTGATCAGTTAACTTGTCTTGGCTGGGTTATTTCATCATTTGTGTATTTATGGTATCTAGCCAAGTATCCATCCCAGTGTTATGGATCTATTTATTGAATGTGGGCTTGAATCTAAAGATATTTCCACATTGTATAATTTTATAATAAAAGAAATGGCAAAAGTGAACTTATCATTAATAACAGTAATAATGACAATTATCATAATCACTCTTATAACTAACATTTTCTGAGTGATTACTGTGTGCCAGGGACTGGCCAAGTGCTTTAGGTGTGTTTTCTATTCAATCCTGATAACTAATTCTCTGGGGTAGTTACTGATTTATAGACGAGAAAAAAATTCCCCTAGTTGATGATTTCCCCATTGCCACTAATCTAGATAAGTGGTGGCTGAGCTTAGAACCCAGACTATCTGACTCCAGAACCTATGCTAGATCTGCCTGTAATATGCTTTTGACCAGTGGAATAGAGTTACCAGGTAAGAATGTAAAACTGTACCCACTTATTTTGAATTGCAGTAGTTTTCACCTGCTTTTAGTGGTATGCATACTCCAACAAGCAGTTTCTACTTATGACCCCTTACAAAAGCATGTCTCTAAGATAGCTAGCGCTATTCTGGAAGGCCAGGGCTTTGTGAACATGGAGAATAGTGAGATTAACCAGTGGCCCACAAGAAAGCTAAGTTATATACCTCAGTCTCCTGAGAAACTTGTTAATACTAACTCAGTTACCATGCTCTAAGCATGAAACTAGTATGTTTTCTACTTACATGGCAATTTCTTCCTCACCCCTCAGCCACCCTATTAAACAGTTTATCACTAATACACACTGAATCCTCACAAGCATCCTATGTAAAAGAGAATCAACAACAACAACAACAACAACAACACAACAACATCAACAAAACTACTCAGAAATTATGAAATAAATGCCACGTCATTGCAGTATAAAATTTAATCACATTTCTTATTGTAGTCTCTCTGAATAAAAATAAATAATTACTGTCAATTATGAGCTAAACCAATTTAAATGGAAAATTTGAATTTTGAGACTAAAAAACATTATTAAATTCAAACAAATAAACAGCAATCAAGACATAATTGTATGCTTCTAAACAATATCCTCATGAATCTCAGAGGTAATTGGTCAAAACAACAAAAGCAACAAAAATTACTGAAAACAAAGAGAAAAAGAAATCCTGAGAATTTGGCCGCGTTAGTAACAGGAGAGTCAGAGACAGAAGAGTGAATACGGGCCTAAGAATCATGTTATGTTGGTCATATCTCTAGTTATGACCCCAATCCCTATCTAATTATGAAAAAAAGCACTCATTATTGGTCCCATTTTTTTTCATTTACAGAATGCAATGGAGGGAATTTCTGAATGTTTACTCAATTTTTTTGAGATTTAAATTCGATGATATTTAAACTATGAAATCCTTATGGATTTAAACAGGTCATATTTAAACTGATGATATTCTTAGGACAAGTTTTTTTGCAACACAACTCTTTTCCTGCTTGACATGAAGAGTGAAAGAGATATTAATGCTTATTCATTGGTCAGTTAAGAATTTTAAGGCAGAGCTTAGGAAGCCAAGGTATGTGACATCTGGGGAAAACATGCTAGAAGAGAGTTTGTCTCAAAGTCAAAATTGACTAATTAAAATTCCTTTATCTATCTCCCAAGGAAAGTTTTCTTTCTGCTCTCTGAAAAGACTTTGAGAAAGAAGAGATAAGAAGATGTTATTGAGCTTTTACTCTATTGAAGTATTTTACAAGTAATATTTCATTAATTATCACAACAACCTCATGAAGCAAATGATATTATTGTCCCCAATTACAGTTGAGGATAGTAGGGCTTGGAGATGATAAATCATACAGCTTTGTGGATTGGATAGCATACCAGAAAAATGTTCATGAGGAAGCCCATTCTTCTTCTGTCTTTGAGCTTCATGTTTGGTGTTCAGTTATTCCCCTCATACCAGAATTCTGTCCTCTAGTATTGCCCTGGAGTGCCTATTTCTTATCTGTAAGTTAGAGGATCAATGTTCAGTATTAGTATCTATACTAGTATATAAAACTTCTGTGGAGCACCTGATAGAACACATTTGTGGCTTTGCAGGCCACACACAGACTTTATCACAACTACTGGATCCTGTGCTTACAGTGTGACAGCAGGCATAAACAACATGTAAACAAATGAGTGTGGCTGTGTTCTATAAAACTTTATTTATAAACATAGGCACAGGTTCTATGGGGCCGGCAGGCTGTAGTTTGTCTGACTCCTAAACTGTATCTCAAGTGTATCTACCCCTCCAGGCCTCATAAAATGTTTTTTTTTTTTAACTTGTCTAAAATTAAAATAATTGTCATGTGCAGTTTAGACAAAAGGAGATTTATTTAAGAAAATAAAATATGCATCAGTAAAAAGAGATGTTTTTGGTGGCCTGAGTATATTCAATGGATTGACTCTGATTGTGTTGCCTTCCTCATAGTTTGTTGATGGAGTAGCTATGGAACATCCACCAGAGATAACCCAAGACAAAAGTCCTCAGAGGTTTTTGCTCTGAGGGATGGTAATATAGTAACGTATTATCCCTCAGTCCATGTTCTTTGCTTGGGTCCTTTTGTATTTTCCACAGAAGTCAATGATTGCATCCAAAAAATGACTCCTGGTGACTCATGTATTAGGAGTGCAAACAGATTTTGATCTTGTTCCTTTTAACTGCTGGCATGCAAGAAAGGAGCGGCAAAGTCAATTATTGGCTAAAATGAACACTGTAGAAAAAATATATTATTTGCTTCCATAATAACATTGGTTGATGTGAAAAGTGTAATTCATGATTAAATTATCATTCCAATAATTCATGGGGTTTAGAGGAACAATATATTTTTACTTGTGGCACTTTTCCTGAGACATTTCTCAATATGTTGCAATGTAACAGGGCCATATTCTTGCCGACTAATGTTACCTTTATAAAAGAAGAGATGAGACTTTATTGCTGGCTGTACCAGAATAGCTGGTATCAAACTAACAATCCCACTGAGAACAGTTATAGAAGCTGGATACCCTGCACACAACAGCTGCTCAAATGAAATGGAGAACAACCAAAGCAGTCAGGACTGGAGAAACTGAAATCCTAGGGAAATGTGAGGTAAACCCTGAATTCTCTGCTGCTGCTGCTTCTCCTTGGGACATTTGCCAAATTCCTGCAGGTAAAAAGACAAACAGAGCAGCCACACACAAAAATGAAGTTCAGGGCTATTAAGCAGGCAAAACTTGAGAAGCCAGGACTGGGGAAAGAGAGCTAAGGGGCTCCACATTCTGTGCACAACTGTTCTCTCAAGGCATTTGCTAACTCCTAGGCCAAGCATGCAGCACAACACAGGGAAACCAAAGAGCAAGTAGCCACTAAGAAACTAAAGACCTCAGCAGAGAATGCTAAAGTCAAGTTTCTACCAAATAAAGAAGGCCCAGGTCAACACTTCAGACTTAGTTGTGAAGCTGGGAAGGCTAAACCCAAGTAATAAGAAAAGACCACCCTCTTTTTAATACAACCCAATCTCTTTGCAAAACCACAAAATAAAGGAAATGGGGGAATGGATGTGTAGGATCTATATTTAAAGCACTACTGTGATAAATTTAGGAAAGCTATACTTTAACATTTACCAAGGCCAAAATGACTCAGCAAAACCTCAAAGCAGGGGCTCTATTTCTGCCCTGGGCATACATTGTTATCTGCTTTGTTAAAGAAAACAACCAAAAAGGTGTATTCTGAATGCAAAAGATAAGGAAAAGGTAGAGACTTCCTTGGTTCCCATAAGATTAGGGTCATACAGCCCTGCATATACTAGAAACTTAAGGTCCTTTGTGTAATGATTTGTAACTTTTTATGTAAAAAAATGTATATAACCCTACATCAAATGTGCCTCTGCTGGAGCACTCTCTTCTTATGAAGATTGTATATCCCCGGGAGCTGTCCTACCTTAGGCTCAAATAAAACTTTCTTTCTTGCTTTTAGAAATTTTAAAAAGTTTGCTCATTTTACATTGGCAACTTGCTATGAATTTCCCAAAACTGAGGTTCAAGCCACAGATTTAAGAATTTTAGCAAACTCCAAGAAGTAGACAAAGTAACACAAAAGCTACACCTAGCCACATCATAGAAAAACAGCTGACAATGAGAAACAAAAAGAAAAAAGCTGCCAAAAAAAGTGCATTGCTTTCAAAGGAGAAATAAGACACTGAAAGTGGATTTTTCAACAGAAAAGAGGTAAACCAGAGGTAAGAATGGAATATCTGAAGTGCTGCAACTTAGAACATCGAATTTTCTTACCCATCTAACATATTACTCAAAAACAAAAGTGAAATAATGACTGAGGGAATGCATTGCCAGCAGGCAAGCACTAAAATTAATCCTAAAGGAGTGTTTTCGGCAGATTGACAATAATCACAGATGCACAGTCATGTAGGACTCGTTGAAGACCAAAAAGGTAAATATATGGAAACATCTAAATGAATATTGATTACTTATAGCTTCTTGTGGGTTTAAAATGTATGTGGAATCAAAATATATGACAGCAGTTAGTAGGGGGAATAAATGAATTTAAAGTACTATAACATCTCTGTATTATGCACGAATTAGTAAAAATACTAATTTAAGGAAGAATCTAGTAAGTTAAGAATGCAGGTCATAATCCCTAGATTAAAGTTTAATAGTCAAAGAGGGAAATAGAATACATAAGTATTAAGCTGAATAATACAATGTAAACAATAAGTCAATAATATAAATATACATTAAGATAATGGAAGGTAGGAACAGGAAATAGAGAAACAAAGAATATATGGAATTAAAAAGAAAACAAACAGCAGGCTTACAGACTTAAGTCCAAATATGACAGTAATTAAACTTAGTTGAAATAACCTCATTATTCCAATTAAAGCAGAGAAGATAATCAGACTGGATAAAAACAGATATTTGGGGAGTCTCAGTGGCTCAGTCGGTTAAGCATCTGCCTTCAGCTAAGGTCATGATCTTGGGGTCCCAGGATCGAGCCCCACATTTAGCCTCACCTTGGGCTCCCTGCTCAGCAAGGAGTCTGCTTCTCCTTCTCCCTTTACCCTCCCCTACATTGTGCTCTCTCTCTTTCTCTCTCTAATAAATAAAATCTTTAAAGGTTAAAAAAAAATTAATCCATCAACAGAACACATCTTAAATATAATGACTTAAAAGTTGCAAATAACAGAAACTTGTATAGCCAAATTCACTAAGTATACTTTAAGACAAGAATTGTTACTTGAGGGGTGCCTGGGTGGCTCAGTGGGTTAAAGCCTCTGCCTTTGGCTCAGGTCATGATCTCACAGTCCTGGGATGGAGCCCTGAGTCAGGCTCTCTCCTCAGCGGGGAGCCTGCTTCCCCCCATCTCTCTCTCTCTGCCTGCCTCTCTTCCTACTTGTGATCTCTTTCTATGTCAAATAAATAAATAAAATCTTTAAAAAAAAAAAGAATTGTTACTTGAGATAAAGGGGAACATTTAATAATAATAAAAGAGGCTAGAGTTCAATGGGAAAAATATAGATATTCTGTGTGTTTTCAAATATAAAACAATGGCAGAAATAAAAAGATAAACAGAAAAGCCTAAATCTCAATGAGAGGTTTAATAACAACCGTCTTACAAACAGACAGGCTGATGAGAAATGAGTGCGGAGAAATTGAAAAACACTATTATCAGAATGACCTAATTGAGATCTCATTTAGGTCACAAACAAATGTAGAATATGTTTTAAGTAGCCAAGGAAATTTTATAAGAATGAACGATATGCTAGATCATAAAGCGAATAAAATATAATGCAAATTGAAACATACAGAGTATTTTTATTGGCTGTATGGACTAAAACAAAATTTGAATAATTCCAATTTCAATTTTTAGACTCAATCTATTTTTTAAAAAAATTGGTCAATGTTAGATACCACATTAACATAATGATATTGTCATCTCAATAGATGATGGAATTTTTTTAACAAATTCAATACCTACTCATGATTTAAAAAAAAAACAAAAAAAAATAAAACCTCTTTACAAACTAAGAAGAGACCATCGTTAATCTGATCAAAAAATTATCTGAAAAATGAGCAAAACCTATACTAATTACATTTATGGAGAACAATTAAATGCTTATCCCAGAAATCAAGAATAAAATGAAGGAGTCTGTTGTCACCAGTTCTATTCAAAACTATCTTGAAGGCCCTAGCCAGAGCAATAAATAAAGAAAAAAAATTTCATAAGTAGACCACATGGTTATATATGTAGAAAATACAAAGAATTCAAAGATAAATGATTAGAAGTAATGGGTGCTATAAGTTAAGTTTTGGGGCACAAGATCAATAAGATCACTTTAATTATATTTTGAGATGATAGCAAACTAGTGGAAATGAAATATTAACATACCATTCATAATAGCATCAAATATTTAGGACTATATCTAACAATATCTCTACTATGAAAATTATAAAAATTATTAAGAAGAATTAAAGGAGGGGCACCTGGGTGGCTCAGTGGGCTCAGAGGCTTTAAAGCCTCTGCCTTCAGCTCAGGTCATGATCTCAGGGTCCTGGGATTGAGCCCCGCATCGAGCTCTCTGCTCAGTAGGGAGTCTGCTTCCCTCTCTCTCTGCCTGCCTCTCTGCCTACTTGTGATCTCTCTCTGTCAAATAAATAAATAAAATCTTAAAAAAAAAAAGAAGGGAGATCTAAATAAATGAAGAGACAGAACATGTTCATGGATTGAAAGATTCAGTAATGTAAAGATTTCAATTTTTTCCAAATTGATCTACATATTTAATACAATCCAAATAAAAACTCTAATAATCATTCATTTATTTATTTTACATATGGAAACTGACAAGCTAATTCTAAAATTTATATGAAAAGAGCAAGTAAGAAATAGAACAAAGATGGAGAATTAATATTAGCAGAACATATTATAAAGCTATTTAATTAAAACAGCTTGGTAATTGTGTAAAGTTAACTAAATAAGTCAATGGGACAGAAAAGAGATTCCCTAAAACAGATTTATTCATATAGGATCACCTATAAAGAGAAAGATGTCACACCAAGGCAGCAGCAGAGATAGGAGAGGAATGATATTCCTTTAAGAAAGTAGTGCTTTATCAACTACCTTTCCCTTTGGAAAGAAGTTCTTAATCCTTGACCTCTCCATCTAACTAAAAACAAAAGCAAATTCTTAATAAATTGCAGAATTAAAAGTGAAAAGTAAAGTAATATATATAGCATCTAAGCTGCTATATTTACCAGACGAATAACTTTAATTCAAAATATAAGATTGACTACAAGTCAATAGAAAGACACCTATGAAATGGTTGATCTGAACAGGTGTCTCCCAAAAGAGAATATTAAATGTGATAAACTTCTGAACAGGCCTCCGCTTTAGTAGTAATTTTAGAAATGCAAATGAAGACCAAAATGAGATACAATACATAAGCAATGGATAACAAAAATTAAAATACATAAACATACTGACATTATCCATTATTAATGAGAATGTGGATAATCTCTAATTTTCATACACTGCTGCTGAGAGAGTAAATTGGTACAACCATCTGGAAAACTGGTAATATCCTCTGAAGCTGAGCATATACATACCCTATGCTCCGCAAACTCCACTGCTAAGTATATACCCAAAAGGAATGTGTACACATGTGCCTTCGAAGGCATGTCCAAGAAGACTGGTTAGCAGCAGAATTCATAATATCCTCACATTAGAACCAACCCTAAAGTCCATCAATGCTGGAATGAATAAATAAGCTGCAGTATATTCACAGACTAGAATATGATAGAGCAATGCAAAAAGAACAAATGACAGCCATATAAAACAGTATGAATGAATCTCAAAGACAAACTGTTGAGATAAAGAAACCAGACATGATTCTGTTTTGATAAAAGTTCAGATAAAACCAAAACCAATCTATGGACATAAAAGTTAAAATATGGCTATACAGTATAGAGTAAGAGAGGGTGTGGTGAATTGTGGAGGAAATAACTTAGGGAGCCTTTAGGGCTCTGGAAATGTTTCAGATTTTTATTTGTATGGTGATTATATAGGCAGTTTAATTTTTTTTTAATGCATTGAGTCATACACTGAGGATTTGAGTCCTTTAGTGCAGGTATGGCATTTGGCTCTAAACTGTTTTCATTAAAAAATAATTTAGAGACTCAGAGTCAAAATTCATAGACTCAGAGCGCCTGGGTGGCTCGGTGGATTAAAGCCTCTGCCTTCAGCTCAGGTCATGATCTCAGGGTCCTGGGATTGAGCCCTGGATCGGGCTCTCTCCTCAGCAAAGAGCCTGCTTCCCCCTCTCTGCCTGCCTCTCTGTCTACTTGTGATCACTCTCTCTGTCAAATAAATAAATAAAATCTTAAAAAAAAAATAAATTAGAGCCAAACACACAGGCACACAGGCTCACAGGCACACACACATACCTCAAAGAGAAAGGTGCCTTTAGTTATCAATTACAGTAAAGGCTCTTTACTACAAGCCCAGGATATCATGTGTGCACATGCTCTCTCTCTCTTTCCTTCTCTCCTTCTTTTGTTTCACTTCGTGCTCCTCTCTCCTCACTTATGCTGCTATTGTCTGGTACTTTCATGTTTTTCCCACTACCTTATATTACTTCTGAAGTTACTCCTTTTCCCTTCTCATCACAAAGATCTTATATTTGGTGACCTAACTGTACTGTCCAGTTCGCACTAACCCCAATATATATGCAATAAAATGTTTAATATCTCTGTTCACTTAGCCCAGGTTTATGGGACTGTTGGCACAGGAAGCCTAATAACCTCACAGTATGGTTAACCTCCATTTATTTCTCTAGTTATGTGGATTCCACCTTGTAGTCTTTTAAAGGCTTGGAGGTGCCTCATTAACTTTACAAGGCAAGGCTGGATTTACAGAACCAATATCTACATGGAGAAAGCAGCGCCTGCAGGTTCTGTTTTTATTGGAGGTTCTCTGTTGCCTTTTCCCTACTAATACAGACGTCTTTTATAAGATTACTTTTTATGGAACGAAAGCAACAGGCAATTTCCAATTAAATGCAGATGGCAAGCTTTCTCTTCCTATAGGCACTCAGGTGCGAGGATATGCCCCAGAGTCTTTGAATTTTTTTTTTTAAGATTTTATTTATTTATTTGACAGAGGGAGAGAGATCACAAGTAGCCAGAGAGGCAGGCAGAGAGAGACGGGGAAGCAGGCTCTCTGCTGAGCAGAGCCCCATGCGGGGCTTGATTCTAGGACCCTGAGATCATGACCTGAGCCGAAGGCAGAGGCTTTAACCCACTGAGGCACCCAGGGGCTCTGAGTCTATGAATTTTATGAGGGGTTAATTCAGTTAGTGTATCTTACATTATTTTGAATATTAATTACAGTGTAAATACTGCCTATGTTTTAGGCAGTATTTGGTCTAAACAAATTCACATCTCTTTTAAATAACCTTTGAAATATCTAAACAAATTCACATCTCTTTTAAATAACCTTTGAAAACAAACATAAGATTATTACCAGTTCTAAATTATTTTTCTTTTCTGCTTTAACTAGCTCTTCTTTCCAGGGACTACACAGTAAACTAATTAAATTCAGTGCTTCTTATTGTCATTCAGCTTTGACTGGTGCTTAACTATGAGGCTTAACTATTTGGAGCACATGACAAAGAAACAAGCAAGGAGGAGGCTGCAGTCATCCTTCACTATTAGCAAGTCTAATAAACATTTGGTTGTTAGAAGAAGGAAAATATACAGAAAACATAATTAAATGCCAGTTGACTGAATACATATGACATGTTTTAATAGTACCCACTACTATATGCAAAAATTATAATAGATGTCATAAAAAGATAATTGAGTTACCATGTGAGATTGCATTTTTTCTCATGTCGAGGGAAGTGTGTGACACATATATCCCTGTTTCATGCTACCTGCCCATTCTACCTAACGTTTCAAGTTCTCTTCCTGGTCATATGGTAGGATTGCATTTCTTTATGCCCTTGATATAAGATTTGACCACATATCTTGTTTTGCCAGTAAAATAGGAGAGATAATGCATGTCATTTCCAGGGTCAGTGTGAGACATTAAGACATTAAGGGTCAGTGTGAGACTTACCATCCTTTCTTTTCCTGTGCCAAGGATGCAGCTATGCTCCAGACAGTGTCTGTTCTGGAAGTCTGGATCTGGGAGTGAGCAGGATATCCAGACAACCTGTGATAGACACATTGCTTCAGAGAGAAACAACGCATTCTGGTTTTAAGTCGCTGATCTTAGCAGTTATATATGACCAAACTTATAGCCCAGTGTATCCTGATACACATTGAGCCTATAAGAATGCTTTATCATAGATGCTCAGTGGGCCACTTTAGTTACTGAGGAAAATACTAAGGTTAGTAAAAAAACCCCAAAACCAAAAAATAAAACAAAACAAAATAAAACAAAAACCTACCACTCTCATGTGGCATGAATTTGAGAAAAGCTAGTGGAGAGTTAATTTTAACACAGAATTACAAGCAAGAGTGCTCACTTAGTTACCAAATAAATAATAGCACACGTAATTGGGGGATGTGAGAAATGACCAGGGTCAAACTCTCAAAAGTGTCTGGGAAAAAGAAGGGCTTTAATCAGGTCCTTAAATATTGGTAGGGTTTGAAGAGGCAAACATGATATTCTAGGTGAAAGAAGGAACCTGAAGAAGCAATAAGTATTAAGTTGGGCAGACTCAAAGAATAACAAATAGATAAATTTGAAAGAAACCAACAATGTGCACATTTAGCTGACCAGAGGTCGATATGCCTGGAGACATGTTGTAGACCTGAATGTGGCAACTCTTTAATGAAACTCCAAGAGTTTGAGTTTTATCCTCTAAGCAGGGGTCACTGAAATTTACTGTCTTGGGAAAAAGAGAGAGAACTGGTGGCTAGTTCAAGGGTCAGATTGATGAAAGAGAGCCTTCACAGGAACAGAAAAGAAGTGAGGTGTTTGGGAGATGTCTCTGAAAATACTACTAAGAGAATGCTCTTTTGAATAAAGGACTTTTAGCCAAAGTTTGGTGAGAGAGGGGAAAAGAGGACAGTAAGGATCAAGGCTTCAAATTAAGTATTAGTTATTAGTCTCTCAAATAAAACAAATGCCAATAGAGCTAAAAATTACACAGGTGACTCTCCATTAACTGTGACAAGCAAAAAATACACACTAGTGATTAAAGTCACTGAATATTTTGGTGAAGAAAAAGCTCAGGAATCTTGCAGGACTGAAAAAGAGAAATTCATGGTGATTGTACTGAATAAGCACTGAAAACTAGCACACTGGAGAGGATGCAGAGACCACAGATATGTATACAATTGGTTAAAATAATGTCTTTGTTCCCTAGTCAGTAAAATGTTTGTTAGTTCCAGTAAGCGTGGTGAGGGCAAAGTTCATTTCATGGTCCAATATCAGCTTCAGTATGCTAAGAGTAGTTGGAATGAAAACTAAAAGTCAATTTTGATACTGCAGGCAGGAGCTGCTGTTTAAGAGAAACATTTTCCTTTTGAAGTGTTAGTACTGTCCTTGTTCATGCCCAACGTAAGGATTTGTTTAACTGACATCCTCCGCTGCCAGTAACAAGGACCTAATCCCTCTCTTTGCAAGGAGCTGCCTCCTACCTTCCTTCTTGAGGACTGCTCCTGAAACTGCCTCCCAAGTTGCCAATGGAAAACTTAAATTATGTTAACTTATTGTGTATTTCTAACCTTTTTCTTCTTATAAACTAGCACCAGACCTTACCTTCTATTACCAAGATCATTTTTTTTTCCTTAAGAAAGTGGCATTTGGTTTGAAATGAATTGTATTTCTTCCCACAACCCTCTTTTCTATGAAAACCACCTACAAAAATATTTTTCTTATGAACTTTGAAAATTCCACATATTTTCTTCTTAGCCTATATGTACAGATTTTAAATTGTGGACATGGCTCAGAACACCAAAAAGAAAGGAAAGGGGGAGTGGAAGAAATGGTGTAAGAGATGAGAAGGAAAGAGAAGAATTCAGCAGAAGGGAGGGGACAGAATATGAGAACTCTAAGACAGCTTCCACCTCTAAAGTTACAGACACCTATTCTGTCTGCTAAATACTAAGTCACCCAAGGAAATCTGCATTTAATTGTGATCAAAATCTTAAAGAAAATGCTTGGGATTTTTACAGTACAGTTTCAAACATACATGGTCATGAGAAGAGGATATTTGTATTCCCTGGCACCTCCTTTTTGCTGAAATAAAATATTAGACAACCATCTATTTTTCCAAAATAGAGAAGACATGGCCCTATTGAGTTGCTACTATTGCATGGCAGCCATCATCTCCGGATTATATTATTCAGTTGGTTAAAAAAAAAAAAAACCCAAGATTCTTTGTGCAGTTAAGAAATTCTAACATGCCATAGACATAAAAGAGAGAAAGCTTGTTTTCAACATTGGTTTTGTCTTAGATTTTCCTTGGGCATACAGACTGACTTTCTTTCCAGAACAAGAGTCTTCGGGCTGCTGCTGCCACCTACAGAGCTAATTTGATATTTCTCTGCAGCCAACGAAGGAAACAACCAGGCATTGTTTTTGCTGTTGAGTGTTGTCCCTGAGTCTGATTTCAGCATCAAGTATTAGCCACATGGTGTTTCCGGGTAACATCCGTGTCCTGAAGTTAAATCACTTCTACTCTTATTCCCTCAGTACCTCATTATTCCTGGGAGAACTGAAACCTAGCTTGTTGGCTAGATTGTCCCATGGAATTTCTAAAATTGAAAGATAGTCTTAATCATTCTATCAATAAAAGGAGAGCATTCAGAGAAATAAGAACAAATATCAGTTGTTCTTTGCATGATAATATCTTCAGAGTAATCCAATTTGAATGCATTTATATTCACCTGTTTTTAATTATACTTTTTTGAATTCACTTCACTTGCATTCATGTTTTATGACAAAGCTATTTAACAGACTTCATATACAATCAGAAACATCTCACATTCAAAATTGAGCGTGAAAGTCAATATCTATTTAAGTTCCTTAGTCTTAGAAGTTAATAGTAAATTTATTTTTGAATTGATAGTGAAATTAGCCGCAAAATTGGAATATTTTCCTAAATTCCTTTCCTAGAGTTTAAGAACATTGGCCTCTAAGGACTTATTTGATATTGTTGTTATATGTGTGTTATATGTTATTTCATGATATATTTTTGTTAATAAATGTCCCATTGTTGAGAGAACACTAATCCAGCATTTTATGCCAGTCAAGGGCCTAGATGTATACATTGAGCCCAGGCATTATGGGGAGGGCTTGTATTATGTGAAGAATAAGAGAGGAAGCAAGGATATGAATAAGGCCTGCAATCTGGAAACACAAAGTCTGTTTCTTACCAACAGACTGCCTGGGACTGGTGAAAAGGTAATGTGTCTTAATAACCTTCCCTGTGTGAAGGACTCATTTATTTTCCTTAATCTGTTATGAGTGCTACTCTTAGAAAGCACCATAAAAATAAGCTCGTAGAAAAATGAAATACAAACATAGCAAAGACATACACAGTGCAACCGAGTCCCCCATTTTAAATTATTATATTCAACAGACATAAATTTAGCTTACGAATGGACCCAACACTTCCATATACTCATTCTCAATTTCATTACTCACTGCCACCTGGAATCAAACAGTTCCTGAATGGATGTAGGTCCACAGACCCCACTTTGAGTAGCATTGCTCTAGGCCAATTTCAAAGTATGATGCATTTGGAAAACAAATTGAGTTCATGGGCATAGGGGCTGTTTCTCTTCTTGCTCAGGCTTAAAGCTTATGTATTTAGCACAGTCCCTAGCATACAATTTCAAAATCAATAAAAGACACTCTAATTTCAGACATACAGCATAAAGCCTGGAATGGTGAGGGATTCCATCTCATATTATCAGTCAAATCATGCTCTCATTTTAATCCAGATTCATATTTCCACATTTGGCCTCAGATCTGTTATAATCAGAATAGGATGCAAGTCCAAAAGCCCTCTGTCTAGCATGCCAGGAGGCAACTGTGTACCACAGAAATGATACAAAGTGATTCTTGTGACAGTTCTGAAGTAGGAAAAGAAGGAAAGCAATCTTTTTGGACTTCTAGGAAATAATAGTAAACCCTGCTGAGCACTCCTTTATCTCCAAAATCTTAGCATCTGACCTTGCAGCATTCACTTTCAGTTTTTCATTGTTCCAGCCCCCTGCCCTTAACTCCCACACCAACTGCTCTGCTATCTTCTCAGTAACCTCAGGGCCTTTACCATACCTTCTTCTTCTCTGTGAAGGCTGCTTTAGATTTTGATTTTCATGCTTTTTCCCCATTTTTGTTCTTCTTGTTTAGCCCAGACTAAAATGGAGACATTTTTCTATCAACTAGCCTTTCTCTTTAGAAGCTTCAATTTTTTTTTTCACTTTAGTGGCACTCTCCCACAAAATATGTGTAAATGGCTACCATATTTAAAAGCCTGACATCAATCTTACAGTTAACTTTATTTTCCCGCCTAAGTTTGTTCTTTATTTACTATATAAAACTCCTCCAGAGAGCCTCCTTCTCTCTTCTCCATCTCTCATGTATGTCTTGACCCACCTCAATGTGACTTTTGTCTCTAACTTTAAACCAAAGCTATAAAGATCACTAGTCACCTCATCAGTGTTTTGATGGAACTATGTCACATTACCTTTCTTGATGCCTATGTTTTGTCCATTTGTTATGATACTGTACTTTTTTGTGTGGTATCAGTATCTAGGGATTGACTTCATACCTTCGCCAGGTAGAGCTTGACTCCATCTTAGAGGGTATCACCCGTTCAGAAGAAAAATGAGCTTTTTTAAATCCTGGAGACTTCTATTTAGATAACTTCCTTTTTTTTTTTACTTATTTTTTCTAATGTCGTATTTCTTTTTTTTTCTAATGTTATATTTCTAAAGATGACACATCCTAGGTGAAAGAATCCAGACACAAGTTTCAAGGTTGTGGTTTACCTCTCCCGCAGGTCTGGTGTCTGCCTGTTCCACTGAACTCTTCCCATTTTTCTCCTCGTTTTCTGTACTTCGGATCCATGGGTCTTGCGAAGCAGGCACATACCAGGAACCTTGTTTTCTTTCCTCTATTTGAACTTTTTTTTCCTCTGGATTTAGCTCTTCAACATTAATCATTTTATTGGAGTACTTATTGCTGTCAGAAATTATATGATTTGGTTTTTTTTTTTAACACATTTATTGTCTTACATAACCAGGATATAAGCATTGAGGGCAGGGGTTTGTTTTCCTCATGGCTGGTTGGTCTGAGCCCTGTCTAAGTTCTGTGAGGACAATTAATCCAGCCTTTTCCTTTAATATGTGAGGAAGCTGAAGTTAAGGGAAGACAAAGGATGTATGCCAGGCTTTACTCTTGATAGCAGAGCCAGAAACAACACCCAGACTTTTTCCTCTGACCAGTGCTTTTCTATATTCCCACTGAAGTATCCATTTGAATTTGTTCTAAGAATTTAAGCATATTTTGTATTTTAGTTTATTATATATCTGTATTGGATTTAACTTGATACATAAATCATGGAGTAATGATTTCTTTCTACTATGATGCATCATGTGCATTCTGAGGACTTCAGCATTAGACAAATCGGTGTTCAAATCCTGGTTCTACTACTCACTTACTGTGAACTAAGAATATCAAATAACCTTTCTATGACTCAGTTTTCCTGTGTTTAAAATGAAGACACTTATGCTTTCTATTTCAAAAGTTTTTTTTATAATAAAAAGAAGTAATACTTATAATACTTTTAGAATAGGTACCTGACACACAGTAAATGGCTAGTAACTTTAGGGATGATTATGACCTTCACTGTTTGGGACACATAATGTCGGTGACACCTAAAGTTAAGGCTCGGTATGTGCTGCTTTGGTATCGATAACCAGGAGAAATAGTTTAACCACAGATTCCCTCCTAACTCTGCTCCCATGGACAAAGTCCCCTAGCCAAATGATCTCCTTGTAAAGGGGGCCAGACATAGTACCTGCTCACCGGTAAGGAGACAGTTTCAGTTCCGGCCCAGCTCGTAGAATTATTTTAACAAGGCAATCACACACTTCCACAAGAACTAGGGGCCAGCCCACTCTCTCGATACTACAGACTCTGGTCTCCTCAGCCCCTGGTTGTTCACTCTGTTTCCCAATGCAAACTCTGTGGCCATGAGTGGCACACGTGTCCTCCTCCCTGGATTTCACAGTCAATGTGACTACGATCTTTCACATTATGTATGACTAAGAAACTCCTGTTTATTTTACGTGTTCAGTGTCAGTCATACATTTGGCCATCTTCATAACCAAAGGGTAAGAACACTCCCTCACCAAGGACTACATAGAAGGTAATTAAAATAACATCATACCTTAATTTTAATTTTGAGAACAACGTAAGCTGGTCTTCAAATGCTGTGATGAAATATTCTTTCTTTCTAATCTCATTTCAACCTGTATCCAAGACATAGAACACATGTTTTAAGTGAGATATTCTGCTTTGCCTCATAGGAGACTTGATCATGCATGTTATGATATGTAAAACTAAAATCGAACCATATTTCTGCCCTGCTTCAAGCACCTCTACAGACTTTTATCAAACAAAACTCTACATTCAAAAGCAGACTTTGACCTTATTTTCCCAGCCACATCTCATCCTGTACCTTGTGTTTAAATACTATTTTTAAACCTGTATTTTTATTTCATGCTTCAGATATTTGGTGATTTCATTTCATCTACTCAGAACAATGTTCTTGCTTTTCTTCAGTTGGATAACTTCAACTGAACATTCCCCAGGAGTAAGAACACACATCTTCCCTTCTAAGAAACCTTTCCTGAATTAAAAACTTGGGGCAGTTTCCCTCATTGCTGACCCATAAGCAACATCATGGATTGACATGTCCTTTCCCTTTATCTTCTGTGAGGGAGAAGCTATGTCTTACTTATCTCTGGACTCCTAGGGCCTAGAACAGTTCTGTGAATGACAAGCATTAAATACTTGTGGTAGAACCAACTGGATCCACCACCTTTTTTTTTTCCTGGCCATTGGAGCGCTTCTCCTCAAGCACACCCTCTATCAACCCACATATTCCAAATACTTCTGTACTTAACCCGAAATTAATCTCACATTGGACTTTTATTCACTCTGTGGCCATATTCTCTGTTCACAAAAATAATCAAATTGTTCTTTTTAAAATTTTTTAAGTTAAAAATTTTTTTATTATGTTATAGTCTTTTTAAAAATAAAATGGCACAATTACAAATATAAAGAATAGGATGCAAATCATACTCTGTCATAGAATTAAGAGTTAATTTTAAGACTTTATATCAAGACAACTTGATATGTATCAAGGTTACTTTGAATTTAGAATTTTTCCAATAGCTTTAAAATTGGATTTGGTATATGAATGTACTCTGTGTAGATGTGACATAAGGTATACCAAGAGTCACTTAATAATATTCTGATTGACTGACCTCATCCATTCTCACCACCTCTCTATTGGCTTTCCCTGGTCTTAGTCAAACTATTTGGAAAGAAAAACTACCAGGAAAAAGATGGAAAATTGATTTTTAGTAAAGTGTTTTTTTATAGTAAAGTTTTATTTATTAAATGACACAACAGTGGAGAAGTGAATATTGTTGATATTTTGTCTGAGAATCTTATGCCCATAATTAATTATATATGCAAATATATATGTAACACATATATAAAAGATTCACTGTAAAAATCATTGTGATTCTTTAAGATAAGCGATAACTTGAAATAGCTACAAACGCAAAATAAAATTGTTACTTTCTGGACCATCCTGGTATCTTAGAAAAACAAAAGTTTGGAGACAAATTGGTTTGCTGGAGAGCAAGCACTGGGTGGTAAGAAATGACCAGGCATTGTATTTTAGCAATATTTTCCTCTGTTTCATTCTCGTACATGACCATGGGAAGTCAGGCATGCCTGATGGAAGTCTTTTACAATCTTACAGAAAACTCCATCTCATTTCCTCAATCCATCATTTCTAAATGTCCTGCTTTTTCTGTCTTCAGATCATTCATATGCTTCATTAGAATTAGACATTTATTTTCTGTTTGAAGAAATATTTGTAAATGATTGGGTTTAAAATAACATGATTTACTATATACAGAAGAAACTGTATTTGATGAAAAATAGGAGCAAAACTAAGGGATGGCCTACATGTCCATTTTTTCTTGAAACTTCTGAATGTTGATATATTCCTATGAGAATATGAGTCATTGTTCAAATTCTAGGATATCTAGTTGTTTCCCAGAATATTTCGTTTTCTCTATTCTTTACAAATAGAAATATTCCTCCTCTCCAGAGAATTCAGTTGCATCGGACTATTTGTTGTTTTTCTTGAGAAGACATCTGGAGAGTGCCCATCTTTCACCTTTTGACCCCTTTAATAGAGACATGAGTCTAAACTCTACTTACACAAATCCATTCTGCATGATTTCTTTCTTTCTTTCTTTTCTTTCTTTCTTTCTTTCTTTCTTTCTTTTTCTTTTCTTTCTCTCTTTCTCTCTTTCTCTCTTTCTTTCTTTCTTTCTTTCTTTCTTTCTTTCTTTCTTTCTTTCTCCTTTCTTTTAAAAGGTTTTATTTATTTATGTGAGAGAGAGTGAGAGTAAGAGAGTGCATGAGAGGGGAGGGGGCCAGAGGGAGAAGCAGATTCCCTGCTGAGCAGGAAGCCCAATGCAGGACTCCATCCTGGGACTTTGGGATCATAACCTGAGCTGATGGCAGTTGCTTAACCAACTAAGCTCCCCACATGATGGTTTCTGATTATTCGTCTTGGAGCATCATGTTATCATACTTAGGCAATAAAGCAAATTAACAAACAATGCAAGGCTGGATAAATTAAGGTCCTGAAAGATAGTGTGGGCAGCAGGGTGGGGCTGTGGAAGTTCAGAGTAGGAAGAGTAGCTTTTCACTGCTGATGTTGCAAGGCTACATAGAAAAGGAGACTTTATATTGGCATGTAGGAAAAAAATCAACACCAAAAAAAAAAAAAACAGTAAGAAGAGGGTGACAAGAATCCAGAGGAAAATACCGAGTTAATAAAAAATACCATGGAGGACAGTAAAATATAACTTGGCAATAGGAAGTAGAAATTTGGTGCTCCAATGAATTTATTTTCATCTTTATTGAGGTATAAAATTGACATTCAATAAATTGCATACCCTTAAAGTATAGAATTTGATGAGCTTTGATATATGAACACACCTATGAAACCATCAACACATGAAAATAATGAACATATCCATTGATTCCAAGGGTCTCCTTATGCCCCTTAGTCATCTATCCCTCCCTTAATCCCCAGGCAATCAGGGACATGTGTTTCAGAACTATAGATTAGTTCTCATTTTCTAGAATTTTATACAAATAGAATCATACTTTTTATGGTCTTGTTTCTTGCATTCATCATAGTGACTTTTACTTTCATCAGTGCTTTTGCATGCCTCCTATGACATGCTGGTAAATATTTAACAATCAGCTCTCTGGTGGCAGTGAATGGAGTGGGTTTAGGGGGGCTGTTTGTAGTACTTGCTGATTCATGTAGTATCCATATTCCCACCATGACTGATTTCAAGGTACCAACATGATGTCACTGAACTTAAAGTTGGCAAGAGATGCACACAATCAGATCTTGTGAGCTAGTACTAGCCAAATCCAGCTAATCGCTGCTTATATTAATATTTCATTCCTTATTATTGAGTAATATTCCATTGTATGGATATTTGTCAATCCATTCACCCACTGATGAATATTCAGGTTGCTTCCCGTTTAGCAATATTACAAATAGAGCTGCTATGAATATTCTTAAACTAGTCTTTTTTTGGACACAGACTTTCTTGTCTCTTAGGCAAATATCTTGAAATGAGATGGCTGGGTATACAGTAAACATATACCTTTTTAAGAAACTGCAAAACTTTTCCAAAGTGGTTGCACCACATTATATTCCCACCAAATAGTATAGGAAAATCCACATTTTCCCCAACACTTAGCGTCACCAGAATTTTTCATAGTTACCTTTCTAGTGAAACTGTGTATACCATATTGTCATTTTAATTAGCATATACCTAATGACTAATGATATTGAATGTTTTTTAACATGCATATTTGCTATCCATGTATCTCCTTTGGAAAGTATCTATTCAAAATTTTTTGGGTCTTTTTAAATTTTTTATTGTTTTTTTAAGTATTTTTGAATTGTAAAATTTCTTTATATATTCTATTAGAAATCCTTTGCCAGGTGTACATTTTGCGAACATTATCTTGATTTGTGGCTATGCTTTTCATTTTCATAAGTGACTTTGGAAGAGCAAATCTTTTTTTTTTCTTTTTATTATTTTTTTCATCATAGTAAGTGTACTCTTTAATCTCCATCACTTATCTCACCCATCCTCCCACCCACCACTCCTCTGGCAATCACCAGTTAGCTCTCTATAGTTAAGAGGCTGGTTCTTGACTTGTCTTTCTCTCTTTTATTTCCTTTGTTTAAAGAAATTTAAATTCTTTCCTTTCTTAAGGAAATTTAAATTCTTTCTTAAATTCCACATGAGTGAGATCATACAGTATTTGGCTTTCTCTGACTAATTTATTTCACTTAGCATTATATTCTCTAGCTCCATCCATGTTGTTGCAAATGGCAAGATTTCATTTTTTTATGGCTGAATAATATCACACTATAGATAGATAGATAGATCTGTCTATATCTACGTCTATGACTATATCTATCTCACATCTTCTTTATCCATTCATCTATTGATGGACACTTGGGCTACACAGTTCCTTTGTAAATAATGCTGCAATATTATCCTGATTTGTGGCTTAGTTCAATAATGGTAAATAATGCTGCAATAAATATAAGAGTGAATGTATCCCTTTGAATTAGTGTTTTTGTAATTTGGGGGTAAATACCCAGTAGTGCAATTCCTGGATTATAGGGTAGTTCTATTTTTAATTTTTTGAGGAAGTTCCATACTGTTTTCCACAGTGGCTGCACCAGTTTGCATTTCCATCAATAATGCATGAAGGTTCCTTTTGCTCCAAATCCTTGCCAACACTTGTTGTTTCTGGTGTTTTTGATTTTAGCCATTCTGACAGGTGTGAGGTAATATCTCATTGCTTTGATTTGTATTTCCCTGATGATGAGTGGTGCTGAGCATCTTTTCATGTATCTGTTAGACATCTGAATGTCTTCTTTGGAGAAAAATTTGTTAATGTTTTTTGCCCTTTTTAAATTGGATTATTTGTTTTCTAGGTGTTGAGTTGTATTAGTTTTTTTTTTTTATATTTTGGATACTAACTCTTTCTCAGATTTGCCTTTTAGTTTTGTGGTTTCCTTTGCTGTATAGAAGCTTTTTATTTTTTTAATTTTATTTTTTTTAAGATTTTTTTATAAAAAAATATTTATTTATTTATTTGACACAGAGAGAGATCATAAGTAGGCAGAGAGGAAGGCAGACAGAGGAGGAAGCAGGCTCTGTTGCGGGGCTTGATCCCAGGACCCTGAGATCATGACCTGGGCCGAAGGCAGAGGCTTTAACCCACTGAGCCACCCAGGCGCCCTGAAGTTTTTTATTTTGATGTAGTCCCAATGGTTTATTTTTGTTTTTGTTTACCTTGCCTCAGGAGATATATTTAGAAAACACTGCTATGGCCAATGTCAGAGAAGTTACTGATTGTGATCTCTTCTAGGATTTTTATGATTTCAGTCTCAGATTTATGTGTTTAGTCCATTTTGAGTTTATTTTTGTGTATGGTGAAAGAAAGTGGTATAGTTTCATTCTTTTGCATGTAGCTGTCCAGTTTTCCCACCATTCCTTGAAGAGACTGTCATTTTTCCACTGGATATTCATTCCTCCCTTGTTGAAGATTAACTGGCCATATAATCGTGGGTTTATTTCTCGGTTTTCTATTCTATTCCATTAAATATCTATTTGTATGCCAGTACCATACTGTTTTAATTACTACTGCTTTTTAAGATAACTTGATTTCTGTAATTGTGATACCTCCAGTTTTATACTTCTTTTTCATTTTAAAGATTTTTAAAATTTATTTGAGAGAGAGAGCACGCAAGAGCTGGAGGGAGGAGCAGAGGGAAAGGGAGAAGCAGGTTTCCTGCTGAGCAGTTAGTCCAACCCGGGCTTGATCACAGGATCCTGGAATCATGACCTGAGCCAAAGGCAGATGCTTAACCAACTGACCCAGCCAGGTGCCCTTTGTCTTTCTTTTTCAAGATTGCTTTAGCAAAAAAAAAAAAAAAAAGATTGCTTTAGCTATTCAAGGTCTTTTGTGTTCCACACAAATTTTAGGATTGTCTGTTCTCTTCTGTGAAAATGCTGTTGATATTTTGAGAGGGATCCGCATTAAATGTGTAGATTGCTTTGGGTAGTACAGACACTTTAGCAATATTTGTTCTTCTAATCCATGAGTATGGAATGTCTTTCCAATTCTTTGTGTCATCTTGAATTTCTTTCATCATTGTTTTATGTTTTCAGAGTACAAGTCTTTCACCTCTTTGGTTAAGTTTATTCTTAGGTATTTTATTGTTTCCGGTACAACTGTAAATGGGATTGTTTTCTTAATTTCACTTTCTGCTGTTTTATTATTAGTGTATAGGAATGCAATAGATTTTCATACATTGATTACGTATCTTGCAATTTTACTGAATTCATTTATCAGCTTCAGCAGTCAAACCTTTTTAGTTTTGATGAAGTCCAGTTCCTTGACATTTCTTTTATAGTTTGTGCTTTTATGTTCTATTTAGGAAATCATGTCAAAACACAAGGTCACCAAAATATTCTCTTTTGTTTCTTCCTAGAAGTTTTAGAATTTTAGCTCTCAAACTTGGTCGATATCCTATTTTGAGTTAATTTTTGCATATGATATGAGTTAACGGTTAAGTTTCACTTATTTGGATAGGGCTAACAAAATGATTTAACACCATTTGTTGAAGGATGATTACTTCCCCGTTGCTTAATCAATTAAAAGAATATGGATACTCATATATGACTCTAATAAGTTAACTCATGCTAACACTTTATGGGCTTTGAATTTCAGTTTAAAGAATTTGAATTTTATTGTGAGGTGTTCCAGAAAGAAGGCAGAGAAATTCTGTTTAAAGAAACATGAGCTTATAAAGAATAAGTTAGTTACATTAATGATTAAAAAATAAACCCAAGGCACATAACAGAGTGATTTGTAATTTTCTGAGTGGTATTTAGAGAATTTATTAGAAGTTAACAAATCTCCTCTCAGAAAAATACCTGAAAGTATACTGATGCAAAATTTTACATATAATATCAATATTCCTTGAATTGCATCTGTGCTCTACCTAAAGGTTTGCAGAACTAGTTAAGAAATACAGAAAAATATTTGTTAAAAAAAATACCAAGAAAGTTCAAATGTAGGAAGGAGAGGGACCAAGACATGTCCCAAGAAGTCAGCGTGCTTAACTCATTTCATTATGGCATAAAGGACAGGGACCCTAGGAATAAGGCATGGCTGGGAAAATAATAGTTTATTAAAATAATAATAATAATCATATAAAGGGTGTAGCAAAGAATGAATACTGTATTCCAGGCAAGCACAAAGAGAGCTCAAAATGTGACCTAGTATGTCCTAGTATGTCTTGCTAGACTTCCACACTCGAAAATTATACATACAACCTCCATCATTCTACACTTCCCCCAAATCCATAACCTGGTTGTTGAAAAGGATCCAAAGTAATTGGGTAGCAAAAGCTTCCTATGAAATATTAAAGATTACATTAACCAGTGTAAAAAGCCAAATGAAATAGTTAATATGATTAGCTTTTCAAAATGTTTTGTTGCTGTTGTTGTTTAACTAAGGAGACATCTGTCTGACTAGATGGTTTCATATTAACAGGAATGCAAAACAGTTTCATTTGCTAACCTAAAGCAAGTTAACTTCAAAATTAAAACAAAATAAAACAAAAAACAATAAAGTGATTGTAATTTACAAGATTGAAAATCTGCTTATCTCCCTCCTGTAGAGAACTTGAGGGCAATTTCAAATAATCATTTTCAAATATCTGTATCTATTTTCCTCATATACCATAGAAATGCCCTGAAAATTCCAGTATAACTAGAGTCACACTGAATCATTTCTCTTAAAAAACACTTATTGTGCAAAATGATTTTCAATAGCTGTATCACACCAGTGACTGATTAAAATAATCTTTTGTATTTGTTTTATTTATTTTTATTTATTTTCAAATTCCAGGACCATTAACATACAGTGTTACTTTCAGATGTACAGGATAGTGATTCAACAATTCTACATATTACTCAGTGCTCATCACAATAAGTGTACTTTTAATCTCCTTCACCTATTTTGTCCATTCCCCCCACCTCCCCCTTGTGGAAACCATTTTAATGGTTACTGTATAACATAACTATATTAATGCTTAGTAACATAATCATATGAGTAAATGTGATTTTATTTTTTATAAGAGTGTTTTCAGGGATGTATGGGTGGCTCAGTCAGTTAAATGTCTGCCTTAGCTCAGATCATGATCCCAGGGTTCTGTGATGGAGTCCTGCATCAGGCTCCTTGCTCAGTGAGAAGCCTGCTTCTCCCTCTGCCTGCCACTCCCCTTGCTTATGCTCGCTTGCTCTCTCTTTTTCTGACAAATACATAAATAAAATCTTCAAAAAAAAAAGAGTGTTTTCAGATAAATGCATCACTTATTGTATTGGAAAAGTCTCTTTGTTAGTCCCCATGTTTTGGCACAAATTACAGTTACTGTATCTGAACAGGTGAAGGCGAACTGTACCTCTTGTACAGATCCTAATGGAATGACCACCAAGCAGAGAATAAACTACAGGAAGCAACATTAGCTTCTGAAACCACTGAAAGCAGAGTAAATCCATAAGACACTGAGCTACAAAGGAAGAGGAACTGGAACAATGGAGGAGATATGTGGCAGTAAATGGCAGGTGACATCAGACGTGATTTATGTATGCAAGCTACTTTCTGCACACTCCCCACATTCTCCAGGAAAGAGGAACACAGCAAGGAGCTAGATTTTGCATCAGCATGTGAACACAGAGCAAAGGAATACACGTTTGCACCCAAGTAGGAATAGCCACATATATGCTTCCAGTACTAGCATTACACACTCACATGAACAGTGAAAAGGTCATAGTCAAGGGCTAGGTTCTCATTGTACTCCTTGCACAAACATACTTTTCACCCAATGGATTATGCCTAAAATTATATTCCCAGAGGTTTTTTTAGCCTCTCTACCCCTGTTCACCCTCTCTAGAGTTGTACCTCAGTGTGGATAAATGGGAAATCAGATCCGGAGATTATGAGGGGGGTGATGTTGGGGATGGGGGCAGCAAGAAGCAGTGGGGATCTGGTGAGGAAAGAGAATGCCATAAGGGAATGAGGCCAGGCGAAAAGGGGGAGGCTGCAAACCAAAAAGCCAAAGGAGCCCTCTCTGAAAGCTTCCCCTTACCTAGTGTCTACACCTTCTGGAATAAAACCCATGACCGCATCCTCAACTCTGCTGTTTTCTTTTGTGTTTCTTTACATATCTGTCTTATCCTGTAGCCTGCAAGTTCTTCTAGACCAAGAATTGTGGGACTTGGTGAGACCTTGGCTTAACAATAAGTAAATTAATTAAAAAAAACCCCTCTAATTTCCAAGTTTTATTGAGGGTTATTTTAGAATGCTCTTATAAAAGTCATAATTCTCAGTGTTTAATATTAGGGACTGTGTGGGGGGGTGTCTCATGAATTTACTATCCCAAATCCATAGTGTTATCTCCTGTGTGTGTTTGTGTGTATGTTGCCGTGGGGGCTATGGTTCCAGAGAAGAAAGAGTAAGTGACGCTCAAAGAGATTTTTTTTTTTTACCCTGCAGAGTATTTAAATAGCCAAATTCCATTATTTCAGAGTATCACTTAAAACATCGTTCATCTTGCCATGATGAAAATTGGTTCAGATTCAGGACACTCCCATCTGGAATCCATGTCTTTCTTTGTGGCTGTCTATGCAATTCTCAGCTCAGAAGCAGACCCCTTTGCTTTCTGTGAGAGAATCTGCTCTTCCTCATGGTGAATTATAGGCCACAAGTATCTCAGAGTTTCCAGGGGACTGGAACAAAAGCACACATTTGTTGTTTATCTGTACAACGCATCCAAGTGGTTTCTTCCCACTTTAATGGAAGGTGTAATTTGGACCTAAGAGTCTGTAATGTTCATGGCTTTTAAATAGATTATTTCTTTGTTTTGGTTATTTTGAGAGTACATATGTTTCAGCTCCTGGGTAAATTATAGGCTTTTAAGGCTGCACATAGCTATTTTGTTTTTAAGCAGCCAGGATTTCCACCTATATTCCTCCTGCGTTCACTCCCATATTTACAGATGAGAAACAGCAGAGGGTAGCATTTATTTACTTTCTGTGGAACATCAGCCACACATATGTCCGGAAGCCTAATGGTGGTGACTGACACAGCCCTGCCTTCTTGGATCTGTGTGCCTCTGAGGCCCTTTTCCGTAACATCAGAGCAAGTGGACAAGAAGCAAAGCCTGCAGAAGGAATGGCTACGTGAGGTGAAGAGTTGCCCTGCCATGTCAGTGGAGAAGAGTAAATGGATGAAAACCAAGGGAAACCAAACGGAAGGACTAGGGAAGTTTCTGCAGTATTAGCCTAGTTTCCTCTGCTTCAAGATAATAAGAAATTAAGGAAGTGAAAACATGAGATCCACTCTCCTATTCTTTATATGGGACCAATTAGGAAAACTGTCCTTTGAAGCTGAAGAGTCATTTGTTTGAGCAAAAACAATTAATAAAGAGCAATTTTACCCATTTCTTTTCTATAATTCTAATTGATGATAGCAAATGAATGAAGTTAGAGGCAAGAAATCTCCGACAGTCAAGGTCAGAGGAGACCGGAGCTAGGTAACAAAGGAAGCACTAGAGGTTTTAAAGTTTTATGTTTACTAATAGTGATTTTTCTCCATGGTACACTCCCTCCCCCAGTGCCACCCAGCCTCAGCACACTGAACTGCTCACTGCCACCTTGACAACTCCTCCAGGCCTCACACTGGCTATTCCCTGGATCCAAAGTACCCTTCCATTCCATGCTGCTCCTTGAATTCCTGCTCGGTCCTTTATGAGCACGTTAAACACTGGTTTCTCAGCAAAGCCTCACTTTAGTTCTACTGCAAAGAAACTATAGAACTTTGGAGAAGTCACTTCTCTGAGATTCCATCTCTTCACCTTCTAAAATGAGCAAATTGGAAGTGATCTTTAATGTCACTTCTGTTTCTGGTCCTTGAGTTAATTCCACAGGTACAACAATGTCTGTGCATCTAGGAAGCCTCAACCTCTCCCTATATTTTAGGCACATTCCTTCAATTATGTTCATAAACTGCACTGCATTACTTATATTGTGGTTAAATAGGAGTTTTTCAAGTCCTTAGTTACCTAAATTTCTTTCTACTGGACTATGAATTCATCATGACTGTACCATTTGCAAATTTATTTTTCTGTTCTCTGATGCCATGCATTTTTAAGTTCTCAAATGTATGTGGAATAAAAGAATGACCTAGTAAATTTTGAGATTAAAGATTTTTTAAAAAGATTTAGTTTATTTATTTGAGAAAGAGAGAGAGTTCGAGATAACAGAAGTAGAGGGAGGGGAAGAGGGAGAAGCAGGCTCCCTGATGAGCAGAGAACCCAATTAGGGGCTCTATCCCAGGATCCTGGGATCATGACCTGAGACAAAGGAAGAGGTTTAACCGACTGAGACACCCAGGTGCCCCAAGATGTTTTTGTTTTTTTTTAAAGAGGGGATGAGGCTGAAGGAGAGGGAGAGAATCTCAAGTAGACTCCCGGCTGAGCACAGAGCTCAACACGGGGCTCAATTTCATGATCCTGAGATCATGACCTGAGCTGAAATCAGGAGTCTGATGCTTATCCAACTGAGCCACCTAGGTACCCTGAGATTAAAGGTTTTTAGTAGATACAATGACACAATAATGTGTCAGTGGATGTTTTTCTGTTTTCTGTTTATAAGGAAAGAAGAACAGTAGGAAGACCATCCCTGCCTTACTTATCTTCGGATTATGGTTTTAAGTAGATGAATAATGTTTCAAACTGCCCTACGATGGAGGC